>WOXC01003769.1:0-728708 GCA_011680675.1 Gymnobelideus leadbeateri | reverse complement strand
ACATATCTTATTAAAAAGATGGCCTAACCAAGGCATTCTGCTGGTACAAATGAGATTATATATGTCAAGTGCTTTGCAAAACTTAAATTGCTCTCTAGAGTTAACTTTTTCTATTATTATGGTTATTGCTATAGACTTTCAGAGAGGTCTTCTCCCATTTCTGCTCCTTCCCTCTGGTCTCAAGAGTTGAGGTGACCTTTCTCTTTGTCAAAGTCAGTGTCTTTTTTGCCCTTGATTCTATCTCTTTTGGGAATTTTGCTTCGTTGAACATCCCCTCTCTAATCTTCAGTATCTTACTGTCTACTAGCTCCTTTCCTTCTGCTTATAAATTTGCTTAGGACTCTTAGGACTCCTGTATCCTTAAAATCAAAACAAGAATGAAAAAAAAATTCCCTTCCCTTGACTCTGTTGTGCCCTTCAGTGATTGTCCTGGATTCCTCTTGCTCTCCTTTGTGTCAGACTTCTAGTGACAATATTTCAATGGAAGTCCCCAGTTTACTCAGGCTACCACCTCCTCACACTGGCCCCTTACTCCAGAGCTCTCTTTAACCCAGGTTCGGTCTTTGCTACTGAAATGTCTCTTTCCATTCTTTCTATCTTGCTGTTGGATTTCATTAGAAATATATAGGGGGGCGGCTAGGTGGCGCAGTGAATAGAGCGCCGGCCTTGGAATCAGAAGGACCTGAGTTCGGAGCCGGCCTCCGACACTTAATCCGCACAAACAAAAACCTAGCCGTGTAACCTTGGGCAAGTTACTTAACCCCAATTGCCCTAAAGGGGCGGCTAGGTGGAGCAGTGAGTAAGAGTGCCGGCCTCGGAGTTTGGATGACCCGAGATCAGATCCGGCCTCAGAAAATGAGCACCCACGAATAAATAATGACTAGCCGTGTAACCTTGAGCAAGTTACTTAACCCCAATTGCTTTAAAAAAAAAAAAAAAAAAAAAAAAAGAAATATATAGGAATGCTGAGGATTTATTTGGGTTTATTTTATATCCTTCAACTTTGCCAAATTTATTTATTGTCTCATGTAGTTTTTTACTTGATTATCTAGGATTCTCTAAGTATATCATCATATCATCTGCAAAGAGTGATAGCTTGGTCTCTTTTTTGCCTAATTTGATTCCTTTGATTTCTTTTTCTTCTCTAATTGCTACTGCTAACATTTCTAGTACCAGCTTGAATAAGAGGGTTGATAATGAACATCTTTGTTTAATCCCTGATCTTATTGGAAATGGTTCTAGCTTATCCCCTTTATGTAAAGTACTTACTGATGGTTTTAAATGGATGCTACCTATTATTTTAAGGAAGGCTCCATTCATTCCCATACTTTCTAGTGTTTTAATAGGAATACATGTTGTATTTTGTCAAAATCCTTTTCTATATCTATTGAGATAATCATGTGTTTTATGCTACCTTTATTGTAGATATGATCAATTATACTGATGGTTTTCCTAATATTAAGCCCTCCTTGCATTCCTGGAATAAATCCTACCTGATCAAA
Organism: Gymnobelideus leadbeateri; assembly: GCA_011680675.1. Classification (NCBI taxonomy): domain Eukaryota; kingdom Metazoa; phylum Chordata; class Mammalia; order Diprotodontia; family Petauridae; genus Gymnobelideus; species Gymnobelideus leadbeateri. Next base: position 727,206 of record WOXC01003769.1, on the reverse strand, counting down.
GTATATTATTTTTGTGATAGATTGCTGTAGTCTTTTTTTGCTAATATTTAATTTAAAGTTTTTGCATCTATATTCATGAGGGAAATTGGTCTATACTTTTTTCTCAATTTTATCTCTTCCTGATTTAGGTGTCAGTACCATATTTGTGTCATAAAAATAATTTTGTGCAGATTGAAGGAAATTACCTGCTCTCTTTCTCGTTTGGTTTGGTTCCTCTTTCCCATTGTTCATTCCATCTGTTACAATCCTTCTTTTCAATCTGACCAATGTCGAATGTGAAAGTATCTGCACATCCTATATCTCTTTGTATGCCACCATGGTTTTGGGAAGGGGAGGTAGAGCGAGAGAAAATTTTTAACCCAAAGAACCGGGGAACCAAATTTTGTAAACTCAAAGTAACAAATTAATAAAGAAAAAAAAGAAAAAAAACCAATTTGGTAGGATTCCTTCTTTACTAATTTTCCCAAATAGTTTGTAGAAAATTGGAATCAATTATTCTTTATTTATTTGATAGAATTCTCTAGTCAATCTATCTGGCCTTGGAGATTTTTTCCTAGGGAGTTCACTGATGGCTTGTTCAATTTCTTTTTCTGAGATGGGCTTATTTAAGTAATTTATTTCCTCTTCTGGTAATCTGGGCAACTTATATTTTTGTAAACATTCATCCATTTCACTAAGATTGTCAATTTTATGTGCATACAATTGGGCGAAATAATTCCTAATTATTGTTTTAGTTTCCTCTTCATTGGAGGTAGTTTCAACCTTTTTATTTTTGGTTTTCTTGTTTCTTTTTTATTGTATTGACTAAGGTTCTATCAATTTTATTGGTTTTTTTCATAGAACTGGCTCTCAGTTTTATTTATTAATTCAATAGTTTTCTTAATTTCAATTTTATTAATCTCTCCTTTGGTTTTCATTATTTCCAATTTAGTGTTTAATTGGGGATTTTCAATTTGTTCTTTTTCTAGCTTTTTCAATTGCATACCCAATTCAGTGACCCCCCTTTTCTCTAATTTATTCATGTATGCACTCAGGGATATAAAACTTCCCCTAAGAACTGCCTTTGCTGCATCCCACAGATTTTGGTATGTTTTTTCATTATTGTCATTCTCTTGAATGAAGTTACTGATTGTTTGTATAATTTCTTGTTTGACCCACTCATTCTTTAGGATTAAATTGTTTAGCTTCCAATTACTTTTTAGTCTATCTTTCCATGGCCCTTTATTGCATATGATTTTTACTGCATCATGATCTGAGAATGATGAATTTAATATTTCTGCCTTTCTGCACTGAATTATAAGGTTTTTATGCCTTACTATATATACAATAGTACATTTTTTGTGTATGTTCCATGTACTGCTGAAAAGAAGGTGTATTCCTTTTTAACTCCATTCAGTTTTCTCCAGAGATCTATCATATCTAGCCCTCTAAAATTCTATTCACTTCCTTAACTTCTTTCTGGTTTATTTTGTGGTTAGATTTATCAAGGTCAGAGAGGGGGAGATTAAGGTTCCCCACTGGTATAGTTTTGCTATCTATTTCTTCCTCTAATTCCCTTAACTTCTCCTCTAGGAATCTGGATGCTATTCCACTTGGAGCATATATATTAAGTAATGATATTGCTTTATTTTTGATGGCGCCTTTTAGCAGGATATAGTTTCCCTCCTTATCACTTTTAATTAGATCTACTTTTGCTTTTGCTTTATCTGAGATAAGGATTGCTACCCCTGCTTCTTTTACTTTACTTAATATGTTCTACTACAGCCTTTTACATTTACCCTGTGTGTATCCCTTGTTTCAAATGTTTCTTGTAAACAGCATATTGTAGGATTGTGGTTTTTAATCCATTCTGCTACTTGCCTTCGTTTTATGGGAGAGTTCATCCTATTCACATTCACAGTTATGATTACTATCTGTGTCTTTCCCTCCATCCTATTCCCTCCCCTGTTTATATTTTTGTTTCTTCCTTCTCCCTTCCCCTCCTTAAGAATTTTCCTTTTGACTTCTGCCTCCCTCAGTATTCCCCCTTTTCCCCCCTTTACCTATCCTTTCCCCTTACTGCTATTTCCCTCCCTTCTAACCACCCCCACTTTTTTTACCCCATCCACCCTTACCCCTCTTACTGTCTGTAGGGCACAAGATTTTTGTACTTAACTGAGTATGTTATTCCTTCCTTGAACCCAAACCAATGAGAGTAAATTTCATACAGTGCTCCTCTCCCTCCCTCCTTTCCCTCTATTATAATGAGATTTTTTTTGTGTATTTTCATTTTAGAATCCTAAACTTAACTGATTATGTTGATCCCTCTTTGAACCAGAACTATTGAGAATAAAGTTCATATGATGTTCATTTCCCCCCTTCATTCTTCTCTACTATAGCACATTTTTATGCCTCTTTGTGTGGCATAATTTACTTTTTTTCTGCCTCATCCTTTTTTTTCTCCCATTATAGGCCCTTTGTACCCCATTGATAAGCTTTTTGTAATCAGATTAGTTTGTTTATACCCACAGCCTCTATCTATCTATCTATCTATCTATCTATCTATCTATCTATCTATCCCTTTTAAATGTCATGATAGTTATATAAATTTCAATATTGACAGGTATCAGCTTCTCATATAAGGATGTAAACAGTTTCCTCTTGTTGAATCCCAAGTTATGTGCATGAGTTTGTGTGTGTGTGTGTGTGTGTGTGTGTGTTTCTTGTTTACCTTTTCATGTCTTTCTTGAGTCTTGTAATTGGAGATTAAATTTTCCATTGAGCTCTGGCTTTTTCATCAGGAAAGTTTGGAAGTTCCTTATTTCATTAAATGACCATCTCCTTACCTGAAAGATTATGCTCAGTTTTGCTGGGTAGTTGATCCTTGGTTGCAGTTCCAGATCTTTTGCCTTACAAAATATCAAATTCCATTCCCTCTGATTTTTTTTTAAAGCAATTGGGGTTAAGTAACTTGCTCAAGGTTACACGGCTAGTCATTATCTATGTGTGGGTGCTCATTTTCTGAGGCCAGTTTCGATCTCGGGTCATCCCAACTCCGAGGCCGGCGCTCTTACTCACTGCACCACCTAGCCACCCTGATCCCTCTGATCTTTTAATGTAGAAGTTGCTAGGTCCTGTGCATTCCTGAGTGTAGTTCCATGATATTTGAATTGTTTCTTTTTGGCTGCTTGCAGTATTTTCTCTTTGACCTTGTAATTCTGGAATTTGACTACTAAATTTCTTGGAGTTTTCAATTTGGGATCTTTTTCAGGAGAAGTCCAATGCATTTTTTCTATAACTATTTTATCCTCTGATTCTAGGACCTCAGAACTGTTTTCTTTGACAATCTCTTGGAGGATGTTGTACAGGATGCTTTTTTCTTCATGACTTTCTGGTAGACCAATAATTCTTAGGCTATCTCTCCTGGATCTCTTCTCCAGGTCAGTTGTTTTTCCAGTGAGATACTTTACACTTTCTTCTAATTTTTCAGTCTTTATCTTTTGCTTGACTGACTCTCGATGCATCATAGAGTCCTTAGCTTCAATTTGACTGATTCTAATTTTTAGTGAATTATTTTCCTTGGGTACTTTTTGAAGCTCCTTTCCCACATGCTCAGTTTTGATTTTTTGTGAAGTGTTTCCTCCAGTTAGATTTTGAACCTCCCATCCCAATTCACAAAATTTAATTTTTAAAGGTTTGTTTTCTTTGGTGAGATATTTTCCCCCTTTTGGTCATTGTAGATTTAAATTTATCTTTTACCCCTCTAATTTGGCTTTTAAAGTATTTCTTGATCACCTCTAAGAATGGGCTTGAGACTGGTTCATATTTCCTTCTGTGGTCTCAGGTGTGAGTATAGAGTCCATATTGTCTTCTGTATTTGGTTGTTTTTGCTCACTGTAAAATGATTGGATCATTTTTTTGCTTTTGATTTCTTAGCTTCCTTCTTAACCATCTTGATTACCTATTTCCTGACTTTGCTTCTCAGGCTGGAATCTAAGGGCCTGGTTGTTGACTTTGTTTGCTGTAGCCTCTGGGTGTCTAGACTGAGACCAAGGCCAGGACTCTCAGTGTTTCCCCTGAGTTAACCTGAGGCTCACAGAGTAACCTTTCAGGGAGGGGTGGTTTGGGCACTTCAGGTTTACACCTTTTTGCCTCTGGGCTACAGCTCAGGGAGTTGCAGCAGCTGATGGCCAGCAGCACTGTTGTCTGCAGATTCCCCTGGTGGTGTTAAGGCACATCTAGGCTTGTGTTTTTAGTTGTTGCTCTCTCTACCCCCCTGGGCTTTGGGAGCTCCTGCTGGTCAGATGAGTCACATGCTTGTTTGAGCACCTCCTGCCCTTCACTTCAGACTCCCTACTGCTTCAATTACACTCTTCCTCAATGACTCCCATGCCTGAGGCTGTTTCCACTATTTCAGGATTTTACTCTGGGTCAGGGAGATGGAATCAGAGCAACTAAGTTTTACTCTGCCATGTTGGCTCTTAGAAGTTCAGGTAGTTGATTTTTCAACATCTGGGCTGTGGGCTGATAGCCCCAGGAGAACTGCTGTTGCACTTTTTCTTACCCAGCTCTGACAGATCCTCCATTCTGTGGTGAGACGGCTGTGAATTGCCCTTGGGGTGGGTGAATCCACTGGCTAGGGCTCCTTTTCCCACTGCTGTAATCTGCTTTCAGGTCTGTGCTGGTGCAGCCCCCATGAACTCCACACTCCCCCTGCCCAGACCTTCATGGGAATTTTCCTGGGCTGGGAATCTGCCATGCTTCATCTCCCATTGGATCTTGTCACTCTAAAATCCGTTCAGATTCACTTTTTAAAGTTTAGTGACAGAATTCATGGAGGAGCTTAGAAAAGTTCTTTCTTCCATTCTGCCTACTGTGTTTGATTAATTCTTGATTTCTTTCATAGACTCATTAACTCCCACTTGCCTAGTTCTAACTTTAAGGTGTTGTTTTACTCAATTAGCTTTTGCACTTTCTTTTTCCTTTGACAAATTTTACTCTTTAAGGAGTTGTTTTCTTCAGTGGATTTTTGCATCTTCTTTTCCATTTGGCCAATTCTACTTTTAAAGCAGCTTTTTAGGCTGTTGATTCTTTTTTCATAATTGTCTTGCTTGAGACCAGTTCCTGTTTTGCTTTGGGGTTTTGTCCATAGGTGTTTAGACATTGTCCTCTTCTGAGTTTGTGTCTTGATCTTCCCTGTCACCATACTAACTTTCTATGGTCAACTTTACTTTCTGTAGTTTTTTGCTTTTTTTTGGCCTTTGACCTTTCCTTAAATTTGAACTCTGCTTCAGGGGTGGAAGGGGCACTGTCTCAGGCTTCTTATGCCAGTGGTTGTAGACCCTAGTTGTAAGTACCTCATTTTGGGGATCTAAATCATCGTATTCCAAGCCCTTTGATCCCTAAGTAAGTACCTAAGTATCCTTACCTGGTACTGTGTTGATGTTACTTTGAGGGTCAGAGGGAACATTGTGTCTGCTACTGTGCTGGGAGGGTTGGGGGGGGATGGCTGGGACTGCTGGAGGCCTTAGAGTTCTGACAGATTATCTCATGCTGAGCTGAGGTCCTGGTGGGGTTGTTTGGTGAGTGCTAAGGCTGGTGAGGTTTTTCTGCATTTCCCTGGAGCTTTACTGAAGCATATGGAACTCTGGCCCCTGAAGGATGACTGTTTACCCTGGATTATGCTGAAGTACATGGAGTTCTATCTGCTGGAGGATACCTGTTTGCCCAGGGCTACACTGAAATATTTAATAGTTCTCAGAGCTGGAATCTGGATAAACCCATAAATGCCTAAGACAAAGTGATATCCCCTGGATACGCTAAGGCACAGTCCTGATATTGATTTTTACCTGTTCTACCACATTGGAACTTAGGACCTCTTTTTACTGAGCTGGGTCTTGTGCTGGCTTTCTGGGATGTTTCCTGTCCATGAATTCACTCTCCTTTTACCTAAGTAAAATGTATGTAATGTTTTCTCCTTGATCTGGGAGGTCCAGAACCTGGCTATAATATTCCTAGGAGTTTTCTTTTAGTTATCTTTTTCAAGAGGTGATTCATGGCTTCTTTCAACCTCTATTTTGCCCTCTGGCTCTAAATCCTCAGGGAAATTTTCCTTGAAAATTTCTTGAAGGATAAGTTCTATGTTCTTTTTTTGATCATGGCTTTTGGGTAGTCCAATAATTTTTAAATCATCTCTCCTGGATCTGTTTTCCAGGTCAGTGGTTTTTCCAATGAGATATTACACATTGCCTTCTATTTTTTCATTTGTTTGGATCTGTTTATTAGTAGCTTGATTTCTCATGAAGTCACTATCTTACATTTGCTCCAATCTAATTCTTTTTCTTTTTTGTTTTTTGGAGGGCAATTGGGGTTAAGTGACTTGCCCAATGTCACATGGCTAGTAAGTATGTCAAGTGTCTGAGGCCAGATTTGATCTCAGGTCCTCCTGACTCCAGGGCTGGTGCTCTATTCACTGTGCCACCTAGCTGCCCCATGCTTCAATCTAATTCTGAAGGACTTTTTCTCTTCAGTGAGCTTTTGGTATTCTTTTTCCATCTGGCAAATGTGTTTTTTAAGGCATTCTTCTCCTCATTGGCTTTTTGAGCCTCTTCTGCCATTTGAGTTAATCTTTTCTTTAAGGTGTTATTTTCTTCAGTCAGGTTGTTGACTCCCTTTTCATGATTTTCTTGCATGATTCTCATTTCTTTTCTCAATTTTTCCTCCACTTCTCTTATTTGGTTTTCAAAATCCTTCTTAAGCTCCTTTATGGCCTGTAAGCAGTTTATTCTTTGCTTGGAAGCTTCTGGTATAGGAGTTCTGACTTCACTTTCTTCCTCTTGTTCTGTGTTTTGATCCTTTTGTCCCCAAAAAAGTAATCCAAAGTTGGATTGCTTGCTTTGGTTCCTTTGCTTGCTCATGTTGCTACTCAATTACTTGACTTTTGAGGTTTTTGCTACAGTACATCTCTGCTTCCAGAGAGGAGAGCTTTGTCCCAAATTGCTGGGGTTTTTGCAGCTGCTGGGGCTATTAGTTGGGTGCCTTCTTTGAAGCCTCCACTGGATCTGGCACCTGGTCACACACCCCAGCGCCTCCACACTAGGTACACTAGACAGTGATCCAGATCCAGGCAGGTTAAAGCCAGAGAGATTACTCCTCAGACTGGTTGCTTCATCCCTCTACAATCTGCAGGCCAGGAGCTCTGAAGCAGTCACACAGTGGTGGCCACTGCACCTATGCTGCTTCTCCCTCTGGGGGTAGAGGCCAGACTGCACTTCCAGACCCCCTGTTCCCAAAGTCCACACTGACCTTTCACTTTGTCTTAGGCATTTATGGGTTTATAATTCTGGAAACCACTACAGCTGCTGGTGATGGGGTCACTGTGAGGCTAAATCTGCAGGCTCACACAGTGCTCGGTGCTGCTACCAGTGCACTGCAATGGACCCTTCCTGTCTTCCTGCTGGGCTGCCTTCAGTGGGAGATGTGTTTCTCTCTGTCACTTTGTCGGTTCTGTAGCCCTAAAGTTTGTCTGGAGTCATATTTTATAGGTATTAGAGATGGTTATGGCAGGAGCTCAGGGAGTTTTCCTGCTTCTATGCCTCCATCTTGGCTCTGCCCCCATAGATAAAATGTTTAATATGATCCTTCCTTTTTCCAGTTCTAGCCAGTGATGAATTCCCATGTGTCTGCCTGAACATATCTTTCATTTAATACTCCTACATATGAAAATTCATGTTACTTGTTCATGGAGTAGAACAGGTTCTCAGCCTCATGCCATATCTTTGTTGCAGTTCAGGTGTCAAGCAACACTGAAGAAAGATGTGACTCTAGGAATCACATTCCTCATGGCAGTTATGGAGTGGCCATTCAACCCAGCTTATTGCCATACCAACATTGAAGCTGCTCAAGGAAAATTAGGTCAAAAAACACTTCAGCAGAAATTCTCTGGTCACTGTACCTAAACTTCTAACAATGGACAATCTAGTGTATTCAAGATATTTCATTATCTTAAAGTCAGTGAAATTTAGACATCACTATCTGTCAGGACCCTGGTCAGGCTATCATTCTTGTCCTATAGCTTATAGAGGAGATCTCCTAGATCAAAGATGGTATCAAAGCATGAGAAATTTTTTAGGAAAAGTGACCTCATAATTTTCAGTCAATACATATTTAACACTTTCTCTGGAACTGCTTTTCTCATTCTCACTCACATTGGAGGGCCCAATTTTCAGAGGATGGCTTATATTTGCTACTCAGTGTTCTACAGCATAATCATGAGGAGATTTTATTTTTAGTATTTCACCTCACAAGTCTCCATCAAAGTTCTCCCACTGATTATATCCAGAGTTAATTAGCCTTTAGAAAGAGTGTTTACAAAGCAGGCACAGCAAGAACAATTATTACAGAATCATTCTCTTAACCCAGGGACATACTCCTCCTTTGTACACACAAACTTCTTTGGGAGAGTGGGCTGAAATTGAGAAAATATTATAACCAAATGGTAGACTCATTGATCCTAGTTCTAAAAGTCTTTTTATCCATTCCTGAAGTCCTTATGAATTTTTTTTGGAATGACTTTATGCTAAGTTTAGAAGATTTGTGTCCCTATAGACATCTAAACCTCCCTTTCTGTGGTACGTCTAGTTTACCCACTGTATGTCTCACAGTTCGCAATGCAAATTCAGCTATCAACTACAACTATTTTATGGACACTGCTTAGACATGATCTATTAGCTTAGTGCGCTATCTCTCTTTCTCCCTCAAAACTTTCTTCCTTTGTTTCATTGTTTATATTTGACCTACCAATTCTTTACCATTGAACTAGTTAGGCTCCAATGAATTTGTTAATTCTTTCTTTAAAAACCATTTATTGGATATAATTTTAATTGCATTGTCTTTGATTAAAGGATGCATTTAGCATTTTTTGCTTATCTGAAATTGTTTTTGAGATTTTTATACCCTAATATATGGTCAATTTTCATGCATGTGGCATGCACAACTGAGAGCAAGTGAACTTTCCATTCCAATTCAGTACTTCCAATTCAGATCCATCAATGCTAACTTGTCTAAAATTCTATTTAGGTCTTTAACATCTTTCTTGCTTATCTTTAAGATTTATCTAGGTCAACAATGAATTCTCTCACTATTATAATTTTATTGTCAATTACTTCCTCCATCCCGTTAGTTTTATCTTAAATTATTTAGACTCAGTTTGGTGCATATATATTGAACATTAATATTGATTCATTAACTTTAATGTTTTTAAGCATAATAAGCTTCCCTGCTGATCTCTTTTCTTATAACTATTTTTAGTATTGCCTAAACTGAAAATTTGAGAATGACTTTTTGAGGTCAGTAGAATCAGAATAAATTTTCCTCTGCCCCTTTTTTTAACACTGTGTGAACATTTCAATAATATGTTTTGTAAAAATGCTATTGTTCTCTTATTCTCATCTATTTTATGGGTGAGTTTATTCCATTTACATTTATGGTTATGGTTCTAAATCATGTATTTCCCTCCAGTCTCTTCTTTTATATGTTTTCCTCTTTTTGTTTCTCAACCTACTCTTTACAAAGACAAAGAAGATGTGGTGAAAGAGTTTAGTTAATACTACTCATCTATCTACTACTTCATCTATCTATCATCATTTTTTTTACTCCACTATTATCCCTTATCCCATTCCTGTGCCTCATATCTTGCCAGCATTTTAAAATGTTTTCTTTATTTCCTCTTTAACTCCCCCTTTACAATTCACCCTTCAAAGTTGTAATGTGTTTTGGTTGGTGCAATTCCCTCATCTAAACTGCTCTCCCTCTTATTCCTCATCTCTTTTTTCCCCATCTTTGCCTATTTCCTTATTGAATTCAAATGCCAGTCTCTCTGTCTCTCTCTGTCTCTGTAACTCTGTCTCTGTCTCTGTCTCTGTCTCTCCCCCTGTTTCTCTCTCTCTCTCTCTCTCTCTCTCTCTCTCTCTCTCTCTCTCTCTCTTTCTCCTCCTCCTCTTCCTCTCTATCTCTTCAAATATCTTTTTGTGTGGCTATATAATTTTTGTCACACATGAAAATAGAAAAAAATTCCACTTTTAGCTTCCCTTCAAGTTTTATTTAACTATTTCTATGAGCTTTCATAACATTAAGATTCTAAAAGGACATTTGTTTATTTTATTTTCCCCTCATAATGTAAAATGATTTACCTTCTAAATGATTAAATGTAATTATATTTTACTGATATATTTTGTTTACTTCACCAAGATTTTCCTCTAGATAATTTCTCCTAACATATTCCTAGAGAAATATCCCTTATAACAATTTAAAAAAAAATTAAAAAGAGGGAGAGGAGAATAACAACAACAACAATAACATCAATCAAAGTATTATAAAAAAGGGCTATTACATTTATTCTTCTGTACTTGTGTATCTCACCTCTCTGCAAAGGAATGGATTAAGATGTCTTTTTATGTCTTTTTTTTAGGGATAAGTTTTCTCTTTCTGATTCTGAAATATTTTTTTATGGTTTTGTCATTGTAATTATTGTGGGTGTATTTTCTTTAACTCTGATATTTGACTTTGCATCAGTTGATGTAAGAGTTCTATTTTTCCAATTTCAATTGTGATAATACCTAACATTTTTATAGTGCTTCAAGTTTGCAGAGCTATATACAAACATTATTTCATCCTGTCATTACTAAAACCTAGAGATCCAGCTCTCTATTATGGGGCAGCTAGGTGCTAAAGTGAATAGAGTAGGACCTGGAGTCAGAAAGGCCTGAGTTTAAATTGGACCTCAGATACTTACTAGCTTTGATTTTAAGCAAGTCATTTAGATTTAATTTCTGTCTACCTCAGTTTCCTCATCTGTAAATTGGAGATAATAATCTACTTTGTGTGGCTAATGTGTGGACCAAATGGCATAATAATTGTAAAGCACTTAGCACAATGCCTAGAACACAGTAAGCATTCTATAAATGTTGTTATCCACTGCGCCACCTAGGACAGTAATTATATATTGCATTCCTTCATTTTTTTCAAATGCTTTATTAACTTCTGATTTACATCATTTATTTCCGCCAGATTTTGGGTTACAATTTTCCCCTATTTTCCCCCTACCTGCCACCCCAGAATAGCAGTCCCACAGGATATCCTCTCATCCAATCTGCTCTCTCCCATCTCTTCTCCCATACCCAATTCAACTTTTCCAGTAGGGCAAGGTGAATCCCCATGCCCCAATGCCTGCACATCTTATCTCCTAATTATATGCAAAATAGTACTAATCATAGTATTTATATACTTTTAAAACATTTAATTTTAAAACTTTGAATTACAGACCCATTCCCCTCCTCCCCTGCCACCCACTCCAGCTGGGAAGATAAGCAACTCAGTATATGCTGTACATGTATAGCTATGCAAAACATTACCATAGTAGATATATTGTAAAAGACTGACTACATTTCCTTCCCTCCTATCCCACCACCCATCTGGTCCACTCCCCACTTTGATCCTATCCCCTTTCGAAAGTGGGTGCTTCCAACTTCCCTCCCCCCTCAGCCTGCCCTCCGTTCCATCAACCCCACCCATTGCCCTTCCACTCCACTCTCCTGTAGGGTAAGATATACCATTTAGTATATATGTCATTCTCTCCCTGAGCCAAATTCAATGAGAATAAGGTTTTGCCTTTTTGCCTTCCTGTTCTTCCCCTCCCCTGCAACCACTTTCTCTTGCCTCTTCTTTTTTTCCCTCTTCTGAATGTACCTCTTTATGCATTTCTGACAACTGTAATTCACAAAAAATTTAATAATAATAATAATAATAATAATAATAATAATAATAGTTACATTTTTGTAGCCCCACATGGTAATCCTAGGTAGAGGAGAAGACACTCAAAGTTCTCAAGTACAGGGAACTGAATTAAATGAGATTGCCTTTTCACTTTTGGAAGTAGCTGCCAGTCTCCTGTTTGAATTGAACAGAGAACTGTGCTTACTCCCTGCATAACAAGAGATTCCTTTGGAGACAGCTGATAAAAACCATACATCCTTTTTATTGTTAAGTCATAAAGAGGTATCAAAATTAAAAGAGCAAAATTACAGGAGACTTAATATAACTACTAGGAGAATTGAAGGAAGTGGCAAAGGGACTAGGCACAGGGTAGAATTAATGAACATGGGAAGGATAAAGTTGGGTACAACAGTGAACATGTGTTGGAAGATACTAAGGGAGAGGATTTGGTGAAAAGTTTGATCAAAGACAAGCACCTAGGTAAAGAAATAATGGGACAAGAGTTCTAAAACCCCATTATGTGCTTAAGAGTCGTCCTCGCCATTGGCGCTGTCTCTGTCATCCTCTCCTTCAGCTTCTTTTTCATCATCCTTGATCAACTCCAGCTGGTCATCCCCCCCCCCCCCCCGATCTTCATTATCATCATCATCCAGTAGGTCCCCCTCCTCAGCAGAGTCATCTGCACCCCCCTCAGATTCCATCTTCACATTAGTCTCATCTTTCTTCAGGGAGCTGCTGCTCTGCTCCTCTTCTGACTTATCATTCTTCATCTCTACTGTTTGTTTGCTTTGTTCTTTCTCAAGTTTTTCCAGGTTCTCCAATAAAGAATCCACTTTCTGCTTTATCTGGGTCAACTCCTTCTTAATTGTCTGAAGATCATCACCTTTCAATTTGCCAGATTTGGATGAAGAGCCCCGCTGCCCACTCTTGGAAGTAAAGCCACTTTTGCCTCTGTGGGAACTGTTTCCTGATACACGCTGGAGTTTGGAGGGCACCACTGCACGAGCAATGAGAGGAGGAGGTGGTACACGTGCTGGGTAACTGTACATCCTGTCATAATAATCTCGTTGAAAATCATAATCCAGGTCAAAGGAAGAGCCGTACATCTCCTCTGCAGAATGCTTCACACCTGCTTTTCCTCAGTTCACTTTTGGCTCTGCAGCCAGATTAATATCTAGTACCTGGCCAGCAATCATTCTGCCATCCTCTCCCCGCACTGCAGCACAGGCATTTCGCTCATTAACATACTGAACAAAGGCAAAACCTTTATGCACAGAGCAGCCCACAATCTTCCCATACTTCGAGAATATGGCTTCAGCATCAGTCTTCTTAACAACCAGAGTGTTGAGATTCCCAATGAAGACACGGGAATTCATGGAACGGGGGTCAGTCTTGTTGGTGACATTGCTGGCCATTGTGTTTGATGGCAAAGGTCAAACAGCCACAAGTGTAGCTGAAGATCAAAAAAATCTCACCGGTGGGGAGAGAGAGAAAAGGTTGGATTCTGAATCTCCGCCTCCCCGATCCGACAGCGGTAAAGAAACGGACTACTGCTCCAGATAGCCTCTTCAACCATTACAACTACTTCTCCGTCCCCATCTCTGTCTCCTCACAAAATGGACTCTCTTGCCTCTTCTACATGAGATAGTATACCCCACTCTGTCTTTCCCCACTTCCTCTCATTATATTCCTCTCTCACCTCTCAATTTCACCTCTTAAGTATCATCCCTTCCCATTGAATTAGACCTGTGCCCTCTATCTATGCATACCTGTAAACATATATACACACATTCACATAATACATGCCCATATAACCTTCTTCAGGTATTTTCGTACCGAGAAGGGTTTCATCAGTTACAGTTATAGTTTTTCCATGTAGGAATGTAAATAGTTCAACTTTGATAAGTTCCTTATGATTTCTTTTCCCTGTTTACTTTCTCAAGCATCTCTTACTTCTTGTATCTGAATGTCAAATTTTCTACTCAACTCTGGTTTTTTCCTCAAGAATGCTTGAAAGTCCTCTATTCCACTGAATGACCAAATTTTCCCTGGAAACATGATGCTCAGTTTTGCTGTGTAGGTGATTCTTGGTTTTAATCCCAGCTCCTTTGCCCTCTGGAATATCATATTCCATGCCCTTAGATCCCTCAATGTAGAAGCTGCCAGATCCTATACTATCCTGATTGTGTTTCCACAATATTGAAATTGTTTCTTCCTGGCTTCTTGTAATATTCTCTCTTTGATCTGGGAATTCTGGAAGCTGGCTAAATATTCCTAGGAGTTTTCTTTTTGAGTTCTTTTTCATGAGGTGATCTGTAGATTCTTTTCACCTCTGTTTTGCCCTCTGGTTGTAAAACATAAGGGGAATTTTCCTTGAGAATTTCTTGAAGTATAATTTCTAGATTCTTTCTTTGATCATGGTTTTCAGGTAGTCGAATAATTTTTAGATTATCTCTCCTGGATCTGTTTTTCATGTCAGTGGTTTTTCACATATTTCACATTGTTTCCTATTCTTTCATTTGTTTGGATCTGTTTAATAGCATCTTGATTTCTCATAAAGTCACTAGCTTCCATTTGCTTCAGTCTAATTCTGAAGGAATGATTCTCCTCAGTGAGCTTTTGAGATTCTTTTTCCATCTGGCAAATTTGGTTTTCTTCTCCTCATTGCCTTTTTGAGCCTCTTTTGCCATTTGAGTTAGTCTGTTTTTTATGGTGTTATTTTCCTCAGTCAGGCTGTTGACTCTGATTTCATACTTTTCTTGCAGCTTTTTCATTTCTCTTCCCAATCCCCCCCCCCACTTCTCTTATTTGCTTCTTAAGGTCCTCTGTGGCCTGTGACCAACTCATATTTTCATTTGGGGCTTTTGGTGCAGGATTTCTGACCTCACAGTCCTCCTCCTGTTCCCTGCTTTGATCATCTTTGTCCCCCAAATAGGAGTCTAATATTGCATTTTTCTGTTTATTTTGTTTCCTTTGCCTAGGCATGTTGCCACTCAATTACTTGCCTTTTGGGCTTGTTGCCAAAGTAGGACTCTGCTACCAGACAGGGGACCTTCCCTCCCAAATTCTGGGGTTTTCTCAGTTGCCAGAGGTATTAGTTGGGTGCCTTCTCTGAAAACTCCACACACTCTGGCAAGCTGGTCACGCACCCCAAGATCTCCACCTCAGACCACAATCCATATCCAAGAAGGGTAAAGCACGAGTGATTACCCCCCCCCCCCCAGACTGGTCACCAGTCCCCCTATAGTCGGCAGACCAGGAGCTGAAATTTCAAAGTGGCAACGTGTCACAAGCTGTGCTGGCTCCTCAGTGGCTTCTTGCCCCCAGGGGAAGATGCTGATGAGCTCCCAAATACTGGTCCCAAAATCCATAGGGCACTAACCTCTCACTTTGTCCTAGGCATCTATGTGTTGATAATTCTGGAAATGCCACAGCTGCTTGTGTTCTGTGGTCCCTCCAGCTGGCTGCTGGTGTGGCCACCTTGGGCTAAAACCTCCAACTCATGTGGGCCTGGGCTCAGCTCCCAGGGTGCTGCCCTGGCTGCTTCCTGTAGGGCTGCCGGGCTATCCTCAGCGGGAAGTTAGCTTCTCTATGTCATTTTGTGGGTTCTGGAGCTCCAGGGTTTGTTCAGGGTCCCCTTTTACATGAATTTGGAAGTTGTGTGGGCTGGAGCTCCTTGGAAGTGCTGTTTCTACTCCACCATAGTGACTCGCACCCCCCCCCCCCACATTGCATTCTTATACCACAATTTTTAAACTATTCATCAATTGAGAAACATCTACTTTGTTACCAGTTTTTTGCTACCACAAAAACAACATCAAAATGCAATGATAAATCTATTCACAGTGCTGGAGTCATTCCTTTTGTCAGTAACCTTCTTAGGGAACGTGACTTACAATAGAATTTCTTAGTTAAAGACTATGGACATTTTAACTACATTATTTTTGTAATTCCAAATTGCTTTCCATAATGACTGTACTAATTTACAGTTGAACTAACAATGCAGTATTGTACCTGTCTTTCTACAGTATCTCTAACATAGAATGTTCCCATCTTTTGTCATCTTTGTCTATTTTGTGGCTTCTGGTGAAACTTCTGATTTGTCATTCCTCTTATTATTAGTAACTTAGAACATTTTTTACCTCATTTCAAACTTTGCCTCAGATACTAAAAAGCTGTATGACCATTGGCAAGTCACATATTACCTGCTTCAGCCCCCTCATTTACAAAATAGGGACAATGATAGTTGCCCTTAAAGTTGTCTATTGTCTAAAATTAGATATTTGCAAAGTGCTTTGAAAACCTTAAAGTACCAAGTATTGTTGCAATTAATTATTAATAATTTATAATTCTTCTTTCAACAACTGATCATTCATAATCTTTGATAACATGGATTGGGAAATAGATTATGCCTTTAACTTACTTATTATTTGTCTGTGTCTTGGATGCTAATACTTTATCTCAGATGCTTGTTATAGGTTTTTTATTTGATTTTCCACCTTCTTATCCTAGATGAATTATTCTATTTGTGCAAATGCTTTTAGTTTTCATGAAATAAAAATAACTTTTTTGTTTTTTTAAATGATATTTTATTTTTCCCCAATTAAATACAAAAATAATTTCTAACATAGATAGGGGAATATGGGTATAAGGTGAATTTGAGAGAATGACAGAAAAATAAATAAGGGATGAGAAAGAGGAGTGCACTGGGTGCAGAAGGAAGGGAGAGGTAGAATGAGGTAAATTATTTAACATGAAGTGGTATCAAAAACCCATTGCAGTGGAAGGGAAGATGGGGTGGGTTATAAGTATTGCTTGAACCTTACTTGGTTTATAAGTGGGATATAAGTGGGTTATAAGTATTGCTTGAACCTTATAAGTGGGTCATAAGTGGGTTATAAGTATTGCTTGAACCTTACTTTCATCAGTTTTGGCTCAAAGAGGGAATAATATATACAGTCAGCTTATGCAAATCTCTCTTATGCAACAGGGAAGTAGGAGGGGTAGAAATTAAATGAAGGTGTGTGTGTGTGTGTGTGTGTGTGTGTGTGTGTGTGTGTGTGACTGACAGTAATCATAGCTGAGTGTGAATGGGATGAACTCTCTCATAAAATGGAAGCAGATAGAAGTTGATCAAAAACCAGAATCCTATGATATGTTGCTTACAAGAAACATAGCTGAAGCAGAGAGACACACAGAATAAAGGTAGGGGGCTGCAGCAGAATCTATTCTGTTTCAGCTGAAGTAATGGCAATCCTGATCTCAGACAAAGCAAAATCATAAATAGACATGATTAAAAGACATAAGGAAGGAAACTACATCTTGCTAAAAGGTACCATAGACAAGGAAGCAATTCAATGCTAAATATATTCACCAAGTGGTATAACTTCTAAATTCTTTTTTTTTTGTTGTTGTTGTTGTTGTTGCTGTTATTGTTTTTTTTTTTTTTTTTGCTTTTTTTAGAGGGGGAAAAGCAGGGCAATTGGGGTTAAGTGAATTGCCAAAGGTCATGTGGCTAGTAAGTGTTGTCTCTGAGGATTTGAACTCAGGTCCTCCTGACACTAGGGCTGGTGCTCTATTCAGTGCACCACCTATCCACCCCTAGCATCCAAATTCTTAAAGGAGAAGTTAAGTGAGTTACAAGTTCATGAGCAGACGAGAGAGAACATTATGAGATGTAAAATAGATAATTTTAATTATATTAAATTAAAAAGTTTTCATACAAACAAAACCAATGCAATTAAGATTAAAATGGAAGCAGAAAATGGGAAACAATCTTTACAGTAGCTGTCTCTGATGAAGGTTTTATGTTTCAAATATATAGAGAACTGAATTTATGAGAATACAAGCCATTTTCCAGTTGATAAATGGTCAAAGTACTATGCGTACCCTTTGATCTAGTGATCCCAAAGAGATCATAGCAAAAGAGGAAAAGGACCTACATGTGCAAAAATATTTGTAGCAGTCCTTTTCATAGTGGCAAAATATAGGAAACTGAGTGGATGAATGTCAATTGGGGAATGACTGAACAAGCTGTAGTATATGAATGTAATGGAAAACTACTCTGCAATAAGAAATGATAGGAAAAAAAGAAATTGAAAAGACTTGCAAACTGATGCAAAGTGAAGTGAGCAGCACCAGAAAAATATCATACACAGTATCAGTAACATTGTGTGATGGTCAGCTCTGAACGACTCAGCTGTTTTCAACAATACAATGATCCAAAACAAGTACAAAGGACTCATGAGGGTAAATGCTATACACATACAGATAATAAACTGATGGACACTGAATGCAGATTGAAGCATACTTTTTTTTACTTGCTTTAGTCTTTTCCTCAGTTTTTTTTCTTTTGATCTGTTTTTTCTTTCACAGCTGAGATTATTATGGAAATACATTCAACATGACAGCACATGTATAACCTATATCAAATTGCCTACCATTTTAGGAATAGGGAGGGAGGGAGAGAGAAAAATTTAGAACTCAAAAATCTTGTAAAAATGAATGTTAAAATTATCTTGACATGTAACTGGGAAAAATTAAAATACTATAAAATATATAAAAAGTTTATAGCAACTCTAAAAATAAATTTTAAAAGAGTTGCCATAAATACTCTCGTACAAGTATGTTCTTTGGGGGTGGAGCCAAGATGGTGGAGTAAAAGCAGAAGCTTGCTTGAACTCCCACTCCAACCACCTCCAATACTTATAAAAATGACTCTAACCAAATTATTAGAGCTACAGAACCTACAAAGTGACAGAAAGAAACAAATCTCCCACTGAAGGCAGCCTGGCAGGCCAACAGGAAGGGTCTATCACACTGGGCTGGGAAACAAGTGCAGTCCCAAGTAAGCCGAATGGACCCAAACCAGCCAGAGGAGACCTCAGGAGAGTGAATCACTGGCAGCTTTGTAGGTTTCCAAACTTCTAAACCCAAAAATGCCAAAGAGAAAGTAAAAGGTCAATAGGGAACTCTTTTGGAACTGTGTGGGAGAAGAGTGTGTCTGGCCCCTGTTCCTAGGATGACAAAGGTGGTGGTGGCATGGTGGCTACAGTTGCCTCCAGAACTCCTGGCCTACAGATCATAGGGGGACCAACTGACCATTCAGAGGGTAATCATTCTTGTTTTGACCAGCTTAGATCTGGGTTGCAGTCTTGGGTGGTTATCCTGGAGTGAGGATTGCTAATGTGCTAGTAATTGTGGTGGCTGTAGAGAGGGTACCCTCCTCATAGATCTGAAAACAGCTTTAAAAAACCCAGAAATTTGTGAAATAACTCTCTCCAGCAGAGTTCTACCATATCAAATAGCACAAAAGTCAAGTAATTGGTTGGCATGCATGATGAGCAAACAGAGGAAGCACAATCAGACCACTGAACTTTTTGGGGAGACAAAGAGGATCAAAGCATGGAACAAGAGGAAGACAACAAAGCCAAAACTCTTGCATCAAAAGCCTCCAAGAAAAATATGAATTGGTCACACAAGCCATGGAGGAACTCAAGAAGAATTTTGAAAATCAAGTAAGAGAAGTGGAGGAAAAATTGGGAAGAGAAATGAGAATGATGCAAAAAAATCAAGAAAAGTGCATCAGAAGCCTGCTAAAGGAGACCCAAAAAATACAGAAGACAATAACACCTTAAAAAATAGACTGACTCAAATGGCAAAAGAGGTCCAAAAAGCCTATAAGGAGAAAAATGCCTTGATTGGCCAGATGGAAAAGGCATTTCAAAAGCTCATTGAAGAGAATAATTCCTTCAAAATTAGATTGGTGCAAATGGAAGCTCCAATGAGAAATCAAAATACTATAAAACATATCCAAACAAATGAAAAAATGGAAGGCAATGTGAAATATCTCATTAGAAAAACCAGATTTATGAGAAAATAAATCTAGGCGAGATAATATAAAAATTATTGAACTACCTGAAATCCATGATAAAAAGAGCCTAGAAAAAAGTATGTTCTTTACCTTTTTTGGGCCTTTTTGGGATAAAACCTAGCAGTGGTTTTGCTAGATCAAAGGATGTGCACAGTTTTATAGTCCTTTGGACACAGTTCCAAATTGCTCTCCAGAATTTTTGGATCAGTTCACAACTCCACCAACAATGCATTAGTGTCCCAATCTTGCCAAATCCCCTCCTACATTTATTATTTCTGTTTCCTGTCTTATCATTCAGTCTGACAGGTGTGAGGTAGTACCTCAGAGTTGTTTAATTTACATTTTTCTAATCAGTAATGATTTAGAACATTTTTTTCATAAAAGTATAGATAACTTTGATTTCTTTATCTGAAAACTGCCTATTCATATCCTTCAACCAGTTGCCAATTGCAGAATGATTTATATTCTTATAAATTCTACTCAGTTCTCTATATAGCTGAGAAATGAGACCTTCATCAGAGATCCTTGCTGTAAAAATTTCCCCCCATTTTCTGCTTTCCTTCTAAGTTTGGTTGCATTGGTTTTGTTCGTGCAAAATCTTTTTAATTTAGGGGCAGCTAGGTGGTGCAGTGAGTAGAGCACTGGCCCTGGAGTCAGAAGGACCTGAGTTTGGATCCGGCCTCAGACACTTCACACACACAAACAAAAATCTAGCTATGTGACCTTAGGCAAGTTACTTAACCCCAATTGCCCTCCAAAAAGCAAATATATATATATATATATATATATATATATATATATATATATATATATAAATTTACTATTATCAAAATTGCCTAGTTTGTATGTAGTAATGCTCTCCATCTCTTGTTTGATACTAAATTCTTCCCTTTTGCAAAGATCTGATGAGCAAACTACTCCACGCTCCCCTAATTTGCTTATGGTATTATCCTTTATGTCTAAATGATATATTCATTTCGAACTTATTTTTTTTGTATACAGTGTGAAATGTTGGTATATGCCTAGTTTCTGCCTAACGATTTTCCAGTTTTCCCAGAAGTTTTTTGTAAAATAGTGAGTTTTTGTCCCCAAAGCTTAAATCTTTGGATTTATCAAATACTAAATTACTATGGTCATTTACTACAATATATTATCTGCCTCATCTATTTCACTGATCCACCATGATATTTCTCAGCCAGTACCACTCTGTTCTTATTATTACTGCTTTGTAATATAGTTTGAGATCTGGTATGGCTAGATTACTTCACAAATTTTTCACTGATTTCCTTGATATCCTTGACCTTTTGTTCTTCAAGATTAATTTTGTTATTATTTTTTCTATTTGTATAAAATGATTTTTGGTAGTTTCTGTGTTATGGAACTGAATAAGTAGATGAATTTAGGTAGAACTGTCATTTTGATTTTATTTGCTTGACCGACTCATGAGCAATTAATATTTTTTCAAATTATTTAGATATGACTTTATTTGTGTGGAAAGTATTTTGTAATTATGTTCATTAAGTTCCTGAGTTTTTCTTGGCAGGTGTATTTCCAAGTATTTTATATTGTCTGCAGTTATTTGAAATATAATTTCTCCGTTTACCTTTCCTGCTGTACTTTGTTTGCAATATATAGAAATGCTGATGATATGGGTTTATTTTATATCCTACAACTTTGCTAAAGTTCCCTTTATTTTTCTAATATCGTTTATCCTTTGTTTGCTTAAAATTAATCTCCTACTCATAGTTCTAAAAGATATATGATCTGCTTATATTCTATGTTAATGGATTACTATTTAATATTCAAATTGCATAGTGATTTGGTACTTGTTGTAGAATATTGTGTAAGCTGTTGACCTAAGCTAATTTTTGCTCCCCTGCTTTCCTATTTTCCCAGAAATTATCAAATAGATAGTTCTTTTTAAAGTAATTTATATTTTGGGGTTTATCCAGAATCGAGACATTGAGTTCTATATTTATTTTATACTTTACTTATGAAACAAGAAAAAAATCAATAATGCCTCAAGTGCTTTTGCTCTCTATTGTCTTACTAATCTTTTATCAGTTATAATCACTTTTAAAAGATAAGTAATTGTGTGATTTATAAGAAGAGAATAGTCTTAAAAACATGCACAACTGAAACTAAAATGTAGTCTCAGGAGAATTCCTGTTTTAGTTAACCTTAGGAGTATGACTATAATAATTATAAAGTGTGTTTTTTTAGTATGTAATAATAATAATAATAATACTTATATATGCACATGCATACACATACACACATATGTATACATATACATATATATGTATATGTATATGTAAATGTATATGTATATGTATGCATGTGTGTGTATGTGTGTGTGTACACATACATATATACTGGGCTACTCTAAGTTGCCCTGAAGCTATTGTGACCTATGATGTAAAAGGTAGAACTGCTGCTCTGATGCTGGAGCCATACATAGGTTGACCAGCTTGAGCCATAGGATAACTTAGGTTGACCCTGTTTGACACATACATGAATGAAGAGAACTATAAATAATTGTGAATTCTATAGGTCAGGGTTTCAGTTCATATTGGGCAGACTGTAAAATTTTATTAGGTTAATAAAGATTGGTTTCTTTCCCAGGAAAGTCTTCACAGTTATTTTTTTTTTATGCTTACATGCTTCATTGAGCTACTTTTTTATTTTAAAAACAAAACCAAATAGTTTCTATGACTACCTATGTATATATATGACAGTTTTAGGTCAAGAATTGCCTTTTCTCCTCATTTCGACATTTTTCATTATTTCCTTTGAAATTCTAGACATTTTGCTCTCTCAAGTAAATTTTGTAAGTGTTTTATTTTACTCAATAAACTTTATTTTGAAAGTTTGATCAATATGAAATTAAAACCATAAATTATTTGAGATTGTATCATCATTTTTATTATATTGCCACAGTCCAGCAATGAACATTAAGTGTTCTTATAATCATGTAAGTTGTTATTTCTTTTTTTTTTAATTTTAACAAATGCTTTATTAACTTCTGGTTTACATCATTCATTTCCACCAGATTTTGAGTTACAATTTTTCTCCATTTTTCCCCTACCCACCACCCCAGAATAGCAGTCCCACAAAATATCCCTTCATCCAATCTGCTCTCTTCCATATCTTCTCCCATACCCCCTTCGACTTTGCCATTAGGGCAAGGTGAATCTCTGTGCCCCAATGCCTGCACGTCTTATCTCCCAATTACATGTAAAATAGTATTAATAATAGTATTAATATACATTTGAAACATGTAATTTTAAGACTTCGAATTTCAGATCCATTCCCTTCCTCCCTTGTCACCCACTCCCTCTGGGAAGATAAGCAATTTAGTATGTATTGTACATGTATAGCTATGTAAAACATTACCATAGTAGATATATTGTGAAAAACTGCTTATATTTCCCTCCCACCCATCCCACCCCCAACCTGGTCCATTCCCTACTTTGATCCTGTCCCTCTTTGATAGTGAGTACTTCCAAACTCCCTCTTCCCCCAGAATGCCCTCCCCTCCATCACCCCCCCCTCTCATCTCCCTTCCCCCTACTCTCCAGCAGGGTGAGATATTCCATTTAGTATGTATGTCATTCTCTCCCTGAGCCAAATTCAATGAGAATATGGTTTTGCCTTTTTTCCTTCCTATTCTTCCCCTCCCATTCAACCACTTCCCCTTGCCTCTTCTATATGAGATAGTTTACCCTACCCTGTCTCCCCCAATCTCCTCTTGCCACTTTCCTCTCTCACCTCTTAACTTCACCCCTTAAGTATCATCCCTTCCCATATCATCCATGTATAACTGTAAATATATACACACATTCACATATGTATTCATATGCCCATATACCCTTCTTCCATTATTTTCATATTGAGAAAGGTTTCATCAGTCACAATTATTGTTTTTCCATGTAGGAATGTAAATAGTTCAACTTTGATTAAGTTCCTTTTGATTTCTTTTCCTTGATTACCTTCTCAGGCATCTCTTGCTTCTTGTGTCTGAATGTCAGATTTTCTATTCAACTCTGGTTTTTTCCTCAAGAATGCTTGAAAGTCCTCTATTCCACTGAATGACCATATTTCCCCTGAAACAAAATACTCAGTTTTGCTGGGTGGGTGACCCTTGGCTTCAATCTCAGCTCTTTTGCCCTCTGGAATATCATATTCCATGCCCTTTGATCCCTCAGTGTAGAAGCTGCCAGATCCTGTGCTATTCTGATTGTGTTTCCACAATATTGAAATTGTTTCTTTCTGACTGCTTGTAGTATTTTCTCCTTGATCTGGGGATTCTGGAACCTGGCTATAATATTCCTGGGAGTTTTTTGGGGGCGGGGATCATTTTCAGGAGGTTATCTGTGGGTTCTTTCAGCCACTATTTTGCCCTCTGGGTCTAAAACATCAGGGCAATTTTCCTTGAGAATTTCTTGAGAGGCGATTTCTAGGTTTTTTGATCATGGCTTTCAGGTAGTCCGATAATTTTTAAATTATCTCTCCTGGATCTATTTTCCAGGTCAGTGGTTTTTCCCATGAGATATTTCACATTGCCTTCTATTCTTTCATTTGTTTGGATCTGTTTAATAGTATCTTGATTTCTCATAAAGTTACTAGCTTCCATTTGCTCCAGTCTAACTCTGAAGGAATGAATCTCCTCAGTGAGCTTTTGAGATTCTTTTTCCATCTGGCAAATTTGACTTTTTAAGGCATTCTTCTCCTCATTGCCTTCTGAGACACTTTTGCCATTTGAGTTAGTCTATTTTTTAAGGTGTTATTTTCCTCAGTCAGGCTGTTGACTCTCATTTCATACTTTTCCTCCATCCTTCTCATTTCTCTTCCCAATTTTCCTCCACTTCTCTTATTTGGTTTTTACAATCTTTCTTAAGGTCCTCCATGGCCTGTAACCCACTAATATTTTCATTTGGGGCTTTTGTTGCAGGATTTCTGACCTTACAGTCCTCTTCCTGTTCCATGCTTTGATCCTCTTTGCCCCCAAAATAGGAGTCTAATGTTGCATTTTTCTGTTTATTTTGTTTCCTTTGCCTAGGCATGTTGCCACTTAATTACTTGATTTTTGGGCTTGTTGCCACAGTAGGACTCTGCCACCAGACAGGAGAACTTCTGTCCCAAACATTGGTGTCTTCACAACTTCTGGAGGTGTTAGTTGGGTGGCCTCTGCAAAGCCTCTATATGCTCTGGCAAGCTGGATACACACCCCAGACCTCCTCCCCCCCCCCCCCCAGACCACAATCCAGATCCAAGCAAGTTAAAGCAAGAGAGATTACCCCCCAAGATTGATTGCTGGATCCCCCTACAGTTTGCAGACCAGGAGCTGAAGCTGCCACTGAAGCTGCAAAATGGCTTCTGTTCCACAACTCCTCAGCTGCTTCTTGCCCCCAGGTGAGGAACCTATTCGTTCCCCAAATACTGGTCCCAA
Organism: Gymnobelideus leadbeateri; assembly: GCA_011680675.1. NCBI lineage: Eukaryota > Metazoa > Chordata > Mammalia > Diprotodontia > Petauridae > Gymnobelideus > Gymnobelideus leadbeateri. The sequence continues at coordinate 702,130 of WOXC01003769.1, read as the reverse complement.
AGTCTATCAGGCACTAATCTCTCACTTTGTCCTAGGCATATCTATGTTGATAATTCTGGAATCGCCACAGCTGCTGGTGTTCTGGGGTCCCTCCTGCCAGATGCTGACCAGGCCACCCTGGGGCTAAAACCGGGGCCTATGCAGGCCTGGGCTTGGCTCCCAGAGTTTTGTGCTGTGCTGTGCTGGCCACTCCCTGCAGGGCTACTGGTCTGTCCTCAGTGAGAGGTTAGCTTCTCTGTTTAGTTCTATGGGTGCTGGAGCTCCAGAAGTTGTTCAGAGTCAACCTTTTACATTGTTGGGAAATGGTCTGGTGGGGAGAACCTTGGAAGAGGTTTCTACTCCATCATATTGGCTCTTCCCCCTAAGTTGTTATTTCTTTTCTTTTCTTTTTTTTCTTTTTGGATGGGAGGAAGGTAGGGCAATTGGGGATCAGTGACTTGCCTAAGGTCACAAGCTACTTTTTTTTGTTAAGTGTCTGAAGCTGGCTTTGAACTCAGGTCCTTCTGACTCCAGGGTGGGTGCTCTATTCACTGTGCCACCTAGCTGCCTCCTGCCTTTATTTGAGGATCATTTTGTACATGTTTAAATTTATTCAATGAACCTTGGTATTTTGTATTCATTTTGAATGGAATTTCCCTTTCTAGTTATGCCTCTTGGATTTTGCTGATATTATATAAAATGCTCTAGATGTTTGTCAGTTTATTTTGTAGCTTGAAATTTTGCTAAAGCAATAATTGTCTCAAATCGTTTCTTTCGTTGATCCACTGGGGTTTCCCAAGTGAACTATCAATGAGGATAGTTTTTTCTCTCTCTTTTGTGCCTTTAATTTATTTTTATTATTTTTTTGGGGGGGGAGGGCTAAGCAGGACAATTGGGGTCAACTGACTTGCCAAAGGATATACAGGTAGTTAACTGTCAAGTTTCTGAGTCCAGAGTTGAACTCAAGTTCTCCTCACTCCAGGGTCAGTGCCCTATTCACTGTGCCTCCTAGCTGTCCCTCTTTATCTTGTTTTAATGCTATTAATGCTTTTTCTTATTTCAATGATATTGCAAGCTTTTCTAGAATGATATAAAACGATGGCAGGAAGAGTGTATTTATTCCTCTATTTATTGAAAAAGCTTCTAGTCTTTTCCATTCCATATGATGTTGGTTTTTTATTTTAGATAGTCACTTCTTATAGTATTGAAAAAAAGGATTCCTTTATGATTATAGTTTATAAGGTTTTGCATAAATAAATGCTCTGCTTTATCAAAGGTTATTTTTCATTATCTATTGTTATGGTTATTTTAATCATTTAGTTTTAAATATTATTCATTGTTTACTTAATGTTGAACCCTTGTATTCCTTTTGTAAATTCAACTTGGCCTTAGTGAATAATTTATTGAATAAATTGCTGCAGACTTTTTATCATTATTTATTTTGAATCAATATTCATTATTGCTATTGGCAGACAGGTTTTTTCTGTGCTTATCATTTCCTGTTTTAGGTATTAAGGTTATATTGTTTTTTAATAAAGGGGGTTGATAGAGTGCTTTATTATATTTTGTGAATATCAATATTCATTATTCTTTGAAAAGCAGCTAGGTCATACAGTGGTTAAAGTTCTGGACTTGGAGTTAGGAAGATTTGGGTTCAAATGTAGACTCAGAAATTATTAGCTATATGTCCCTGAATAAATCATTATTTTAAATTAAACTTTATGTTTATTTTTAATTTACATCATTCATTTCCACAAGATTTTGAGTTACAAATTTTTTCCGCATCCCCCCAAATCCTAAAGAAGTGATGCCACTGTACACCCCCTTCACCAATCTGCTCCCTCCTCTATCCTCCCCCATACCTCTTCCAACCCTCCATCAGGGCAAAGTGGATCTGCATACCCCAGTGCCTGTACATCCGATCTCACGTTGCATGCAAAAACCAACAATAATAATAATAATAACATATATATTTTAAACATTTGTTTCCAAAACTTTGAATTCCAGATTCCTTCCCTTTCTCCCTCATCACCCACCCCCACTGGGAAGATAAGCAAATCAATATAGGTTGTACAATGTGTAGGTACACAAAACATCTCCATGGTGGATATATTGTGAAAGACTAACCACATTTACCTTCATCCCATCCTGCCCCTCACCTGCTCTATTCTTTACCTTGACTCTGTCCCCCTTCAAAATGTGTGTCTCCAACATCTCACCCCCAGCCCGCCCTCCCCTCCATCATCACCCCTCTCATCCCCTTCCCCCTACTTTCCACAGGGTGAGATTCCCTATTTAGTGTGTATATTATTCCCTCCCCAAGCCAAATTCAATGAGAGTAAGGTTGACCATTTCCCCCCCTGCCTTCCTGTTCTCCCCCTCCATTGTAACAGCTTTCCCCTGCTTCTTCTGTATGAGATAATTCACCCCATTCTGTGTCTCCACATCTCCTCTCATTGTATTCCCCTTTCACCTCTCAGTTTCATCTTTTAAGTATCATTCCTTCCTATTCAACTGGTTCTGTGTCCTCTCTCCATGTATACTTGTACATACATATATACACACCAACATATGTATTCATACACCCATATACCCTCCTATATAAACATGTATATGTATGTGTGTATATATATTTATATTTCCTTCAACTATTCTCATATTGAGAAAAGTTCCATACGTTAGGATTATGATTTTTCTATGTAGGAATGTAAATAGTTCAACTTTGACAAGTTTCTTATGATTTTCGTTCCCCACTTACCCTCTCTTATATACCCTCTCTTCCTACCTCTTATATCTGAATGTCAGATTTTCTATTCAAATCTGTTTTTTTCATCAAGAATGCCAGAATGTCCTCTATTTCATTGAATGCCCATAGTCTCCCCTGAAACATGATGTCAATTTTGCTGGGTAGGTGATTCTTGGTTTTAATCCCAGCTCCCTTGACCTCTGGAACATCACATTTTAGGCCCTTTAGTCCCTCAATATAGAAGCTGCCAGATCCTGTGTCATCATGATTTTGTTTCCACAATATCCAAATTGTTTCTTCTTGGCTCCTTGCAATATTTTCTCCTTGATCTGGGAAATCTGGAACCTGGCTATAACATTCCCTGGCTATAACATTCCTAGGAGTTTTCCCCTGGGGAACTTTTTCAAGAGGTGATTGGTGGATTCTTTCAACACCCTTTTTGCCCTCTGGTTCTAAAACATCAGGGCAATTTTCTTTAAGAATTCCCAGAAGGGTGTCCTCTAGGTTCTTTCCTTGATTGTGGCTTTCAGGTAGTCCAATAATTTTTAAAATATCTATCCTGGATTTTTCTCCAGGTCTGTGATTTTTCCAATGAGATATTCACACTGCCTTCTATCCTCTCATTTGTTTGGATCTGTTTAATAGTATCTTGATTTCTTATAAAGTCATTAGCTTCCATTGGCTCCAATCTAATTCTGAAGGAATGATTCTCTTCAGTGAGCTTTTGGGATTCTTTTTCCATCTGGCAAATTTGGCTTTTTAAGTCTTTCTTCTCCTCATTGCTATCTTGAGCCTCTTTTTCCATTTGAGCCAGTCTATCTTTTAAGGTGTTTTTTTCTTCAGTCAGGTTGTTGACTCTCTTTTCATGATTTTCTTGCATCATTCTCATTTCTCCTCCTAATCTTTCCTCCTCTTCTCTTATTTGGTTTTCAAAATCCTTCTTAAGCTCCTCTATGGTCTGTAACAAGTTCATATTTTTCTTGGAAGCTTTTGGTACAGGAGTTCTGACTTCACTGTCTTCCTCCTGTTCCATGCTTTCATCCTTTTCGTACCCAAAAAAGGAATCTAGAGTCGTGTTGATGTGCTTCCTTTGCTTGCTCATGTTGCCACTCAGTTACTTGACTTTTGAGTTTTTTGTGACAGTGGAACTCTGCTTCCATAGAGGAGAGCTTTGTCCCAAATTGCTGGGGGTTTTGCAGCTGCTGGAGCTATTAGTTGGGTGTCCTCTCTGAAGCCTCCAACTTCTCTGACACCTGGTCATACACCCCAGGATCTCCACCCTAGACAGAGATCCAGATGCAGGCAGGTTAAAGTAAGAGCTATTACCCCTCAGGATGAATGCTGGTTCCCCCTACAATCTGCAGGCTGGGAACTCTGAAGCAGCCACATGGTGGTGGTCTCTTTGCCTCAGCTTCCTCTCCCTCAGAGGGGCAGAGGCTGGACTGCACTCCCAGGCCCCCTGCTCCCACAAAGTCCACACTGACCTCTTACTTTGGCTTAAGCATTTATTGGTTGACAGTTCTGGAAACCACAACAGCTACTGGTGATCCACTCTCCAACTGGGGCTGGTCAGGGTATCCTGGGGCTAAAACCACCGGCTCATATGGGACTTGGTGATGCTCCCAGACCTTTGTGATGGACCCTTCCTGCTGGCCTGCTGGGCTGCTGTCAATGGGATATTTGTTTCTCTCTGTCACTTTGGGGGTTCTGTAGCCCTAAAGTTTGCTTAGAGCCATCTTTATGGATGTTTGACATGGTTATGGGGTTAGTGCAGGGAGTTTTCCTGCTTCTATGCTAAATGGATAGAATGCTAGACCTGCAGTCAGAAATATTCATATTCCTGTGTTTAAATCTGGCCTCACAATGAGTTGTGTGACCCTGGGCAAGTCATTTAACCCTGTTTGTCTCAGTTTCCTCATGTGTAAAGTGAGGTGGAGCAGAAATTGACAAACTACTCCAGTACTGTTGCCAAGAAAACCTGAAGTGGGGTTACAAAGAAAAAGTAAGGAAGGGAGAGGGGGTGTGTGTCACACAGCTAAAGAACATTGTGAAATCTTGGAATGGGGTTGATTTGGAAGAGATGAAAGAATTAAGTGATTTTCTTACCATGCAATGTTTATGAAACTGTTTGAGGCATGAGAGCAGGAGAGATGTGAAGTGAAAGAGACTTCATTTTACTTACACACTAATTTTACATATATTTAAACTGCTCTTATCTATACATATGGTGTCCAATGTGAGGGAGAGGCTAATCTTGTTATTTTCAGTCCTAGTCTGACCATATAGTACTTGGTATTAGGTATTATAAGGGAAGAATACAAACAAATTGGAGCAAGTACAAAGGATAATCAATAGGATGGTAGTGACAACAGAGGCAGCTTAATAAGCTCCAGAATCTAAGAATTGGCAAAGACTTTAGAGAACATTCTAGACAAGAAATCCCCTATAGGGGGTGGAGTCAAGATGTTGGAGGAGAAACAAGACTTCTGCAGGGCTCTGGCTTTCACCTCCTCCAATTCATAAAAAAGTGACTCTGAACAAACTTTGGAGCTACAGAACCCACAAAATGACACAGAGAAGGCAACCCCTGTTGAGGACAGATTGGCAATCCAGCCAGCACAGTGCTCTGGGAACCGACCCCAGCCCTACACAAGCTGGAGGTTTTAGCCCCAGGGTGGGCCTGCAGAGCCGCTGGCTGGAGGGACTTCAGATCACCCGAAGGTGTGGTGGTTTGCAGAATTATCAACACATAAATGCTAAGGGTGCAGTGAGAGCTCAGTGCACTGTGGACTTTGGGGTCAAGTAGTTGGGAGTGTGATCAGACTCTGCCCCTGGGGCGAGAAGCCACTGAGGAGCCATAGCCCTGCAGCCAATACCACTTGGCAGCTTTAGCTCCTGGTCTGCAGTTTGCAGGGGCACCAAGTCACCAGTCTGAGGGGTAATCGTTCTTGTGTTAACCAGCTTGGATCTAGAATGCTGTCTAGGGTGGAGGTCCTGGGCTGTATGACCAACTTTCCAGAGTGTGTGGAAGCTTCAGAGAGGGCACCCAACTGATACCATTGGCAGCTGAGACAACTCCAGCATTTGGTATGAAGTTCCCCTTTCTGGTGGCAGAGTCCTACTGTGGCAACAAGCCCAAAACTCAAGTAATTAAATGGCAACATGAGCAAATGAGGGAAGCAAAGTAAATAGAGTAACCCAACTTTAAGTCCTACTTTGGGAAGAAAAAGGATCAAAGCATGGAACAGGAGGAAGACAGTGAAGTCAGAAACCCTGCACCAAAAGCTTCCAAGAAAAATATGAGCTTGTTACAGGCCATAGAGAACCTTAAGAAGGATTTTGAAAATCAAATAATAGAAGTGGAGGAAAAATTGGAAATGAAAACAATGTAAGAAAATTATGAAATGAGTGTCAACAACCTGACTGAAGAAAATAACACCTTAAAAATAGACTAAGTCAGACAGCAAAAGAGGCTCAAAAAGTAAATGAGGAGAATTCGGCCTTAAAAATCTGAATTTGCCAGATGGAAAAAGAATCCCAAAAGCCCACTAAGGAGAATCATTCCTTCAGAATTAGACTGGAGCAAATGGAAGCTAGTGACTTTATGAGAAATCAAGATACTATAAAACAGATCCAAAAAATGAAAAAAAAAAATAAAGGTGATGTGAAATATCTCATTGGGAAAACCACTGACCTGGAAAATAGATCCAGGAGAGATAATTTAAAAATTATTGGACTACCTGAAAGCCATGATCAAAATAACCTAGAAATCATTCTTCAAGAAATTCTCTGGAGGAGCCAAGATGGTGGAAAGGAAGCAGTAACCTCGCTGAGCTCCTTGGTCACTAAGTCTCAAAGGGTGAATCTGAGTGGATTCTGGAGTGACCGAACCCACTGGAAGACAGAGCGTGGTGAAGTCCAGCCCAGGAGGTTGCCCAGTGTGTTCATACAGGACAAGTGCACAGTGCATGGGGTCTGCACAGCTCAGACCTAAGTGCAGACAAGCAGACTACACCCGAGAGAAAAAGCCCCAGCCTGCAGACTTACCAAGCATGAGTCTCAGTCATCTCACCTTCATCTCACAAGGGGACGGGAAGGGTCATTGGAGCCAGGTAGGAGTGTCGGGCCCTCAGTGGAGAGAGCGGCTTCCCCAGCTGCATTTGGCCCCCAGCCTGGAAGTTTAGAAACTGCCTGCCTGTATAATACAGAGGCTGGAATGGCAAAGTAAATTCTAGCTACTCTGATCCTCTCACCCCTCCTTCATGAAGCAGAAAACCCAAAGATAAGTCTCCCACCCAGATTGAAATCCCAAGTTAATGGAAATAGCCTCAGGCTTGAGAGTCTCCAAGAAGGGGTGTAACTGAGACAGTCAGGAGTCAGAAGAGAAGAGAGGGTGGGGTCCCAACTAGCTCCACCTCACCTCACCAACAAAAGCCTGCTTATAGCCCAGGGTTATAGAGGCAGAAATCTGAAGTGGTCAGACTCACCCCTACCTACTCATCTACATTCCTCACTGATTTCCCTGACTTAGCCATAAACTAGCCACCCAGAGATATTCAAAGTCAAAGAACAGGCCCTAAACTCATAGCCTGAGAAACTAAGAAACAGGAAATCAAAATGGGAAGGAAGGAAGCTGAGAAGGAGAAGGGGAAGGCAAGAAAGTCTATTCGAGCATACTATGCAGGGCAAGAATAACAAAATACACAAGACAATATAGACTCTCTACCCACACCTGAGACCACAGAAGGAAACATGATCTGGTCTCAAGCCCAAATAGCATTCCTGGAGGAGCTTAAGAAAAATTTTAAAGACCAAATCAGGGAAGCAGTGACCAACTTGGAAAAAAGTCTCAAAAGTAAAATTAGTGAATTAACTGGAGAAAATACCTCCCTAAAAAGGACCTTCAAAAATTAACTGAAGACCATAATTAGCTAAAAATTACATACAATAAATGTGAAACTCAGAACTCTTTGATGCAGCAAGTCAATCAAACAAAAAAAGACAATCGAAAAATTGGAAGAAAATATAAAATATCTCACTGGAAAAATAACTGACCTAGAGAACAGATCCAGGAGAGACAACTTAAGAATTATTGGTCTACCAGAAAGCCATGATGAAAAAAGCAGCCTAGACAACATCCTCCAAGAGATTGTCAAAGAAAACTGTCCTGAGGTCCTGGAATCAGAAGATAAAATAGCTATTGATAGAATTCACCGGACTCCTCCTGAAAGAGATCACAAATTGAAAACTCCAAGAAATATAGTAGCCAAATTCCAGAATTACAAGATTAAAGAAAAAATTCTGCAAGCAGCCAAAAAGAAACAATTCAAATATCGAGGAACTACAGTTAGGATCACATAGGACCTAGCAGCTTCTACATTAAAAGAGCAGAGGGACTGGAATTTGATATTTCATAGGGCAAGAGAGCTAGGACTACAACCAAGGATTAACTACACAGCAAAACTGAGCAAAATCTTTTAGGCAAGGGGATGGTCGTTTAATGAAATAAGGGACTTCCAGTCTTTCCTGATGAAAAAGCCAGACCTCAATGGAAAATTTGATCTCCAATTACAAGACTCAAGAAAGACATAAAAAGGTAAACAAGGGAAACACAGACTCACACATGCATAAGTGCACACACCCACACCCACACACACATGCTCATTACTTGGGATGCAACAAGAACAAAATGTTCACATTCCTATATGTGGAGCTGATAACTGTCAATATTTGAAATCTTTATGACTATCATGACCTTCAAAAGGGTTATACTTAGATAGAGGGTGTGGGTATGAATGCACTAACCTGAAGACTTTAAAAAAAACTATTAAGGGGATCAAAGGGATTGTAATGGGAAAAAGGAAAGGAAGAGATAGGAAAAGGTAAAATATGCCATCTGAAGAGGCATCAAAACACACTATAGAAAAGGGGAAAGAAAGAGGGAGAGGAACATCATTTAAACACTATTCTCACTGGTTCTGGTTCAAAGAGGGATCAACTTTAAGATTCTAATGTGAATAGACACATAAATTCATTAAATAGAGGAAAAGGAGGGAGGGAGAGGAGCACTGTTTCAAATTTACTCTCATTGGTTTGGAATCAAACGGGGAGTAGTTTACTCTGATAAGTATAAAAATTTATTGTGTCCTATAGATAGTGGGAGGGTAAGGGGGAGTGAAAAGGAGGACACCAAAAGGGGGGATCAGAAGGGAGGGAAATAGTAGTAAGGGGAGAGGGTAGGTTAAGAAGGGGGGTCACTGGGTGTGAACACTGAGGGAGGGGGCGGTCAAAAGGGAAAACTTCAAGGAGGGGAAGGGAGAAGGAAGAAACAAAAACATAAACAGGGGAGGGAATAGGATGGAGGGGAAGAGACAGACAGTCATCATTACTGTGAATGTGAATGGGATGAACTCTCCCATAAAACAGAGGCGGATAGCAGAATGGATTAAAAACCATAATCCTACAATATGCTGTCTACAAGAAACACATTTGAAACAAAGGGATACCCACAGGGTAAAGGTAAAAGGTTGGAGTAAAATTTATTATGCCTCAGCTAAAGTAAAAAAAGCAGGGGTAGCAATACTTATCTCAGATAAAGCAAAAGCAAAAATAAATGTAATTAAAAGAGATAAGCAAGGAAATTATATCCTACTAAAAGGCACTCTCAAGAATGAAGCAATATCACTACTTAATATATATGCACCAAGTGGTATAGCATCCAAATTCCTCGAGGAGAAGTTAAAGGAAATAGAGGAAGAAATAGATAGCAAAACTATACTAGTGGGGGACCTTAATCTCCCCCTCTCTGAACCCAATAAATCTAACCTCAAAATAAACAAGAAAGAAGTTAAGGAGGTGAATAGAATCTTAGAGAGACTGGATATGATGGATCTCTGGAGAAAACTGAATGGGGATAAAAAGGAATTTACTTTCTTCTCAGCAGTGCATGGTACATACTCAAAAATAGACCATGTAAGGGGTGGCTAGGTGGCGCAGTGAGAAAGAGCACTGGCCTTGGAGTTGGGATGACCCGAGATCAGATCTGGCCTCAGAAAATGAGCACCCACACACAAATAATGACTGGCCGTGTAACCTTGAGCAAGTTACATAACCCCAATTGCTTTAAAAAAATAGACCATATACTAGGGCATAAAAACCTCACAATCCAGTGCAAAAAGGCAGAAATATTAAATGCATCATTCTCAGATCATGATGCAATAAAAATTATATGCAATAAAGTTCTAGGGAAAGATAGACTAAGAATTAATTAGAAATTAAACAGTTTCATCCCTTCCAGGGAAAGAGGCCAATGTGCTCTCCCAACGAATGAGTCCCAGTGTCCATAGGGCACTAATCTCTCACTTTGTCCATGGCATCTATTTGTTGATAATTCTGGAAAAGCCACAAGTGCTGGTGTTCTAGAGTCTCTCCAGCTGGCTGCTGGTCAGGCTGCCCTCAGCCTAAAACCTCTGACTCATGGGGGCCTGGGCTTGGCTCCCAGAGCTCTTTGCTGGCCACTCCCTGCTGGGATGCCAGGCTGTCCTCAGTGGGAGGTTAGCTTCTTTGTGTCATTTTGTGGGTTCTGGAGCTCCAGAGGTTGTTCAGAGTCCCCTTTTACATAAATTTGGAGGTGGTGGGATCTGGAGCTGTGCAGAAAAGCTTTTTTCTACTCCACCATCTTGACTCCGCCCCCAGGATCAGCTAATATCACTGCTGATTATTAATTTAAAATATTAAGTACTAGCAAAAACAAATTCTAAGTAGGATTTATACCACTGAAGATGATTAATTATTAGGAAGAATCATAGAATAAACATTAACAATGAGAGTAAACATAAAATCATGATTACATTAACTTATACATAAAAAGATTTCAAGAAAATTTAAACTCATTTTTTATTAAAAAAACACTAAAAATCATAGAAATGGTGTTTATGTTGGCTCACTTAAAAAACGCAAGGGAGATAACCAATAACAACAAAATTATCAATGCTTTTAGCAAGATAGTAGGCCATTAAGATAAACCCACAAAAATAATTAGCATTTTATATATCATTTTAAAAAAGTATGAAGAAATATGGCAACATAAAAGTATGAAATATTTTGTTATTAATCTTAACAGTCCTGTGAAAAAATAATCATTAAGATTTAAATAGAAATAAAAGTAATATTATATAATTTGAGGGCTATCCAGTGTTCATTACTAAGGTGAACCAATAAAGTTGGCAATGGAACACAAATTCAAAATGCTGATAAATACTTCACAGAATGTGATAGGGTGTTAATGGAATTTATATGGAGGAATATACAGACAATACTGTCAAGAAGAATGACACAAAGAAGGTGGAATTGAATTGACAGATTGCAAATTATGTTATGAAACAATAATTATGAAAGTTATATGGTAGAGGATTTTTAAAAATAGAAATGTAGAGAAATAAAACACAACTGATAATTCACACTTAAAACCAAAGTATAGTATTTGATAAGTCCAAGATCACAAACAAAGAGGCAGGGAGGATGGTTATTCAGTATTAAAAACTGTTAACAAAGTTGGCTATCAGTATAGTGGGAAAAATGGAATTAGATTCAGCTCTCATACATATGCCACAACAAAGTCCCTGTGGATCAAAGATGTACTGATTTAAAATGTACCGATTTAAATCCCATTTTATATATGCAGATGCCATGGCCTTAAGAGGGATGGCCAACACAGTGCATAACAAAGTAAAGATACAAAAAGTTCTCAAAGGTTATAATGATAAGGTGAATAGGAATAAATGGAGAATCCTTCACTTAGGCTTAGAAAAAAATATCTATTCTGGATAGTATGGGGAGATTTCACTAGACAAGTTTTTTTTTTTTTTGTGGGAAAAGTCTGGGTATTTTAATGAAGTGAAAGGTCAATATTAGCCAGACACAGTAGAAAGACAAAGGGGATCTTGGTTAATAAGGCATCTTATCCACACGGAAGCAGGTTATATTATTGTACCAGAATCAAACCACACCTAGTGTTGTTTTCCATTCTGAATAGCATGTTGGGAAAGATACTGACAAGCTGGAACATTTCTAGAAGAGCATCACTGTGAATGGTGAATCAACTGGAGATCAGGCTCCTGAGAGGAAAACTTGGTGAAGGAACTGGGGAGGTTTAGTTTAGAGTAGAGAAGACTTAAGAAGAGTTTGATTACTGCCTTCAAACATTTGAGTGAATCTTCTTCTACCTCATACCCTTTATCTTGGAGCTGTCTCTCAGAGTTCTGTCCTGGGCCCTCTACTTTTCTCCCCTTTACTACTTGGTGGTCTAATTTAGTGGTCTAAGCAGCTCCTATGGATTTGATTTTGATAATTCTAAAATCTGCCTATTCTGTCCTAACCTCCCTGCTAAATTCCAATTTCACGTTTCCAACTGCCTTTCAGACATGTCTCGAATAAGCCCCCTTCTCTCCTCTGACACTGTCACCACTCTGGTGCAGGTCCTCGTTACCTGACTCCTGAATAATTGCAATAATCAGCAGGTGGGTCTTCATGCCTCAAGTCTCTCCCCCAGCCAAACCTTCCTTTATTTAGTCCCTAAAGTGATTTTCCTAAAGTAGAGAAATAAAACACAATTAAAACCAAAGTATGGTAACTGATCATATTACTCCCCTACTTAATAAATTCCAGTATTTCCTATTGCTTCCAAATATAAAATGTTCTGTTTGACATTCAAAGTCCTTCAAAACCTAGGCCTCTTCTATCTTTCCAGTTTTCTTATACCTTATCCTTACTTACACATACTCTGATCCAGTGACACTAATATTCAGCTGACCCATGAAAAAATACTTCATCTCTTGACTGAGCATTTTCTCTGTTTGTCCCACATACCTGGAATGCTTTTGCTCCTTAACTCAAGATATTGACTTCCCTAGCTTCTTTCAAGTCCCAACTCAGAAAAAATGTTCTCAAGTTTTCTCAAAAGACTTTCTCTCTACATTCTAATGCTTTCTTTCTGTTATTTTTTAAATTTATAGCGAATATAGTTTGCTTTGTATATATTTGTATTTTGTCTTCTCCATCAGATTGTAAGCTTCTTGAGGGCAGGAACTACCTTTTGCTTCTCTTTGTATCCCAAGAACTTAGCATAATGTTTGGTTCATGGTAGGAGCTTAAAAAAGATTGATTGATTGATTGATTGATTTCAGAGGGAAAAGTATATAATCAAGAACAAAACCAGAAAAGAATTAAGTGTGGATGTTAGTCTTGAACAGGAATTCACCAATCAGAAGAAGGGGTCACAGGGGCAGGGGCATCCACAGGGTGAGAAGTATGCTGGGGTAGAAGGAAAAAAATCTAAAGAATCAGAACAGAGCCAGTGTAGTGGCAACCACACTGTCCTACTTACGATGGCTACTAGCACAGGTTCTTAGATCTGCTTTATTGGGAAAGATAGCTGTTTAAGTGGTCAACAATCTTTCTTAGTCACATAAACTAATTTAGGGGGGGAAAGTCAGCACCATGAATTTCAGAGAAAATACAAGCAGACTGGGCTCTGTCTGCCTGAATAAAGGCAATATTGTATGTGCTTTACATGCATCCCTGGATCAAGAGTGTCATAATATATGAGTAGGCAGGGAGCTCTGAACATATAGCCACTCAGAATCTCAACCAGGGAATCACAAGATCCTTTCATGAGCGAGCTCCCAAAGCAAAATGCCGATTCAGAATAGAGATAGAGATAGAGATAAAGATAGAGATATAGAGATAGATATATACACTTCTTATAGCCAGAAAGCATCACAACCCTTATAAGTCAGTGCCTAATTAGAAATTAGCAAAACGTGTGAAAGCCTTCCTACAAGCTTGCTTCCCCTAAGCAAGCTTCCCTTAATGGGCTACACAGGCGGTCTATTAATGGGTGGGGGAAATTTTAAGTCCCGTTAACATTACAGTCAGGAAAAGTGGGGAGTAATAATATGTGCCCTAACTTAATAAACTTTTCAATTCTCATAAAATTTAAAGGATTATTATTAATCCAGGCCTCTATTCAAAGAAGCTGTTTAGTCATTGTTGACTCAATATTAATAAGCCATGACTTGATACACTGAGATCAATAAACAAGGTGTCAAAATAACATTTCCAAGAATAACTGATGGTCTTCCTAAGTGACAGTGATACCAATTGGCACATGAAACTTAGTGAAAACTATATAACATGAGAGGGTACCTTGGTGGCACAGCAGACCTGGAGTTAAGAAGACTCATCTTTGTGAGTTCAAATCTGGTTCCAGATACTTACTAGCTGTGTGACCCTAGGCAAGTCACTTAACTCTATTTGCCTCAGTTCTTCATCTATAAATAATTGGAGAAGGAAATGGAAAACTATTCCAGTATCTTTGCCAAGAAGATCCAAAATGGGATCACAGAGTTAGACACAACTGAAATGATATGGAAATTTAAGCTTATTTTGATAGGATTATTAATCTCATAGATGATGTTTATACTGTGGATAGAGTTTACCTAGACTCCTGCTAAGTTTGTGATAAAAAATTTCATACTATTATTGTGGAGAAGATGGAGAGATATGTGTTAGACAGTGATATAATCAGATGGATTTCAAACAGGCTAGATGATTGGACTTAAAAAATAATTGTTAATGGCGCAATGTTGAGATGACAGGGAGTATCTAGTAGATGGAGTACCCCAGGGATTTGTATTTGTCCCCAACCCACTATTTAGCATTTTAATTAATGTCTTTGGAAAAAGCATGAAATCTACAAATGACACTCAGCTAGAAGGGATAACTAATACAGTGGATGACAGAATTAGGATCCCAAAGTACTGTAACAGACTGGAGCATTGAGATGAATACAATAGGATAAAATTCCATAGGGATAAATGCAAAGTCTTGAACTTGGGTACAAAAATGTCAACTTCGCAAGTAAAATAAGGGGGAGGTGTGGATACAAGTGGTTGTTCTGAGAAAATATTTAGAGGTTTTAGAAAACTGCTAATGTGTGAAGACCCCAACATTTGGGACAGAAGCTCTCCTGTCTGGTGGCAGAGTCCTACTGTGGCAACAAGCCCAAAAGTCAAGTAATTGAGTGGCAACATGCCTAAGCAAAGGAAACAAAATAAACAGAAAAATGCAACATTAGACTCCTATACTGGGGGCAAAGAGGATCAAAGCAGGGAACAGGAGGAGGACTGTGAGGTCAGAAATCCTGCTCCAAAAGCCCCAGATGAAAATATAAGTGGGTTACGGGCCACAGAGCACCTTAAGAAGCAGATAAGAGAAGTGGAGGAAAAATTGGAAGAGAAATGAGAAGGATGCAAGAAAAGTATGAAATAACAGACAACAGCCTGACTGAGGAAAATAACACCCTGAAAATAGAGTAACTCAAATGGCAAAGGAGGCCCAAAAGGGCAATGAGGAGAAGAATGCCTTAAAAAGCCAAATTTGCCAGATGGAAAAAGAATCTCAAAAGCTCACTGAAGAGAATCATTCCTTCAGAGTTAGACTGGAGCAAATGGAAGCTAATGACTTTATGAGAAATAAAGATGTTGTTAAACAGATCCAAACAAATGAAAGAATAGAAGGCAATGTGAAATATCTCATGGGAAAAACCACTGACCTGGAAAATAGATCCAGGAGAGATAATTTAAAAATTATTGGACTACCTGAAAGCCATGATCAAAGAAAGAACCTAGAAATCACCTCTCAAGAAATTCTCAAGGAAAATTGTCCTGATGTTTTAGACCCAAAGGGCAAAATAGAGGTTGAAAGAATCCACAGATCACCTCCTGAGAAAGATCCCCGCCCCCCAAAAACTCCCAGGAATATTATAGCCAGGTTCCAGAATCCGCAGATCAAGGAGAAAATACTACAAGCAGCCAGAAAGAAACAATTTCAATATTGTGGAAACACAATCAGAATAGCACAGGATCTGGCAGCTTCTACACTGAGGGATCAAAGGGCATGGAATATGATATTCCAGAGGGCAAAAGAGCTGAGATTGAAGCCAAGGGTCACCTACCCAGCATAACTGAGTATTTTTCAGGGGAAATATGGTCATTCAGTGGAATAGAGGACTTTCAAGCATTCTTGAGGAAAAAAAACAGAGTTGAATAGAAAATTTGACATTCAGACACAAGAAGCAAGAGATGCCTGAGAAGGTAATCAAGGAAAAGAAATCAAAAGGAACTTAATCAAAGTCGAACTATTTACATTCCTACATGGAAAAATAATAACTGTGACTGATGAAACCTTTCTCAATATGAAAATAATGGAAGAAGGGTATATGGGCATATGAATACATATGTGAATGTGTGTATATATGTTTACAGTTACACATGGATAGAGGGCACAGTTTTGAATTTGGTGGGAAGGGATGATACTTAAGGGGTGAATTTATGAGGTGAGAGAGGAAAGTGGCAAGAGGAGATGGGGAGAGACAGGGTAAGGTAAACTATCTCATGTAGAAGAAGCAAGGGGAAGTGGCTGCAGGGGAGGGGAAGAATAGGAAGGCAAAAAGGCAAACCATATTCTCATTGAATTTGGTTCAGGGAGAGAATGGCATACATACTAAATGGAATATCTCACCCTGCTGGAGAGTAGGGGGAAGGGGGATGAGAGGAAGAATGATGGAGGGGAGTGCATTCTGGGGGGAGGGGAGGTTGGAAGTACCCACTATCAAAGAGGGACAGGATCAAAGTAGGGAATGGACCAGGTGGGGGTTGGGATCAGTGGGAGGGAATTATAAGCAGCCTTTTACAATATTTCTACTATGATAATGTTTTGCATAGCTATACATGTACAACACATACTGAATTGCTTATCTTCCCAGAGGGAGTGGGCGACAAGGGAGGAAGGGAATGGATCTGAAATTCGAGGTTTTAAAATTAAATGTTTCAAATATATGTAAATACTATTATTAATACTATTTTACATGTAATTGGAAGATAAGATGTTCAGGCATTGGGGCACAGAGATTCACCTCACCCTAATAGTAAAGTCAAAGTGGGTATGAGAGAAGATATGGGAGAGAGCAGATTGGATGAGGGGATATATAGTGGGACTGCTATTCTGGGGTGGTGGGTAGGGGAAAGAATGGGGAGAAATTGTAACAAAAATCTGGTGGATATGAATGATGTAAACCAGAAATTAATAAAGCATTTGTTAAAAAAAAGAAAAGGCAGGATCAAGTTAAAATCCACTTTTCTCTCTTCAAACTCTATCTTTCATCCTCCCCTTTAGGTGCTATTCTGTTCCCTGCTGATGATTAAGTGTAACAGTGTAAAAGAAGAGATTACATCAGGGCAAAGGGGGGGAAAGCAATGATATAAACAGGTAACCATAAAGCCATACTGGGGTCAAAGTAAAAAAAAATTCACATATTCAGATGGCTCAGGAAAGGTCATGAAATGGAAGGTGGAGCAACAATCTAAAGCCAGGGGAAACAAGGGCAGAATAGTCTGTACATCACCATTGGAGGAGAAGCACAAAAACAACAACAACAACAACAAAAAAAAAACCTGAGTTGAATAGAAAATTTGACATTCAGATACAAGAAGCAAGAGAATCAGGAGAAGGTAAACAGGGAAAAGACATCATAAGGAACTTATCAAAGTTGAACTATTTACATCCCTACATGGAAAAATGACGATTGTAATTTATGAAACTTTTCTCAGTATGAGAATAGTTGAAGGGAATAGAAATGTGTGTGATTTTGTGTATATGTTTATATATGTATATATAGGAAGGTATATAGGTGTATGAATACATGTGTGAATGTGTGTATATATGTGTCCAGGTATATATAGATAAAGGGCACAGGACAAATTTAATAGGAAGGGATGATAATTAAGATATGAAATTAAGAGATTAGAGAGGAATATAATGAGAGGAGATGGGGAGAGACAAAATGGGGCAAACTATCTCCTATAGAAGAGGCAAGGCAAATTGGTTACAATGGAGGTTAAGAACAAGAAGGCAAAAGGGAATGGGTCAACCTTATTCTCATTGAATTTTGCTTAAGGAGGCAATGATATACCCACTAAATAGGGTATCTCACCCTACAAGAGAGTAGGGGGGAAGGGAATGAGAGGGGGGAATGATGGAAGGGAGGGCAGTCTGGGGGTGTGAGGGAAGTTGGAAGCACCCATTTTTGAAAAGGGACAGGATCAAAATAGAGAATAGAGCAAGTGGGAGGTGGTATAAGAGGGAAGGAAATATAGTCAGTCTTTTGCAATATATCCACTATGGAAATGTTTTACATAGTCACACATGTACAACCTATACCGAATTGCTTATCATCCCAGTAATGGTGGGTGACAAGGGAGGAAGGGAATGAATCTGGAATTCAAAGTTTTAAAATCAAATGTTTAATATATATTATTTTACACGTACGTGGGAAATAAGACATACAGCACTGGGGCATAGAGATCCACCATACCCTATTGGAAAGTCAGAGGGGGTATGGGAGAACATATGGGAGAGAGCAGATTGGAAGAGAGGATATTTTAGGGTGGTTGATAGAGGAAAAACACAGAGATTTGTAACTCAAAATCTTGCAGAAATAAATTATGTAAACTAGACATTAATAAAGCACTTGATAAAAAAAAACCCATCTATAATATCTCCAAGAAATTAATATGTAGACTTTTTTGAAGGCCTCACATGAAAAGGAAATTAATACTGCCCAGGATCTTCCAATCTACTTTTGTATAACTCTTGTTTGTTGGGAAGGTTTTCTTCTGACTTTCTGTTTGGTGTCCTTGTCTTTCCCCATTCCAATCTAAACTGCATTTAAGTTTGAAAGTGTCCTAAAAGCACAAACCTGTTCATGAAATACCACAACTTCTACCCCAAACCCCCAGTCAGGTCTTGTGGTGTTATTATAATCAGTGTTATTTTCACTATATTAGGATACTAGTGAGGTTGAACATTTTCTCAGGTCCTGGTTTATTATTGTCTCTTTCCTACTAGTATATACCCTGTTTATTTATTTCCTTTGACTACTTTCTTAGGAGAATCTGGGTATTGACCTTACAGATTTGCATCAGTTCTTCATGTATTTGGGATAGGAAGACATCCTGGGAATCATGTTGAGAAGAGTCATCGAAGATGAAACTTAAAAAGGGTTGAAGGGAAGGTATGTTTTTTCTGCCTAGAGGAGAATACCGAGGGAGAATTAAAACTCATCTTCAAACTTTTTGCCTGACACATAGTAGTCACTTAATAAATTCTTGTTGATTTACTGATTGAGAATTGTACTTCTGGGTACCAGGTAGTGGTCAGAAGACCTTTGTAACTTACCCTGCTTTGAGATCTGAATCTCTCTCCCTACTCCATCTTATAACTTTTGGAAGGATGAGAGGAAAACCAGGTTTTCCCCCAAGCCTGGTAACAGAACTAATGTTAGGTTCCTAGAGTATTAGTAAATTTGAGAATCTGGTAAATGAGAGCCAGTTGTAATGAGTCCCTTGGAGGTGCCCTACTTTTTGCATATTTATGCAAGCTCCTTGGAGACAGACAATGAGTCTTCAGGGAGAGGGACTCTAGAGTACTCAACCAGATGAGATGAGATTACTTTCCAGTCTCAAGGCTTAAAGCGGTATCTTCTCCTTAGGACAGGGGAATATGGGAGGCTAACACAGCCTGATGTAACTTCCCTCTCACTCTTGATCAGTCATAGATTGGGTTCCTGAAGTTACTTCCCTACCAATGTTACATTCTGGAGTTGTATCTGCAGGGTGATAGCAGAAGGAAAAGAAATTCAATATTCTTCACCCTTTCCAGGAGACCTTTCCAGTCTTCCTTCTGTGCTTCTTGTCTGAGCTACGTACCTGCCCAAAGAAGTAAGTTGTACTGAGGAACAGAAACTAGTTTACCACAGGTGCAATGATAGTATAGTAGAAAGAATAGAAGATTCACATTGGGTAGGCCTAGCCTTGTGTGTTAGTGTTGCCACCTATTAGCTACATAGTTATAGTTAACTCCTTAACCTTCCTAAACTTCAGTTTACTCATCTGTAAAATGAAGATAATGAATATATTTTATTATCTACCTCAGAACTATTCTGCAGATCCGTGAAGTAATGTGTTGTTAATGCAGTTAATTTCAGCAAATATTCATTAATAATCTACTGTATGTAAGGTATTGGGAATACAAAAGCAAAGGAGAAATGGTCCATGATTTTGAGGACCACTCCTAGGAGAGAATGGTGATAACCTTATACACAAATAAGCCTACTACAAGTAGTGCTAATATGAGAGAAAGAGAGGGAGAAAGGGAAAGAGAGAGACAGACAGACAGACACAGACACAGACAGAGAGAGAATAAAAAAGAGAGAACACTAGCAGCTGGTGATGGGACCCAGGATAGTGTAGCAGCAACCACACTGGCATACTTAGGATGACTGCTAGCACAGGTTCTTAGATTTGCTTTAATAGCAAAGATAGATATTCAAGGGGTCAAAAATCTTTAATTATATTCATTAGTTCAGGGGAAGAATCAGCACCCTGGAATTCAGAGAAAATCCAAACAAAGAAAATAGAGAGAAAATACAAGCAGAGCAATAAAGACCAACAGACAGGTGTCTGAGAAATTAGCCCATGTAAACAGACAGAATCAACTGTCTGACCAAGGCAGTACATTCATAGTTACCAGAGAGAGAAGCACCAACATCTGGGTTTTTCAAAGCCAGGGAGATGGGCGGGCAGGGGGAGTGAGTGGGACACTCCATAACAGCTGCCCAGAGTCTCATCTGGTCAAATCATAAGAACACTCTTCCAATGAGTGAACCCCAAAGCAAATTGCTAACCTCAGAGTATATATACCCTTTTTAGTGTCAGGCAGCATCACAATCCTCCTGACTCGGTGTCTAATTAGAAATTAACAAAAGGTGTGAAAGCCTTGCTACAAGCAAGCCTCTCCTGAGCAAACTCCCCTTAATGGGCTCCACATGAGGGATATTAATGGATAGAGAAGATCTTATATCCCATTAACATTACAGATAGTTTCACAGAAGAAATGGTATCTGGGCTGAGCCTTGAGTGAAGACAAAGATTCTAAGAGACAGAGGTAGGGAAAGAGTGCAGTCCAGGCATAGAAACAACCTAGCTTATGTGAATGCATAGAGGTGGAAAATGGGGTATTAAGTTTAGAGAGCAGGTCCAGTTTAGCTAGAACATAGAATTCAGTAACAAATGTACTACAAAATAAAGTTAGGAGGGTAGATGGGATCCAGACCATGAAACATCTTAAATGGCAGTTATATTTCATACTGCAGGAAATGGGAAGCTACTGACAACTTTTGAGCAAAGGAAGGATGCATCAAAACTGTTAAGCATTATGTAAATGTTAGCTGCTATGACAATGATGAAGATGGTGGTGTTTTAGACTTAACAGTATAGATAAAAATAAATCACTGGGACAAGTGTTTGTTGTACTTCATGCTTGAAGAGGAAGAAAATGATATCACTTTTTTAGGGTCAAGGTATGCAGTACCTGACGGAGTGTGGCTGTTTCCAAATGTGCACATCTCACATTTCTTTTAAGCTACTGCAATTCTTTCCTTATAGAGCACAGTACTTTCTTTAGGACATGCCATGCTGGATCATCCTTTGCCAGTGCCTCCCATATCTCTCAATCAATTCTAAAATTCTTCAGAGAGACCTTGAGAGTATCTTTGCATTTTTTCTTCTGACCTGATCATGAGCAGTTGCCTTGTGTGAATTTGCCTTAAAATAGTCTTTTAGGCAAATGTATATTTGGTATTTGTACAACATGGTCAACCCACTGGAGTTGTGTTCTCTGCAGCTTAGTTTGAATGCTAGGTAGTTTAGCTTGAGAAAAGGACCTCAGTGCCCATGAACTTATCTTGTCAGGTTATCTTCAGAATCTTCCTAAGACAGACTCAAGTGGAAGTGATTCAGTGTCCTGGCATGACACTGACTGTCTGATTTCACAGGCATACAGCAGTGAGGTCAACACAACAGCTCTGTAGACCTTCAGTTTGGTAGGTAGTCTAATACCTCTTTTCTCCTACACTTTCCTTTGGAGACTCCTAAACACTGAGCTAGCTCTGGCAATGTGTGTATAAACCTCATCAACTATATGTATATCCTTGGAAAGTATATTGCCAAGGTATGTGAATGTCCAAAGCATTCAAAATTTCTCTATTTGCTATAACTGATGTTTCCATATATGGATAGAATATGGATCGATTCTCTGCCACTTGTGCTAATTTTGGCCTGAAAAATGAGACCCCTCCCCTCAAAAAAAAAAGGTTCTTCAACTAGAACCACACCATCCACATGTGGGACAAATAAATGCAAATAAATCACATCCACTCCATTCAAAAAACAAGTACCATTTAAGAAGTCTAAAGAAACAAAATATCAAAACTCTGGAACTCTTGTCCATATATATTTTTAAAGGGATAAATAGGCACAATATGTATTGAAGGCAAATCACCAGTTACTTCTGTCTATAGACAAGGACAACTCTGAAGAAATGAAGATAGATAAGAGAGTTTCCATTTGATATCTTGTAAACTGTGAAATGTCTAAAGGTTAGAATCATTGAATTAAAAGTAAGGGGGATGGAGAGAAAGCAATACAATCATGGAAGTCTCCATGGAGGAAATAGCATACAAAGGATAGTTGATCTTTATATTGTACTTTACATACTTAATCTCATTAATCTCAATAGTTGGGTGAGGCAGGTGTTAAAGGGATTATCACCCTTATTTTATAAGTGAGTAAACTGAGGCTCAAAAGGTTAAGTGATTTGCTATTGTATGTCAATGCATTTCATCAACACAGATAATGATTCAGTGATGACTTTGTCCATTAGCCTTAGACACATAGATATTTTCTTTATAATATTAATTTTCTTTAAAATTTTTTGAGCTTTAAATTGTTACTTGCACTTTAGTTCCTCCTCATCCATTTGAGAAGATAGGGAATATGATATCAATTATGCATGAAGCACATAGATACTAAATGACTTTCCCAGAATATAAGCTTAAAGTCTTCCTGATCCTAAATCTAGAATAACATCCTCTATGGCAAGTATCTACAATTTGTTTGGTAGCTACAACTACATAGTGCTAATATGTGAATATTCCTAGGAGGGATACCATTATGAGTAATTTATAGTCAAACATCTTAGTGAGAAAATTATCAGATTCTTTTTAGAGAAGGAGTTTTTAAGGAAAGAAGGAGGAAGAGAACAGTTGGGTATTAGAATATAGGAGTTGGGTTGCTATAATCTAGGAGAGTGGTGGAAAATTGATGAAGGAGAATTTAAGAATACCAGAGTAAAAAAAAATGCTCATTTCACAGTTTTGCTGAGGCCCTGCCCCATTTGGATTACATAAACTATGAGTTTAGTCTAGAGTTGCAGTTCTTATGTTTTTCATAAAATCAAATTAGGTTGCCAATCCCTATATTAATAGCAACTTACATTTCCTTATACAGGATATATGTAATATAAATATTACTAGCATTATAAAATTGTCTCTATCTACCCTGCAATAAAGGGCATGTGCATGACTTTGTGGCTCTGTGGATAGAGTGCTAGTCCTGGAGTCAGGAAGACTTGAGTTCAAATTCAACTTTAGACACTTACTAGCTGTGGGACCCTGGGCAAGTTACTTAATACATAGGACAAGGAAATGGCAAACCACTGTAATATCTTTCACAAGAAAACCCCATGGACACTATGGACCATGGGGTCATAAAGAGTCAGATATGACTAAAAGACAACATTTTCATTTAGTATTGTTTGTAGAAAAGAAGGCAGCACCATGGCTAGGGTCTACAAATGGTTTAGTCATTCCAAATATTGGGGAAATCAGTGGAGGCCAAGCAATTGGGCTGCTTTGGCAGTATACAGGGTATTAAGTCAGAGATTTAAGGAGGAAAGTGGGGGTGCTTTTAACAAGTAATTAGGACATTTAACTAGTCTGACTGACTTGTGCCTTCAAACAGTTTAGATTGTTCTGAATCCAGTGAGGCTTTAGGATTTAGGAATGAGCCTGGCTGCATAATCTGTCTTTTTCAAGGAGGAATTTCTCTGGTTTATTCTTTAATTCTCTTCTTTTGGGTGCTAACTAGAAGATAAGCAGAAAGGAAAGAAATTGTCTCTCCCTGGGTCTGTTCCCTACTTGAGTGCCTGCTGTCTTCTGACAGCACTTGGTATTTTCCATATAAGACAAAGGTTCAATGTCCTACTAAGAGTAGAGTCTGTGAAATAAAGGTGTTTAAGAGGTACCTGAATAGATTTCTAAGACGGCTCATTCCGAGACTCTTTCAGTCATTCTAAAGGGATGTTTCAAGAGTCAGGATGCAATACTTTGTGTTGTTAGATGGCAGTCTCTCTTTTTTCGCAGAAATGTATGTGAATATCATTTTTCATTTGGAAAAATGGAGATAACTTAAGGTTGTAAACAGCTTGGACAAATGGAGGAAATGGAGGAAAAGATCATGTATCTTTTTCCATAAACATCTGGGAACTAAAGGTGACAATGGTTTTGAAAACAATAAACAAGTAACAGCATCAACCACAACACAGAATCCCACAAAATCCCCATCCCAAAGCAGAAACATTATATCAAACTTTTAAATAGCTCTGTTGATGAATCTACCCTACATACTTTCCCCGGATGGATTCACACTGCCTCAATTTGAGAAAGGGAAGATAGGCAATTTATATCTCTGCATATAAAAGAGGGGACAATTCCATGTTCCTAGAACACTCACTGGGGTGTAGAGACTCCAAATATGATAGCAAATACCTGACCATTATGGAATTGAATGAACCTACTGACCTCCTCTCATTGGGTAAGGGTCATTGTTTTCACATGGGGGAGGAGAATGAAATCCCTTATTCTCCCATTTGTTTTTCCCCTTGGCCTGGGTTCTATTTCAGGAGAAGAGAGACGATTAATTGAATAAGTCAAGACATGTTCTCTTTTCACTTGAGTTTCCTGAGTATAGGAAATAGGCCACCCAGGAGCTCATAGCAGGATTTAGCACCATGCAAAGACTTCTTAAGTAGCCTATCCTCCAAGTTGCTCTCTGAATCCCACCCCATTTGAGATCTGTACAGTGTGAGTAGAGCAGCCACCCAGAGAACAATCTCACCTAGTCAGCAATCCTTCTTCACTGCCTATACTCTCACTAGAGTCATAACTTGGAATGTTTTTGCCCAAAGGAAGCACTATAAACCAGGCACTCAGGGCAAATGGCATTGACAGATGTCTGAATTGGATAGAGAGAAAACTCCAACCCATGGGGGAAGAGAAATCCTAGGATATGACAAGGTTGAAGAGGCTAAGTAGCCTTCTATATTCAAAATGACTTTGGACCTTATTTTCAAAAGAATTAGTTGTTTCTTCACACTTGGCATCTGAGTAGCCTGGGTAATGGGAATTGTGGGGATATTGTCAGTCTGTCAGTCAACAAGCATAAATAAACACTTACTATATGTCAGGCACTGTGCTAAGTGCTGTGTATATATAGAAAGAAAAATCCAGACTGGTAAGTTTTATGGCAAATAAATAGAAGCTTTGGGAATGAGACTGAAAGACGGTTTAAAGCCAAATCCTGTGTAAACCCTCAGAATATCACATTAGAGATGGAAGGCACTTGAGTGATAACCTAATCCAACTCTTTGGTTTTATAAAGGGAGAGTCTGAGGCCCCAGAAAGGGAAATGACTATGGCAAGGTACCTGGGACATCAATTGGTTTATCATAAATATATAATAAGATGTAAGTGAGTCTTTGTAGGAACTAAAGAAGGGCTTGCTATATTGAGAGAGTCCCCTTTCCCTTCTCTTCTGTGCAGTCCCCCAAAAAGGAGAGGGGTATCACAGACACAACATATGTGTGATGACCAACTATGACAGACTGGACTCTTCTCAGCAATGCAGTGATATAAGTCAATCCCAAAAGACTCATGATGGAGAGAGATGTCTACATCCAGAGAAAAACTAGAAAGAACTAAGTTTGAATCCTGATTGAAGCAAACTACTTGATCTTTTTCTTTTTGTCATTTGGTTTTTATTTCCTCTTTACCATTTTTCATTCCATCTAGTACAATCTGCCTTTGTAACCTGACTAATGTCTAATGTGAAAATATTTGCAGATCCTGTACTGGATTGCATGCCATCGTTGGGGGGGAAGGGAAGGAGGGAAAGAAAATTTCAAACTCAAGGAATTATGGAATTGAATCTTGTAAACTAAAAGTAAACAAACAAATTAATAAAGACAAAAAGGGGAGGGGATCATTCAAAGGAAAGAGGAAGAGTACAGAGGACAATGGATTTTTCTGTCATGGATATGCATTTCTATACTATTTCAAAAGGACCCAAGGACTTGCATGCTGTACTATTTCAGAACGTAGGAGTGAGAACTAGGTGAAGTCCAAGAAGCAGAAACATTGCCTCACATTGTGGGAATTGGCCTAGCTTGCTTGGTGAAGAGAAATTCTTGTTCAGCTCTTACTGAAATACAGACTAATCTGAGGTAGAGTCAAATACAGTCCAAATCTTATACACTCAAAATTGTCAGTATTGGAAGGAACCTTGGAGACAAATCCCTCCACTTTTGAGAGAAGAAAATGGAAGCAGAGCAGAGCAGGAATTCAAAGTTAGTTCTCCTATCAGACAGTTTACTAATATGGAGTATAGAAAATGGAATTAGTTATGATAACTGTTAACAGAATACTCTGGGCTCTTAAAATCCACTTTTAACAGAATATGGAAGGAGGGAGAAAGCACCAAGTTCTTTTCAGGTATACCCTGGGTCCAAACATTACTCTTTCCCAATAACTCTGGAGAAATATAATCACTTTGAGAGGGGAAAACAACTTCAAGGGAATGAAGAGACCTGGGGATAGGGACAACCGAGACATTTGAGGAGGCTATGGTTTCCTCTTCTGTCTTGCCCTGCCTGAATTACTCCCCAAATCACCTTTTCCAGAATAGGTGTTAAGAGAATCAGAGAATACCTTCAGTTGGGAAAGCATTTCCAAGCTGCCTGAAATGTCTATCTCGTGGGAGAAAATGTCACCATATTATTTCACTAAGTCCTTTTCCCCTAAAGTGAAGTAACTAAGGCCCAGAGAATTTTAACATTCAAAAACAAATAGTAAAGGGTAGAGTCAGAATCCAAACTTTGGTCCACTGAATCCAAATCTAACTTGCTTTCCAATACTTCGTGATAGATACCTATTTTCCATTTCATTACAGCCAAACACTCTTGGAAATATTAATATTGCCGTGATGGACCTACAAGTGTCACCCAATCCCACCATATGATTTTAGGAAGTAGTTGGCTCTGGGTAGCTTGAACCTCTTGCTTAACCCACTGGTACTCTGTAAAGTTGAGAAGAGAGAACAGGAAAAACTTGAGGGGAAATTTTTCCTTATATTTTATGGCAAAGTATTCTAGGAAGCCACAGTTTAGATACTACCTTCCCCACTCCCCTCCTCAAAAGCACCCCCTCTGCTCCTTAGCAGTATGTGGGGGATATGGGATAGCTTTCAGCCCGCTTCTGACCCCTAAACTTTTCCCTCTCTCCAGACTGGTAGATGCTCTGGAAAACTAGTTCCACAAAGCCACCTGATTTCTGAAGAGATGAACATTTTGGGCTAAGTTTGGACCTCTCTCCCACCTAAGGACTGAGAGAAAGCTTAGATCCTACAAGTTTGGGACTTTACTTGAGGAACCCAAGGAGATAATCAAGCTGCTTTCCCAAATAATTGAGCTGTTCTGTCACAGCCTCACTCTTCACCCCAGGCACCCAGACCACAGGTTCTGCCCCTTCTTATTCTTGATAAGAATACAATAACTTGTATAATAACAACCCTTTGAATTTTTTGCCACGGAGCGATTTCCTCTCCCTGGTACAAAACCCTGGTCAATGGGGACCTGTTAGAGCTCTAATTTCCATAACCCCCAATCCAATTTTAATAATTCCCTGGACTATTTCATTTTTTTTTTTTGCTAGTTTTAGAACTACTGATATAGTCACATATGCTTCCTAGAGGCACTGGTCTTGTCTTGATGATAGGAGGGAGTGTTTCTTTGTTGCTAAGGCACATGGTTCAGACTCCTAGCTTTGGTAAGGATGAGAAGTCCTGCTGCCAAAGGGACAGCCAGAAGCCCTTGTCACATCCTTGGCAGCATCCATAGGTTTAAAAGGAAAAGGGGAGTTCCCTATTTCCAAGGAGCAAGGCTGAGGACCCTGGCCCCCCAGTTTTTGTTTTCAAGTCCTGTGTCATGTTCATTAGGATATTGTTGTTGCTACCTGGCTAAATTATCCCTGTTCTGAACAATGCTGTATCAGCTAGATAGAGGAGGTGCAGGAGTCTCTATGCTTGGAGCACATGTTTCAATGGCCTGACTCTGGCTTTCTCTAGGAAGGAGGAGATTTAGCAGTGAGGTTGCCTGTCCTCTGTCCGTGGAGGTGCAGTGGTCAGGGCATTTAGTCACAGATCTTGTAAACATCTAATGTACTAATGGGCCTCTGGCCCTGGTTTGACCTGTTGCTCGTCCCTTTGGTTCATTTGTATTCTGTTAAGAAGGGATGACTCCATCATTTACTACATGAGACTTTATTAATGGTGTATTGACATTTTCCAAAACCAGCAGTAGTTCTAGAGGCAGCCAGTGCAGCAGCAGCTTCAGGGAAACCTGATTGAGGACAATAGAGAGGAAGAAAGTGCAGAGCCCAGGGGAATTCTATACAGGAGTTTAAATTATCCTTGAGGTATCAGAAAGAGATCTCTGGGCATCAGAGTGGGAAAGAGTCAAGAAGTCTAGGGACTATCAGTGATTGCTTTGCTGGCTAGGGTTTTCTGAGGGTGTTCTACCCTTTGGCTTGAGAGAAATTATTATTTTACTATTAATAACCAATTATGAAACTAGGATCCAGGTGTCTTTTCCTCCTTTATTTCCTCATTTAGGAGCCAGGCCCTGTAGGTGTAATGGAAATGCAGATTTAAAGATCTTCCCTACCCCTAGGCCCTTTGATTCTCTTAAAAGACTTTGATTGGCTTAAGAGACTCTGAAAACCTTCCTTGATTTGAAAATGTACTCTGCCTCCTAATAGGCTGAATGTGGTCACATGGAGCCTGTGGTAGGAGGCTTGGTTTTCAGGAATGACCACACCTTGATGCTGTGTGATTGGGCAGTGGGTCAAGAGGGTGTTTACATTCTCTGAGCCAGGAGAAGGCTATATAAACCCTGATGGGAGGCTTTGCTTTGGGGCTCACTTTGAGAAGTGTTGTGTGATTTGACCAGATGAGACTCTGGGCAGCCATTGAGAGCCCCCCAGCTTTGAAAACCCAGATGTTGATGCTTCCCTCTCTGGTAACTGATTTGGTATTGATATAATAGTTGGACAGTTTGGAAGCCTGTCTGCTTGATCTGTCTGTATACTCTGAAGTTTGGGGTGCTGACCTTTTCCCCCTGAACTAGGTAATATATGTTTGTTTGATTAAAGTAAGCTTGTTAACCCTTTTTGAGGTGCTTTCCTTTATAAAAGCAGATCTAAGAACCTGCGTTGTCAGCCACTCTAGGGATATTGGGGTGCTTGTTGCTACAGTAGGTCAGTCAGTTAGCCAGTCTCGGAAGAACATGACTATTTTTTGAGGTTACCCATGCTCCTTAGTCTTGGGTCAAACTCCACCCAACCAGGATGGGTCAGCTTGGACAAATTCTTGCCCCAAGGAGAACAGTCCTGTCCTTGGAACCCTCCATTAGAATTTAGGGTGACCCAGTTCACAAAGGAGAAAACCAACTGGAATGGTCTGGGTGGAGATGGATTCTTCTGCCCAGATTGCTTGAGATGGCTGAGTCTCATGATTAAATCATGTTCTCAGCAGGAGGAGCTGAAGACCCTTAGCCCACCCCCTCCTTAAATATTCCCTAATCCGGGTTGATTTTTCCTGTCAGGGACATTCCCTTTCAAAGAAAATATTTAAAACATTCATTGTCTCCATTAGGTGTCTTTGAGTACTTAGCACTGACCATCAATTTATTGATATTAGCTAGCTTAATTAAAATGATTATTAATTACCCAGAACTTCTGTCTCTTGGGTTTTACATTAATCATAGGCTATCTGGATGAGAGTGTGGTGTTCCTCTTTGCCTCAAAGTGAGCAGGTGGATGTTTCTCCTTGTCCATAAAGTGAGGACATGTTCCCCCTGAACATCTGAGCCACTATAGGTCTTATCTCTAGATACAGGGAGATGAAGGGCCATCCAGTGTCCCAGATTCAGAGATCCCTTGGCAGTTCTGGCTCTAGACCAAGAGTGGTAGGCTATCAGAGTATATGAACCAGTGAGGTTAAAGAAGGGGGAGGCTGCAGCCAGTAAATTTCCACAGCAAATGAAAGTTGTGTCACAAAGCAAAGTTACAAGTTAGGCTCCGGCTGGTGAGATAAGGTTTAGGCAGCATTAGAAAATCATTCAGTTTAAGAGACATCAAAGAATATACAGAAAAACATATTTTCACTGCACATATCTTCACTCTCACTAACTTTACCTCTCCTTGTCTCTTTCAGTTTGTCAGAATTTTCCTCAATGCCACGACCAAATTTCACAACTATAAGTGAATTCACCTTTGAAGGGTTTTCTAGCTTCAAGTGGCAGAACCGGCTCATTCTTTTTGTGATCTTCCTGGGTTTGTATTTGTTGACTCTGTCTGGCAATGGCATAATTGTGACCATCATCCGCCTTAACCATCACCTTCACATACCTATGTATTTCTTCCTGAGTGTGTTGTCAATCTCTGAGACATGTTATACCTTGGCCATAATTCCCCGTACATTGTTAGGCCTTCTCAGACCACACCAACCCATTGCCATCCCAGAATGTGCTACCCAGCTCTTCTTCTATCTCACCTTTGGCATCAACAACTGCTTCTTGCTCACAGTCATGGGTTATGATCGATATGTGGCTATCTGTAAACCTTTGAGGTATACAGTCATAATGAGAAAAAATGCGTGTATTCAGTTGGCATGTGGGTCATGGGGAATTGGCCTTGGAATGGCCATTATTCAGGTAACATCTGTATTTGGCCTCCCCTTCTGTGATGCCAGTGTCATCTCCCACTTCTTCTGTGATGTCCGGCCCCTCCTGAAGCTTGCCTGTGCTGACACCACTATCAATGAGATCATTAATTTTATTGTTAGTGTGTGTGTCCTTGTATTGCCCATGGGCTTGATCTTCATTTCCTATGTCCTCAACATCTCTACTATCCTCAAGATCACCTCATCTGAGGGGAGGTGGAAGGCCTTTGCTACATGTGGCTCTCACCTTACTGTGGTCATCATCCACTATGGCTGTGCTTCCATCATCTACCTCAAACCCAAGTCCCACAGCTCTCTTGAGCAAGACAGACTTATTTCAGCAGCTTACACTGTCCTTACTCCATTGCTGAACCCTGTTGTGTATACCCTGAGGAACAAGGAAGTCAAGGATGCCCTGCGACGAGCTCTGGGCAAGAAACCCCTCTCCTCTTAGTCAGCCAGAAAAGACCATGTAAGGAGAGTCTCATTCTCCCAATATCTGACAATGAGAAATATTTAATTTGATTCTCTACCCCAAAGGTTGCTTAGTAGTTTGATTTAACCAGTGAGGGGAAGGTTGCTGGAGATGAAGAGAACTAAGGTTTAGCATTATCTTCCAGGGCAGAACACAATTCACCCTAGATGAGTATGTAGATACTGGATATGTGGCATGTCTGGGACATATTAAAGGGCAATGATTTCTCTCAGAGTCTGGCAAGGTTCAAATTATAGAGAGACCTGGAGGTCAAAGAGGAGGCATTCTGGGTGTGAATGGAAACAGGGAAGATATGTGAAGAATGGGAAAAAAAATAGGGAATAATGGGACAGTTCAACCAAAAACCAAACCAAACCACTAGAATTAAATTATAAGAAAGAGGTCAGGTGGATAGTGAAGGGAAAAGCTTATTGGAATGGCAAGCATTTTTAGAATTTAGAATTCAATAATTTAAAACTGAGAAAATTTCTAGTCACTCGTCTCCCAAGGACAAAACTGGACTCTGAAATGACATTGATCACCCACAATATGAAAACTTGTATGTAGTGTGTAACTGGAACATCCTCATACTATCTAATAAAGTAGTTTCTTGTGCTTAAAACAGTTTTCTGAGTGTGATATCATTGTATGATGCCCTTTAGAAAAAAATGGCTGGAGTTATGCTAAGGACAAGATTATGCCCTCAAAGTTATAGCTTAAAAATGAGACTCTCCCCCTCCCTCCCATCCCCCTTTACCTATCACTGGCAACAGCAAAAGTGACCATAAATAACAATAAGGAGACCTCATGCAGAATAGAAAAGCTCCTTTGATACCAGGTGGTGTCCGTTTCTTAAATTTCAGATAATCTTCACTTCCACACTTCCTGAAAAAAATAGTTGTTTTCCTTTGTAAAACCATGCACAAGCAGCTTTCCAGAGGACTGCTATTGTGAACAGCTTTCAAAGTTCTGATTATATAGTATAGCGAACTCTCTATTTATTCAATAACAAATCAGAGCAAAACATTCACAGACAATCAAAGTACAGCATTTAGAACGTTTCAACTTATCACAGAAAAATGAAAATACAGCATTCACAATGACATAATAACTCAATAATGTATCACAGAAATTGACCACATAGTTCTCACCAAAGTGGTCACATTGTTTTGAACAAAATACAACCATTTAATCAATCAATCACTTAGTAACTCAATCATTCAATCATAAAGTGCAATAGGTCAAAGTCCTCCACCTTGCGGGCACACTAAGTTACAAATCAGTCACTATTCAGTCATCAGTCACTATTCAATCATCAGTCACTACTCAGTACCCTCTTAAGGGGTAGTGGAAAATACACAGGCCATCCATCCCTCAGTCATAAGTAAATCACAATTTCAGCACTACTCAGTACCCATGGAGAGGTCTTTTCATCTTGACTTGGGGCAGACTTTCAGCTTCTGTGGCTCCTCTTCCATGGTCCCATCTCCTGCCCGAATCTAACCAACTGCCACCTGAGTTCAAAGGCAGCTAGCTCCTTGTCCAGCTCTCTGTGCAGTTCCTGCTCCACATTGGAGTTCACAGTGTCCAGTCCATTTCAAATCCTTCACAGTCTCTGTTCCTGGGAAGACAAGGCTTAACAAAACCACAAAAACATTCGTGCACATTAACAAAGCCACAACAACATTTGTACAAACTAATGGCACCACAGTCATGCTTCCTCAGTCTTCAGCAGCTCCAGCTGGCCCTTGGAAATCTTCAGCAACCTCATCAATTCTGGCTGGCCCTTGGAAGTCTTCAGCAGCTCCATTCTCAGAATCAAAATCACTTTGTCTATGGAAGTTCCAGTCCAGCAGCAGCAGCCCAGCCTTCAGATGTTTGTCCCAAGAATATCTGACTGTCCAAGTTGTGCTCTTCCTTAAATCTTTGTTCAGCCCCTTCCTGTTACATCAGCAACAAGCGATCCCTGTTCAGCCCCTTCCTGTTATGTCATCAACAGGGGTTCATACCTTCTATTTCTTTAACAGAAGCTTAATTTGAAACTAGGTGCAAAGTACCTCTTGGTTTAGCAATACAAAGGGGTCTTCAAATTTCATTACCATTACACCCCTATGAATCCCCAATGGGGAAAATACATTGCCCTATGGGGCCCCTCTTTCATTTAAATGATCTCATATCCTGAATGCTATAGGGATGTACAGAGGAAAGAAGAAAACTCTTCAGTTCAAACTAATCTTTACTTAATCTCCAATCTGCCAGTCAATAAGCATGTATGAAGAGTTTACTATGTGTCAAACTCTGTGCTAAGGTTTAAGGATGCAAAGAAAGGCAAGACCAGTGACTGTGTGTAAGGAGCTCGCATTCTAATGAGGGAAGAAAACAAATAACAGGCATATATACAAGATATCTGAAGAGTCTGTGGAAGGCAATCAGAGGGGAAGGCACTAGCATCTGTAGGGACTGGGAAGGAAGAAGGTGGGAATTGACCTCCTCATGTTATTCATTTCCCCTCCCAAATAAATTGGATAAACCAATTCTTATCACAGTTATCACAAGGAAGCCCATTGGATACTATTTGAAATGTAATGTATGGGGGTGGCTAGGTGGCACAGTGAATTGAACACTGGCACTGGAGTCAGAAGGACCTGAATTCAAATCTGGCCTCAGACAATTGATACACTTACTGGCCATGTAACTTTGGGCAAATCACTTAACCCCAATTGCCCTTCAAAAAGCAAAAAAAAAAGAAATGTGATGTATGCTGTTCATTTATCATTTTCCATCTGGGGAATCAGGGACAGTCCATGGTCAATCAGTCAA
Source organism: Gymnobelideus leadbeateri (assembly GCA_011680675.1). Classification (NCBI taxonomy): domain Eukaryota; kingdom Metazoa; phylum Chordata; class Mammalia; order Diprotodontia; family Petauridae; genus Gymnobelideus; species Gymnobelideus leadbeateri. Next base: position 668,040 of record WOXC01003769.1, on the reverse strand, counting down.
CACTAATGCAATATAGAGTTTAGAAGCAAGACTAAGCTGGAACTCCCAGGATGGTGACCCATAACCCTCGCTGTCTAGATTAAGTCACTGAGGTTTTGCCTGGGTTTAGTTTTGGGGAAGCCTGACTTCTTAGCAGGAGAAATTGGCTACTCATTCTCCTAAATTACTGGCTCATTAAAACCCCATGTTGGATAGTCCAGAGACATTTCTACTTCAGATTCTAGTCGTGGGTTTCATTTGCCCAAAAGAAGTTAGCAAAAGAGGTATGCAATGTTCAATATGAATTATGTATCACAGAGGAATTTATTCCTGTACCAAAACAATGATGAACATAAAAGAATCCTTGTGTATGTTGTCAAGTTTTGGTATCTTAAGTTATTACTACTAGTACAATGAGCCATGAGGCTAATATTCAAGCTTCTGTGGAGGGTGAAGTAGACAACAGTTTTTGTATGACTGATTAATGCACACGTTACATTTCATCTCCACTGGTGCTATTTAATCAAACAGTTGCTTTGCATATACAGGTATAAATTTAATTCACTTGAAATAACCAAACATTTATTAAACATGTTTTGTAGGTAAGATAGTGTCATAGGCTCTGGAAATTCTTAGACAAAGGTAAAATAATCTCTGCCTTCAAACAGTTTACTTTCTTTTTTTTTTTAATTAAACAAATGTTTTATTAACTTCTGGTTTACATCATTCATTTCCACCAAATTATGAGTTACATTTTCCCCCCATTTTTTTCCCTACCCACCACCCCAGAACAGCAGTCCCACTAGATATCCACTCATCCAATCTGCTATCTCCCATATCTTCTCCCACACACCCTCCAACTTTGCCATTAGGGCAAGGTGAATCTCTGAGCCCCACTGCCTGGACATCTTATGAAACATTTAATTTTAAAACTTTGATTTTCAGATCCATTCCCTTTCTCCTTTGTCACCCACTCCCTCTGAGAAGATAAGCAATTCAGTATGTGTTGTACATGTATATCTATGCAAAACATTACCATGGTAGATATATTGTAAAAGACTGCTTATATTTCCCTCCCACCTGTCTCACCTCCCACCTGGTCCATTCCCTACTTTGATCCTGTCCCTCTTTGATAGTGGGTACTTCTAACCTCCCCTCTCCCCAGAATGCCCTCCCCTCCATCATCGCCCCTCTCATCCCCCTTTCCCCTACTCAGGAGAGTGAGTGAGGGTAAGATATTCCATTTAGTATGTAAGCGATTCTCTCCTTGAGCCAACTTCAATGAGAGTATGCTCTTGCCTTTTTGCCTTCCTGTTCTTCCCCTCCCCTGCAACAACTTCCTCTTACCTCTTCTACATGAGATAGTTTGCCATACCCTGTATCTCTCCATCTCCTCTCTCCACTTTCCTCTCTCACCTCTTGACTTCACCCCTTAAGAATCATCCCTTACTTGGGGTGGCTAGGTGGTGCAGCGAGCAGAGAGCCAGCCTCGGAGACAGAAAGACCCGAGCTCGCATCCGGCCCCAGACACCCAAAACACAAACAAAAACCCAGCCACGTGAACCTGGGCAAGTCACCCAACCCCAATTGCCCTCCAAAAAATAATAATAATCATCCCTTCCCATCAAATTCAACCTGTGCCCTCTATCCATGTATACCTATGAACATATGCCATGTACCCTTCTTCAATTATTTTCATAATGAGAAAAGGTTTCATCAAACACAGTTATTGTTTTTCCATGTAGGACTGTAAGTAGTCCAACTTTGATAAGGTCCTTTTGATTTCTTTTCCTTGATTACCTTCTCAAGCATCTCTTGCTTCTTGTGTCTGAATGTCAAATTTTCTATTCAACTCTGGTTTTTTAATCAAGAATGCTTGAAAGTCCTCTATTCCACTGAATGACCATATTTTCCTCTGAAACAAGATACTCAGTTTTGCTGGGTAGGTGACCCTTGGGTTCATTCCCAGCTCTTTTGCCCTCTGGAATATCATATTCCATGCCCTTCTATCCCTCAGTGTAGAAGCTGCCAGGTCCTGTGCTATTCTGATTGTGTTTCCACAATATTGAAATTGTTTCTTCCTGGCTGCTTGTAGTATTTTCTCCTTGATCTGGGGATTCTGGAACCTGGCTATAATATTCCTGGGAGTTTTCTTTTTGGGATCTTTTTCAGGAGGTGATCTGTGGATTCTTTCAACCTCTATTTTGCCCTCTGGATCTAAAACATCAGGGCAATTTTCCTTGAGAATTTCTTGAAGGATGATTTCTAGGTTCTTTCTTTGATCATGGCTTTCAGGTAGTCCAACAATTTTTAAATTATCTCTCCTGGATCTATTTTCCAGGTCAGTAGTTTTTCCCATGAGATATTTCACATTGCCTTCTATTCTTTCATTTGTTTGGATCTGTTTAATAGTATCTTGATTTCTCATAATGTCACTAGCTTCCATTTGCTCCAGTCCAACTCTGAAGGAATGAATCTCCTCAGTGAGCTTTTGAGATTCTTTTTCCATCTGGCAAATTCGACTTTTTAAGGCATTCTTCTCCTCATTGCCTTTCTGAGCCTCTTTTGCCATTTGAGTTAGTCTATTTTTTAAGGTGTTATTTTCCTCAGTCAGGCTGTTGACTGTCATTTCATACTTTTCTTGCATCTTTTTCATTTCTCTTCCCAAATTTTCCCCCACTTCTCTTATATGCTTCTTAAGGTCCTCTATGGCCTGTAGCCAGCTTGTATTTTCATTTGGGGCTTTTGGTGCAGGAGTTCTGACCTCACAGTCCTCCTCCATGCTTTGAGCCTCTTTGTCCCTAAAATAGGAGTCCAATGTTGAACTTTTCTGTTTATTTTGTTTCATTTGCCTAGGAATATTGCCACTTAATTACTTGATTTTGGGGCTTGTTGCCACAGTAGTACTCTGCCACCAGACAGGGGAGCTTCCGCCCAAACGTGGGGTCTTCACAACTTCCGCCAGTTGGGTGGCCTCTGTAAAGCCTCCACCACTCTGTCAAGTTGGATACCCACCCCAAACTTCCCCCCCAGACCACAATCCAGATCCAGGCAGTTTAAAGCAAAAGCGATTAACCCCCAGACTGATTGCTGGATCTTCCTACAGTGTCGCAGAGCAGGAGCTAGAGCCACTACTGACACTGCAAAATGGCTTCTGTGCAGCTGTTTCTTCAGCAGCTTTTTGTCCCCAGGGGAGGAAGCCACGTGTTCCCCAAATACTGGTCCCAAAGTCCATAGGGCACTAACCTCTCACTTTGTCCTAGGCATATCTGTGCTGATAATTCTGGAATCGCCACAATTGCTGGTGTTCTGGGGTTCCACCACCTGGCTGAAGGCCCGGCCGCCCTGGGGCTAAAACCTCGGACCTGGGCTCGGCTCTGTGGGCTGCGCTGTCGGTTCCCAGCGTGCTGTGCTGCCTGTTCTCAGAGAGCTGCACTGCCCGTTCCCTGCAGGGCTGCTGGGCTGTCCTCAGCAGGAGGTTAGCTTCTCTGTGCCGTTCTGTGGGTGCTGTGGCTCCAGAAGTTGTTCGGAGCTCCCTTTCACATTGTTTGAATTTTGTGTGGGGCAGAGCACATTGGAAATGCTGTTTCTACTCCGCCATATTGGCTCCACCCCGAGATTCTCAAAAGTTTACTTTCTAATGGCAGAATGAGGAACATGAAGCAAAACGGGGTGAATACATTTTCCTTCACATTAGAGGTATCTAGTTGGCATAGTATATACACCAGTGGACCTGGAGTTCAAATGGACCTGAGTTCAAATTTGGCCTTAGGACTCTCTAGCTGTGTGACCCTTGGCAAGTCATTTAACCCTCTGTCTGCCTCAGTTGCCTCATCTGTAAAATGGGGGTTATAATATCAACATTTCCTTCATGGTGTTGTTGTGAGGATGAAATGTGATAATATTGCAAAGGATTTAGATTATTTCAGTCTGGCATATAGTAGGCACTTATAAATGATTGTTTCCTTCCCTCCCCCCCTTCTAGTAGCCTCTCGCCAATGCCAAAACTTCCCTTGGAACAGCCCACTTCTGCTGCTGTTCAGGGACTTTTCCCAAGCTCTATTTTCTGAGAAGGGAAAGATGCCAACTTCTGTCGTCTATTTCTCCACACCTTTTAAAGATGATAAGTTTTATGCTAAAACAGGAAACAAACAGTAAAAGGAAATGCAGCCAGAGAACCTGAAACAAGTCTATCTAGTTGAGTCTAATCACCGCATAGGGATGGAAGTTCTTCCCACTATTATGATGAGTTGGGAAGTGCTTTCCTCTTTTACCTCTCACTAAAAGAAATTTTAGTCACTTGCATGCATTCATTTTAGTGGGTCACAACCTGGAAACCACCTTTTCATGTATCAGGTAATGGAGAAAGTGTTTCTAGGCGCACTGTCAAACACTCCCATAATGTAACACTTTATACATGGTGTCTGGTCACAACCCACACTGAGTGGATCCATACCTCTCACCAAGGCATCTTAATAGTACCCCATATGTATTCTGCATTTGGTTTGATCACTCCAAACTTCTTTCCTGCTGGCAGATCTAAGTTCCCAGAGATAGGTCAGCACTTCACAGTTATATTCAAACTTCCTCAGGTTCCCAGTGATAACCTTGTTAAGAAGAAATACACCTCATTTACTCATCATTCTTGCTCTTGAACCCTAATTCAATGAGTTTTCTATCTACAAATAATCAGTCACTCACATAATAATACTTCAATGTCTTATATATAAGTATCTCTTTACCAATAAGGCAATTGAAATAATGTTATAGATACTAATAAATTAAAGCAAATTCATAAATAATAAAATATATCATATTTCCCATATAAACCTGGATTCCACTCTCACTAATGCTCTCAATAGCTATGGTGAAGAATGGGCACATGCTAATAAAGAAATGGCACACAATACATGAGTTAGTAAGACTAATGTGCTTAGGGTAACTCACAACTCTGGACTGCAGGCTTAAATGGTATTGATTCTTTCAGGAACATCTGTACCATATGATATTGCTTCTCTTCTCACTGTTGTGCTTTTGTTCCTTTCTACTCTTCAGCTCTGAAAATATTTCTTTCTTCTCTACTCAGACATAGCTATTACACAGTCTATCAATGATCAATTATCCTTAAAAATCCTTTAGTAAGTGTTATCTCAATGTTAATAGTAATTTTTTTTTTCTTTTTGGAGGGTGGAGGGCAGGGAAATTGGGGTTAAGTGACTCGCCCAAGGTCACAAGCTGGTAAGTGTTAAGTGTCTGAGGCCGGATTTGAACTGAGGTCCTCCCCACTCCAGGGCCGGTGCTCTATTCACTGTGCCACTTAGCCGCCCCTAGTAATTTTCTTAAAGCCAGCCAATAGCAAAGTTCATCAAACTGGCTATCTTTGGGCCATACAGCCTGGCCTATGAAGGAAACAAGTGAACAAGCATATATTAAGTGCCCACAATATACCATGCACTGTATGCAAAGAGATTTACAAATATTATCTCATTTAAGAATCACAGGAGTCCCAAAAGGTAGTGATATTATAGTCCCCCATTTTATGCTTGAGGAAAATAAGGTAGATGTTGAAAAACTTATAGTTAGTAAGTGTCTCAGGATGGATCCAAACTCATGTCTTCCTGTTTCTAGGACCAGGGCCCTGTCCAATGCAGTGCCTTGTTGCCTCTCAATTGTCAACTCACCGGAATGCTGTGATGTCCAGTGGGAATGCATCCCCATCAACACTGCTCCAGCTCACCAGGATCCCAAACCAATTACAAAACTCAAACCAGAGGTGGCAGCAGAGAGCAACAAGCACTTAGGAGAAGCCTCATCTCTGTCCACCTCTAGATGGCGACAAAGGGCCAATGACATAACAGCTGTCTTTGGAGTTCTTGGCCAATGAAGTCAATGCTGTTTTGTACCAATCTCTCAAAAATCCCCCCAAAACCTAAAACAACAAAACAAAAGCTTTCTATGGTTGACTGATTCAAGTCACCACAACTTTGGCTTTTCACTCCCCCTCTCCCTGCCCCGCTGCCTCTGCCATGTCTTCAATTTTCTTTTTAAACTCTTCTTTTTCAATTGCTGCTCCTGCCTTCAATGGCTCAAATGAGAGACTCTCGACTCTCAGTGACTCACCTTTTACTTTTAAAAGTTCCATTTCAAGTTTCCCCCACCATATTAATAGCCTCTGACCCAGCTTCCAAGGTACCTGAAGCATCTTTGTGAGGCTGAGCATTTTCCCACATTATGGTATTTTTTATTGTTTGTCTTTCCTAGTGAGGAGAGCATATGCTTATTTCCTTTGGCTACTTACAGAGGAGAATCTGGGTGCTTAACTCTGAAATCAAATATTAATTTTTTATGTATTTGAGGCAGGAAGCTGTGCTGCCACTTATTCTTAGAAGGGTCAGAGAAAATCATAAAACAGGAATGGTTGAGGGGAAGGTAAGCTAATTCTACCCAGAGGAAAGAACGTTGAGGAAAGAATTGAATGCTAATAACTAATATTAAGATGGCACGTAGTAGTCATTTAAATATTTGTTAATTGATTGATGGAAGATTATACTGTGTGTTTTTTACAGGTCAGAAAACCTTAGTGCCTGGAGCTTCTTTGGGTGCTACAGCTCTGTGCTTTCAGGTTTCAAGACCAACAGAGCAAACAGCCACGAAATCATAACCTTGATAAGATTCCAGGTTCCTTCCCCACAGTTCCAGCCTGGGATCGGAACTAACCCCAAAGTCCCAGACCATTAAGTTGGAGAACTGGGTAAATGAGGCTCACTTGTAACCAGGTCCCTCAGTGCCCCATTGTCTGCATCTTGATGCCAACTCCTCTGGGACAGGCAATGAGACTCCAGGGAGAGGGTCTCCAGAGTCCTGCACCAGAGGATATGAGTCTCCTTCCCAGTCTCAAACCTTAAACGCTCTCCACAGGGTGGATGGAGCTGTGAAGGACTCCATATGATTTCCCCTTCAACCCTAGCTAGTTAGAAAGGGCACAGGCAGAGTCAAGACGGCTGAGTAAAGGGGGGAACTTGCTTGAGCTCACCCCAATAAATTCTAGAGCTGCAGAAACCACAAAATGACAGAGTGAAACATCTCCAGCTCTGCAGCCTGGAAGACGGACAGGACTCGTATATCGCACTGGGCTGGGAGCCGGGGGAGTGGAGAACCCGCCAGCGTGGGCTGTGCCAGGCGCGACGAGGGCAGAGCAGGCTTCAGGGGACTAAATCGCTGGCAGCTGTGGTTACAGACTTCTCAATGTATAAACACGGAGAACAGAGTGAAAGGTCAGTGGGGGAACTCTGTGGGACCTAGGTGCAAGAGGAGCACAAGGACCGGCCACAGCCCCAAGGTACTGGAGGTGGTTGTGGTGTTGTCAGCGGCTGTAGGAGCCCACAGAGAGTGGGGGATCCAGCGGCTGATACAAAACCCCAGGAGCCTGGGACAGTACACCCACACTCACCCCCACCCACACCCCCATGCCCACTCGAAACAGAGTCGTGCCTTGGCAGGGAGTTAGAAAGGGCACAGGATGCATCAGGTTCCTGGTGGATTCTGATGTTCCTTCCTCACTAATGGTACATTCTGGAATCGTATTTACAGTGATAGCTTAAGAGAAAAAAAATTCTCTAATCTCTATCCTTTTTAGTCAGCTTCTTTCTCTCCTGCAACCTGGATGAGCAAGATTCCTGCTCAAAGTGGTAAGTGAAGTAGAGAAAGAAAAATTGTTAGACAATTAGGTCAAAGGAACAGTTGCAGAAAGAGAATAGGATTATGATGGACAAGATCTGGTTTTGAGTCCTTGCTTTGTTATTTTCCAGGGTCAAGTCCCTACACCTTCCTGATTCTTAGTTTCTTCATATGTAGGATGAAGTTAGTAATATTTAATTATCTACCACATTGAGCTATTGTGATGGTTAATTTTTTTTTTAGAAAATGTTAATTCCATTCATTTCTTTAAAAAAAAAACTTGAAGGGGGGAAGACAAGGCAATTGCAGTTAAGTGACTCACCCAAGGTCACACAGCTGGTAAGTGTCAAGTGTTTGAGTTTGGATTTGGACCAGGTCCTCCTGACTCCAGGGCTGGTGCCATCTAGCTCCCCCAATTCCATTCATTTCAGCAAATATTTATTATGTATCTGTCATCACAGAGAATCTACAGGAACTGTGCTTAGGTCAATAAAGACAAAGATAAAATGGCCCTTGATGTTAAGAACTACTGGAAGGGATACAAAACATCTTAATAAGCATACTCTAAGGAATGCTGAGGAGAGAGAGAGAACAGAAATAACTGAGTGGATCATAGATAGCTTCACAAAGGAGGTGCCACTTGAATTAATCCTTGAAGACAATTGGAATGGGGAGGCTATTTCAAGTGAGGGAGCAGTGTGGATGTAGCCATAAAAACAGAAACCTATGGGGCTTTTTCAGAAAATGTCTCCTAGCTCTCTGACTAGACCCCAAAATAGATGAAGTTCTCAAGGAACAAGGAAGCATCAATTCTAAGATAATATTTACTGCCAAACATACTTAGACTATTTGGAATTTGGAAAAGTGCAGTTTCAATCTTGCCCCCAAAGAAAGGCAGTGGAGCTGGAGAAGGTTTTATAAGGACTTTTGAGAGGCAGAGATAAAGGGGAGGTACAACCCACATATAGGAAGAATCTAATGCAAATGCCTGGAGGTAGAAGAGAGAATATAGAATTCAGAGAACTGTTTATATTCCAGTTTGGCTGGGACTTCAAGTTTGTGAAGGGAGGTGGTATGAAATAAAGTTAGAAAGGTAAATGAAGACCTTAAATTAGGGAAAGGAGTTTCTAGTTCATCCTACAAGGAACGGTGAGCTACTGAAAACTTTTGAACAGATGAGTGACATGGTCAGACTGTTATGATGATGACAGTATTGATAATGATGATGATGTTTTAGAACTGACAGCCAAAGTATTAATGAATCACTGGGACCAAGTCCTGTACACTCAATTACAAAGACCATTGAAAAGTTCTTAAAAACTTAAAGGGTAAAATGATAGAAATGCTGCCATATATTTTATTTCTTTTTATAAATATAAATAAATTAAAATAAAATGTAAATATATTTATGTAAATAAAAATAAATATAATGAATTATATTATAGAATTTATATATATATATATACATATATATATATATATAAATACAAATATCCATAGAGTTCAAGCAAATGGCCAATGTAACTTCTGTCTATAAGAAAGGAGACCCTATAAAAAGAAAGAAAAGAGGCCCTTCACTTCCATGCCTGGCAAACTGTGGAATCCTTAAAGGGCAGAATCATTGAATTCAAAGCAATGACAGTTGAGTGAAAGTAAATGCAACATGCTCAAAAAAGGCATCTTGAAAGAAATAACATGAATAATAGCTGGGGTTTCTATTGTACTTTATATAGTATATCTCATTAATTCTCACAATAGTCCTATGAGGTGGGTACTATAGTTACAGTGATTACTATTGTTGTTATCTCTAATTGTATTGAAGAAACTGAGGCTCAGAGATGCTAAGTGCCTTGCCTATTTCACAATGCCAGTGAAGGAAGGATTTTAAACCCAAGCCTCTCCTCATTCCAAGTTCAACTCTTGTCATGATGTCATGCTACTTCTTAATACATTTGAGCTCAACCTTAAAGGAAGATTAGGAATTAGAAGTCAAGGTTTGGGGGTTGAGGGGTTGGTGCAATCATGGTATTTCATGTGAAGAAGCAGTGTGAACATAGGCATTAAGGGAAGAAACCATGGGAGTGTTCAGAAAAGATCTCCTAAGTCTATGAATAGACCTAAAAGTAAATGAGACTTTCAATGAACAAATAAATGTAAAGCAAAATCACCCAAACTTCATACATGAATTTATAAGCTCAAAGCTGTCATTTATAATTCGAGAGAGGGATCTAGGAGGTATTAAAACTATTTCCTAAAGAAATAAGACCTACATACTATTGTGACAAAGAGTACCTGTGAACTAAATATTTGGCATCATGATGAAGGGCACTGGAAACAAAATTGAAAACGTTATCCATCCCTTGTACACAAAGCTGGTAAAACTGCAACCAGGACACAGGGTGTGGTTCTGGTTACCCCTCCACCTCTGAAAGACAATGAAACCAGAGAAGACTCAGAGAAAGACAGTGAGATGATCTTGGGGTGAAAGGACTATCACATAGGATTCTTCAGTAGACTGAAAATCCATATTATCATCAGTGTAGATGCTTTCTCTGTTGATGCAGATTAAAAGTCCTTTATGCCTTAATAAAAAAAAGTTTAATAAGATGTTCTGGCCAATTAAAAACAAACAAATAAATAATTTTCACACTCTATAGTACTGAGCCTCTTAGATAACTGTCCTAGGTATACAGTCCCTTATTGAGACCAGACTTGAAGTCTTTCTAGGTTTGTAGGAACTTCCAGAGTTTATACTGTATACTGTTCTCCTGTGGTATATTCTTCAAGGTCTTTGGGTCACTTCCACATCATGAGGGGCATCAGAGTAGCATAGCACATGATAATTGAATGACAAAGTAGGATATTTTGATCTCAAAAGGTCAAAAGGAGATAAGGTGTATTCTACCAAATCATGAAGGGCATGGTAAGGGTGAATGGGGCTTGTCCTTTAACAGAACTAAGATATCCTCTCTTCTCCCCATTCCCCACCCTTGCCTCCCTCTCTCTCTTTCTTACACAACACGTGTATACAACTATACCAATTTATCTTAGAGTTTAAAAGTGGTTTAGTGATGAACATATCTACTTTATAAATACAAATATAAAGTTTTTAAGAAGGTAAAAGGTAAATTTAGATAAATTGATGGGTGACAAATCTATCCTGGGTTATCAAGGGGAGCTAGAATATTTTAGGTATATTCTAACTTCTGGAGGTTGATGTCATTAAGGATATCATATCATCTATCACCCCTCCTGGGCTCTATGATCAGAGAGAAACTCCTGGGTTTGTGGTATAGGTAGTTGTTTTCCTGGTGTGATTTCAGGAGCAATAGAGATTTTGCTCTACCCCTTTTCATTCCCTGATGGGGAAATATTTTTTCTTTGATATTCTTAGGTTATGAGCTCATAAACTTATGATTATAGTTTGGGTTATCTTTCCTTTATACTTACTTTCACCTTGAGCTTCATCTACTTTGAGGTCTATTCATAGACCTGGCATACTTGTCCTGAAAACTATAATTTCTAAAGCTTATTTATACTTATGTAGTAAGTGAATGCATGGAAGAGTTGTGATTTCATAGCAGGGAAAGAACTTTGGTGCATGAATTTCTTTCACTAACATATATTAGAACCCATTTATGACTTTGTCAATAGTTTTTAGGAATTAGCTGAGGCACATAGATATTAAGTGACTTTACTAACTCTTTAAGTAGCAGAGGTAGAATAAAAATCTTTAGTCTTCCTAACTCCAAGCCTAGAACTGTATTCATTACATCAAGCTGCCTCTACATTTGCACAGTATTGCTATGTGAATATTTTCTGGAGGGAAAACATTCTTCATAATAAATTTTTACTTATATCTTTTATTTTTACATCAGCAAGTTCTACCTATTTCTACCTCTCTTCCATTAGTTCAGAAAGCAATCCATCATAATATCTTTTTTTATATATATATTTGAAACATTTAATGTTAAGACCTCGACTTTCAGATCCATTTCCTTCTTCCCTTGTCACCCATTCCCTCTGGGGAGATAAGTAATTCAGTATATGTTGTATATGTCTAGCTATGCAAAACATTATCATAGTAGATATATTGTACAAGGCTGCTTATAATTCCCTCCCACTCATCCCACCCCCCCAACCTGGTCCATTCCCCACATGATCCTGTCCATCTTCTATAGTGGGTACTTCCAACCACCCCTCCCCCCAAGGATGCCCTCCCATCCATCTTCCCTCCTCTCATCCCCCTTCCCCCTATTCTGCTGCAGGTTGAGATGTCCCATTTAGCATGTATGTCATTCTCTCCCTGAACCAAATTCAATGAGAATGTGGTTTTGCCTTCTTGCCTTCCTATTCTTCCCCCCCTTACAACCACTTCCCCTTGCTTCTTCTACATAAGATAGTTTATCCTATACCCTACCCTGTCTTTCCCCATCTCCTCTTGCCACTTTCCTCTCTCACCTCATGATTTCATCCCTTGAGTATTCTCCCTTCCCAACAAATTCAACCTATGCCCTCTATCTATATATAACTGTAATCATCTACACACACATTCATATATGTACTCATATGACCACACACCCTTCTTCATTATTTTCATAGTGAGAAAGATATCATCAATCACCGTTATTGCTTTTCCATATAGGAATGTAAATAGTTCAACTTTGATAAGTTCCTTTTGATTTCTTTTGCCTGATTACCTTCTCAGGCATCTCTTCCTTCTTGTGTCTGGATGTCAAATTTTCTATTCAATTCTGGTTTTTTCCTCAGGAATGCTTGAAAGTCCTCTATTCCACTGAATGACCATATTTTCCCCTGAAACAAAATACTCAGTTTTGCTGGGTAGGTGACCCTTGGGTTCATTCCCAGTTCTTTTGCCCTCTGGAACATCATATTCCATGCCCTTTGATCCCTCAGTGTAGAAGCTGCCAGGTCCTGGGCTATTCTGATTGTGTTTCCAGGATATTGAAATTGTTTCTTCCTGGCTGCTTGTAGTATTTTCTCCTTGATCTGGGGATTCTGGAACCTGGCTATAATATTCCTGGGAGTTTTCTTTTTGGGATCTTTTTCAGGAGGTGATCTGTGGATTCTTTCAACCTCTATGTTGCCCTCTGGATCTAAAACATCAGGGCAATTTTCCTTGAGAATTTCTTGAAGGGTGATTTCTAGGTTCTTTCTTTGATCATGGCTTTCAGGTAGTCCAATAATTTTTAAATTGTCTCTCCTGGATCTATTTTCCAGGTCAGTGGTTTTTCCCATGAGATATTACACATTGCCTTCTAATCTTTCATTTGTTTGGATCTGCTTAACAGCATCTTGATTTCTCATAAAGTCATTAGCTTCCATTTGCTCCAGTCTAACTCTGAAGGAATGAATCTCCTCAGTGAACTTTTGAGATTCTTTTTCCATCTGGCAAATTTGACTTTTTAAGGCATTCTTCTCCTCATTGCCCTTTTGGGCCTCCTTTGCCATTTGAGTTAGTCTATTTTTTAAGGTGTTGTATTCCTCAGTCAGGCTGTTGACCCTCATTTCATACTTTTCCTGCATCCTTCTCATTTCTCTTTCCAATTTTTCCTCCACTTCTCTTATTTGATTTTTAAAGTCCTTCTTAAGGTCCTCTATGGCCTGCAACCCGCTCATGTTTTCCCCTGGGGCTTTTGGAGCAGGACTTCTGACCTCACAGTCCTTTTCCCGCTCTATGCCCCCAAAATAGGAGTCTAGGGTTGCATTTTTCTGTTTCCTTTGCCTTGGCATGTTGCCACTTAATTACTTGACTTTTGGGCTTGTTGCCACACTATGGCTTTAAGGCCAGCTAGAGGAATTTTCTTCCCAAACGTGTGGGGGGCAACTTCCATTTCTGGCAAGCTGTAAACCCACCCACGACTTCCACCCTAGATCACAATCCAGATCCAGGGAGGTTAAAGCAAGAGCGATTACCCCCCAAGACTGATCGCTGGATCTCCCTAAAGTTCGCAGGCCAGGAGCTGGAGCTGCCTCTGAAAACTACAAAATGGAGTGTCTCCTCAGCGGCTTCTAGCCCCCAGGGGAGGAAGCTGACGCATTCCCCAAATACAGGTCCCAAAGTCCATAGGACACTAACCTCTTACTTTGTCCTAGGCATGTGTATGTTGATAATTCTGGAGTTGCCATGGTTGCTGGTGTTCTGGGGTTCCTCCAGCCGGCTACTGGCCCTGCCGCCCTGGGGCTAAAACCTCGGCTCGCGGGGACCTCAGCTCCGGCTCGGCTCGGCTTCCCGCACTCTGCACGCTGCGCACTGCCAGCTCCCAGACTGTTGCACTGGTCCTTCCTGCAGGGCTGCTGGGCTGTCCTCAGTGGGAGGTTAGCTTTTCTGTGTCGTTCTGTGGGTGCTGGGGCTCCAGAAGTTGTTCAGAGTCCCCTTTTACATATTTTGGGGGGAATCTGGGGGCAGAGTGGCTTGGATGAGCTGTTTCTACTCCGCCATCTTGGCTCCGTCCCCCATAATATCTTTTAAAGAGAGGAAGGAAAGAAATGAACAAAACTAACACTGGAAAAATTTGCATATGATGCTCCACACCTGTGGGCACCTATCTTTTCAAAGGATAGGGGAGGAGGGGATGCTTCTCAAAACTCTACTTTAGGGTCAAGCTTGATCTTTATGGTTATGCAATAGTTAGTTGTGACTGTATTCTGGTTATTCATCTTTTCATTTACATTATTATAATCTATGCATGTATATACACATATGTATTACATTTATTTTCTCTATGAAATTTAGAAGCCTGTTATATATTCTTTCCCTCATTTATACATGAGGAAACTGAGACTGAGAGGGGGCAAGTGACTTGTTCAGGATCTTACAGCTAGTAAGTTTCTGAAGCAGGAATTGAACTCAGGTTTTCCTGCTTCTAACTCCAGCTCTCTATCCACTACAGTGAACACTGAGTAACATTCATTACTTTGTTACACAATTGCCTGAGTTTATTGCTATCTCGCACTAAAAAATGATGCTATAAATATTTTTGCAAATATGAAGCCTTTCTTTTTGTCAATAGCCTCTTTGGGATAGGATTTCTAGACCAAAGAGATTTTTATTCACTTTATATAATTCCAAGTTTTTCAAAATCGTTGGACCAATTTATAAGTCCACCAAGATTATGTGGGTATACCTATCTTTCTAACATTGAGAATTCTCATTGCTGTCTTCACTAATTTTATTCATAAGTGGTAATTGTTCTTATAAGAATTCAAGAGGATTGCTTGACATTGGGATTTATTGGGAGTTGCTATATCTGAGAGTAGGGAGAGGGAAAACTTATAATGATAGTCTAAGAATATTTAGAAATGACTTTCCCATTTCAGTTTTTCTTTGGGTTTGCCATAGATAGATGCATGCACCATAAGTTTAGCCCAAGGTATCATTCCTTATTTTTCTTTTTAGTTTATATTTTATTTCCCCACCATTACTTGTAAAAACAATTTATACTACTTAAAATTTTTTGAGTTCCAAATTATCTCCCTTCTTCCCTCTACCCCTCTCATTGAGAAGATAAGCAATTTGATATAGGTTATACATGTGCAGTCATATAAATTATATGTCCATGTTAGTCATGTTTCAAAAGAAAACACAGACAAAAAAAAACCAAGAAAAAAAAGAAAAAAAACATGCTTCAATCTGTACTCAGATTCCATCAGTTCTCCCCACCCGTACCCCCCGGAGTTGAGTAGCATTTTTTATCATGTCTTTTAGAATTGTTTTGGATCACTGTATTGCTGAGAACAGCTAAACCCTTCACAGTTGATAATTGTATGATATTGCTTTTACTGACTACAATGGTCTTCTGGTTCTACTCACTTAACTTTGCATCAATTTATATAAGTCTTTCCAAGTTTTTTTTTTTCCTGAGAGCATACTGCTTATCATTCCTTTTAAAACAATGGTATTCCATCACAACAGCTTGTTCGAGCATTCTCCAACTGATGGACATCCCCTAAGTTTCCAATTCTTTGCCACCACAAAAGTACTGTTTTAGAGAAATAGAATTTCTGCAGGGCTCCGGTTCCCACATACTCCAATTCATGTAAAAAAGTGACTCTAAACAAACTTTGGAGCTACAGAACCCACAAAATGACACAGAGAAACTAACCTCCCACTGAAGACAGTCCAGAAGGCTGGCAGGAAAGGACAAGCTTAGAGGTCTGGGAGCCAATCCCAGCCCCGAGCAAGCCCCAGGTTTTAGCCTCAGTTCGGCCACAACCAGCTGCTGGCTGGAGGGACTTCAGATCACCAGCAGCTGTGGTGGCTTCCAAAGCCATAGATGCTAAGGACAAAGTGAGAGGTCAGTGCAGTGTGGACTTTGTGACCTGGGAGTTTAGGAGTGCAGTCTGACCTTTGCCCCCCAGGGGGAGAAGCAGCTGAGGCATGGCAGATGTACATCCACTGTCACATGGCTGCTACAGAGCTCCTGGCCTGCAGATTGTGGGGGGACCAAGCCACCAGTCTGAGGGGTAACAGCTCTTGCTTTAACCTGTTTGGATATGGATCCCTGCTCTGGGTGGAGTCCTGGGGTGCATTACAAGTTTGCTTGAGTGTGTGGAGGCTTCAGAGAGGGCACCAAACTAATAGCTCTAGCAGCTGTGAAAACCGCAGCAATTTGGGACAAAGCTGCCTCCTTCCCCCACCCCGGTAGTAGAGTTATACTTTGGCAAAAAGCTCAAAAGTCAATTAATTGAATGGCAACATGATCAAGCAAAGGAAGCAAAGCAAGCAGAGCAATCCAACTTTACATTCCTATTTTGGGGCCAAAAAGGATCAAATCATGGAACAGGAGGAATTCAACTAAGTCAGAACTCCTGCATCAGAAGCTTCCAAGAAAAGAATAAGCTGCTTCTAGGCCATAGAGGAGCTTAATAAGGATTTTGAAAACAAGATAAAAGAAATGGAGCAGCCCCACACAAATTTCAAACAATGTGAAAGGGAGCTCTGAACAACTTCTGGAGCCACAGCACCCAGAACTCCAGCAATTGTGGCGATTCCAGAATTATCAGCACAGATATGCCTAGGACAAAGTGAGAGGTTAGTGCCCTATGGACTTTGGGACCAGTATTTGGGGAACACGTGGCTTCCTCCCCTGGGGACAAAAAGCTGCTGAAGAAACAGCTGCACAGAAGCCATTTTGCAGTGTCAGTAGTGGCTCTAGCTCCTGCTCTGCGACACTGTAGGAAGATCCAGCAATCAGTCTGGGGGTTAATCGCTTTTGCTTTAAACTGCCTGGATCTGGATTGTGGTCTGGGGGGAAGTTTGGGGTGGGTATCCAACTTGACAGAGTGGGTGGAAGCTTTACAGAGGCCACCCAACAGGAGGAAGTTGTGAAGACCCCATGTTTGGGCAGAAGCTCCCCTGTCTGGTGGCAGAGTCCTACTGTGGCAACAAGCCCCAAAATCAAGTAATTAAGTGGCAATATGCCTAGGCAAATGAAACAAAATAAACAGAAAAGTTCAACATTGGACTCCTATTTTAGGGGCAAAGAGGCTCAAAGCCTGGAGGAGGACTGTGAGGTCAGAACTCCTGCACCAAAAGCCCCAAATGAAAATACAAGCTGACTACAGGCCATAGAGGACCTTAAGAAGCAGATAAGAAAAGTGGGGGAAAATTTGGGAAGAGAAATGAAAAAGATGCAAGAAAAGTATGAAATGACAGTCAACAGCCTGACTGAGGAAAATAACACCTTAAAAAACAGACTAACTCAAAGGGCAAAAGAGGCTCAGAAAGGCAATGAGGAGAAGAATGCCTTAAAAAGTCGAATTTGCCAGATGGAAAAAGAATCTCAAAAGCTCACTGAGGAGATTCATTCCTTCAGAGTTGGACTGGAGCAAATGGAAGCTAGTGACATTATGAGAAATCAAGATACTATTAAACAGATCCAAACAAATGAAAGAATAGAAGGCAATGTGAAATATCTCATGGGAAAAACTACTGACCTGGAAAATAGATCCAGGAGAGATAATTTAAAAATTATTGGACTACCTGAAAGCCATGATCAAAGAAAGAACCTAGAAATCATCCTTCAAGAAATTCTCAAGGAAAATTGCCCTGATGTTTTAGACCCAGAGGGCAAAATAGAGGTTGAAAGAATCCACAGATCACCTCCTGAAAAAGATCCCAAAAAGAAAACTCCCAGGAATATTATAGCCAGGTTCCAGAATCCCCAGATCAAGGAGAAAATACTACAAGCAGCCAGGAAGAAACAATTTCAATATTGTGGAAACACAATCAGAATGGCCCAGGACCTGGCAGCTTCTACATTGAGGGATAGAAGGGCATGGAATATGATATTCCAGAGGGCAAAAGAGCTGGGAATGAACCCAAGGGTCACCTACCCAGCAAAACTGAGTATCTTGTTTCAGAGGAAAATATGGTCATTCAGTGGAATAGAGGACTTTCAAGCATTCTTGAGGAAAAAACCAGAGTTGAATAGAAAATTTGACATTCAGACACAAGAAGCAAGAGATGCTTGAGAAGGTAATCAAGGAAAAGAAATCAAAAGGACCTTATCAAAGTTGGACTACTTACAGTCCTACATGGAAAAACAATAACTGTGTTTGATGAAACCTTTTCTCATTATGAAAATAATTGAAGAAGGGTACATGGCATATGTTCATAGGTATACATGGATAGAGGGCACAGGTTGAATTTGATGGGAAGGGATGATTATTATTATTTTTTGGAGGGCAATTGGGGTTGGGTGACTTGCCCAGGTTCACGTGGCTGGGTTTTTGTTTGTGTTTTGGGTGTCTGGGGCCGGATGCGAGCTCGGGTCTTTCTGTCTCCGAGGCTGGCTCTCTGCTCGCTGCACCACCTAGCCACCCCAAGTAAGGGATGATTCTTAAGGGGTGAAGTCAAGAGGTGAGAGAGGAAAGTGGAGAGAGGAGATGGAGAGAGACAGGGTAGGGCAAACTATGTCATGTAGAAGAGGCAAGGGGAAGTAGTTGCAGCGGAGGGGAAGAACAGGAAGGCAAAAAGGCAAAAGCATACTCTCATTGAAGTTGGCTCAAGGAGAGAATCACATACATACTAAATGGAATATCTTACCCTCACTCACTCTCCTGAGTAGAGGAAAGGGGGATGAGAGGGGCGATGATGGAGGGGAGGGCATTCTGGGGAGAGGGGAGGTTAGAAGTACCCACTATCAAAGAGGGACAGGATCAAAGTAGGGAATGGACCAGGTGGGAGGTGAGACAGGTGGGAGGGAAATATAAGCAGTCTTTTACAATATATCTACTATGGTAATGTTTTGCATAGATATACATGTACAACACATACTGAATTGCTTATCTTCTCAGAGGGAGTGGGTGACAAAGGAGAAAGGGAATGGATCTGAAAATCAAAGTTTTAAAATTAAATGTTTCATAAGATGTCCAGGCAGTGGGGCTCAGAGATTCACCTTGCCCTAATGGCAAAGTCGAGGGGGTATGGGAGAAGATATGGGAGAGAGCAGATTGGATGAGGGGATATCTAGTGGGAGTGCTATTCTGGGGTGGTGGGTAGGGAAAAAATGGGGGAAAAATGCAACTCATAATCTGGTGGAAATGAATGATGTAAACCAGAAGTTAATAAAGCATTTGCTCAATTAAAAAAAAAGAAATGGAGGAAAAATTGTGAAGAGAAATGAGAATGATGCAAGAAAATTACAAAATGAGAGTCAACAACCTGAATAAAGAAAAAAACACCTTAAAAAATAGACTACCTCAAATGGCAATAGAGGCTCAAAAAGCCAATGAGGAGAAGAATGCCTTAAAAAGACAAATTTGCCAGATGGAAAAAGAATCTCAAAAGCTCACTAAAGAGAATCATTCCTTCAGAATTTGATTGGAGCAAATGGAAGCTAGTGACTTTATGAGAAATCAGAATACTATTAAATAGATCTAAACAAATGAAAAAAATGAAGGCAATGTGAAATATCTCATTGGGAAAACCAATGATCTGGAAAATAGATCCAGGAGAGATAATTTAAAAATTATTGGGCTACATGAAAGCCATGATCAAAAAAAAAAAAAAAAAACAACCTAGAAATCATCCTTCAAGAAATTCTCAAGGAAAATTGCCCTGATGTCTTAGAGCCAGAGGGCAAATCCACCCATCACCTCCTGAAAAAGATCCCAAAAAGGAAATTCCTAGGAATATTATAGCCAGGTTCCAGAATTCCCAAATCAATGAGACAATATTACTAGCAGCCAAGAAGAAATAATTTGAATATTGTGGAAACAGAATCAGGATAACACAGGACCTGGCAGCTACTACATTGAGGGATCAAAGGGCTTGGAATATGATATTCCAGAGGTTAAAGGAGCTGGGATTAAAACCAAGGATCACCTACACAGAAATACTGAGTATCATGTTTCAGGGGAAAATATGTTCATTCAATGGAATAGAGGACTTTCAAGCATTCTTGATGGAAAAAGCAGAGGTGAATAGAAAATTTGACATTCAGATATAAGAAGGAAGAGAAGTATGAGAAGGTAAACAGGGAAAAGAAATCATAAGGAACTTATCAATGTTGAACTACTTACATTCCTACAAGGAAAAACCATAATTGTAACTTATGAAGCTTTTCTCAGTATGAGAATAGTTGAAGGGACTGGAAATGTGTGTGTGTGTGTGTGTGTGTGTGTGTGTGTGTGTATACATATATATGTCTGTATAGGAGGGTAAATGGGCGTATGTGAGTATGTGTATATATTTGTACAGGTATACATAGATAGAGGCTACAGGACCAGCTGTATAGAAAGGGATGATACTTAAAAGGTGAAATTAAGAGGTGAGAGAGGAATATAATGAGAAGAAATGGGAAGAGATAGAATTGGGTAAATTCTTTTATATAGAAGAGGCAAGGGAAAACTGTTACAATGGAGGGGAAGAATAGGAACGCGAAAGAGAATGAGTCAACCTTATTCTCAATGAATTTGGCTTAGGGAGGGAATGACAAACACACTAAATAAGGTATCTCACCCTACAGGAGAGTAGGGTGGAAGGGGATGAGAGGGAGATGACGGAAGGGAGGACAGGTTGGGGGTGAGAGAAGTTGGAAGTGCCCACTTTAGAAAAGAGACAAGATCAAAGAAGAAAATAGAACAAGTGGGGGGTGGGATAGGATGGAGGGAAATATGATCAGTCTTTCACAATATATCCACTATGGGAATGTTTTGCATAGCTACACATGTACAACCTATATTGAATCTGGAATTCAAAGTTTAAAATCAAATGTTTATATATATATATATATATATATATATATATATATATATATATATATATATTCATTATTATTATTATTTTACATGTGATTGGGAAATAAGATGTACAGGCACTGGGGCATAGAGATCCACCATGCCCTACTGAAAAGTCAGAGGGAGCATGGTGGAAGATATGGGAGAGAGCAGATTGGAGGTGGGGATATTCAGTGGGATTGCTGTGAGCAGATTGGAGGTGGGGATATTCAGTGGGATTGCTGTTTTGGGGTGGTGAGTAAGGGAAAACGTGGGAAGAAATTTTGTAACTCCAAATCTTGTGGAAGTGAATGATGTAAATGAAAAAATAAAAAAAATTAAAAAAGCAAAAAGAAATAAAATAAAGAAGTGTAGTAACATTTTTAAAAAGTGCTGTTTTAATATTTTGTATACATAAGCCCTTTTTCTTTTTGCTTGGTAGTAGTATTGCTTGGTCAAAGTGTTTGCAAGGGTTTATAGCCTTTTGGCCATAGTTCCAAATTGCTCTCCAGAATGGTTGAATCAGTTCCTGACTTCACCAATGGTATCATAGTGTCTCAATTTTCCCACAAGTTCTCCAACATTTGTCATTGTCATTTTCATATTCTGGCCTATTAGTCAATCTGGGTGATAGCTCAGATTGTTTTGATTTGCATTTCTCTAATCAATAATGATTTAGTGCATTTTCCCCATATGATTAGAGACAGCTTTGATTGTTTCATCCGAAATCTGCCTTTTCCTATCCTTTGATCATTTATCAAGTGAGGAATGACTCTTATTTCTGTAAAATTAACTCCATTCTCTATATATTTGAGAAATAAGGTCTTTATCAGAGAAACTTGCTGTAAATTTTTTTCCACAATTATCATTACTTCGTATTTTCCTCCATCCGATTTTCCCTCTGTTTATCCTACTCTCTCCCTCCTTTCACACTGTTCATTCTCAAAAGTGTGTTTTTTTTTTTACTTTTACCTCCCACAATTTGCCTTCCCTTCTATCAGCTTCCTCCATTTCCTTCCCCTCGTACTTTCCTCCATGGTAAAATAGAGCTCTATACCCAACTGTGTGTGTATGTTATTCCCTCTTTGAGCCAATTCTCATGAGAGTAAGGTTCATGGCTCCTCTCACATCCCCCATCATTTTCTTCATTAAAAAAATTCTTTTGTGCCTTTTTTACATCAGATAATTTTTTTTCAATTCTACTTCTCACTTGCCCCTTCTTTCAGGGCAATCCACTTTCTCATCCCATGATTTCTTTTAGATAATAATTCCACCATATTCAACTCACACCCATGCCCTCTGTCTATGTATAGTACTTCTAACTGCCTAATAATGAGAATATTTTTAGGAGTTACAAATATAATTTTCCCATTTAAGAATGTAAACAGTTTAACCTTATTTAATCCCTTATGATTTCTCTTTTCTGTTTACCTTTTTATGTTTCTCTTGAGTCTTGCATTTGGAAGTCAAATTTTCTTTTCAGCTCTGGTCTTTTCCTTAAGAATGCTTGAAAGTTCTCTATTTCATTGAATATTCATTTTCCACCTGACGGATTATATTCAGTTTTGCTGGGCAAGTGATTCTTGGTTGTAAACCTAGCTCTTTCACCATCTGGAATATAATATTCCAAGCCTGGTAGCATTTCTTAAGTTCTTAGAAAATAAAATAAGGATTCAAATGTCAATTAATAGCAACTTAAATTTCTTCATATAAGGGGTACATAAAGTAAGAATTATTTCTCCAACATACAAGGAGATTAAAACTCACATTCACAATCTAGTAAATAAAAAAGCCAGCCTAAAACCCTGACCTTCTGAGTGCAAATAGCATGCCCTTTCTATTTTCCTGTATTTAGTGTGTTGCATACCCTCTATCTATGACTTAACTGGATTTCATCACACTTCTTTTAATATTGCTACTAGAAAAGCAATCTGCACCATGGCTAAGGTTAATTATTGGTTCATTCATCATCACTTGCTGAGGAATTAGGTGGAACCTAGATAGCTGGACTTCTTTGGCAACATATAAAGCTATTAACCAAGGATTTAAGAACAAGAAAGGATTGATAACAAGTCACTTTTTAAAGAAACAAGTCTGGCACACTTGGATTGTCAGGCTATTTGCTTCTAGGAATTAGCATAGGCATTAGTGAATTATCTATGTTTCTCGAGGAGATATTTCCCTGGTGTGTGTATGTCTTTATGTCTCTTCTCTAGAGTACTAATTGGTAGAAAAATAGCAAAGAAAAAAATGTCTTTTTCTCTGTGTCCTGTTCCTTCCTTGAGTGAATGGCATCTTGTGACAGCAATTGCCGTTTTCTCGGTGGGGTAAAGGGTCAGTGTTCTGATGAGGCAGGAGTCTGTGATGAAAAGGCCTTTCAGAGGTTTTAGACAGATTTCTGAGACTGGCACTCATTCTGAGATATTTTTCTGTCTCTCTAAAGGCATATTTTAAGAGTCAAAACGTGCCTTATTATATTTCAATCTCTCTTTTTTCTCATTGATTTGTATGAAAATCATTTTTTCTCTTGGGATGTAGAGATGAATTAAGACAAAAAATAACTAGATGGACAGTAACTAGATGGACAGATGTGGGAAATTATTCCAAAACTCTTCCAGAAAATATTGGAAACAAGACGTGACAGTGATTTTGAAAACAATAAATAAACAAGGAACATTAACCACAACCCAAATCCTTCCAAAGGGTTATGACTTAACCCCATCCCAAAGCAGATATAAGTAAAACTTTTAAATAGCTTTTTTTGAGGGGCGGCTAGGTCGTGCAGTGAATAGAGCACTGGCCCTGGAGTCAGGATAACTTGAGTTCAAAATCAGCCTCAGACAGTTAACACTTACTAGCCATGTGACCTTGGGCAAGTTACTTAAGCCCAATTGCCCTACCTTCCCCCCTCTGAAAAAAAGCAAAAAAAAAATAATAATAGCTTTATTGATGAACCAGCTCTTTTCCCAGGTTTAATTTAAATTGGCCAAGTTTGTAAAAAAAATCTAGGCAAATTACATCTTTAAGTTAGAGGGGTATTCTAGGTTCCAATTCTAGGTTCCAAAAATACCCGTTGGGATAGAGGCATTCAAAAGTATGGTACAAAATAAAATGCCTATTGTGGGGTAGAATGAGCCTAATAATCCCTCTTCCCACTAGGGAAGACACATTATTTTCACTTTGGGGAGGGGAGGAAAAGAAGAAAATCCTTACTCTTCTCCTTTTTCTTTTCCCTTGGCATAGGTTCTACTTCAGGAAAGGAAAAAGGACAATTAATTAGAAGTCAGGACATGTGCTCCCTTCACCCAAGTTTCCTGAGTCTAGGAAAAAAAGAACATTCAGGAATTCAAAGAAGGTTGCACACTATGCAGAGATTTATCAAGCAAAATATGCTCTAACTGCTCTCTAGATCCCACTCCTTTTGAGGTCTGCACAGGGGACAATCTGTGTGAGCAGATGAGCCAGTAAGAGAAATTCCTCACCTATAGAAGTGAACAACTTTTCTTTATTCTTTTACTCTCACCAGAATCATACCTGGGAATATTTTCACCCAGGATAAGCACTAAAAACCAGGGACTCAGGGTAAATAACCTGAAAAGTAGACTTAATTATATAGGAAGAAAACTATCCTGTAGAGAGACAGATCTTGGGACATAAGGGGCAGCTAGGTAGTAGAGTAGATAGATGACTGGGCTCAACCTCTTAAAGATCAGAGTTCAAATTATGTCTGGATGCTTACTAGCTATATGACCTTGGGCAAATTATTTGATTTCCTGGGTAAATATCTGCATCTATATTCCAAAATCTTTTTTTTCTCTATTAGCAATTTTGCCCTGTTCAGATTCTCAAACTTTGCCCACTCATGCTGCCCGGGGGAACTCAATAAGAGTATCAGGTATCATAGAGAGGAGGAGAAATGTTCCCACGATAACTCTTGGGATTAATTACTCTAGATTTGAATTCAGATGATGTGAACTGGAATCCTGTCTCTTCCTTTGTAACTTTGGTCAAGTCATTTAACTTTCTGGAGCCTCAGTTTCTTTACTTTAAAGATATAATACAATGCTACCCTAGTAAAACAATTCATTGTTTCAGGAGACCAGCACTCTGGAAAAAAAGACTGGACCTCACACTGTTCTCCCCTCCCCCATAGTTGCAAATAGAGCTTAAGTTCTGTCCCAAAGAGATAATCAAGCTGTTTCCTCCAGATAGGTAACTGTTATATCAGTCAAACAAGCCACTCCTCCAGGTGGAACATGCTTATGCCTATCCTCTTAGTTTCTTCACCTCACGTACCCTAACCTATGGTCCTAAGAGGAATACAATAGCTGCTCACCTATCCTTCAAATTTCTTTCCTCAAAACAAATTTCTCTTCCCTTGAGCAAAGCACTTATGACTGGCCCAATTTCCAGCTCTAATTTTCATACCCTCCTCAGTATAACAGGCATTTATTAAAACTTTGTTACTAGAATTATCTCATTTTAAGCCTATGAGAAATATAATAGTCCTTTATGTATGTGTAATTCCCTCTTTTGTGATTTTAGATAGTTTATTTTATATAAAAAATTATGAGTTCAATCACAATTTTTATGAGGCCCTAGTTAAGTTAATTTCTAACACTTAAGCAGACATTGAGCTTTCTGCCTTGATTTACATTTATATCTATCTCTAATAAACCTGAGGCCTCTTTGTGGTTGAGACAAAATTAAAGTAACTAAAAATATTTCTGCAACAGAAGAACAAACTGTATTATATTATCTGTGGATGGAGAAACAAAATGAAGACGAGGTGGGGGAAGAAAAATAATTTTCTCTGATCTTCATTCATTCTGACGTTATTGGTTCACTAGTGACATCAGCAATGTCTTCTGTTCTGGGATGCTTTAAGATCATTATCCTTTTTCAATTTGTCCCTTCTCTGATAAACATCCGTTCTATCTTTTCTTTTTCCATTCATTTGTTGCCACCGAGTTACTAGTTAATTTTGATTGAGCTTGGTATGACCCTTATCGATTTTTTCTTTTATCGATTTCTGACCTTTTCCTTATCGATTTCTGACCCTCAGAGTCTTGATAAGGTTCTGAGATGACTCTTTCATTCTATGCTTGTAGCCAACTCTTTCACATGATGACTTTGATTGATTCATAAAGGTGTACAGGTCATGTATGCATTCAGTTTTGGTAGATTGATTCAGTCAAGAAGTGTTCTTCAGAAAAATTAACAAAGTTAAATAATTTCAAGAAGAGTGGGATCATCAATAGAGACTTACCATTACACAGCAATTCACTTGGCATTTTCTGCTCCATGATTAGATGGTAACCCTATGCGATTTTTACCTCTCCTTATCTCTTTCAGATTGACAAGATTTTCCTCAAGGCCAAATTCCACAGCTGTAAGTGAGTTCACCTTTGAGGGGTTCTCCAGCTTCAGGTGGCAGCACCGGCTCATTCTCTTTGTGGTCTTTCTAGGTCTGTACTTTATGACATTGACTGGCAATGGCATAATTGTGACCATCATCCGCCTTGACCGCCATCTTCATATACCTATGTATTTCTTTCTGAGTGCGCTGTCCATCTCTGAGACATGCTATACATTGGCCATCATTCCTCGTATGCTGGCTGACCTTCTAAGTCCACACCAACCCATTGCCATCCCAGCATGTGCCACACAGCTCTTCTTCTACCTTATGTTTGGCATCAATAATTGCTTCTTGCTCACAGCCATGGGTTATGATCGCTATGTGGCTATTTGCAATCCTTTACGGTATTCAGTCATCATGGGGAAGATCGCTTGTGTTCAGCTGGCATGTGGATCATGGGCAATTGGTCTTGGAATGGCCATTATTCAAGTGACATCTGTATTTGGACTCCCTTTCTGTGATGCCAGTGTCATCTCCCACTTCTTCTGTGATGTCCGGCCTCTCCTTAAGCTCGCCTGTGTTGACACCACTGTCAACGAGATCATTAATTTTGTTGTCAGTGTGTGTGTCCTTGTATTGCCCATGGGCTTAGTTTTCATCTCCTATGTCCTCATTATCTCCACTATCCTCAAGATTGCCTCAGCTGAAGGCAGGAAGAAGGCCTTTGCCACATGTGCCTCCCACCTTACTGTAGTCATCATCCACTATGGCTGTGCTTCCATTATTTACCTCAAACCGAAATCCCACAGCTCTCTTGAGCAAGACAGACTTATTTCAGTGACCTATACTGTCATTACTCCCTTGCTGAACCCTGTTGTATATAGTCTAAGGAACAAGGAAGTCAAGGATGCTCTTCGAAGAGCTCTGGGCAAGAAACCCCTGTCCTCATAATTGAGCCGAGCCTTTAGGCCATTTAGTCATAGTCCCATCCTCCCAATGTCCAACAAATAAGAATATTTCTTCTTACTCTCTACTCACAGGTTGCAAAGTAGATAGTTGTAACCAGTCGAGGTGGGGATACCCAGTTAATGTTCTCTTCCAGGACAGAACATTATGCCCCTAGATGAGTGAGGAACTGCTGGGTATGTGATCTCTCAAGTCAGGGGCAATGATTTTCCCTATGGCTTGCCACACACTCAAATGTTGAGGAGACATGAAGGTGATAGAAGAGGCTTTCTTGTGTTCCTGAAGACAGATTGTTTGGAGTGATATTTCAACCCTGACAGAAAAAAAAAAATGTGAGGATTAAAGGGAGAGGCTGAATAAAGAAAAGTTCTAGAATTCAATTACCATAAAGACGAGGGCAGGTGGGAAAAAAAGGGAGAGATTCCTATTGCAAAACAAGACTGAAACAATTAAGAACTAAATAAATTCCTCTGGCACAACTCCTAAACTAGATGAAACTGTACTCTATAATTATACCAGCTACTTGTAAATTGACAACTAGTATATAATTTGAACATAAAGTACCCTCAAATTATATTTATATAGAATGTATATACATATGCATACATATACATTAAAACCTCTGCATGTGTATATATCTATGTCTACAGATATCTATATCTAGACAAATGCACAGCTATACACACACATATACACAATTATAATACTTACTATGTTCCATATACTGGATTATTCCTGGGCATACAAAGACAAGCAAGTAAGACAGTCCCTGCCCTCTCATGTAGCTTACTTCTAATAGGGCAAGAAAACATATGAAACTAGACAAGGGATAGGTGTTTGTGGCAGTCACATGGATGTCTGGCTCTGAAGAGTATATGGTGAAAACTCACCTACCAGATACTAGTAATCCTAGTATGTAGTCCAAGATTATGCTTTTGAGGATATGGTTATATTGGTTATTATACTCAAAACATTTGAGTGTGATATTGCATATGATGTTTTATGAATGAAGACTGCTGAAGTAATTTTGTGGGCTAGTCTATATTCCCAATGCTATAGCTTAAAAGATGAAGTACATCCCACATCTCTTTAAACACTTAAGTGGTGACAGTAGAAATGAGCATTAGTAACTAAAGGGAGGCTCTCATTGAGGCTTCTCCATTGTATCAGAGACATTCTTCATCAAGCCGATTAGACAAATTCTCATGATGCCAGGCAAAGTGTTCATGTTTCCTGGACTTCAGGTCATTCTAATTCTCATACTTTCTGAAAAGAACAAAAGTTCAGGGCCTCCATGAGTGACTGAGGGGAAAAATCCATTGCACTCTGGAGACACTTTTCTTTTTCTTTAAGTGATATTATCTCTGAAATGCTCTAGGGATGTGCACAGGAGAGAAGGGAATTCAGATCAAGTAGGGCATAATTTAGGTCTCAGTATTTTAGTCAATAAGGATTTACTAAGTAATTACTATGTGCCAAAAACTCTGACTAGAGGCTAGAGATACAAAGAAAGGCAAAAACAGCCCTTGTTTACAAGGAACCCACATTCTAATGTGGGAAGAAAACGTGTGTGTGTGTGTGTGTGTGTGTGTGTATACTATTATATCATATATATATATATACATATATATACATATATATGTATATATATATATATATGATATAATAGGATATA
Organism: Gymnobelideus leadbeateri; assembly: GCA_011680675.1. Lineage (NCBI taxonomy): Eukaryota > Metazoa > Chordata > Mammalia > Diprotodontia > Petauridae > Gymnobelideus > Gymnobelideus leadbeateri. Next base: position 639,139 of record WOXC01003769.1, on the reverse strand, counting down.
TACAGAGCAGAAGGAAGATAATCTGAGAGGGGAAAGCCAATTATATGGACAAGAAATTGCCTGCTGTAAAAGGTGAGATTTTACTCATGTTATGCAGTTTTCAAATAAATTGGATAAGCCACTTGATATCATAGTTACTGGGGAATCCATTAACTTTGATTGGAAATGAAATTTATGCCCCTCATTTAGTTCCCTCAATCCATGGAATCAGGGGCAGGTCATGGTCAATCACTTAACACTGACTAATATCAAGATGGCTAGGTTGAGGCTACAGGGTTGGTAACCCACACCATTTCCTATGTTTACCAATTCAAAGAGATTTGCTTGGGTTCAGCTCCAGAGAAGCCTGCCTTCTTAATAAGGGTAATAGGCTTGTCATTCTCCTAAATTATTGACTTATTAAAACTCCCCATTTAAGCTAGTCCCGGGACAATTCTCCTTCTGTCTATCCTTGGACAGCCCACAAAAGGGTTAATAAAAGATGTATCCAATGTACAATATGGATCAGATAGTGAAAAGGTCAATTATTCCCACACAGACAATGGTGATAATGAAAGATTCTCTTACTGTACATGGGCAGAAAAAGTTAAACAGGTTTCAGTGTCTTAAGCTGTTACTATTAGTATAGTCAATTTTTGTATAGTTAATTAACAAAGCTATCCAAGTCTAGTTGGAATAAGAAATAATTTTCAAAAACTGCTAAATAGCCATTTCACTTCGATTGGCATTATATAATTTATCAACAAAACTTGATTTTTCCAGTGGTTTCTCTCAGATGCCAACTTTTGCCTTGGTTGCAGTTTGTTACTGTGGCTGCTCAGGCAGTCTCTCTATGCTGATGCTCAGGTGCCTGAGAAGGGAAATTTCATTGCAATCTCTCCATAACTTTTGATGCTCACAAAAAACAAGGGAGGAAACAAGAGAGACCACAGGATGCCGATCAAGTTTGGCTAGTTGAATACAATTTCTACATAAGGAATGGCAATGAGTTATGAGCATGGCTAGAAATTGACACCCCCCCCCCCCCCCACAGAGCATCTTCTTTATGGAGAGGCCTAGATTAATAATAACTTCTTATATTTTATGACAATTTAAGGATTCTTTACTTGCATATACATTGGCATATTTGGTCTTAAAAATAACCATGTCACATAGGACAACTATCATCTCCTTTTAAAAGATAAAACCATTAAAGTTCAGAGGGTAAAATGATTTGACCTTATAGTTATATGGAAATAAAACCTTTTTTCCACACATATAGTGTTACATCAGAAACTGGGTCTACTGGCTTCTTCCCAAGTGTTCTCAGTTCTTGTGCAGAGAAAGGAAGGATAAGGACTACATCAATTAGATGCTACATCTGTCAGGGTTATCTCCCCATCACTTTCCAAATGCTGACATAATTTTACGAAAGAGCACCAGAACTCAAGCCTGCTTAAAGTGTCAGGGCTCAAAGTACCCCTGTAGTATGCCAGACTCTAGCAGCCATAGCACTCATTCATTCCAAACTCCTACAAATCCTTGAAGAGGCCTTTTATTTTAGAGAATCCTCAAACCCTGGACCAACCTCACTTCAGTTTATATACTTCAGTTTATATACATTGAGAGAATAGTGTGAAACAAACTGATTCCATCTTGTAAAACTGACTCAATTTTGAGACTTGTTTCTTTTTCCTGTAAATTCTACCTGCTTCCTAATCATAGGAATTGAGTGACATCCTATTTCATATCTTGGAAAGTCCACCTGCTCACTCTACCCATTCCTAACTCCTGAAACTTGCTCATTCCACTTCCTAATTCAGAAAGTCCCTAAATGTTCTTCCAATTAAAAATCAGATTACCTAGTCTTTTGTATCATGGTTTATACCATATTGTTTGCTTTTAATGCATAAAATATGTTTCTCCCTGTATTCAAGGTTAAATACCAAGCTGAGATGGCTTCATCCTGATTTGCTGTGCTATTGGCATGCATTGCTTAATAAATCAATATGCTTGGAAACTCGAACCTTTGTTTCCTCAGTTATTTCAGATTTTACTCATCACATTTTTTGTAAAACTAGCCAGGTCAATTCAGGACTCTGGGCCCTAGGATGACAGACTTTCAGAAAAGCTTCCTTGCCCCATGAGACTTCTTCATTGAGGACTGCTCTTGGAGGTAGGACTCCCTTCTTGATCTCAATTCTTCTAAGCTAAGGTAACCCCCAACGATGTTAATGCTGATGGGGCAATAAGCCCATGTATCATTGGGGCAGGTGTTTCCTGGGAAGTTCATTTAAGGGAATAGATAAATTTCCATTTAAGTTGGGGAAGAGTACAGTATGTGTCACAAATAATAACTCTGGTGATTGGCATGGTTAACAGTCAGAAATAACCATAGTTGGTGAGTGACAAACTGGTAGTAGGAACTATCAAATTATATGAAATTTGGTTTAAAACTGCAAAAGATTCAGCTGATAGCCTGTTTTGTCCTCAATTTGGTACTTTTGATGATTAATGAAATTAAGATTGCCCAGTAATATGTAACAATCCAAATGGGGCCCAAATTTGATCTGAAGAAGGGACTTTCAGTTACTGCAAGATTTAGAAAATTGTGCACACTTAACTTTTCTATCTTACTGCATTGTCTGAGATTTTATGTCTTTGTAAAATGCTTAGGGGAAAAAATCTTTATTTTGTATTGTGTCTAGTGTTGTTTGTTGATTCTGATACCTTGGAAGATTTCTAAGTGGAAAATGTAGCCAGCAAGAAAAACTAGTATAAAACAAAACAAAGCAAAGCAAAAAAACTGCAGCCAAAGAGTTTAGTATGCTGGGAAAGATTAATGAAGTTTCATAATTGAAGCAGTTGTCTCAGTTTTCTGTAATCTGATGCTAAACTTTCTGTCCCAGTAAGTAGGCCTCACTTTCAATTTAGGTTTGAGTGGAAATTAGGTTAAAAAAAAAAACCCTGCAAGACACTTTTTCTCTGTCATTTCAGCCTTAGATAGGTTAGGGTCACAGAGATAAAATCAGATAATCAAAGAAAGAAAAACTTTTTCCTGGTTTGTAGAAATTTTGTGGCATTATAAATGAATTAGAGGCTGAATTTGTAACTGCTAAACACTGTAGTAGATTTTGGTGGTTTAGAAGTTAAGGAGATGAGGGATTAATCATTAAAGAATTTGGAGATTAATAATTTTAAAATTTTAGGGGAGAACTCCTGGAACTTTGGGTAATTCCAGGAACCTACCTTTTTTTTCCTTAGCAGAAGTTTAACAAATGTGAAATATCTTGGTGAGTTTTGGGTACTACTCCATAGTATTTGTTTTAAGAATAAATAAGACTTTGAGACTGAAAGTTACAATGACTTATCATTCTTTCTCTGGTGATTGATAGAGCTATTGTTTCTGTGCAAGAAAGGAAAGTGGTTTTCCCGATTAGGAAAAACAAAATTCTGGTGCTTACGTACTGTCTCTTTTTAACTCTTTCTTAATCAAGAAAAGATAAAAAGCTTGTTTAAATTAGGGAGCAATTTAAAATTAATAACATTCAATTAAGGACTGAAAAAAGTGATTTATATCAAAGAGTAATCCATTAGGAATGACCATCTATCCCACCCCCACCATCACTGGAACCTTTTCTGGATAATGGGGGTAGATATTTATAAGGATAAGAGAGAGGGAGGTGAACAGAAACTAGGGATGTCTTTTGGGAAAGATTAAGTAGAATTTTCAACATCTTATATAATAGAATTAATTGATTAGGTAAATTAGAAGAAAAGTCACCAAAGAAAATTAGAAAAAAAGTCATGCATTTACAAGCTACCAGAAAACAAAAAAAGTAACAATATTACAAATAATCAAAGTATTATAAAATGTGCTAAATTGCAAAGGAGAAATTCTATGAAAAAAAGATTATTTGGAAAGTTTGGCATATGAGTAGAAAATATGATATTCTGTTCCTGAAACATGATTCTAGAAGTATATTCCCCAGTCCTTGGAATCTCATGAACTCCAAAGCAAGGGGATAGGAATTTGAAGCTGCCACTTGGAATTTCTCCCTATCTTTCTTCCAGGGTTAAAACTGAAAAGCCTAGGGGCGGCTAGGTGGCTCAGTGAGTAAGAGCGCCGGCCTCGGAGTTGGGATGACCTGAGATCAAATCTGGCCTCAGAAAATGAGCACCCACACACAAATAATGACTGGCTGTGTAACCTTGAGCAAATTACTTAACCCCAATTGCTTTAAAAAAAAAACAAAACAAACAAAAAAAACCCGAAAAGCCTCAGGGAAAGAGAGATCGGGGTAAGATTAGGAACATGAAATGAATTGATTTGACTTTTTGGGAAATAAAGAAAAAGTTACAGGGAGCTGGAAGTGCTACTGAGAATATTAGAAAATGTGCTAATTGTTTACAGTGGGCTCTAAAATTGTGAAATGCTGCCAACTAATGGCCCTTGGCTATTTTTTTTTTTCAAATTTACCATTAGTTATTAAAAGTACAGATTTGGATCAGGCAAAATTTTGTTCGGAAACTAAATTGAATAATTGTGGTAAATCAGAAATTAACTACATCCGGTATATGGCATTAAGAAATGTATTAACTCTGAAACCTTAACAAGTAACTTTGCTTCTTTTTTCCCATTTTTATTTGTAAAGGGGATAGGGCAAGCACCCGACTCCCAGGGTTGTTTGGAAGGCTAAATGATATAATAATTTTGAAGTGCTTGACACAGTTCCTGGTATATGGTAAGCACTATATAAATATTGACTATTGCTGTTATTTCTTTAATTGAATTTAATTGCTCCATATTGAATAACTCTTTACTAGGTTTTACATGTGATTAGTATAAAATGTCAAAGGTGATAAAATGATTTTCTCTGTAAAAATTTGGAAATGCATTCAGTTGAATTGTCATTTAGTTGGTAATAAGTTTTGTTTAATGTTTCAAACACACACTATTGTTTATGTTATTGTGTTTCTAATTTTTTTCTTATAATGCTGCTAAATAATTAACTTCTCTATTAATCTAGATGATAAATTGGATGTTAAGAGAATGTGATTAAATAGATATTTGAAAACTATTAAATCCTTAGTGGGACATATTGTGTTTTTTTTTATTATTATTATTTTTTAAAGCAATTGGGGTTAAGTAACTTGCTCAAGGTTACATGGCTAGTCATTATTTATGTGTGGGTGCTCATTTTCTGAGGCCGGTTTTGATCCCGGGTCATCCCAACTCCGAGGCTGGCGCTCTTACTCACTGTGCCTCCTAGCTGCCCCTAAATTCCCATCTTTTTAATGTCTGTCTTTCAGCATCTAAATCATTGGTATTTTGTTTAATTTTGTTAATAATAAAAAAAAAAAATTCCAGGTCAACTCCCACATAATGCTTCTTTCTAATCTCAGAGGATAATGATCAGTTTTGGGTAGGTGAGACCTTTTTACCTTCTAATTCCCCTACTCTCCTCCCTCTACCAAACAAGGTATAGATATGACTCCACTGGGAAAGAGAGTTATAGATACCATTATCAAAACCTTGTACCCTCCATTAGTCAATTCCACACTTTTCTAATAAGGCTTCTCTTTGAATAAAAGCTTTCTTATATTCTTCATTCATTTCATTGCCACTTATTGCATGAAAAGAGCTATTTGCCCTCCCAATTCTACTCTTGCTTCCAATTTTCCCATTTTTGTTAGCCTTCTATCATCTATATCCTCTTATTGCTTCTCTCTAAAAAAGTTAATTTTCTTCAATTGAAAAATGTAGTATTATGCTCAGGCCCTACCTTTTCAAGACTAGGCTTATTATATATCTCACCGCAGCGTGATGGAGTACCATGCAAGTTGGACTGTTTCTCTTTACTAAGTGTCATAAACTTAAGCCCTTACTGGCTAGGTTTCTCCTCTCCTGCCCGCCCCGCCCACCGCCACCGCCCTACCACCTTGTTTAGTATTAGCACCCTAGTTATAATTTAACCATCAATTAGTTTTTACAAGAAGATATTTTCTTCTCAGATATATCAAGAATATACATACAGATATCTTCCCCAATTCATCTAGGGCATAGTCTCTCCCCTCTATCACTTCAGTCTCTGAGGAAATGGGTGCATGAGTTAACTATTTCTACATAGCATTGATCTAAGTTCATGTCCAGAAATGGCACAACTTCCAGATTAATCCCTCTACTAAGGTAGAGTTCCGAAGGTCACTCCTGAAGATCACTCCATGTTCCTTGGGTCATTGATTCTAGATTGACTCTGGACCCATATTATGGAATTCCAAAGAAACTTCATGATGACCTTTTGAACACACTAGGTCATGAGATTATACTTCTTTTAGCTAGAAAAGAAAAGAATGAATAAAAAAGGTCAAGAACTGAGACTTAATATTTTTTATTTCTTGGGCACCATTTTGCTTTAGATAAGAAGGCATGAAGGCCTTTCATCTTACTTCATTGTCTTTCCCTAAACCCTGAGTAATAAAGAGGCACTGGACCTGGACCTGAATGAAAAGAAGAGGCAGTCAAAGTTGACTGAGAACATATTGAAGATGCCAGTAATTCTGGCTACACAGTAAGATGAAAAAAGGCCTCTTCAGTCATGTCATTAGCAAATGGCAATCAGTTATGTAATATCTATAAATATTCTATAATTTCTACAGGTACTTTTCTTATAATTCTCCTAGAAACCATTTCTCTGTGAAGATGGAGAATTTCTATCAGCTAAGCAAACCAATGTAGTCCATGCATATGCTAGACCCCCCCCCCAAAAAAACAAACAAATGAAATGGAACTATTGTCTCCTCTCCCTATCCTGATCATATCATCTTCTGTCTTCTCCATTAAATAAACTCAAGTAGCTCCCTGTTACTTCCTATTATCCCTATCCAGGATCAAATATAAAACTAATATTTGGCTTTTAAAGCCCTTCACAGCCTGGCCCCTTACTATCTTTCCAGTCTTTTTAATACCCTGCTCCCCTCCATGTACTCTGTGATCCAGTGACATTGGCTATCTTGCTGTTCCTCACACATGATACTCCATGTCCCAAATCTAGGCATTTTCCCTTACCACCTCCACCATGCCTGGAACACTTTTCCTCTTTATTTCCACCTCCTGGTTTCACTGACTTCCTTCAAGCCTTAGTTAAAGTCATACCTTCTACAGGGCTTTTTCCAGTCCTACTTAATTTTAGTTCCTTACTCTGGGATCATCTCTAATTTGGCACACTGTGTGTGTGTGTGTGTGTGTGTGTGTGTGTGTGTGTGAAATTTTCTGAAATCAATTGCATTGAATCAAACATTAATCTATACACAACACATTGCTAGCAGAGACAGAAACAAAGACAGACAGAGAGAGAAACAGAGAGAGACAGAGAGACAGACAGAGACAGACAGACAGACAGACAGAGACAGAGAGACAGAGAGAGAGGTCCATATGGCATAGTTTCCCATACTTTCTTATATGGCTCCACCCCAAAATAATTTTTTGCAAAGTTTCTAGGATTTTGAACAAGAAAAAAGATCAAAATGTGTTAAAGTAACAATCCAGAATAATCATGACTCCCTTTAAGGAATGAAAAGATTTTCTTCCTGTGACCAGTATTTTAACATTGAATGTAAGAAAAAATTGCTCTCAGGTGGACCATGGTACTAATCACTTTGTGTGGGTATGAGGCAATGATCTTATTTAGACAAGAGTTAAATTTGGCTATCATCCTTATTCCATTTCAAAGGGTATCCATAACATTTGTTTCTAAAGAAATGTCTGAAAAGGGTTTAGGTGAGAGAAATTTATTTCTTAATATTTCTAGATAATCTAAAATTAGGCTTAATTATGTACTTCCACAAGGCTTCATAGTGGTATTGCTAGGTCAAAGGATAAACATAGTTTAGTAACTTATTTTGCTTTTCAGAATGGAAAACAAATTTTTAGCTCCACTAATAATGTATCAACATATCTATTGTTTACAATCCCTCTAGAATTTTAATTTTTTATTCAACTTTGCCAATTTGATGCATGTGAGGTGAAATATCAGTTATTTTACTTTGCATTCCTTTAATTAATATCAATTTGAAGCACTTGTCCCATGTAGCTACTTAAAGCTTCAGTTTCTTCCCTTAAGAACTTCCTGTTCATTATCCTTTGAACTTTTATCAATTGCAAAATGGCTTTTAGCCTGATAAATTTCAATCATTTTCTTATATATCTTGGAATTTAAATGTTATCAGAGATATACACTGTGAAGATTTCCCTTCCCTCCAGTTACTTGTACTGGTTTTATGTATGCCAAATTTTAAAATTTTATATGATCAAAATTGTTTATTTTTCTTCTGTCATCCTTTTTATCTCTTGTTTGGTCATGAACTGCTCCCCCATTCACAGATATGAAAGGTAATTTTTCTCCCTACTCCTCTACTTTGCTCGTGATGTCATCCTTCATGTCTAAACCATGTATGATATATGATGTGAGCTCAATATTCTACATTTACTTTTTACCAGACTGCTTTCCACTTTTCCCCACAGTTTTTATTGAATCATTAGTGATTAGATGGTTTCTTTAGGTAGATGGTTTCTTTAGGTCTATTAAATACTAGGCTAATACATTAACTTACTTCTAGATGTTAATATCTAATCTGCTGCACTGATGAACCTCTCTATCATGCTGCTAGCCTTCCCCTACCCCAACGTTATTTTTTCATTATTTCTCTTGACATTCTTGACTTTTGTTCCTCTAGTTGAATTTCAGAATTATATTTTCTAACTCTAAGAATAATTTTTTAATAATTTGGTGTGCCATTGGGTAAGTAAATTAATGTATATATTTTTACAATTTTACTGTATTGATTAGTCTGTCTATGAAAAAAATGCTATGTCTCCTATTATTTAAGTCTGTATTCCCATAAAGTGTTTTGTGGTTGTGTTCATATGGTTATTATTTATATCTGGGTGAATAGGTATCCCAGTACTTTTTACATTTTATCTTGTTTAAAATAGGATTCCTCTTTTTGATAGGTTTTGTTGGTAATATATAGACATTCTTATGGTTTATATCAATTTACTTTATATCTAGTAACTTTGCTCTCAAGTATTTTTGCTGATTTTATTTTACTTTATACATTTGTAAAGTAAACTATAATATATACAAAAAGATAGTTTTGTTGCTTCTGTGCTTATGGTTATTCCTTTAATTTCTTGGTCCTGACTCATTGCCATAGTTAATATTTCTAATACTATTTCAAACAATAGTGGTGATGATACTTGTTTTGCTTAATTTGTTGAAAAAACTCTAATTTATCATTATAAATTTATAATAAATTGTAAATTCTTATTACTAATATGATATGTTATTTTGATAGTTTTTATAATGTTGAACTAAACCTGTATTTCTGGTATGAATCTGACTCATTCATAGTGTACCATCTTTTTGATAGTTTGCTTTAGTCACTTTTCTATTATTTTATCTAGAATTCTTGCATTAGTGATCATTAATGATTTGTCTATTATTTCATTTCTCTGGTTTTACTCTCACTTATTTAGAAATCAACATGATATGTGCATCACAGAAAGAAATTTTTAGGACTTCTTATTTCCTTCTTGTCCTTTTCAAAGATTTTATATAATAATATCAAGATTCTTTAAATATCTAGTAGAATTTCTTTTTGAATCCATTTGGTTCCAGATTATTTTTTCTTTATGGAACACACACACACACACACACACACACACACACACACACACACACATACTTTAATTTCTTTTTTGTGAATTAGACTATTTAAATTTGATAGTTATTTTTCTGTTAGTCTAGACATTTTATATTCTTATAAATTTTCATTCATTTCATTTAGGTTGTTGATTTTATTTGCATATAATTGGGCAAAACATATTAGAGTAATTCCTTTGTTTCTTCTTCATCTGGCATATTTTTGTGACTAGTAAATGGATAGTCCCTTTTTAAAACGGTTCAGTTAGTGGTATTATTGAATTGGTTCTTGTAATTTTTTTTTTTTTTGGTTTTCTAGTTTATCTTCAGTTTCACGCCCAATTCACTGATTTCTTATTTTGCTTTTGTTGATGAAAGTGTTTAAAGATATAAATATTTGCTAAGGACTACTTGGTTGCCTTCTAAAGCTTTTAGTATTAAATCTTTTCCTTTTATTTGATGAAATTATCTATCATATATAAATTGGAAGTTCTTATATGTTTTTTTCTTTTAAAACTCTTCTTCACTATCCATCCTTCAAAGTTTAATTTTGTTTGATTAATCCCTCCTTGAAAATATCTTCCCTTTTATTCTCCCATTCCTTCTCCCCATTTCTTCTATTTTACTTGGGATAGATGCATTTCTATACCAACTTCTTTGTGAGTGTGTGTATGTATGCATGTATTTATGTATGTATGTGTGTATGTGTTTATGTATGTATGGGTTCTACCCTCCTTTGTCAAGTTCTACACTCCTTTGACAAGTTCAAGTGTAGCCCATTCCTCAACCCTTTCCTCACTTTTGGTATAAATCTTCTACTTGTGCACCTGGATTTTGTGAGGTAGTTTAGTCTTTCCACTTTTCTCTACCTTTAATTTCCTATTGTATTTGATTTTCACATCCTTTCCTTTCTTCTAAGATCATCAAAGTATAACAAAATAACTCCCACGTCTTCTGTTTTATTTAACTCCCTCTTTGACTCCTAATGGCATTAGGAATCTCATGGGATATATGTCATCTTCCTCTATTGGAATATAAACAGTTAATCCGTATTTAATTATTCCTTCTTTATATTGCTCTTTTTAATGTTTCTCTTGACTCCTATGGTTTTTTTTTTTTGCAAGATTTCTACTCTGTTCTGCTATTCCCAAGAGAAACACCTCAAGTCCATTAAAGCTCCATCCCTCCTACCCCTCCTTCCCCATCCCCTGTGGTATATATTTTTACTGGGCAAATTATTCTTGGTTGCAAGGCTATGTTTTGCCTTTTGAAATAAGTTCTCTTCTTCATTAATAGTGTTAGTTCCTAAATCTCATGTGATCCTTATTGTAGAGACTCTGTACTTGAATTCTTTCATTCTGATTGTAGCATTTTTGTATTGACCTGAAAGTTCTATATTTGATTTGAAAGTCAAAGAAAGTTTTATGAAGTTCCTGGGACTTTTCATTTTGGGACTTCTTTCAGGAGGTATCTGATAGGTAGTTTCTATTTTCATTTTGCTTTCTGGTTCTATTATATTTGAGAAGTTTATATAAATGATTTCTTGACATATCATAAGCAGGCTCTTATTAAAAATATTTTTGAGAAGGTACCATAGTTTTTAGGCCATGATTCTTAAAGTACTTCTCCTGGAATTGTTTTCCAAGTCAGATGTTTTTAATAAAATACTTTATATTTTCTTCAAATTTTTTCAGTATCCTAGCTTTGTTTTAATATTTTTTCTATTCTCATAGAGTTGCTAACTTCTACTTAGTTGGTTCCTATTTTCAGGGATTGTGTTACTTGGGTAAGCTTTAGCTTGGTTTGTACTAAGACATTAATTCCCCTTCTAAGTCTTTCCTCTAGAGCTCTCATTTATTTTCCAATTCTTTTTTTTACTGATCTTATTGCATTTGTAAACTCATATAAAGTCTTGCAAGTAATTGGTTTATTTCTTCAAAAAGTTATAGCTGACTTTGTGGCCAAACCTTGTTTTTGCTCTGAAGTTTTCTTTGTATGTGTCTTGATGTTAGTCTCTTATTTTAGGTTTTTGTCTTGATATTCCTGACTCCATATGATTTTCTAAAGCAAACATCTTTTACTCATGTTTATTTTTTAATTTTTCCAGTCTATTTTCTGAACTGAGATTTTTTATTAAGGCCAGACTCTGTGTACCTCAATAGTGAATATTAAAAACTTTATGGTCCTAGTATTATAGAATTCCCTAAGTATTTAGTGTTCCATTCTTCAGATATTTCAAGAGCAATTCAGGTCGAGGACCAGAAAATTTTCCACAAAGCCTAAGTGATCCAATCTAAGACGTGGTCTCATCATTACCCTCCTGGTCTGTACCCCAGTTTGGGTCTTGGCCAGGGGTGGAAAACCTGTTCTCTAAAGGCCACATGTGGGCATCTAGGTCTATATCTATATCTATATATCTATATCTATATGTAAATCATCCTTCAAGAAATTCTCAAGGAAAATTGCCCTGATGTTTTGGAACTAGAAGGCAAAACAGAGGTTGAAAGAGTCCACTGATCATCTCTTGAAAAAGATACCAAAAAGCAATCTCCTAGGGATATTATAGCCAGATTATGGACTTCCCAGATCAAGGAGAAAATATTACAAGCAGCGAGGAAGAAACAATTTGAATATTGTGGAAACATAATCAGGATAACACAGAACCTGGCAGCTTCTACATTGAGGGATAAAAGGGCTTGGAATATCATATTCTGGAGGATAAAAGGATCTGGGATTAAAACCAAGAATCACCTACCAAGCAAAACCAAATATCATGTGCAAGAGAAGCATGAGAAGGTAAACAGGGAAAAGAAATCATAAGGAACTTATTAAAGTTGAACTATTTACATTCCTACATGGAAAAATGATAATTTTAACTTATGAAACTTTTCTCAAGAGGAGAATAGTTGAAGGGAATGTAAATGTGTGTATATATGTATATGTATATATATATATATTTATATATGTATGTATGTATACATACATTGTTATATCTATATAGGAGGGTATATGGGTGTATGAATACATATGTGAGTGTGTGTGGATATATACATACATGCATATATGTGTGTGTGTGTGTGTGTGTGTGTGTGTGTGTGTGTACAGGTATACATAGACAGAGGGCACAGGACCAGTTGAATAAGAAGGGATGATATTTAAATGGTGAAATTGAGAGGTGAGAGAAGAATATAATGAGAGGAGATGGGGAGAGACAGAATGGGGTAAATTATCTCATATAGAAGAGGTAAGGGAAACCTCTTATAATGGAGACAAAGAACAGGGAGTTAAAAGGGAATGGGTGAAACTTACTGTCATTGAATTTGGCTTAGGAAGGGAATGACATACACACTAAATAAGGTATCTCTACAGGAGAGATAGGGGGAGAAGAGGATGAGAGGGAGGATGATGGAAGGGAGGGCAGGCTGGGGGGGGAGGGAAGTTTGAGGCACATACGCTTTTTTTTTTCTTTTTATTAACTTCTGTTTTACATCATTCATTTCCGAAAGATTTTGACTTACAATCATTTCCCCCCCTGTTTTTCCCCTACCCACCCTCCCAAAATAGCAGTCCCTCAAGATATCGCTTCCTCCAATCTGCTCTCTCCCATATCATCTCCCATACTCCATTCGACTTTTCCATTAGAGGAAGGTGAATCTTTGTGTCCCAATGCCTGCACATCTTATCTCCCAATAATAGTATTTATATATATTTGAAACATTTAATGTTAAGACCTCGAATTTCAGATCGATTTCCTTCCTCCCTTGTCGCCCACTCCCTCTGGGAAGATAAGTAATTCAGTATATGTTGTACATGTCTAGCTATGCAAAACATTATCATAGTAGATATATTGTACAAGGCTGCTTATAATTCCCTCCCACTCATCCCACCCCCCACTTGGTCCATTCCCTACATGATCCTGTCCCTCTTCTATAGTGGGTACTTCCAACCTCCCCTCCCCCAAGGATGCCCTCCCATCCATCATCCCTCCTTTCATCCCCCTTCCCCCTATCCTGCTGCAGGTTGAGATATCCCATTTAGTATGTATGTCATTTTCTCCCTGAACCACATTCAATGTGAATGTGGTTTTGCCTTTTTAGCCTTCCTTATTCTCCCCCTCCTTTGCAACCACTTCCCCTACATGAGATAGTTTACCCTACCATGTCTCTCCCCATCTCCTCTTGCCACTTTCCTCTCTCACCTCATAATTTCACCCCTTGAGTATCCTCCCTTCCCAACAAATTCAACCTATGCCCTCTATCCATATATAACTGTAACCATATACACACACATTCACATATGTATTCACATGACCACACACCCTTCTTCCATTATTGTCATAGTGAGAAAGATTTCCTCAGTCACAGTTATTGTTTTTCCATATAGGAAAGTAAATAGTTCAATTTTGATAAGTTCCTTTTGATTTCTTTTCCCTGATTACCTTCTCAGGCATCTCTTGTTTCTTGTGTCTGGATGTCAAATTTTCTATTCAATTCTGATTTTTTCCTCAAGAATGCTTGGGGCGGGGAGCCCAGCCAAGCAGAGCCCAGGTCCTCGTGAGCCGAGGTTTTAGCTCCAGGGCGGCAGGGCCAGCAGCCAGCTGGAGGAACCCCAGAACACCAGGAGCTGTGGTGATTCCAGAATTATCAACATAGACATGCCTAGGACAAAGTAAGAGGTTAGTGTCCTATGGACTTTGGGGCCTGTATTTGGGGAATGCGTCAGCTCCCTCCCCTGGGGGCTAGAAGCCACTGAGGAGACACGACATTTTGTAGTTTTCAGAGGCATTTCCGGCTCCCAGCCTACAAATCGTGGGGAGATCCAGCGATCAGTCTTGGGGGGTAATCGCTCTTGCTTTAACCTCCCTGGATCTGGATTGTAATCTAGGGTGGAAGTTGTGGGTGGGTTTACAGCTTGCCAGAAACGGAAGTTGCCCCCCACAGGTTTGGGACGAAAATTCCTCTAGCTGGCCTTAAAGCCATAGTGTGGCAACAAGCCCAAAAGTCAAGCAATTAAGTGGCAACATGCCAAGGCAAAGGAAAACAGAAAAATGCAACCCTAGACTCCTATTTTGGGGGCATAGAGCGGGAAAAGGACTGTGAGGTCAGAAGTCCTGCTCCAAAAGCCCCAGGGGAAAACATGAGCGGGTTGCAGGCCATAGAGGACCTTAAGAAGGACTTTAAAAATCAAATAAGAGAAGTGGAGGAAAATTAGAAAGAGAAATGAGAAGGATGCAGGAAAAGTATGAAATGAGGGTCAACAGCCTGACTGAGGAAAACAACACCTTAAAAAATAGACTAGCTCAAATGGCAAAGGAGGCCCAAAAGGGCAATGAGGGAAGAATGCCTTAAAAAGTCAAATTTGCCAGATGGAAAAAGAATCTCAAAAGTTCACTGAGGAGATTCATTCCTTCAGAGTTAGACTGGAGCAAATGGAAGCTAATGACTTTATGAGAAATCAAGATATTGTTAAGCAGATCCAAACAAATGAAAGATTAGAAGGCAATGTGAAATATCTCATGGGAAAAACCACTGACCTGGAGAATAGATCCAGGAGAGACAATTTAAAAATTATTGGACTACCTGAAAGCCATGATCAAGGAAAGAACCTAGAAATCACCTTCAAGAAATTCTCAAGGAAAACTGCCCTGATGTTTTAGATCCAGAGGGCAAAATAGAGGTTGAAAGAATCCACCGATCACCTCCTGAAGAAGATCCCAAAAAGAAAACTCCCAGAAATATTATAGCCAGGTTCCAGAATCCCCAGATCAAGGAGAAAATACTACAAGCGGCCAGGAAGAAACAATTTCAATATTGTGGAAACACAATCAGAATAGCCCAGGACCTGGCAGCTTCTGCACTGAGGGATTGAAGGGCATGGAATATGATATTCCAGAGGGCAAAAGAACTGGGAATGAACCCAAAGGTCACCTACCCAGCAAAACTGAGTATTTTGTTTCAGGGGAAAATATGGTCATTCAGTGGAATAGAGGACTTTCAAGCATTCTTGAGGAAAAACCAGAATTGAATAGAAAATTTGACACCCAGACACAAGAAGGAAGAGATGCCTGAGAAGGTAATCAGGGAAAAGAAATCAAAAGGAACTTATCCAAGTTGAACTATTTACATTCTTATATGGAAAAGCAATAACTGTGACTGATGATATCTTTCTCACTATGAAAATAATGGAAGAAGGGTGTGTGGTCATATGAATACGTATGTGAATGTGTGTGTATATGGTTACAGTTATATATGGATAGAGGGCATAGGTTGAATTTGTTGGGAAGGGAGAATACTCAAGGGATGAAATTATGATGTGAGAGAGGAAAGTGGCAAGAGGAGATGGGGAGAGACAGGGTAGGGTAAACTCTCCCATGTAGAAGAAGCAAGGGGAAGTGGTTGCAAAGGAGGGGGAGAATAAGGAAGGCTAAAAAGACAAAACCACATTCCCATTGAATTTGGTTCAGGGAGAAAATGACATACATACTAAATGGGATATCTCAACCTGCAGCAGAATAGGGGGAAGGGGGATGAGAGGAAGGATGATGGATGGGAGGGCATCCTTGGGGGGAGGGGAGGTTGGAAGTACCCACTATAGAAGAGGGACAGGATCATGTAGGAATGGACCAGGTGGGGGGTGGGATGAGTGGGAGGGAATTATAAGCAGCCTTGTACAATATATCTACTATGATAATGTTTTGCATAGCTAGACATGTACAACATATACTGAATTGCTTATCTCCCAAGAAGGAATGGGTGACAAGGGAGGAAGGAAATGGATCTGAAATTCGAGGTTGTAACATTAAATGTTTCAAATATATATAAATACTATTAGTAATACTCTTTTGCTTGTAATAGGGAGATAAGATGTGCAGGCATTGGGACACAAAGATTCACCTTCCTCTAATGGAAAAGTCGATGGGGGTATGGGAGAAGGTATGGGAGAGAGCAGATTGGAGGAAGTGATATCTTGTGGGACTACTATTCTGGGAGGTTGGGTAGGGGAATAATGGGGGAAAAATGATTGTAACTCAAAATCTGGCAGAAATGAACGATGTAAAACAGAAGTTAATAAAGCATATGTTTAAAAAAAAGACAAAAAAAAGAATTCTTGGGGGGCGGGGGGAGCCAAGATGGTGAAGTAGAAACAGCATTTCCAATGTGCTCTGCCCCACACAAATTTCAAACAATGTGAAAGCGGGCTCTGAACAACTTCTGGAGCCACAGCACCCACAGAACGGCACAGAGAAGCTAACCTCCTGCTGAGGACAGCCCAGCAGCCCTGCAAGGAGCTGCCAGCAAAGCTCTCTGAGAGAAGGCACCATAGCGTGCTGAGAACCGACAAAGCATCGAGCAGAGCCGAGCCCAGGTTGGCAGTTTTAGCCCCAGGGTGGCCAGGCCTTCAGCCGGCTGGAGGGACCCCAGAACACCAGCAATTGTGGAGATTCAAGAATTATCAGCACAGATATGCCTAGGAAAAAGTGAGAGGTTAGTGCCCTATGGACTTTGAGACCAATATTTGGGGAATGCGTGGCTTCCTCCCCTGGGGGCGAAATGCTGCAGAAGAAACATCAGCACAGAAGCCATTTTGCAGCATCAGTAGTGGCTCTAGCTCCTGGTCTGTGAACTGTAGGGAGATCCAGCAATCAGTCTGGGGGTTAATCGCTCTTGCTTTAAACTGCCTGGATCTGGATTGTGGTCTGGGGGGGAAGTTTGGGGTGGGTATCCAATTTGCCAGAGTGGGTGGAGGCTTTACAGAGGCCACCCAACTGGTGGAAGTTGTGAAGACCCCATGTTTGGGCAGAAGCTCCCCTGTCTGGTGGCAGAGTCCTACTGTGGCAACAAGCCCAAAAATCAAGTAATTAAGTGGCAACATGCCTAGGCAAATGAAACAAAATAAACAGAAAAGTTCAACATTGGACTCCTATTTTAGGGGCAAAGAGGCTCAAAGCATGGAGGAGGACTGTGAGGTTAGAACTCCTGCACCAAAAGCCCAGAATGAAAATAAAAGCTGGCTACAGGCCATAGAGGACCTTAAGAAGCAGATAAAAGAAGTGGGGGAAAATTTGGGAAGAGAAATGAAAAAGACGCAAGAAAAGTGTGAATTGACAGTCAACAGCCTGACTGAGGAAAATAACACCTTAAAAAATAGACTAACTCAAATGGCAAAAGTGGCTCAGAAAGGCAATGAGGAGAAGAATGCCTTAAAAAGTTGAATTTGCCAGATGGAAAAAGAATCTCAAAAGCTCACTGAGGAGATTCATTCCTTCAGAGTTAGACTGGAGCAAATGGAAGCTAGTGACTTTATGAGAAATCAAGTTACTATTAAACAGATCCAAACAAATGAAAGAATAGAAGGCAATGTGAAATATCTCATGGGAAAAACTGAGCTGTGGTCCTTCTGGTTCCGGGGCCGGTGCTCTGCTTGCTGCACCACCTAGCTGCCCCAAGGAACAGATGATTCTTAAGGGGTGAAGTCAAGATGTGAGAGAGGAAAGTGTCAAGGGGAGATGGAGAGAGACAGGCTAGGGTAAACTATCTTATGTAGAAGAGGCAAGGGGAAGTAGTTCCAGGGGAGGGGAAGAACAGGAAGGCAAAAAGGCAAAAGCATAAACTCATTGAAGTTGGCTCAAGGAGAGAATCACATACAAACTAAATGGAATATCTTACCCTCACTCACTCTCCTGAGTAGGGGAAAGGGGGATGAGAGGGGGGATGATGGAGGGGAGGGCATTCTGGGGGGACGGGAGGTTGGAAGTACCCATTATCAAAGAGGGACAGGATCAAAGTAGGGAATGGTGGGAGGTGAGATGGGTGGGAGGGAAATATAAGCAGTCTTTTACAATATATCTACTATGGTAATGTTTTGCATAGCTATACATGTACAACACATACTGAATTGCTTATCTTTTCAGAGGGAGTGGGTGACAAGGGAGGAAGGGAGTGGATATGACAGTCGAAGTTTTAAAATTATATGTATCATAAGATGTCCAGGCATTGGGACTCAGAGATTCACCTTGCCCTAATGGCAAAGTCGAAGGGGGCATGGGAGAAGATATGGGAGGGAGCAGATTGGATGAGGGGATATCTAGTGGGACTGCTATTCTGCGGTGGTGGGTAGGGAAAATGGGGGAAATATGTAACTCATAATCTGGTGGAAATAAATGCTGTAAACCAGAAGTTAATAAAGCATTTCTTTAATTTAAAAAAAGAATGCTTGAAAGTCCTCTATTCCATTGAATGACCATATTTTCCCCTGAAACAAAATACTCAGTTTTGCTGGGTAGGTGACCCTTGGATTCATTCCCAGCTCTTTTACCCTCTGGAATACCGTATTCCATGTCCTTCAATCCCTCAGTGTAGAAGCTGCCAGGTCCTGTGCTATTCTGATTGTGTTTCCACAATATTGAAATTGTTTCTTCCTGCCTGCTTGTAGTATTTTCTCCTTGATCTGGGGATTCTGGAACCTGGCTATAATATTCCTGGGAGTTTTCTTTTTGGGATCTTTTTCAGGAGGTGATCAATGGAATCTTTCAACCTCTATTTTACCCTCTGGATCTAAAACATCAGGGCAATTTTCCTTGAGAATTTCTTGAGAGGTGATTTCTAGGTTCTTTCTTTGATCATGGCTTTCAGGTAGTCCAGTGATTTTTAAAGTGTCTCTCCTGGATCTATTTTCCAGGTCAGTGGTTTTTCCCATGAGATATTTCACATTGCCTTCTAATCTTTCATTTGTTTGGATCTGCTTAACAGCATCTTGATTTCTCATAAAGTCACTAGCTTCCATTTGCTCCAGTCCAACTCTGAAGGAATGAATCTCCTCAGTGAACTTTTGAGATTCTTTTTCCATCTGGCAAATTCGACTTTTTAAGGCATTCTTCTCCTCATTGCCCTTTTGGACCTCTTTTGCCATTTGAGTTAGTCTATTTTTTAAGGTGTTGTTTTCCTCAGTCAGGCTGTTGACCCTCATTTCATACTTTTCCTGAATCCTTCTCATTTCTTTTCCCAATTTTTCCTCCACTTCTCTTATTTGATTTTTAAAGTCCTTCTTAAGGTTCTCTATGGCCTGTATCTCACTCATGTTTTCCCCTGGGGCTTTTGGAGCAGGACTTCTGACCTCACAGTCATCTTCCCCTATGCTTCGACCCTCCTTGCCCCCAAAGTAGGAGTCTAGGGTTGCATTTTTCTGTTTGTTTCCTTTGCCTTGGCATGTTGCCACTTAATTACTTGACTTTTGAACTTGTTGCCACACTATGGCTTTTTGCCGCCAGGTAGGGGAATTTTCATCCTGAACATGTTGGGGGGCAACTTCCATTTCTGGCAAGCTGGAAACCCACCCTCACCTCCACCCCAGATCACAGTCCAGATCCAGGGAGGTTAAAGCAAGAGCGATTATCCCGCAAGACTGATCTCTGGATCTCCCTAAAGTTCCCAGGCCAGGAGCTGGAGCTGCCTCTGAAAAGTACAAAATGGCATGTCTCCTCAGAGGTTTCTAGCCCCCAGGGGAGGAAGCTGAAGTGTTCTCCAAATACTGGTCCCAAAGTCCATAGGGCACTAACCTCTCACTTTGTCCTAGGCATGTCTATGTTGATAATTCTGGAATCACCACAGCTGCTGGTGTTCTGGGGTCCCTCCAGCCAGCTGCTTGCCCTGCTGCCCTGGGGCTAAAACTGCCACTCAGGCAGACCTGTGCTCAGCTCCCCGAGCTCTGTGCACTGCGCTACCGGCTCCCAGACCACTGCTCTGGTCCTTCCTGCAGGGATGCTGGACTATCCTCAGTGGGAGGTTAGCTTCTCTGTGTCGTTCTGTGGGTGCTGGGGCTCCAGAAGTTGTTCAGAGTCCCCTTTTACATAGTTTGGAGGTAATCTGGGGGCAGAGTGGCTTGGATGTGCTGTTTCTACTCCGTCATCTTGGCTCCGCCCCCTAAGCACACACTTTTGAAAAGGGACAGGGTCAAAGTAGAGAACAGAACAAATGGGGAGCGTGATAGGATGGAGGGAAATATAATCAATCTTTCACAATATATCCACTGTGGAAATGTTTTGCATAGTTTTACATATATATATGTATGTATGTATGTATATATATATATATACACACACACAACCTATATTGAATTGCTTATCTTCTCACTAAGAGTGGGTGACAAGGGAGGAAGGGAAAGAATCTGGAATTCAAAGTTTTAAAATCAAATGTTTAAAAGTATAATAATAATAATAATAACAATAATTTGTATGTAACTGAGAAATAAGCTATACAGGCACTGGGGTATAGAGATCCATCTTTTTCTACTGGAAAGTCGGAGGGCAGATCAGGGAGGATATAGGAGAGAGCAGATTGGGGGACTGGTATACATTGGGATCGATATTTTGGGGTGGTGGGTAGAGGAAAGACAGGGATAAAATTTGTAAATCAAAATCTTGTGGAAATGAGTGATGTAAACTAAAAATAAACAAAATTTATCTTCAAAAATAAGGCATCTTGCTAACATTAAGCTCACAGGTTAACTTTAGCAATATCATCATTCTGTGCAAGTATAGTGAATATCACATGATGTCTCACCATAACTGAGGAATATAATACCTTAAAAGTTAGAACTGAGTGGAAGATAATGACTTTATGGCACATGAATCAAACAAACAAATCCAAAAGAATGAAAGAAATGGCAGAAAATATAAAATACCTCATGAGAAAAAGAATTTACCTAGAAAATAGAATCAGGAGAAACAATATCAAAACCGTTGGACTACCTAAAGCCATAATCAAAAGGAGGACCTGAACAGCATCTTTCAAGAAAATATCAAGGAAAACCTCCCTGACGTCCTGGAACCAGAGGCCAAAATAGGTATGGAAAGAATCCACCGATCAACTGAGGAAAGAGATTCCAAAATAAAAGAAATGGAGGGTGAGGAAGAGCGTGAAGATTTAAGGATGATAGTTAAATTGGAAGCCTGAGCAACTGGGAGGGTGGCATTGCCCTCAACAGTAATATTGAAGTTAGGAGGAGTGGAGGGTTTTGAGGAAAGGTTAAAAATTTGGTTTTGGACGTTTTGACTTTAAGATATTGGTAGGATATATAGCTTATGATGTTCAATAGGCAGTTGTTGATGTGAGATTAGAGATTAGCAGAGAAGTAAAGCCTTGATAAGTAGATCTGAGATCAGCAACATGAAGAAGATAATTAACTCTATGGGAACTGATGAGATCATAAAGACAATAGTTTAGAGAGAGAAGAGAAGAGAGCTCCAGGACAGAACCTTGGGGGAAACCCATGACAAATGGGCCTGATCTGGATGAATATTCAACAAAAGAGACTGAGAAGGATCAGTCCAATTGTAAGGAGATTCCAGAGGTTACTAAGCGTTTTTGGCCTACAACTCCCTTTAAAAAAAAATGCTCTGGGGTGGCTGGGTGGTGCAGTGAATAGAACACCGGCACTGGAGTCAGGAGGACCTGAGTTCAAATCTGTCCTCAGACACTTAATACAAAAACCTAGCTGTGTGACCTTGGCAAATCACTTAACCCCAGTTGCTCTCCAAAAACAAAAAGGCAAAAAAATTCTCCACAGTCTCCCCATCCCCCACAGATCTACTTTAATCTTTTCATTTTTTTGGAATTTGTGTTATTTAAATATATATATATATATATATATATATATATATATATATATATATATATATATATATACACACACACACACACATATATATATAATTTTAAAATATTATGCATCTTAAATTTTAATTATTTATTGTAAATTTATGGATTTTACTGCATTGAAATTTTGATGATGCATCATGGTACCATATAGTATCATACTGTAAACAAGTTGATACATACTGGACTTCCTGACAATGCACAATATGTTTTCTTGCCAACAGTTTCTTGTCAGTAGGTTTGACCACTTATCAGTTATAAATTGCATTTTGTGTGTTTATCTGGAAAATAATGTAATCACTATAACACTTACACAACAGATGAAACATGTGCCAGTGGTTTTTCAAGATTATCTTCTCTTTTTTCCTTATGCTTCCACCACACCCTTACTTTTATTTAACACCTCTCAATTACATCCCAGGCTATTACTGCCCCTAGATCACTCCAGCACCCCAAGGGGGGTGATATTGCTTACTTTGGGAACCTATGAATTCTAAATCCTGATCTTCCTTTATGTCTTTTTAGCATCTGACACTATGAATCATCTCCTCCTTCTAGATCATCTTGCTTCTTTAGCTTTTCATGATGCCTCTCTCCTGTTTCTTCTCACATCTATCCAAACACTCCTCAGTCTCCTTTGCTGGTTCTTCATCCATGTCATGCCCAGTTACTGCAGTTGTTACTCAAGACTCTGTCTTGGGTCCCCTTCTCTTTTTCCTCTATACTACCTGAACTAGTATGCATTTATCATTTTGTTGCAGATAATTCCCAGATCTATTTATCCAGCCCTAGTCTCTCTGTTAAGCCATAGTACCAAGTCTCTGTCACATGTCAAATTGAATGTCCTATAGATATCTTAAACTCAATGTATCCAAAACAGGACTTATCTTTATTCTCATAATTCTCTCTCTCCCAACTTTGTTCATATTTTCAAGGGCACTACTGTCCTTCCATTTCCCTAGGTTCACAAGCTTAGTGTTTTTCTTGACTCCTTACTCTAAATCACACCATATAATTCAATTTGGTGCTCAATCTTATTGTTTCTATCTTCAATTATATCTCAAAAATTTTTCCCTTTTCTGCACATATGGCCACAATTCTTCTTTAGGCCTTCTTGACCTCTCACCTGAACTAGTTCAATAGCTTTCTAAGTGGTCTTTATCTTTCAAGTTTTTTTCTCCTCTAATCCACCCTCCACTCAGTTGCTAAGATGATTTTTCTAAAACCTATGTCTTGCTATGTTACCCTCTCACTCAATGAGCTCCATTGGCTCATTTTTGCCACCAAGATAAAATATCAAAACTTCTGTTTGGTATTTGAAGCTCTTTACAACCTAGCCCCTTCATACCTATCTGCTATTTCTATCTTTTACTCTCCTCCATTCACTTTACAATCTAGTGACACTGTCTTACTTGCAGTTGTTTAAATGTTCTACACACCATTTCCAGTTTCTTTGCCTCAGGCTGTCCTCTATGCCTATGTCCCCTGCAGAAAATGCTTCACCACCTCATCTCTGCCTCTTACTTTCTCTGGCTTCTTTCAAGATTCACCTAAAATATTGCCTTTTGTAGGAGGCCTTTCCTAGTCTCCATCAATTTCCAATACCTTTCCTTTCAGATTATCTTTTTCTATTCTGTACATAACTTGTATTTATCTAGGGACAGAGAGGTGGTGCAGTAGATAGAGTACTGGGCCTAGAGTCAGGAAGACTTGCCTTTGTGAATTCAAATCTGGCAAATCCTGTAATGGTAATCCTTTTCACACAGCCTATAATCCAACTATCACTAAGTCCCTGTGTCCTTAGGAGCTGTCTATGGGATATAAATGTTAAGTGACTTCCCCAGAGTTCCATGACTAGCAACTAATGGAGAAAGAATTTGAACTAAAATCTTTCTAATTCTAAGCCACTAACTATATCCACTATGTGAGGTTGCTTCAACATTGATGCTAATGTTATTAGGAAAAATAATCATAAATAATTTTTAGTCAGCTTAATGAGAAAATGTATCATATTATTTTTCTGAATGGGAATTTTGATTGGGAAGAAAAGAAGAGTACAAGGAAATAACTGGGCATTAAGGTTGTGGTTGCTATCACCTGGCAATATGAAGGAAAGGACACATGAAGGAAAATTTCAGAGAGTCCAAATCAGTATTTTACAGTTTCACAATTTTGCTAAGGGCCTAACCTATCTGACTTGCATGGACCATGAGCCTACCCTAGAGTTACATTTGTTATTTTCTTATAAAATCACATGAGGATTCAAATTAGTATGCTAATGGAAGCTTACACTTCTACTTTTAGTCCTGTGAACTAAATATTAGGTAATGTAAATATTATTATTTAAATTTTACAGATAGCCTGAAGCATAGAGAGGTTAAATTCATAGTCACAAAGTCAATGTTACAGTAAAGACTCTAATCCCAATCTTCTGTGTCTAAGCACAGTTACCATTCCATGTTGTTTCCTTTCAGGAAGGGCATAGAAGCACTTGTTCATGAAAAGCAATAGCTCTTCATAGATTAATACAAGCATTTCAGGAGGCTCACCGGTGCTTCCAGTTCCAAATCAACTCCCTTCCTCTTGGGTATAGGATCCAACATGTCCAAGATAACCTCTCCCCTGCCCTCCAATGCAGACACATTGCCTGGAATTGTGGGTAGTTGTCTTGGTGAAGGAAAATATTCATTCAACTCTTATTGAAATTGAGGTTGAGCTATGGTGGAATCAAATGGAGCCCAAATATTGTAGATTTACAAAATCTCAGAACTGGAAGTTAATTTAGAGATTAATCCCTTCAATCTAGAAAGGAGAAAAAATAACCCATACCTATTTCAGAGCAGGAATTAGATATTAGATCTGAAAAAAGAAGAAATTAATTCTGATTGTCATGCCAGTAGTGGCCTCCCTCAAGGAGGGTACAGGAACATTAATCCTTCTGGAGCAAGAGGCCCATCTTTGGTCATATAACTCAGGAAAGGAGAGAAGCAACCCTAAGGCCTTCCAAGTATATCTTGGATCCAAACTCAAGCCAAAACCCTGTATCTAAAACTGTCCCGAAAAGCCATCATCTGAATGTGGGGAGTCATTATTTTGATCTGTTTCTTCTCCTCTCTGGGTTGCCTCATCCTCCTGCCCAAAACTCTAGACTTTATGGCTAGAGAAAATTTGAAAAGTCAGAGAAGACAAACTTCAGTGGAAAAAAATCCCAGGAATTGGGAGGCAAAGATGATTCAGAAAGCCATAGTTTAAACGCTGCCTCCTCGCTCTCTCCTTCCTCACCAAACAGATCCCTTATTTTTCCAACTAAAAGTAGACAGGGAATAGAGTGTAATTCTAAACCTGTCTCTAGTCTTAGGCTGCCCTCTCTCCCCTGGATAGTTTATATACTGCAAAAAATTTCCTCTAAAGATGTTCCCCATCTAAGAGGTTAATTTTCTGGTTCAAAACTGTACCTCCCTCCCCATCTACAGACTGAGAGAGATTAGATTTTATTAGCCTTGCACTTTGCCTGAGGAATCCTAGAAGACAATCAAGCTGTTCCCCCAGATAATCTACTGCTTTGTAACAAACAAGCAGCTCCCCTGGATGGGACGTATTTATATCTCCCCTTTTGCCAGCTTGTCACAGACTCATCCTTCACCCTAAGTGGGCCATCCTCAGAGTAAAATTAAAGCTTGTCAATAGCCCTTCGAATTTTCTACCCAGAAGAAAATATTCCTTCCTTGGGTCAAAGCTTCTGTCACTAGGCCCTTGTTTCAGTTCTAATTTTGATACCTTCCCATTCCAACATGCATTAGTTCCCTGATATTTCCTCTTTCATGGCTATATCTTCCCTCTGTCTGAATCCTTCCTTTCTCTTTTCTCTTTCAGAGTGACAGGGTCTTTCTTAATGCTAAAATTGAATTTCATAAGTGTAAGTGAATTTACTTTGAGGGATTTTCCAGATTCAGGTGGAAGTACTGTCTCCTTTTTTTCATAATTTTCCTGCTTCTGTACTTGCTGACTCTGACTGGCAATTATATCATTGTGACCAGCATCCACCTTGACCATCGTCTTCTAACACCTATAAATTTCTTTCTGATTGTCTTTTTCATGTCTGGGACATGATACAGTTTGGCCATCATTCTCCAGAAGCTGGCTGGACCTGTGAGCCCATTCCAACCCATTGCTGTCCCAGAATGTGGAACACAGCTCTTTTTCTACCTTACCTTTGCTATCAACAACTGCTTCTTGCTTACTGCAATGGGTTATTATCTCTGTGTAGCCATCTGTGACCCTCTATAGTACTCAGTCATCATGGAGAAGAGAGGCATGCATTCAATTGTCATGCAGGTCATTAGTAATTGACTTTAGTATGACCACTCTTCTGTTGGCATGTGTGTTTAACCTCCCTTTCTGTGAGGCCAGCATTATCTCTCTCTTTTTCTGTGATGTCTGGCCCCTCTTGAAATTTGCCTGTGTTGACCCCACCATCTATGCAATCATTACTTTTGTAATCAATGTGTGTGTGTGTGTGTGTGTGTGTGTGTGTGTGTGTGTGTGTGTCTGTGATTTGTGTTGCCTATGGGCTCATTATTGTTTTCTCAGGTCTCAATTATCTCCACTGTCCTCAAGGCTGCCTCTGCTGAAGGCAGAAAGAAGGTCTTTGCTCTATGTGCCTCCCATCTTACTAGTGCTTTGCTCTATAGTGCCACCCATTATAGCTGTGCTTCCACCATTTACCACAGACCCAAATCCCAGAACTCTCTAGAGCAAGACAGACTTATTTCTGTGACCTACACTGTCATCACTCCACTTCTGAACCCTGTTGTATATAGCTTAAGGAGCAAGGCTGTCAAGAATTCTGAGCTCTAGGCAAGAAACCCCCCTCCTTTTAGTTAACCAAACCAGAAAAAATCATTTAAAGACAGTCCTATTTTTCCAATATCTGGAAATCATGAATATTTTATCTAATTCTTTATCCTACTGATTGTCCAATGGACTGTTGTATCTTATAGTAAAGGGGTAAAAACCATCTCAGGTATGTCCTTTTAGAGTAGAATGGCAATGCCCTCTGGCTTAATGAAGAGGTAATGTGTATATGATCTGTCTATTGGGGGGGCAGTGATATTCCCCAAAACCTGGAAAAGGCTCATATGTGGGGTAGACATGGAGGAGACAACATGGAACTCCCAGGATGTGCCTTGAAATAGAACATTGAGAAAATGTGTGATCAATACAGGAAGAAAAGGAAAAATAAATAAGACAAGTTAAACAAACAGATACACACTAGATTTTAGTTATATTAAAGAAGAAGACAGATGGGAAATGAAGGGTACTGGAGTGAAAAAATCAGAACTAAAGAAATTCCTGTGTTACACATCTCCTAAACTGGACAAAACTGAACTTGGTAACTACATTCACTATTTATACTTGCAATCTTGTATACAATTTGCACTTAGTACTTCCCTATACTAAAAGCAGCTGGGCTGAGTGTGATGTTGCTAAAGATATAGTTTGGAGGATAATTGCTGGAAAGCCTTTAGGGACAGGGTTATATTCAGAGAATCTAAGAGTTTGTGAACTTGGAAGGACCACAGCAGCCAGTATTCTAACTCATCCACAACAGGATACCCCGTCATAACATTCTGAACAAATGGTTTTCCAGCTTCTCCATGAAGACCTCCAAGGAAAGGAGATCCACACAGCTCAGGACAGATCACTCTATATTCAGACAGAATTATTAAGAAATTTTTCTTGATGTCAGTCCTAAATTTGGTTCTTTTTAACTTCCATTTATAGATCCTAGCTCTGTAAACTTAGGAAAAATGACACAAACTTAATTTCTTTTTTTTTCTGTTTAAACAAATGCTTTATTAACTTCTGTTTTACATCGTACATTTCCGCCAGATTTTGAGTTACAATCGGTACCCCCCCCCTTTTTCCCCTACCCACACTCCCAGAACAGCAGTCCCGCAGGACATCACTTCCTCCAATCTGCTCTCTCCCACACCCCCTTCGACCTCTCCATTAGAGGAAGGTGAATCTTTGTGTCCCAATGCCTGCACATCTTATCTCCCAATTACAAGCAAAAGAGTATTAATAATAGTATATATATATATATATATATATATATATTTGAAACATTTAATTTTCAGAGCTTGAATTTCAGATCCATTTCCTTCCTCCCTTGTCACCCATTCCCTCTGGGGAGATAAGTAATTCAGTATATGTTGTATATGTCTAGCTATGCAGAACATGATCATAGTAGATATATTATACAAGGCTGCTTATAATTCCCTCCCCCTCATCCCACCCCCCACCTGGTTCATTCCCCACTTGATCCTGTCCCTCTTCCATAGTGGGCACCTCCAACCTCCCCTCCCCCCAAGGATGCCCACCTATCCATCATCCCTCCTCTCATCCCCCTTCCCCCCATTCTGCTGTAGGTTGAATTGTCCCATCTAGTATGTATGTCATTCTCTCCCTGAACCAAATTCAATGAGAATGTGGTTTTGCCTTTTTGCCTTCCTATTTTTCTCCTCCCCTGCAACCACTTCCCCCTGCTTCCTCTACATGAGATAGTTTACCCAACCCTGTCTCTCCCCATCTCCTCCTGCCACTTTCCTCTCTCACCTCACAACTTCACCTTTTGAGTATCCTCCCTTCCCAACAAATTCAACCTATGCCCTCTATCAATATATAACTGTAAACATATGCACACACATTCACATATGTATTCACATGACCACACACCCTTCTTCCATTATTGTCATAGTGAGAAAGATTTCCTCAGTCACAGTATTGTTTGTCCATATAGGAATGTAAATAGTTCAACTTTGATAAGTTTCTTTTGATTTCTTTTCCCTGGTTACCTTCTCAGGCATCTCTTGCTTCTTGCATCTGGATGTCAAATTTTGTATTCAATTCTGGTTTTTTCCTCAAGAATGCTTGAAAGTCCTCTATTCCACTGAATGACCATATTTTCCCCTGAAACAAAATACTCAGTTTTGCTGGGTAGGTGACCCTTGGGTTCATTCCCAGCTCTTTTACCCACTGGAATATCATATTCCATGCCCTTCAATCCCTCAGTGTAGAAGCTGCCAGGTCCTGTGCTATTCTGATTGTGTTTCCACAATATTGAAATTGTTTCTTCCAGGGTGCTTGTAGTATTTTCTCTTTGATCTGGGGATTCTGGAACCTGGCTATAATATTCCTGGGAGTTTTCTTTTGGGGATCTTTTTCAGGAGGTGATCTGTGGATTCTTTCAACCTCTATTTTGCCCTCTGGATCTAAAAGATCAGGGCAAATTTCCTTGAGAATTTCTTGAAGGGTGATTTCTAGGTTCTTTCTTTGATCATGGCTTTTGGTCAGTCCAATAATTTTTAAATTGTCTCTCCTGGATCTATTTTCCAGGTCAGTGATTTTTCCCATGAGATATTTCACATTGCCTTCTAATCTTTCATTTGTTTGGATCTGCTTAACAGAATCTTGATTTCTCATAAAGTCATTAGTTTCCATTTGCTCCAGTCTAACTCTGAAGGGATGGATCTCCTCAGTGAGCTTTTGAGATTCTTTTTCCATCTGGCAAATTCGACTTTTTAAGGCATTCTTCTCCTCATTGCCCTTTTGGACCTCCTTTGCCATTTGAGTTAGTCTATTTTTTAAGGTGTTGTTTTCCTCAGTCAGGCTGTTGACCCTCATTTCATACTTTTCCTGCATCCTTCTCATTTCTCTTTCCAATTTTTCCTCCACTTCTCTTATTTGATTTTTAAAGTCCTTCTTAAGGTCCTCTATGGCTTGCAACTCACTCATGTTTTCCCCTGGGGCTTTTGGAGCAGGACTTCTGACCTCACAGTTCTCTTCCTGCTCCATACTTCGAAACTCCTTGCCCCCAAAGTAGGAGTCTAGGGTTGCATTTTTCTGTTTAATTTGTTTCCTTTGCCTTGGCATGTTGCCACTTAATTACTTGACTTTTGGGCTTGTTGCCACACTATGGCTTTTTGCCGCCAGATAGGGGAATTTTCGTCCCGAACGTGTTGAGGGGCAACTTCCATTTCTGGCAAGCTGGAAACCCACCCTTGACCTCCACCCCAGATCACAATCCAGATCCAGGGAGGTTAAAGCAAGAGCGATTCCCCCCCAAGACTGATCGCTGGATCTCCTTAAAGTTCGCAGGCCAGGAGCTGGAGCTGCCTCTGAAAACTACAAAATGGCATGTCTCCTCAGTGGCTTCTAGCCCGCTGGGGAGGAAGCCGACATTGGTCCCAAAGTCCATAGGGCACTAACCTCTCACTTTGTCCTAGGCATGTCTATGTTGATAATTCTGGAATCTCCACAGCTGCTGGTGTTCTGGGGTCCCTCCAGCCGGTTGCTGGCCCTGCCACCCTGGGGCTAAAACCTCGACTAAGGCGGACCGGACCTGTGCTCGGCTCTCCTCGCTCTGCGCACTGCTCTGGTCCTTCCTGCAGGGCTGCTGGGCTGTCCTCAGCGGGAGGTTAGCTTCTCTGTGTGGTTCTGTGGGTGCTGGGGCTCCAGAAGTCACAAACCTAATTTCTTGATAACCCTTCAAACACCTAAAATCTTTCTTATGTCCCCATTCCCCAAACTGAGTCATCTCTTTTTCATGCTAAACTTACCCATCCTTTAACTATCCTCATGTCATGGGCTCAAGGCCCTTCACCATCCTTATTATGTTTCTCCCAATAACCTAGCCTATCAATTACCTTCATAAATTCTGGTGCCCAGAACTGACAAAGCAGTCCAAATGAGGTTTAACTAAGGGAAAAAAACAGTGTTACTTTCACAGGAATGAGCTGATGTCTGTTCTAATTTACTCAGTTTTCCCTGAGAGCATTTATACCTAAGAATTTGGCAAATGCTTCAAATCAGGGCTTAATTTATTGCTTTATTGATTTCTAGACTTTAAAAATGATGGAGAAAATGTTAATGATGCAAGATTAAACTTAAAATTGTGTCACATGTGCATTTTTTGAGAATGGTGGCTATATATTTGTACTCTCACCTCTCTATTCCTGGAAGATCATATTGATCTTGCAGTTTTCTAAAACCTCTAAATATTTTCTCAGACCAGCCACTTTTTATCCACTTCTCCCCCTTATTTTACTTGGGAAGTTGACATTTTTGTACCCAAGTTCA
The DNA here is from genome assembly GCA_011680675.1 of Gymnobelideus leadbeateri. Classification (NCBI taxonomy): domain Eukaryota; kingdom Metazoa; phylum Chordata; class Mammalia; order Diprotodontia; family Petauridae; genus Gymnobelideus; species Gymnobelideus leadbeateri. Next base: position 607,662 of record WOXC01003769.1, on the reverse strand, counting down.
AGATTATGGAATTTTATCCTATTGTATTCATCTCAATGCTCCAGTCTGTTACAGTGCTTTGGGATCCTAATTCTGTCATCCACTGTATTAGTTATCCTTTCTAGCTTAGTGTCATTTGTAGATTTCATGCTTTTTCCAAATCATTAATTAAAATGCTAAATAGTATGTTGGGGAGAAATACAAATCCCTGGGGTACTCCATCTACTAGATACTCCCTGTCATCTCAACATTGCACCATTAACAATTATTTTTTTAAGCAATTGGGGTTAAGTAACTTGCTCAAGGCTACACAGCTAGTCATTATTTATGTGTGGGTGCTCATTTTCTGAGGCCGGATACAATCTCGGGTCATCCCACCGCCAAGGCCGGCGCTCTTACTCACTGCGACACCTAGCCACCCCAACAATTATTTTTTAAATCCAATCATCTAGCCTGTTTGAAATCCATCTGATTATATCACTGTCTAACACATATCTCTCCATCTTCTCCACAAGAATAGTATGAAATTTTTTATCACAAACTTAGCAGGAGTCTAGGTAAACTCTATCCACAGTATAAACATCATCTATGAGATTAATAATCCTATCAAAATAAGCTTAAATTACCATATCATTTCTGTTGTGTCTTTGGGTTTATCAAACAATAGATTACTATATTCATTAACTGCTGGGTCTCTTGCACCCAATCTATTCCATTGATCCACTACTCTACACCTCTGCCAGTACCAAGCAGTTTTGATGACTGCTACTGTATAATACAGATTAAGATCTGGCATAGCTAGTCCACCTTCCCTAGCATTTCTTTTCATTAATTCCCTTGATATTCTAGACCGTTTGTTTTGCCAGATAAATTTTGTTATTATTTTTGTCTAACTCTAAAACGTAGTTTTTTGGTTAATTGATTGGTATGGCACTAAATATATAGTTTAGTTTGGGTAAAATTGTCATTTTTATTATATTAGCTTGATCCAGCCATGAGCAATTGATATTTTTCCAATTATTTAGATCTGATTTTATTTGTGTGAGAAGTGTTTTGTAATTGTGATCATATGGATTCTGGGTTTGTTTTGGCAAGTAGATTCCCAAATATTTTATAATGTATACAGTGACTTTAAATGGGGTTTCTCTTTCTATCTCTTGCTGTTGAGTTTTATTAGAGATGTACAGGAATGCTGAGGATTTGTGTGGGTTTATTTTATATCCTGCAACTTTGCCAAATTTATTTATTGTCTCAAGTAGTTTTTTACTTGATTCTCTAGGATTCTCTAAGTATATCATCATATCATCTTCAAAGAATGATAACTTGGTCACTTCTTTGCCTAATTTGAGTCCTTTGATTTATTTTTCTTCACTAATTGCTGCTGCTAATGTTTCCAGTACCAGATTGAATAAGAGGGGTGATAGTGGACACCCTTGTTTCACTCCTGATCTTATTGGAAAGGCTTCTAGTTTATCTCCATTGCATATAATACTTGCTGATGGTTTTAAATAGATGCTATCAACTATTTTAAGGAAGGCTCCATTTATTCCTATACTTGCTAGTGTTTTTAATAGGAATGGATGTTGTACTTTGTCAAAAGCCTTTTCTGCATCTATTGAGATGATCATGTGGTTTCTGCTAGTTTTATTGTTGATATGCTCAATTATACTGATGATTTTCCTACTATTAAATGATCCTTGCATTTCTGGAATAAATCCTACCTGATCAGAGTGTATTATTTTTGTGATGAGTTGTTGGAGTCTTTTGGCTAATATTTTATTTAAAATTTTTGCATCTAAATTCATGAGGGAAATTGGTCTATACTTTTCTTTCTCGGTTTTATCTCTTCCTGATTTAGGAATCAGTATATATTGGATTTTTAAATGGCCTATTTTATATCTCATTCTGAGACTGATGCACTTTGATTTGCTATTTTTCTTTAGCTGAGGTTTTTTTTTTTGTAGATAATCATTAACAAATATAATGTTTAAAAGTTTTGCCTCTCTATTTTTATATTCTTACTTTTTCTATTCAGTTCCTTCCATAGAGTCATCAAATCCAGTTTTTAAGCACTATTTTCAATTATATGATTTTATTTATCTTTTTGTTTGATTTGTCTTATCCTATTACAGAAACACTAATATTAATAGTAATATATAATTATTAAGATAATTTTAATTGATTTCATTTTATTGATAGTTTTTATTTTTACATCACTTTCATTTATCAATATATCATTTTCCTTCTTATCCTAGAATATCATCTCCTTTACTGAAAAGCAAATAAGAGAAAAAAATCCCAACAAAATCAACCAACATATTGAAAATTGAAAAAAAAAAAACATCATGACAGAATGTCTAGTTTTCTATAGTCATATTCTTTTACCTTTACAAAGAAATTATATAGTTCTTTCTCATACAGCCTCTCTGGAATAATTTAATTATCATGATTTCTTTTATGTTGTTTTAAAATAATATTTATTGACAGTTTTTGCCAACTTGTTTCAAATTTACCCTGCTTCATAGAACCCTCTCTTATAACAAAGAATATTAAATTTGTACAATGAAAAGAGAAAAAGTAACAGCTTAGAAAAAAGCAATTAAGTAACATATAAAAAAACTGTATACATACAGTTTTCCACATCCTTTTCTAGTGTTTTTAATAGAAATGCACACTCTATTTTGTGAGAGGCTTTTTCATCTATAGATATAATCAAAATACTTTTGTTGTTTTTATTAATGATTTGGTCAATTATGCTGTTTTCCCAATATTGAGCCAGCTCTGTATTCCTGCTGTAAAGTCTGCCTTGTCTTAGTGTATGATTTATACAACTCATTGTTATTATCTCATTGCTATTGTTTTATTTTAAAATTTTGCATCAATATTCATTAAAAATTAATCAATAATTTTCATCCTCTGGTTTTACTCTCCTTGGTTTAGGTATCAAAACCATATTTATGTCATAGAAGGAATTTGGTAAGACCCTTTTAGGTACTTTTTTCCCAAATAGTTTATATTGTATTGGGATTAATTGTTTTCTTAAGTGTTTGGTAGAATTCAATTTTAAAGCCAGCTGGTCTTGTGAAGTTTTTTTTTTTTTTTTTGTTAGGGAGCTCATTGATGGCCTCTTCAATTAATTTTTCACAGAGAGGGTTATTTAAATATTATACTGGCTCTTTTGGTAATCAGGTAATTTATATTTCTGTAAGTAATCATCCATTTCACATAGTCTGTTAATTTTATTGATACATAATTGAACAAAAAAACCATTCTAATAATTGTTTCAATTTCATCTTCATTGATGGTGTATCCACCCTTTTCATTTTTAATACTGGTAATTTGGGTTTTTGTCTTTTAAAAAATAATATTAATCAATGATTTTTTATAAAACCAGCTTTGACTCTTATTTATTAGTTCAACATATTTTTTACTTTCAATTTTATTATTTTTCTTTTGCTTTTCAGGATTTCCATTTTGGTGTTTAATTGAATATTTTTTAAGTGTGATTTTTCTAATTTTTTTAGTTGTGTGCCCAATTCATTGAGCTGCTCTTTCTTTCCTTTATATGCATTTGGGAAAACAATTTTTCCCCTAAGTACTGCTTTGTCTGCATCCCACAAATTTTGAACTGTTGTTTTATTGTCATTCCCTTTAATGAAATTATTAGTTGTTTCTATGGTTTATTCTTTGAACCACTCATTCTTTTAAGATTAGACTATTTAGTTGCCAATTAATTTTTAATCTATGTTTCCATGACCTTTAAAAACATAATTTTATTGCATTATGATCTGAAAAAGGTGCCTTGAATATTTCTTCTTTCTGCTTTTCTGCATTTATTTCTGATGTTTTTATGCCCTAACACATGGTAAATTTTTGTAAAAGTTTCATGTACAGCTGAGAAAAAGATACACTCCCTTCTGCTCCCATTCAATTCTTTCCAGAGGTCTATGATATCTCACTTTTTAAAAATTCTATTCATCTCTCTAAGTTCTTTCTTAATTATTTTATGGTTAGATTTTTCTACTTCTGAGATGGGAAATTTGAGGTATCTTACTAGCAGAGGTTTACTGTCTCTTTACTCCTCCAATTCATTTAACCTTTCCTTTAAGAATTTGACTATACTTTTTAATGTATATTTGTTTAGTGTTTATATTACTTCGTTGTCTATGTTCCCTTTTAGCAAGATGTCATTTCTCTGCCTTTCCCTTCTAATTAGGTCTATGCTGACTTTTGCTTTATCTGAGATCATGATTGCTACCTCTGCTCCCCCCTTTTACATCGGTTGAAGCATAATAAATTCTGTTCCATCCCCTTACTTTATTTCTGTGTGTATCTCTCTGTTTTAAGTGTGTTTCTTGTAAACAACATTCTTTTGGATTCTGGTTTCTAATCCAATCTGCTATACACTTTTTAGGTGAATTCATTCCATTTACATTCACTGTTATGAGTGCTAATTGTGCATTTCCCTCCATTCTATCTCCTCCTCCTCCTCCTCCTCCTCCTCCTCCTCCTCCTCCTCCTTCTTCTTCTTCTTCTTCTTCTTCTTCTTCTTCTTCTTCTTCTTCTTCTTCTTCTTCTTCTTCTTCTTCTTCTTCTTCTTCTTCTTCTTCTCTCTCCCCCCCCTCCTCAAAAGTGTTTGGTGACCACTGCTTTCTTTTATCCATCCTTCTTTTATACCCCCCCCCCCCATTCCCCTTCCATTCTACTTCCTTGCTGGTTTGGTGTTGATGATTCATTTTGGAAGAGGACCAGTGACATCATGGGTGATGTCTTGATTTATGTGTGTACTGAATTTAAGTGAGGCAGAGTTACATAGAGTCATCAACCTCATGCTCTCTTCCAGAGTCATCAAAGTCCAGTGACAAGACAAAATCAAGATGACTGGTGATGACCTAGGATGCAGCAGATGATCTTGGCAGCTTTGGTAACTTATCAAGGTCTAAACACTCCATAGTACTTGCCACCTTCATGGCCATTGGAACAAATTTTTCTGATCCACCCATTCTGTGGGGAGAAATCTTAACATGCCAGGAGTAGAAATACCCATAACTTACTGATGGGTATAAGGGTGTCAGTTGTGTGTCCCTTTTTGAACTGATTTAGATGCAAGTGAGGTTGTAGTGTTTCCTGCTTCCTCCCATTTTTCTCTTTGGTGTAAAATTTCTTCCTAGCAAATCTCTTTTATGTGAGATAATTTCCCCCGTTCTTCTTTTCCCTTCCCCTTCTACATGGACATCTCTGTTTCTCACTTGTTCCATGTTCCCCTACATTATCCCAATATAAATTGCATACTCCCACACCCTCTTTTTATATGAAATACTTCTAACTGCCATAATAATGGTAAAATTCTTAAAAGTTATATGCATCATCTACCCATATAGAAGCTAAACAGTTTAACCTTATGGAATCCATTGTGATTTTTCTTTCATGTTTGGCTCTTTATGCTTCTCTTGAGTCTTAGATTTGAAAGTCAATTTTTCCTATTCAGTTCTTTTCATCAGGAATGCTTTAAAGCCCTCTAAATAAATATCCATTTTCCCCCTTGAAGGATTATGCACAGTTTTACTGAGTAGATTATTCTTGATTGTAATCCCAGTTCTTTTGCTTTCTGGACTATCATATTTTAAGACTTCCCCTTTAATGTGGTAGCTGTTAAATCTTGTGCAATCTTGCCTGTGACTCCATAGTTTTGGAATGTTTTCTTTCTGGCTACTTGAAGTATTTTCTCTTTGACCTCAGAGCTCTGGAATTTGGCAATAGTTTTCCTGAGAATTTTTATTTTTACTCTTTCAGATGATGACGGGTGAAATCTTGCAATTTCTTTTTTACCTTCTGATTCTAGGATATTAGGGAATATTTCCCTTATTATTTCTGGAAATGTGATGTCTAAAGTTTTTCTTTGATCATGGCTTTCAGATAGTCTCATCATTCTTAAATTTTTTCTCTGTTATCTACTTCAAGGTCAGATGATTTTTCTGGTGAGATATTTCACATTTTCTTCTGTTTTTTTTTTCACTTTTTAAACTTTGTTTTATTGTTTCTTGCTGTTTTTTTGTAGTCATTAGCTTCAAGTTACCCAATTAAGGAATCATTTTCTTCAGTGAGCTTTTGTGCCTTTTTTCCCGTTTGACCAATTCTGATTTTTAAGAAATTATTTTCATCAGCAAATTTTGTTTCTCTTTTTCCATCTAGACAGATTTTCTTTGGCTTTTTGGAGGGCAATTGGGGTTAAGTAACTTGCCTAAGGTCACACAGCTAGGTTTTTGTTTGTGTGTTAAGTGTCTGAGGCCAGATCTGAACTTGGGTCCTTCTGACTCCAGGGCGGGCACTCTACTCACTGTGTCACCTACCTGCCCCCATGACTCATTGGTTTTTAAAAGCATTCTTTTTCTCTTCCAGGCATTCTTGTTGGATTTATGTTCAATTCACCTGCTTTTCTTTGCGTTTTTGCTTATAACTTTTAATTTTTTGTATTCTTCTGAATTTCTTTCTTGATATTCACTGCCAGCAGAGTAAGCTTTCATGGCCAGGTTCTTTTTTGGTTTTTTGCTCATTTTATTTTTTTGCCTTAACTGCTGAATTTTGAGCTTGATATTACATTTGAGCTCTGCTGTTAGCGTGGAGAGGGGAGGGATATTGTTTCCAACATTTCTACACTGCTGTTCTCTAAATTAATTCTGGGAATTTGGAAATTTTCAGTGCTTCCAACATGGTGTGATCTTGGGAAAAGTGTGGTCATTGTTATCCTGATCTTTGTTCCTTACCCAGAAAGGGCCCCTGATCCTTTGGGATTGCAATCAATGCTTTTCAGGGGTACTGTTTCCTCAGACCAGAAGTAATCCTATTCCTCAGCGTCCCTAATCCCTTGCGATCAAAAGTGATACTGCTCCTCAGCTACTCTTTCTTAGCTAAAAGAGCTCCTGTCTGCCCTTGAATTATGACCTAGAAATAGCTATAGGTTATGAATTTGCCAAACACCATCTGGCTCTGCATCCAGTGCTAGCATAAGAGTTCTCTGTAATCCTTTTCTGAGCAGTTTCTAGGTCCTCTTATTTTCTGTGACTCAATAGCCTCCCAAACTCCTGATGACACTATTGCCATCACCTAGCCCCATTTGCCCATGTTGCCTCTGCTCCCAGAAGACCAGACTGTGAATCAGTTTTAAAATCTTTCTACAACCTCTCCAACACTGACTATTTCTATATTTTATCATTTTTGTCAATTTACTCTGTGTGAAGTAAAACCTCAGTTGTTTTAATTTAAATTTCTTGTTATTATTTGGAGCATTTTAAATATGGTTATTAATAGTTTGCACTTCCTTTGAGAATTGTTTGCAACTATCTTCTGAGCACTTTTCCCATCAAATCTTGTCAAGTTGGAAGTTCTTTCTCAAGTAATTTATGTTTTCATGTTTATTGAATACTGGATTACAGAGATCAAATATTTCTAATCCTACCTTGTTTATTCTGTTACAGTAATATACTTCTATATTTTTAAATAGTATCAAATACTTTTCAGGGTATTGCTTTATTTTGAAGACTGGATGTGATATTGTCATTCTTTCCTACTTCTTCTTCTTTTTTTTTTTAACGAACGCTTTATTAACTTCTGGTCTACAATATTCACCTCCACAATATTTTGAGCCAAAACTTTATCCCCATTTCCCCCCACCCACCACCCCAGAACAGCAGTCCCACAAGACATCCCCTCATCCAATCTGCTCTCTCCCACATCCTCTCCCATACCTCCCTTGACTTCACCATTAGGGCAAGGTGAAAATCTGTGCCCCAATACCTGCACAACTCATCTCTCAAATACATGCAAAATAGTACTAATAATAGTATTAATATATATTTGAAACATTTAATTTTAAAACTTTGAATTTCAGATCCATTCCCTTCCTCCCTTGTCACCCACTCCCTTTGGGAAGATAAGCAATTCAGTATGTGTTGTATTTATATAGCTATGCAAAACATTACCATAGTAGATATATTGTAAAAGACTGCTTATATTTCCCTCCCATCCATCCCACCCCCAACCTGGTCCATTCCCTACTTTGATCCTGTCCCTCTTCAAAAGTGGGTACTTCCAACCTCCCCTCCCCCCAGAATGCCCTCCCCTCCATCATCCCCCCTCTCATCCCCCTTCCCCCTACTCTGCTGCAGGGTGAGATATCCCATTTAGTATGTATGTCATTCTCTCCCTGAGCCAAATTCAATGAGAATATGGTTTTGCCTTTTTGCTTTCCTGTTCTTCCCCTCCCCTGCAACTACTTCCCCTTGCCTCTTCTACATGAGATAGTTTACCCCACCCTGTCTCTCCCCATCTCCTCTTGCCACATTCCTCTCTCACCTCTTAACTTCACCCCTTAAGTATCATCCCTTCCCACCAAATTCGACCTGTGCCCTCTATCCATGTATACCTGTAAACATATATACACACATTCACATATGTATTCATATGCCCATATATCCTTCTTCAATTATTTTCATACTGAGAAAAGTTTCATCAGTCACAGTTATTGTTTTTCCATGTAGGAATGTAAATAGTTCAACTTTGATAAGTTCCTTTTGATTTCTTTTCCATGATTACCTTCTCAGGCATCTCTTGCTTCTTGTGTCTGGATGTCAAATTTTCTATTCAATTCTGGTTTTTCCTCAAGAATGCTTGAAAGTCCTCTATTCCACTGAATGACCATATTTTCCCCTGAAACAAAATACTCAGTTTTGCTGGGTAGATGACCCTTGGCTTCAATCCCAGCTCTTTTGCCCTCTGGAATATCATATTCCATGCCCTTCGATCCCTCAGTGTAGAAGCTGCCAGGTCCTGGGCTATTCTGATTGTGTTTCCACAATATTGAAATTGTTTTTTCCTGGCTGCTTGTAGTATTTTCTCCTTGATCTGGGAGTTCTGGAGCCTGGCTATAATATTCCTAGGAGTTTTCTTTTTGGGATCTTTTTCAGGAGGTGATCTCTGGATTCTTTCAACCTCTATTTTGCCCTCTGGATCTAAAAGATCAGGGCAATTTTCCTTGAGAATTTCTTGATGGATGATTTTTAAGTTCTTTCTTTGATCATGGCTTTCAGGTAGTCCAATAATTTTTAAATTATCTCTCCTGGATCTATTTTCCAGGCCAGTGGTTTTTCCCATGAGATATTTCTCATTGCCTTCTATTCTTTCAATTGCTTGGATCTATATAACAGCATCTTGATCCCTCATAAAGTCACTAAAAGGCATTGCCTTTTAGAACCTCTTTTGCCACTTGAATTAGTCTATTTTTGAGATGTTATTTTCCTCAGTCAGGCTGTTGACTCTCATTTCATACTTTTCCTGCATCCTTCTCATTTCTCTTCCCAATTTTTCCTCCACTTTTCTTATTTGGTTTTTAAAATCCTTCTTAATGTCCTCTATGGCCTGTAACCCACTTGTATTTTCATTTGAGGCTTTTGGTACAGGATTTCTGACCTCACAGTCCTTCTCCTGTTCCATGCTTGGATCTTCTTTGCCCCCAAAATAGGAGTCTAATGTTGCATTTTTCTTTTTATTTTGTTTCCTTTGCCTAGGCATGTTGCCACTTAATTACTTGACTTTTGGGTTTGTTGCCACAGTAGTACTCTGCCACCAGACAGGGGACCTTCTGTCCCAAATGTTGGGGTCTTCACAACTTCTGGAAGTATTAGTTGGGTGGCCTCTATGAAGCCTCTGCACACTCTGGCAAGCTGGATACCCACCCCAAGACCTCCACCCCAGACCGCAATCCAGATCCAGGGAGGTTAAAGCAAGAGCGATTACCCCACAAGACTGATCGATGGATCTCCCTACAATTCAAAGGCCAGGAGCTGAAGCTGCCACTGAAGCTGCAAAATGGTGTCTGTGCCATGTGTCCTCAGCCACTTTTCACCCCCAGGGGAAGAAAGCAATGCTTTCCCCAAATACTGGTCCCAAAGTCCATAAGGCACTAACCTCTCACCTTGTCCTAGTCATATCTGTTTTGATAATTCTGCAATCGCCACAGCTGCTGGTGTTCTGGGGTCCCCCCAGCTGGCTGCTTGTCTGGCAGCCCTGGGGCTAAAACCAGGGCTCAAGCGGGCCTGGCCTTGGCTCCCAGAGAGCTGGGCTGTTTGTTCCCAGCCCACTGCTCTGGCTGTTCCCTGCCGGGCTGCCAGGGTGTCTTCACCGGGAGGTTAGCTTCTCTGTGTCATTCTGTGGGTGATGCAGCCCCAGAAGTTATTCAGAGTCTACCTTTTACATGGTTTGGAAGTGGTGTTGGGGAGAGCACCTTGGAAGTGCTGTTTCTACTCCACCATCTTGGCTCCACCCCCCCCCCCACTTCTTTTTCATTGTTTCTCATATTCTAGATCTTTTCCTTCAAAGAGATTTTATTATTCATTTGCCTAACTCACTAAAGTAGATTGTAATGACACCATTTTTATATTAATTTAAATATATATATATATATATATATATAAAACTTAATCATGGTCCATCCCTAAACATGGAATATCCCATTATTTATTTAAGTTATTCTTTATGTCTCTTTTTTTCCTTTTTGGAGGGTGGAAGGTAGGGCAGTTGGAGTTAAATGACTTGCCCAAGGTCAAATGGCTAGTCTTTGTGTTAAGTGACTGATGACAAATTTGAACTCAGGTCCTCCTGACTCTAGGGCCAGTGCTCTATTCACTGTGCCACCTAGCTACCCAATTCTTTATGTCTTTAAGGAGCATTTTGTTATTGTATCAATTCTATCCTGAGGGCTTTGGTAATATAACTTTAGATTAAATAGATATATAGACAGATAGATATAGATATAATTATTTTGGATGGGATTTTTCTTTAATTTATTCCCTTCTGGATTTTGTGATTAATACATAGGAATGCTGCTTATTAGTATGTTTATTTTATATCTTGTTGTTACTGAAGCTATTGTCTCAATTTGTTTAGTGATTCTCTAAGTAAGCCATTACGTCTTGAGCAAATAAAAATAGTTTCTCTCTTTTTTCTCTATCTGTATGCTTTTTATTTCTTTCTATTGTCTTCTTCCCATTATATTTCTAGAACTACGTCAAATAACAATAGGAAAGGGGACATCCTTACTTTATTTATGAATTTATTGAGGAAAGTGTTTCCCCATTATATATAATGCCATTTTTTGCTTTTATTTAGATAACTATTTAAGTATAATAGTAGCAGTCATATTATACTTTAAGATTTGCAGAACTTTTAATATATGTTATCTGATTTGATCCTTACAGTCCTGGGAAGTAGTTGCTCAGAGATAGGTGCTATTTTTATCAATGTTTTGCAGATATGTTAAGTGGCTTGCCAAGTGTCAGTCAGAGATTGAACCCACTTTGTGGGATAGAATATGTTATTCTATTCTTTTTTGTGATTTCTCATGGATGTGGAATAATTTTGTATTATTTGAGTTTACTTTCCTTTTAGATAAAAACCTTTTATCATATAAATAATAATAAGCACTTTCAGACTTGCGGAGATTTCAAATGTTATCTCATTTGATCCTTATAACCCAGGAGGTAGGTGCTGTTATTATCAACATTTTACAGAGATGTTAAGTGACTTGCCTAGGGCTGATTGTATTTTGAGATCCTTTGTTTTTTGGGATAAAAAATTCTCAAAGTTGTGGAGGAATTTTGTGTTATTTAAATTTCCTTTCTTTTATATTTTAAAGTGTTCAATTTAACTACTATGTGCCTTGAAATTGAAGTGTGGGTTTTGATTTTTTTTCCTGGAGGCAATCTATAGAATCTCTTTATTGATGTTTTTTTATATGTATTAAGAAATTCTGAGGAATTTTGTTGTATTATTTCCAGAATTGTGGGTATTCAGGCTATTTTTTGTCATATTCTCCTGATGAATTTATGATCTTTAAATTATGCCTGAATACCCTGTTTTCAAAATGAGTTGCCATGAGTTCTATAAAATTTATGGTTTATTTTAATGTTGTTGACTTTTGATTTTTCTGGCAGGTATTCTTCCTATTCAGTATTTTTGTTCTATTCCTTTTGCTCTTCCTTTCACTTCTTTAGGAATATTTTGATTCTAAATGAATTTATTTTTACTATGTCAACTGAGTTTTAAAATTTTGCACTGAAGGTTCTAATCAATGACCTACATAAATTCCTAATTACTTCTTTTATGGATTTAATTTCATTTAAAAAATATTTTTGTATTTTCTCTTCCATGTTCTCTTGGGAGTGCTTTGGAATTTTGTATTTCTCTAGACATTAATTCATTTCCCTTTTTATTATACTTGCTAAGAAAAGTTTGTATTATCTTAGGTAATTTAGCATTCATTCTCATTTCTTGTTTCAGCATCCTCTCCTGTTGATTTAATTTCTTGTGTTCTGTGCCTTTATTGAGGTCTTTCCTCCTGAAATATTTGGTATCCAAATTTTTAAAAATTCTTTGTCCACTAACTTTTTTGTCACTCCCCTTTGCTGATGGGAGTACACCCCCAAAGCTGGGTTGAAAAGCTACCTTGTTTCTTGACCTGAGTACTTTTTGAAGGGACAGAAATGACCTCTGATGGTCTTCAGTTCCCTCTCTTTTAGGCTTGACACAGGTGACTATGCTCTTTTTTTCCTATCTTGGCTATCCTTTGTTTCTCATAACTAGTTTGACCAAGAACCTGCCACTTTCTGTGGGATAATGTGTAAAGAGGAAGGCCTTCATAGCCTTTAGGTTTTCTAGTCTATACCTTGCCCTAGTCAAAAGGCAGTATTCTTTCGCTGTATGAAAATAAGAAGGCTTTTTGTTAGATATCAAGTCATCATGTAATTCACTCTGGAGGGAAACTCATGAATGTAATAAGTGTGGGAAAGATTTCCATCTAAAGTACATTTTTTTTTGCTCTCTATCAGAAAAATCCATAGTGGAGAGTAAACTTAATATATTAAATAAGAAATTACTTTCAACTGGAAAAGTGATTTTACTTTATCATACTGAGCGAGTATTAATTAACTACATGAATATAATGAATCTGGGAGGTATTTCAGCAAGAGATACAATCTTTGATTGAAAATTGGTAATGTAAACTAAACCAAACCAAACCAAAACAAAAACAACACCTTATAGTTGAAGGAACTTTCTAATTTCTTACTATGGTTTTTCCAAACTTGTTTCTTTATCCTCAAGTCCCTGGCTATTTCACTCCATTATTAACCATATTTACAACAACTTGCCACAGTATTCTCAGGAAATTAAGGGTCTCTGTGACAGGTCCTTAATTCCACCTCTCACAAATTCTCAGAATCATTAACCACTTTGTCCTTCTTTTTTTCATATAAGAAAAGATATGCCTGCTTCTTGCTAAGGCTATTTTTTCTGCTCCCTAGATCCCATTCCCACTTCCTCACTCCAGCAATCATTCCTTTTACCTCCTGACCTATCTCCATAGGTCTTTCCCTATCATGCCATAGAAACCTCTTTACCCTAAAAGCTCATTCCACCCCTGAACTATTTCTCACACTGGAATACTCTCTAGCCCTAAAACCTCACTTTTGGTTAACTGATTCCTCTCCATATCTCCAAATTGAGGAGAAAGACTTGGGCAAAAATGCCTTCATGCCTCTCAAGGTTGCAATGCTGAATCATGTACATAGGACTTTCTCTATCATGTCGCCTTGCTTGGTGTCTTCTTGCCACTGCCTCCTTTTCAGCTCTCTTTTATGTATTGTCTCTGCTCATTAGATGGAAGAAGCTCCTCGAGGACAAGGACTGACTTTTTTCCTTTTTTTAAACTTCTAGTGCTTAGTAAAGTACCTGGCACAAAGTAAGTGCTTAATACATACTTATTAAGTGCTGGACTAATTTTAGTTCTTTTTAGTCTTCCTTTCAGTCACATAGAACTGGCAGGATCTATTTCTCTTGTTCTTTGGAGAGGGGATAGGTTTTATCATAGTATCAGCAGTGAAAGGTTAGGTCAACTAGGTGGTACAGCAGATGAGGCACAGGCCTAGAGTCAATAAAATCATCTTGAGTTCAAATCTGGTCTCAGATATTTACTAGCTCTGTGACCCAGGGCAAGTAACTTAATTATTTGCCTCAGTTTCTTCATCTGTAAAATGACATGGAGAAAGAAATAGCAAACTACTCTTTGCCAATAAAACCCCAAATGGGGTCAGGAAGGGTCAGACATAACTGGAAAAGACTAGATGACAACAACAGCAGTGGAGGTGGGGTGGGATCAACTACAGGGATCCCAAAATGTTTATCAGTCAAAAACTCATTAGTTAGTTATCTTATTCTCTTCTCTTAGGTTATGTGGAGACTAGGGTGGTGGTGGAGTGAAGTCGCTGATTAAACACCTTACACTGGTGCAGAATTCTTTGTTTTAGAGGGTTGGAAAATTAAGGTATTTTAGAGAGAGTGACTAATTAGTCATCTTGTTGGTCATGTGATACTACCATGTCTCATTCTTTTCTCAATTCAGTTAAGTTTTCCTTTATTAATTTAAGCTCTATGCCATTAGATAAATAGATGTTTCATACTCATTCTTTCAGTGTCATTGATATCTTTACATTTTCTATTCTTTGTTCAATCATTTATGATGTTTCCTGATTTGTTAGATACAAATGCTCCATTTCTAAGATCCATATAGGTAAGAAGCAGCAGAGTTGCAATTTAAACTCACTTTTCCTGACCACCAAATACAATGTTATTGTTATTAGGCCATGCTTACCCTACACATTATAATTTTATGCATATTGCAATACATTTGTCATTTTTTCATTTTCATAGAAAAATCTCATGCAATTTATACTGATTTTTTAAAAATGTAATGACGTTTTCTTAGTTGTTTTGAAATAATTTCTGGGGTGGCTAGGTGGCGCAGTGAATAGAGCGCCGGCCCTGGAGTCAGAAGGACCTGAGTTCGGAGCCAGCCTCCGACACTTAATCTACACAAACAAAAACCTAGCCGTGTAACCTTGGGCAAGTTACTTAACCCCAATTGCCCTAAAGGGGTGGCTAGGTGGCGCAGTGAGTAAGAGCGCCGGCCTCGGAGTTGGGATGACCCGAGATCAGATCCGGCCTCAGAAAATGAGCACCCACACATAAACAATGACTAGCCATGTAACCTTGAGCAAGTTACTTAACCCCAATTGCTTTAAAAAAAATAATAATTTCTTAGTCATTGTGGTCTTGAAGCTCTAAAATAGTCACAGGATCTCAGAGTAGGAAGGAATCTTTGAGGCCACCAAGTCCAACCTATATTAAAGTAAGAATCTCCTTTATAGCATACTAACCAAGTGGTCATCCAGCTCCTGTTTAAAGATCTTGGTTGAAGAGGGTCCCAGGGTATCTCACTGTACTTTCAGATAGCTCTAATTCTTATGAAGATTTTTTCCTAATACCAAGTCTTGAAATTTGCTTCTTTACATCTTACATACATTGGTCTTAGCTCTGCCATTTAGGAACAAACAGAAGAAGTCCAATCCTCCCTCTGCATAAAAGCCCATCAGATTATTTGTCCTCTCTAAGTTTTTTTCTTCTCCAAGGTAGATGATCTTTCGATCAATACTCATATAGTATGAATTAGAAACCTTTTATATTGCCTTCCTTTGGATAGGGTTTATGTTCTCAATGTTCCTACAAAAAATGTTGTGCTCAGGATTATACATCTCATCTAACTAGGATGGAATAGAAGGTAACTATCATTTCCTTGGTCCTGGACTCCATGCTTCCCTTTAATGCAGTCTTAAAGTATTTTTTCCTTATTAGGAGTATTTTAAACCAGTGAAAGGGGAACTCATGTATTTATAGACTTTTTAACACAGCCCTTTGAAATATATTTATTCTTTTAATGAATATCTGGAAGAGTTGGGGCAGCTAGGTGGTAAAGGGGATAGAGAACTAGGCCTGGAGTCAGGCAGACTTGGGGTCAGATATGGCCTCACACTTTTACTAACTGTGTGACTCTGGTGAAGTAACTTGTTTGTCTCAGTTTCTGCATCTGTAAAATGAACTATAGAAGGAAATGGCAAACCATTCCAGTATCTTTGCTAAGAAAGCTCCTAAATGGGGTCAAGATGAGTCAGACCCAATTGAAATGACTGGACAACATCTAGAAGTGTTACTGCCAATGGTAGATAAATAGCAGGATGGTGGAAAGGGAAAGTTGCATTGTAATGTTCCACAGAAGCCTCATCTCCCCTCTGGGTTAAGGATGAGAAGTGATGGCACAGAAGGAAAAGTGCTAACATATTGACACTAGAAAAAGGCTCTTGGGGGGTGGCTAGGTGGTGCAGTGAATAGAGTACTGACCCTAGAGTCAGGAGGACCTGAGTTCAAATCTGGCCTCAGACACTTAACACAAAAACTCGAAGTGTGACCTTGGGCAAGTCACTTAACCCCAATTGCCCTCCAAAAAGCAAAAAAAGGCTCTTGTTATCTTTTTAGTTCTACCCTTCTATTTTATAGGCAAAGAAAATGAGGCCCATAGGGAGAAATATATTTGCGTATGTTTGCACAATTGGTAAGTGGTAGAGCTGGAACTAGAACCCAGGTCTCGAGTTCCAATGCAGTGCTTGATCCTCTCCAAAGTCATATGCTTTTTGGGGGGGGTGGTTACTGCTTCTTTTCCTTTTGTTGTGCCCCTATAATAGGCAAAGGGGAGCAGCTATACAAATAACTGAACTTTATTATTTCAGAACCTTCTTAGCTAATAAATCTTTTTCTCTTTCTGCCCTGTCAGCTACTATAAACTCAAAATGAGGAACACACATAAGAACTCAGAGAGAAATATCATTACTTTACACGAACGCATCGCCCTAGCACAGCCATGTAACATTTTAGTTCACTTTAGCCAGTGATGTCCATGCTTTTCAGCCTCTGGGGAGCAAGGGGAAAGAGGAGAACACTGTCTACTGACTGAGATCAAGTGCAAAAAGGAAGGAAGTTGGGTAGAAGGGAAGACCTGGAAGGTTCTCTTCGTGTATGTGTTAAGAACAAGGATAAAGGAGGAAGAGTATAGACAGAGAAAGAGACAGATAATATTATAACTGAAAGGGATTTTAAAAATTATCACTATTATTTCTTCATTGTACCGATGAAGAAAGTGACTCCTGGAGCCACATGTCTCTTCTGTGGTATTGAAGCTCTGTGGTTTATGCTGTCACATCAGCTATCACTGAGAGTGGCATCAGGTTAGGATCGGGATCAGGGTCAGAAACAGGCTCAGGTTCAGGTTCAAGTTCAGGTTCAGGATCAAGAACAGCCTCTTCATCATGAGCCTTAGACTCAGCCTCAGCATAAGCCTTTGCAAGGCTGTCCATTTTGGATGCCAATTTTCTCTCCTTTTCAATGAGGACATGGAGTTGCTTCTGTGTCAAAACCAACAGGGCTGTATCCACAACAAATAGAATTCCCGTCATCAGAGGGACTAGGAGTTGCATATGGCTGATGGGACCTACAGAAAATTTGAGATACACACACAATGAAACAGGTCCCTAGTGTGAAAATAAAAATTTGGAAATGATAATTGAATGAGACTCAGAACTTTCTGTCCCTTACTTTTAGTTCTACATGGTCTTAAGATGAGTTAGAGGAATGAGGATCAGGAAGAAGGCACTCATGATGGCTGGGAGGTAATACATATTCTCTTATATCCATAAACTAGTCACTTTTTAAACTAAAAATTGAGAACTTGGTCTGACAATCAATTGATCCATCAACAACAAAAATATTAAGATCTCTCATGCTAGGCACTTTCCTAAGCCCTGGGAATGAAAAGACTGAAGTGAATCAGCAACTTCCTTTGAGGAACTTACACTCTATCAGGAGAAATCAGGTGGAAGAAGGTCCTGACATCTAGTGAGACCAGGAAAAGCCCCATGCTAAAGATGGGGCTCAGGGATACTCTTGAATGAGAATAAGGATTCTACATGGCAGAGGAGCACATTCAAGATATAGGAGAAAGCTAGTACAAAGGTATGGAGAGGAAGAACACAAAATAAAAAGCAAGTTGAGTTGATTGAATAAAGCAGGAAGTGGAGTAATGTAGGGAAAAGGGTAGGGGTGAAGTTGTAAATGACACTAAATGCCAAAGGGAGGAGTCTATATTTGGTCATAGAAATAATAGGGAGCCACAAGAATTTATTGAGTAAATAAGTGAAATGTCCAGATTTGTGATTGAAGAAAAATCACTCAGGAAGTCATGGTGGGTAGGGGTGGGGAGAGATTGGATTATATAGAGATAAAGGAGTAAATATAATGAAGTTAATGCAGTAATCTGGGTGAGAGATATTTAGTACCTGAATTAGGGTAAATTAGTAGAGAGAGGGGGATATATGTAAGAGATGTTATGGATAGAAATGGTAAGATTTAACAACTAACTAATTTGGCATCTACACATTAAAGATGCAAGGATTTTACAGGTTGCATATTTGGATGACTGGAAAGATAGTTATACCTTCAAAAGAAAATTTAAAGTTGTAGATGGCGGAGTAGAAACAGCGTGCCCAAGCCACTGTCCCCCAAGACTACCTCCAAACTATGTAAAAGGGGACTCTGAACAACATCTGGAGCCCCAGCACCCACAGAACGACACAGAGAAGCTAACCTCCCGCTGAGGACAGCCCAGCAGCCCTGCAGGAAGGACCAGCACAGTGGGGAGCCGAGCACAGGTCTGCCTGAGTCGCAGTTTTAGCCCCAGGGCGGCTGGAGGGACCCCAGAACACCAGCAGCTGTGGTGATTCCAGAATTATCAACATAGACATGCCTAGGACAAAGGGAGAGGTTAGTGCCCTATGGATTTTGGGACCAGTATTTTGGGAACGGGTCGGCTTCCTCCCCTGGGAGCTAGAAGCCGCTGATGAGACATGCCATTTTGTAGTCTTCAGAGGCAGCTCCACCTCCTGGCCTTCGAACTATAGGGAGATCCAGCGATCAGGCTTGGGGTGTAATCACTCTTGCTTTAACCTCCCTGGATCTGGATTGTGATCTGGGGTGGAGGTCGTGGGTGAGTTTCCAGCTTGCCAGGAATGGAAGTTGGCCCCCCACACGCACACATTCCGGACAAAAGTTCCCATCTGGCGCCAGACCATACTGTGGCAACAAGCCCAAAAGTCAAGTAATTAAGTGGCAACATGCCAAGGCAAAGGAAACAAATTAAACAGAAAAATGCAACCTTAGATACTGTTAAGCAGATCCAAGCAAATGAAAGATTAGAAGGCAATGTGAAATATCTCATGGGAAAAACCACTGACCTGGAAAATAGATCCAGGAGAGACAATTTTAAAATTATTGGACTACCTGAAAGCCATGATCAAAGAAAGAACTTAGAAATCACCCTTCAAGAAATTCTCAAGGAAAATTGCCCTGATCTTTTATTTCCAGAGGGCAAAATAGAGATTGAAAGAATCCACAGATCACCTCCTGAAAAAGATCCCCAAAAGAAAACTCCGAGGAATATTATACCCAGGTTCCAGAATCCCCAGATCAAGGAGAAAATACTACAAGCAGCCAGGAAGAAACAATTTCAATATTGTGGAAACACAATCAGAATAGCCCAGGAACTGGCAGCTTCTACACTGAGGGATTGAAGGGCATGGAATACAATATTCCAGAGGGCAAAAGAGCTGGGAATGAACCCAAGGGTCACCTACCCAGCAAAACTGAGTACTTTGTTTCAGAGGAAAATATGCGCATTCAGTGGAATAGAGGACTTTCAAGCATTCTTGAGGAAAAAACCAGATTTGATAGAAAATTTGACATCCAGATGCAAGAAGCAAGAGATGCCTGAGAAGGTAATCAAGGAAAAGAAATCAAAAGGAACTTATCAAAGTTGAACTATTTACATTCCTATATGGAAAAACAATAACTGTGATTGATGAAATCTTTCTCAGTATGAATATAATGGAAGAAGGGTGTATGGTCATATGAATACATATGTGAATGTGTGTAAACATATATATATATATATGTTTACAGTTATGCATGGAGAGAGGGCATAGGTTGAATTTGTTGGGAAGGGAGGATACTTAAGGGGTGAAATTATGAGGTGAGAGAGGAAAGTGGCAAGAGGAGATGGGGAGAGACAGGGTAGGGTAAACTATCTCATGTAGAAGAAGCAAGGGAAGTGGTTGCAAGGGAGGGGGAGAATAGGAAGGCAAAAAAGGCAAAACCACATTCTCATTGAATTTGGTTCAGGGAGAGAATGACATACATACTAAATGGGATATCTCAACCTGCAGCAGAATAGGGGGTAGGGGGATGAGAGGAGGGATGATGGATGGGAGGGCATCCTTGGGGGGAGGGGAGGTTGGAAGTACCCACTATAGAAGAGGGACAGGATCAAGTAGAGAATGGACCAGGTGGGGGTGGGATGAGTGGGAGGGAATTATAAGCAGCCTTGTACAATATATCTACTATGATAATGTTTTGCATAGCTAGACATGTACAACATATACTGAATTACTTATCTTCCCGGAGGGAATTGGTGACAAGAGAGGAAGGAAATGGATCTGAAATTCAAGGTCTTAAGATTATATGTTTCAAATATATATAAAAAATAAAAATAATATAAGAAGACTTGAAAAGTAGTTGGCAGCCAGATTGTAAAGGACTTTTTGGAATCCAAAACAATAAAGAGTGCTCTCTAATATGATTTATACCGTTGGGTAAACTGTGTGATTTGTACCACATAGCCTGCTGTGAAAAATTATCCAGTTTTCTTTCTTATATTTTTGTCAAGTATATTCTCGATAACATGTAGATAGGTTTTTTGTTTTGTTTTGTTTTGTTTGTATTTGTTTTTGTTTTTGCGGGGGGGGGGGGGAAGGCAGGGAAATTGGGTTTAAGTGACTTGCCCAAGGTCACACGGCTAGAAAGTGTTAAGGGTCTGAGGTCATATCTGAACTCAGGTCCTCCTGATTCCAGGGCTGGTACTCTACCTAGCCACCCTGAACATGTAGATTTTACTCATAAAATTTTTATAGCAGTGAAAGGGTAGAAATAGAATCAGTAGTTGATCAGTCAACAAGTATACATTTGTTTAGTATATACAAATGTTATCTCCCTTATTAGAAAGTAAGCTCTATGGAAATTGGGATTGTTTCATTCTTTGTATTGGTATCCCCAGCACTTAGCCCAATACCTGGTACATACTAAATACTTAATAAAACATTGATTGATTTATTGTTCAAAAAAAAAAAGAAAATTTAAAGTTGGGAGAAGAGGATTGGGTTTGTAGGAACATTTGAGTTCTAATTTGGGCATGTTGAATTTAAGATATTTAATTTGGAATATCCAATAGGCAGTTAGTAATCCCTAGATGGAGTTCAGTATAGACAAGAGAACTGAACATATTAATCTAAGATTCATTTACCTTGAAATAACAATTAAATCTATGGAAGTTTATGAGATCATCAAATGAGAGATTGCAGAGAAAGAAAAAATGGGGTTCAGAGTATACTAGATCATTAAAATACAGTTAGGAGGCATGATGAAGTACCCTGAAGTACATTTAGGGGTGGCATGATATGGATATAACAATCCAATAAAGGAGACTGAAAAGTAGTGGGAAGGGAGAAAAAGACAATAATGTCACATTATTAAAAAAAGGAGAATAAATTCATAGGAAAAGGATGGTCAATAGTGTCAATTGATTTGGAAGGGTCAAGAAGAATGGGGACTAAGAAAAGGTCATCAGACTTGACAATTAAGTGGTCAGTGATAACTTTCAATAGAGTGTCTTCACTTGAGATAATGACTGAAACCAAATTGAAAGGGGCTGAGAAATAAGTGAAAGGAAAGGAAGTGGAGGTATAAAGTTTAGATGATTTTCTCATGTAGTTTAGCTGAGAAGGGGGAAAAAGCTACAGAAAGAGTAGCTAGAAGATATGGTGGCATCTTGTAAAGGACTTTAAGAATGGGTAAGACAGGTACATTTGTAAATATCAGGGAAAGAATGTATGGATAAGGAGAGACAAGTTCAGAGAGAAGGAGCATACATGATAAGAGCTAACCTTGAGATAGCAAGTGCTATATACATACATACATACATATATATATATATATATATATATATATATATATATATATATATATCATTTGATCTTCAAAATAGCCCCATGATGTAGATATTCTCATCCTAAGTGAACACATGATTGAGAAAGATAGTGAGTGACTTGTGTGAGGTCACACAGGCAGTTAGTGTCTGAGACAGGATTTGAACTCAAATAATTCTGACTCTA
Organism: Gymnobelideus leadbeateri; assembly: GCA_011680675.1. NCBI lineage: Eukaryota > Metazoa > Chordata > Mammalia > Diprotodontia > Petauridae > Gymnobelideus > Gymnobelideus leadbeateri. Next base: position 585,469 of record WOXC01003769.1, on the reverse strand, counting down.
AGCCCAACATTCTATCCACTGTGCCACTTAGCTGCCTCAGTTGTGGATGTAGTTTGTTGGGGAAGATGGAAGGGAATAGGATTAAGGACAACTGTGGCAGTGTTAGCTTTTGCAAGTGGTAAGGTTATCTGATCATGAGAGACAGGTAGTAAAGGAGAAGAGAATTGTGGGGGAAAAGTGAAGTCAATGGGATCTGGGTTATGCAGTGAAGGAGAGGAAAGAGCTCACAATGAGTGTGCCTTCTATTTTTTTTTTTTTGTTGTAAAATACAAGTAAATCCCACATAAGAGGCTTGAGGATAGAAGAAAAGGTTTGGAATGTTCACTCAGGGCAGTAATAAAGAGAATAAATCAGGGTTCAGAAAAATGACTTTTTGTTACAAAGGTCCAATAAAGATTAGATAGCAAATTCATAGTAGACCCAGTCTACTCAGTTGTTTGCCTTGATTCAGCTCTAGCCAGCAACATGCTAAGTAGGGGAAGAGAAGAAAGATGAGGAGAGTAACCTAGGGCTGATGTTTGGCAAGATATGAGTATCAGTAGGAGTAGAATCAAGGAATGGAGAAGAAATGATTGAGTGGCACTGAACTGGTTAAATTAAGAGTCAAGATCCAGAAGGGATGAAAGTAAAGCTAGCACAGGAATGATGACTTTGGAAAGAACTAATAAATAGAAGGTTTGAAAGTTATGGTAAGGATGAAAAATAATCAAAGTTTAGGAAGAGTAAATCCTGGGGAAAGATGTGCTCTAAGTGTAGGTTGTATTTTTATAAAGGGATTTCAGAGTTCTTGGTCATGGAAGTGGAACTTGTAGGAGTGATGGCAAGGCCAAAGGTGTAACCATTCCTGAATGTGGTTGATATAGACTAGACTTTAGTCTAGTCCAAAAATCTAACAAACAAGTCTAACAAATCTATTTATTAAGGGGATTTATTCTGTTAAGTTTGGATTTAGTCAAAGGTCTACATTTGAGGATCTAGAGGTCCACCTGTGGCCTCAAGGTTACAGGTTCCCCACCCCTGAACTAGAGGAATAGATCATGAGAACTGAGTAGACAAAGGGGTATTTTTAAGTGACATTGAAAGTACATTTCTTTTTCTTGTAATTGTGACCATCCCACATAATCTAGGATACATGGCTTCCAAACTGACCACTATCAACCTAAAGAGTTTTTTTTTTAAAGCAATTGGGGCTAAGTAACTTGCCCAAGGTTACAGGCCAGTTTTTTTGTGTGGGTGTTAAGTATCTGAGGCCAGAAGTGATCCCGGCTCCTCCCGACTTTGGGTGCCGTGCTCTTACTCACTGGGCCACCCAGCAGCCCCAAACCTAAGGGGTTTTTACAAGATATGTTAGGAGCAAAATATTTGTTTCCCTAGGACTCTAAGATCTAAAGAAGAAATGAGCAGAGGAAATGGGATGGGACTGCTTAAAACAAAGAATGATCAAGGCATTTAAAGTGAATCAATTATTAATTGTCCTATTGAATGGTTAATCAACAAATGACTCAGCCAAATATTTACTGAGAATTCATTATTTTTAAAATAGGAATGTTAGTGTAGGTAAACATTAAGTTAGTTTCTAGCTCTAACATGTGTGTTAGATTTTACATACAAGGCTCTAATTAGTCTCAATAAGCCTTGAAAACGGTATGGATGAGGTCCACAAAACAGATCAGAGCAATCCCCAAAATGTTAGGTATAGTTTCCCGGGACTCCTTTAGTTTCCTCAGAAAATGTAACAAGGGTAAATTTTCCCATACATCATGGAATTAACACCAATTGTCTTCTGGTAGAAGCCTGCTTTACTTCCTCTCCATCCTCTGTCTCCATTGACACCCCACTCTTCCCACCCAAACAGATGACTTCCAATGTCAATCAGACCTTCTGTTCCCTGAAGTGTGAAATACCATTCCAAGTCCTTTAGTAACTATTTTAGTCCTTACCTTTGAAACCAATATATAGAGGCTTTGAAGTGTAGTGTATCCTCCATAGGATGCCAGTGCAGTGGTAAAAGCCTCTGTTCTTTCTTGTGGCCTTAGGAATGAAGAAGTTGTAGTTCTCATACCAGTATTTGAGGGATTTGTTATTATGGTAGTAAGTCACCTTGTAGACAGTTCGGTTCTTCCAACCATGGCAACCCAGAAGTAGGGGTTCTCCCTCTTGTATGATCATAAGTGAAGCTTGCAGGAGCAGCCACTCTGAAAGTGGCAAAAAACCAAAACAAAACAAATTTCAGGGGCTTTTTTTAGCTTTGATATTCTCTTGATCTCCCTACAGGAGTGGAAGAATGGAGAGGTGGTAATATATAGGAGATGGAGTAAGATCTTTGATTTTTCTTCCAGAGATTCATCTAGACCAAGAATTTTAAAACTCTTTAGTGTCCTAGATCTTTTTTTTGACAGTGTGGTGAAGCCTAGGCACCTGTCCTATCCACCCCTCCCCAGAAATTAAAAAAAATTACTATTACTAAAAAACTCTGACCTCTGGATTCTTCAGTCTGAGTCAGGACTAATATATTGAAACATTTAACTGTTTCTCCCCCAGCCTAAGCTACAGATTATTCAAACACAGTAAGTCCTCAGGAATCTTAACTTGTGGGAAAGTCTAGTCTATCCTTTTCTATTCATCCATGAGTATTTCATAGTTTTTCTCTTCAACCTTTCTATAGTTCATTCAAAGCACAAGCCCATACCTAGAGAACTATGAACACTGGGACTTACTAAACTTGTCACCACCAATACATGTTATACTTCCAATCCAAATCTCACAGCCATCATTGTGGGAAGTAATCATTGTGGAGATGTGACAGAATTTGCTCACAGGGTGCTGGAATTCCTGCTTCCTCAGAAATCACAGTTACCAAAGACCCAGAAAATAAAGTTTTCATCACCAAAGTTCAGTTCTTGGCATTGTCAAATGGTTCAATATCAGAAATGGATATGATTTTCAGTAGAAATGACATTAGAGAATATTACCATCTGTTTTGCCATTGTACCATATGTACCATGGGACCTTTCCATATGATTTGCTGTTAAAAACTTCTGTTTGTATCATTCCCTTTAGAATGTGAGTTCCTTTCACTATTTGACAAAAACTTTTGGGAAAATTGGAAAACAATATGGCAGAAGCTGGGTATAGATGTATAGTATCTTATACCACAGAGCAGGAGAAAGTGAAAATGGGTAAATGATTTAGACATAAAGGTTGATAACATAAGTAAATTAGGAGAGCAAGGAATGTTTACCTGTCAAATCTATGGAAAAGGGAAGAATCTGTGACCAATCAAGATATAGATAGTATTATGAAATGTAAAATGGATAGTTTTGATGACATTGAATTAAAAATGTGTTACACAAAAAAACTAATGCAAAATATTAGAAGGAAAGCGCAAAGCTGGAAAGCAATCTTTATAGCAAATATCTTTGCTAAAGGCCTCATGTCTCAAATATATAGAGAATTGCATCAAATTTGTAAGAATACAAGTCATTTGATAATTGGTCAAATAATATAATCAAGCAGTTTTCAGATGAAGAAATAAAAGTTTCCTATAGTCATATAGAGAAATACTCTAAGTCAGTATTGATTAGAGAAACTCAAATTAAAACAACTCTGAGGTACCACCTCATACTTATCAGATTGGTTAATATGACAGAAAAGGAAACTGATGAATGTTGGAGAGGATGTGGGAAAATTGGTACACTAATGCAGTATTGGTGGAGTTGTAAACTGATCCAGTGATTCTGGAGAGCAATTTGGTACTGTGCCCAAAGGGCAAAGTATGTATACATTTTTCCACAGAGATCACAAAAAGGGGAAAAGAACCTACATGAGCAAAAATATTTATAACAACTTCTTGTGGTGGCAAAGAATTGGAAATTGAGGGAATGAATGTCCATCAACTGGGAATGACTAAACAAGCTATCGTATGTGAATTTAATGTAATACTATTAGTGTTATAAGAAATGATAAGCAGGCAGATTTCAGAAAAACCTGGAAAGAAGGTTCTTGATGCTGAATGAAGTGAACAGAACCACAGAAACATTGCACACAGTATCAGCAACATTGTATGATCAACAGTGAATGACTTAGCTCTTCTCAGCAATACAATGATCCAAGACAATTCCAAAAGACTCACGATGACAAATGCTATCCACATCCAGAGAAAGAACTGATGGAGTCTGAATGCAGATTGAAGCAGACTACTTTCATTGTTTTTGTTGTTGTCTTCTCTTGGTTTGCTTCTTCTTTTACAACATGACTAATAGGGGAATATGTTTTACATCATTGCATATGCATAACCTATTTAAATTGCTAACCATCTTAGGGAGAGAAGGAGGTAATTTAGAACACAAAATAAAAAAAAATGAAGGCTAAAAATTGTCTTTACATGTAATTGGGAAAAAAACCCAAAATACTACTAAAAAAGAATGTGGATTCCTTGAGAGCAAGATTGTCTCACTTATCTATTTGTATCCTTAGTGCTCGTGACTGTACTTTGCTTATAGTAATACATTAATGCTTTTTCATTCATTCATTCATCCACACATTCCAACATTTGTAGGACAATGGGCGAGAATATAAGGATGAGTTTTATTATATAAGTTCCTTAAGAGCAGGGAAAGGAAAGGAAAGAGAAAAGGAAGAAGGAAGAAAAAGGAAAGAGAAAGGAGCTGTGTTGTTCAACTGACCAGTTCCAGTTGGGCCCTCATTAGAGCAGCAGCACTCACAGAGGTTGTTGCTTATCCTATGCTCTGAAAGAGGACAATGACACCGGGAAGGTGAAGCCATAACATGGGAGTGATCGTATTTAATTGAGGGAGGATTGTTCAAAGTCACTAGCCTTACTTTTTCCTCTGAAAGCCTATCAAATACTTGAATATGACTATCATGTCTCCTGTAAGTTTTCTCTTTTCCATCATCAGTTCCTTCAACCAATCTTCACAGAGCATAGTGTCAAGATCCTTAACTGTTCCTGGTTGCTGTTTTCTGGGCAATCATTAGTTTATCCAGTTACTTCCCAAAGTAGGAAGCTCAGAACCAAACAGAGATTACAATGGGAATATCAATGATCTAAGGCTGGGAACTATGTCTATTTTAATGCAACCTGTTTTAATAGTCATACAGAGGTTACTGAGACTATTTTATTGACTTAGATTAAAAATTTAGTCTCCTCCCCAAAGCCTGGGATCTTTTCTTCCCTTTTCAATTTATTTATTTAATTTTAGTTTTCAACATTCATTTCCACAAGATTTTGAATTACTAATTTTTCTCCCTGTCTTTTCCCTACTCCCACACCAAAATAGTGGGCCTGCTGAATACATCTTCCCCCAATCTGTTCTCTCTTACATCCTCCCTTATCCCCCCTAACTTTCTAATAGGACTAGATGGATTTTTATACCCCAGTGCCTATATATCTTATTTCCCAGTTGCATGTAAAATTTTTTTTAACATTTGTTTTTAAAACTTTGAGTTGCAGATTTTTTCCCTTCTTCCCTCCTCACCCACCCCCACTGGGAAAATAAACAATTCAATATAGGTTGTACATGTGTAGTTACACAAAACATTCCCATAGTAGTTAAGTTGTGAAAGACTATATTTCCCTCCATCCTATCCTGTCCCCCACTTATTCTATTTTTTTCCCTTTGACCCTATCCATTTTCAAAAGTGTTTGCTTCTAACTACCCTCTCCCACAATCTGCTCCCCCTCCTATCGTCCCCCCTCTTATCCCCTTCTCCCCTATTTTCCTGCAGGGTAAGATACCCAATTGAGTGTGTATGTTATTCCCTCCTTAAGCCAAATTCAATGGGAGTGTGGCTGGCCCATTCCCGTTCACCTTCCTGCTCTTCCCCTCCATTGTAGCAGTTTTCTCTTGCCTCTTTTATATGAGACAACTTATCCTAATCTATCTCTCCCTTTCTCCTTCTCCCAATAAATTCCTCTCACCTCTTAATTTTATTTTTAGATACCATCCCTTCATATTCAACTTATCCTGTACCCTCTGTCTATGTATATATGTACATACATATGCACACACTCATACATATTTATACACATACACCCTCATATATATATATATATATGTGTGTGTGTGTGTGTTTGTGTGTGTGTGCATACATATATATTCCCTTCAACTATCCTCATACTGAGAAAAGTCTCATGAATTACAATTATCATTTTTCCATGTAGGAATGTAAATAGTTCAACTTAATAAGTTTCTTATGATTTCTTCTTCTCTTGCTTCTTGTATTTGAAAGTCAAATTTTCTGTTCAGCTCTGGTTTTTTCATTAAGAAATACTTGAAAGTCCTCTATTTCATTGAATGGCTATATTTTTCCCTGAAGCATTATGCTAAGTTTTGCTGAGTAGGTAATTTTTGGTTTTAATTCTAGCTCCTTTGACCTCTGGGAATACCATATTCCAAGCCCTTCATTTCCTTAATGTAGAAGCTACTAGGTCTTGTGTTATCCTGATTGTGTTTCCACAGTACTCAAATTGTTTCTTCCCGACTGCTTGCAGTATTTTCTCCTTGACGTGGGAATTCTGGAATTTGGCTATAATATTTCTAGGAGAGATTTCTTTTTGGTATTTTTTAAGAGGTGATTGGTGAATTCTTTCAATTTCTATTTTGCCCTCTGGTTCTAGAATATCAGGGCAATTTTGCTTGATAATTTCTTGAAAGATGATGTCTGGGCTTTTTTTTTTTTTATCATGGCTTTCAGGTAGTCCAATAATTTTTAAATTATCTCTCCTGGATCTATTTCCAAGGTCAGTCATTGGTTTTTCTAATAAGATATTTCCACATTGCCTTCTATTTTTCATTTGTTTGGATCTGTTTTATAGTATCTGGATTTCTCATAAAGTCATTAGCTTCCAGTTGCTCCAATCTAATTTTGAAGTTTTTCTCTTCAGTGAGTATTTGAAATTCCTTTTCCATCTGGCAAATTTGGCTTTTTAAAGCATTTTTCTCCTCTTTGGCTTTTTGGGCCTCTTTTGCCATTTGAGTTAGTCTATTTTTAAGGTGTTATTTTCCTCAGTGTATTTTTGGGTCCTCTTTAGCAGGCTGTTAACTCACTTTTCATGATTTTCTTGCATCATTCTCATTTCTCTTCTGAATTTTCCCTCCACCTCTCTTACTTGATTTTCAAAATCCTTCTTGAATTCCTCCATAGCCTGTAACCAATTCGTATTTTTCTTGGAAGCTTTTGGTGTAGGAGTTCTGACTTTGTTGTCTTCCTTCCATTCCATGTTTTGATTCTTTTTGCTGCTGCTAGACCTATTAGGAGGGTGCCTTCTCTACAGCCCCACAAGCTCTGGTACACTGGCCACACACCTCAGGACCACCACCCAAGAGTATGATCCAGATCCAAGCAGGTTAAAGCAAGAGTGATTACCCTCTAAATAGTCACTTGGTCCCCCTACGATCTGCCAGCCAGGAGCTCTGAAGGTAGCCACTCAGCAGCAGCTGCAGCCACTGTGTCTCCACCATCTCTCGTCCTTGGAGCAGTGGCCAAACCATGTTCTTCAATCTGCCTGTTCCAACAGAGTTCCCCATTGACCTTTTACTTTCTCCTTGGCATTTATGGGTTGAGAAGTCTGGAAACTACCACAGCTGCTGGTGATTCACTTTACTGACGTCTGCTCCAGCCGCTGCTGTTTGGGCCGCCCTGGGGCCAGAACTGCATGGCTCATGTGGGACTGCACTGGTCTCCCAGGCCAGTACAACAGACCCTTCCTGTTGACCTTCCAGGCTACCTTCATCAGGAGATTTCTTTCTCTGTGTCACTTTGTGGGTTCTGTAGCTCTAAAATTTGTTTAGAGTCATTTTTTTTACATATATTGGAAGTGATTGGAGTGGGAGCTCACACCAAGTTCATGCTTCTACTCTGCCATCTTGGCTCTACCCCCAGGATTTTTTCTAAACACACACACACACACACACACACATGATTAGTCATGTCTTTTTTCTCTTGTACTTGTAGAGTTGAGTTTTTAATCCAACTCTGAGGGTTTACATTTATCCCTATTGGATTTGATCATAGTAGAGCAGAGGATTATAGACTTGGAGTTGGAAGGAACATCTGAGGTCATCTAGGCCAACACCTGAATCTTCCAGATGAGGAAACCAAGGTGTAGAGAGTCTATCACTTGACTAAGAGTATGCAGGTAATAAGCATCAAAGCATGATTTAAAATGAGGTCCTCTAACTCAAACCAGAGAGCTTTCCCTTACACCAATCTGATTGTCCAGGCCTTAAATCTATCAATATTTTTGGATCTTAATTTTAACTAATGTATTAGCTATGTTTCCAACTTGGTGCCATTTGCAAATTTGATAAGCTTTCCATCTGGACCTTTAACAAAGTCTGTGATAAGTGGTAGCCTCAGTTTCCTCATCTGAAATATGGAAATAATAATAGTGCCTACCTCCTAGAGTAATTGTTAAGAATCAAATGAGATAATATACATAAAGCACTTTGTAAATTTTAAAGCACTATATAAGTGATACTCCTTTTTCTTCTCCTACTCTTATTACATGGAGGCAATCTTTCCAAGTTAATGCTTATAATGTGCCAGGCACTCTTGCAATCAATTGACCAGTCAACCAGTTCTTAATATACCTAATAGTATTATTATAACACATATATCTTTGCTTTTCTGCAAAAATAGCATGAGGTGGGTTGTAATGTGTGTTATTAAAATCTTTATGAACTCTGTAGAAAGGATTTGATTGCTCAACCAGCCTTTTAACTCTGTCAAAAAAATGAAATAAGGTTAGTTGAGCATGATCCATTCTAGATAAAGATATGTTGACAACTACTCTATGTACTCCCGCCCCAAGCTCCCTCCTAACATAGTTAAGAGGCCCCAGCTCAGCCCGGCAACCTGTCTATGACTGAAGCAGTTTGAGACACATGACTTTGACTTAACCCCTTTGCCAGTACCCCAATATGAAACCTACTACCAAGGAAAATTGATACCCATGAATCAAACCACTCCCAAGTTTTACACAGAGAAAAGAGGGTGGTAATAGAGAACTATCCAGTATGACAAACCAAAAAGACCCCATCCAGGCAGTCAGGCAGAAGGAATCATTGAAAGGGTACTCTTCCCTTTTTCCTTAGTTTCTCTGCTGACTTCCTGGACACCATGGTGGGTAGTCAGGTGGGAAAAATGACATGGATATTCATTCCATTTGAATCAGCAGCAAGTCAACAGCTATACAACTTCTGGTAATTTCAGGATCACAAGGCATTGCCATCTATCCTGCCACAATGCATTGTACTATTTGATTTATTAATGCCTTTTAAGGACCCCTGAACCTTGACATTCACCCTAATGCTGAATATTTAGAACACTCAGGCCTATCCAACTTTCCTGCAATGTTCTTGCTTTATATGTCTTGTCTTTCCTGATTTGAATGTGAACTCTTTGATAGCAGAATCTATCATGTTTGTTTTTGATTCATGTATCCAACACTTAGCACAGTGCTTAACACACATTAACCAATTGAAAAATGCTTTTTCATTCAACCTTTGCCCCAGATCTCCCTAGATCCAACACTTACCACTGTAGACTCCTAGGTACATAGGGTCACTGATGACAGAATCTTTAGTCTGGCACCTATATTCTCCACTGTCGTTGATGGTGGCAAAGGTGATGCTAAAGCTGGGAGTTTGAACTGGGGTTCTGGAACCATTGTGAAACCACTGGGTCTGGTTGCTATGTGAGGTGTTGGATCCCTCACAGTGAAGGGTCACATTATCTGTCCTTAAAATTCTGGTCCATCGCGGATTCAAGGACAGTAAAGCCTTTGAAGTATCCACTACTGGTCAGAGAGTAGAAAGAGGCAAAAAAAAAGAACACTTGAAAAGATCTCAGTCTCAGAAACTCAGACATTCAAAAGTCCACTTAACATTTAATGAATTGTCCTGACTTGCTTTGAGGCCCTGATGTTCTGGGAACTGAAGGGAGACCCAGAGGGAGAGGAGTACCTGCCTTCTTAGCACTCCTACCAAATATAATAATCTGTTCTCTGATGTTATCCTTTTTGACCTCTCTGTAGCCTCTAATGCTGTTGATCACCCATTTCTCTTGCTATTTTTTCTAGGGGTTCTTTTTGTGTGACAATGTTTTCTCTTGGTTCGCCTCCACCCTTTCTAACTATTCCTTAGTCTCTTTTGCTGGATTTCATCCACACTAGAGGTCAGGAACGTTCAGCCTTGAGGTCACATGTGACCATCTAGACCCTCAAGTGTGGCCCTTTGACTGAATCCAAACAGGTTCCCCATCCCTGAGATAGCCTCTTCCCTCACACTCCTACTCCATGGAAAACATAGTGGCAAAGTGTCCTCCCTCATCTTAGTTCAATTACTTGATGTATGAAGTCTCTGACTTTCTAAGCTTGAGCCACAGCAAAAATTATCAGGGATTTAAGGTATAAGAGTAATCACATAGCCTGTTCTTTCTCTAATAGCAAAGAAACAGCACCTCAGCTAATGACTCCAGCTGAAGCCAAGTACTGGAAACGAGGAGAAACTTCAAAACTTCATGACAATCTATGGAATCATATATGGACAGTGGAACATTGACCAAGTATTGACCATTCAGGACCAGCAGAGGGCCAAACTGAGCAGAAATTACATACCACACCCACAGGAATGGCATAGACTAGACACTTAGGAGAGTCGAGGCAAGGAGACCAATGGGGAACAAAGTTAATAGAAATAACACCAATACATCATTAGGGTGATTCTGAAGAATCAGGGCTTCAGTTTTCCCCCCATAAGTGAGACAACTACATGTGCTCCCTACATATGAGCTTCTCCTCATGTTCGTTATGTTTGTTTACTTGTCCTACTGGTGTGTGTGTGTGTGTGTGTGTGTGTGTGTGTGTGTGTGTGTGTGTAAAGCTCAAAGTTCATGCTACTAGGACAGGTGAAAGTCTTCTCAATATAGATGCTTTGACCCTCAACACCCTTCCTCACACACAGCTAGAACTGTTCTAGAGCAAACCTGCAACCTCCCTGTGACAGAGGCAACAGGAAACACCTGATCTTCAGAGTGACCCTCTTGCCAATGTCTCATAGAGAAGCCCACTATCATGTTGATTGAGGTCTGTAAATCAAGTCAGTGCTAAGTCCTACAAAGAAGAAAAGGGGATAGAACTGTCTAGAATGGAGAATAAGAAAATGAGGAAAGAAGACCAGAAATATAGCATTGATTAAGAACTGTTTTAACATAGTATAGGAAGAAATAAATGGAATACAGAAATGAGAGAAAGGACATACACACATATGTATGCTATACGTAAATATATTAATTTATATGAAATATCAGTATTTACACAGATATATTTGGCATATATATGTATGTATATATGCATATATGTATACATACATACATATACATATATAGATATCTTTCTGTCTATCTATCTATACACACACACACATCCTTTTTTAAGTCTCTTGCTATCACCGGGCACGTACTTCATTCAGGCAGCAGTGGGAAAGGGTAATCTTTCCCTTTATCTGAGCACCCCCCGCCCCCAACTTCCCATACCCCATGAAAGGTAACCAGGTGATAAGAATGATATGGATCTTTCTAGCACTTGAATAAGCCAAGAGTCAATCACTATAAAGCTTCTGGTGAGATCAGAATCACCTGTTGTTACTATCTGTTCTACCAAATGCCCTCGAACCCTGGGCTTTATCTACTGACTTGTTGGCTCATCCTAAAAGCCCTTGTACTTTGCCATCCATACCATTGCTGCATTCTTAAAACTTTTATTATATACTCTGTAACACTTCTCTGTCCTATTAAGAACATGAGCCCCTGGAGGGAAGAGACCACCTTGTTTGTTTTTTTTAACTTGTATACCCCAAATGTTGTACACATTAAGTACTTCAAATGCTTTTTTCATTCATTCTTACCTTCCTGGACCCTTGTCCCAAATCTCCCTAGGTCCAATACTTACCAGTGTAGACTTCTAGATATATAGGGTCACTCAAGTCTGTTGTAGACTTACCAGTGTAGACTTCTAGATATATAGGGTCACACAAGTCTGTTGTTGATATTCTCCAGTGTCACTGATGGTAGCAAAAGTTATACTGAAACTGAGGGTTTGGAATTGTTGGCTGGAATGATTGTGAACCCACTGGGCCAGATTGCTGCCCAAGGTGCTTTCTCCCTAATAGCAAAAGGTCATTTTCTCTCCCCTGGAAACACCCCATGGGGGGGGGGGTTGGGGAGATTATAGCCCTTGAAACCTTCCTTTTTGCTTTTTCTTATCTTGATTTCTCTCATAACCCAGGTATACTTATTCGTAGTGTCAACTTTAAACATTTTCCTTGTTATGAATCTTGCCTTCCCCTATCAGACCCTATAGGAGTCCTAGAAAGACAAAGATTCTCCTATTCCCTCTGGATCTCTCTTCAGTGCCCAGGATATCAGAGCCTCAAAGCAAGACAGGATTGGTTGGCTGTCAGAGGGACTTTTGAATTATCTGCATTTCTGAGTTTTGACAACTTTATAAATGTCCTTTCCTTTGCCTGTCTTTCTACCCTCAGACCCATAGATGCTGTTTCAAGGGCCATAGTCTCCCTGAATCCTTCATGGAGAGGAACACGGCATAACAAGGAGTGGGAAGCAAGTGGGTGAGCATGTTTCTGAGGGAAGAAATCACAAAAAAGCAGAGATAGTGAGATTCTGACATTTACTGTGTGACTGCAATGAAATCATTTAGCCTCTCTGAATCTCAGTTTCCTAGCCTAAAGATGGGTATAGTAATGCATGCCCCACTCATCTTGGAGGGTTGTTATGAGGAAAGTATTTTTCAAACCTTAAATGACTATAGAAATTGAAACTGTTGTTATTATTATGAAATAAGAGACAACAGGTAGAAGAGCCAAAGGGAAGATATCAGGAGTACTTACCTGTGGACCTTCCACTTAAAGCTGTAAGAGACCAGAGAGGAATGATCAGGTCCAAGGGAGAAAGGAATACTCAGAGGTCAGGTTATTGTCAGGATAGGAACTGGAGTATGTGGGGAAGGTAGCCAGAATTCTAGAGACAGAGTCCCAGTGTGCCCTTTTTGCCCTGTGCCTATCCCTACCCTGTACTGTCATAATTACATGGTTATCTTCAGAACTATTGTGTATCTACATAACTCTGGCCAGGAGCTGAACAATATTCTGGATGCTAGGACTCCAATATCCTTCTCTTTCCTTTAGACACACTTAATCAGAGGTGCAACCCCAAACCATGCCAGACCTCTGAACTTTCATTAAAGACTTTGGTTAAGGAAAGTTTTGAGTGCCTCCTTCCAAAAGCAAACCACAGTGTTCTTTCAATCTACTGACATTGGAGCATTTCTTTGAAAGCCCTTGGCTCTAAGGATTCCACACAAATGTGGCCAAAGCCTGAGATTTCTGAGAAGTCAGGGCTGGGGAAATCTCTCACCTGAATTCGTTCTATCCATAAAATAGTCAATGTTCTCCTGGGATTTACATCAAAAGATGCCATCTCTTTAAAAGAACTTCCTTCTTCCCTCATCCAATACTGACTCAGCAGAGACATTTTAAATCAATAAGAAATTAGGGATGTCAGATTCCTAAGTTCAGATCTTCATTAAGCTCATCTCAGCCTTGTTTCTTCTCCCTTCTAGTCAGTCCCCAAATCAGATCCATAGGCACAGGGAGATATCAGAGATCCCTAGGAAAGATCCTTAACACACTATCCCTACTTGGGCATCTGTATTAGTCAAAGATTCATTTCTATATTTCTATCCTTCCATCTCAGCATTTCTCGGGTCCCTCTACTTACCCCATAGTAGCAGAGTTACCCATAGCAGTTTGGGGGAGAATGCAAAACCTTCCATAGGAACATGAACTACTTCAGCAGCTTGTAGTGACTGAAAAGAGAGGAGGGAACTGTAACCAAGAATATATGAAAAAAGAGGAAGTATGGTCCTTTGATATCAGATATCATTAGAAACCTGCAGCCTCTTGGCTTCCTTCCATTTCCAGAGATGATATTCAATAAGATCACGGTTTCATGTATTCACATCAACAAATTCACCTTCTCTCCACTTTACCTACTTCCCACAAACCCATGTGCTTTTCAAACCCCTTTTGATCGAAGGGAGTAACCAGAGCAGATTCTTGATTGGGAAAAGAGAGCCATGAGATTTGGGGGGTGAGTAATCAGGTAAGCAAGCAACAAGTATTTATTGCTTGCTACCCTATGGAGAAGGGGATAGAATATATATTAAGTATCAATTCAAGTAAAAAAGGAAAATAAGACATACCATGTTCAAGACTCTGAGGGAGACACAAAGATAAAGATACAGTCCCTGTCCTCATTGATCATAGGGTTTTGAGCTTGAAGGAATACTAGAGATCATTCTATTTAAAGCCCTGCTTGGATGGCTCAGAGTGAGTGTAAATAGCAATTGTTTTTGGCCTGGCCAGAAACTCTGAGGGTCTCTCCCTCCCACATTGATTCTTTTGTGAAGTCAAACTAGTCCATCTTTTGCCTCCATTCTTACGTCACCTTTAATGACTGAATGGGTGTTGCCTCAGACAAACTGAGACCCGGAAAAGACTTGGATTATAAAGGTCATTGTATCCCACTGAACCCAAGGCCATTGTCATTTGTTCTGACCTATGTCTTGCCTCTTGACTCAGATGAATGACTGTGGAGGAGAAAGTGAGACTGATGACTTGGCATAGCTGTGCCTCACTCAGATCCAATTCACTTGCAAGTTGAGACAACTCCCTACTGATATGAGCAAAGGACAGACAACAATAATAGCAGCAATTTTACAGATGAGGAGACTGAAACCCAGAGGTAAAGAGGGCTTGTCCAAGGTTCAAACTTAAGTCATATGGCTACAGAATCAATGGTCTTGCAGTGACAGGAACACATTCTAGTATGGCAGAACTGTAACTAGAATGGATTAAATAAAGTTTTGCTTCAATGCAAAATATAATGAGAGGGAGGGGAAACACGGTTTTCCTTTGCCCCAGAATCCCATTGCCTAGCTGTCTTCCACCTCCCCCCCTAAAAGCCCAGAGTTACCATCACTACTCACTTGGACCTCTACCCTCTGAGTGTCAAATTGCCATTATGCCCCTTCTCTGGGGCATGACTTTTTCCTTTTCTATGTCCTCTGCCTTCCACCTCCTTCCCACCTGTCTCTTTCTTGGACATTTAAAGCATTGTCGGCTGCATATCTGGGATGTAGGCTGGACTCTGGCTATCCCTTCCCAAAGACAACTGTGTCTGATTTGGGAAGACTGTCCAGCACCCACTCCAAAACTGAGTATACTCTAATGCAAAGCTTCAATTCTTAGGTGAGGAAATATTATGCAGTCACAAAGTGACCACAAGAACAAGTAGAGCAGAGTAAGTTCATATAAGAGATGCAAGGTCACAAAGTGACAAAGAGAGCAGCTAGGTGGTACAGTGAATAGAGCACCAGTCCTGGAGTCAGGAGGACCTGCGTTCAAATCCGGTCTCAGACACTTAACACAAAAGTAATTGTGTGACCTTGGGCAAGTCACTTAACCCCATTTGTGCTGCCTTCCCCCTCCAAAAAGCAAAAACAAACACATAGTGACAAAGAAGACAATGAAGGTTTCTGACTGGGCAAGTCATGGAATGGTTTGTGGATGAGGTGGCATTTTATCTGGGACTGGGAGGATGGACACGTGAAGGAATTCAACCAGTAGAAGTAGAAGGAGACTAAGAGCAATATAGAAGACTAAGAGCAAGTATAAGAAGCAGTGCAAGCAGAGTTGCAGAGACAGGAAAACTCCCAAGACATTGAGGGAAGCCAAAAAGGCAAGAGTGTATGAAATAGTAGTGGAGTACTAAGCTGGAAGATAGGCTGGAATAAAACTGGTAGAGGACTTTGGATGGTGTTCTAATAGCATATCAAATTCGATGTACCCCAAATCAAACTTATTATCTTTATCCCCCAAAATAGCTTCTCTTTCCTGTCTCTCCATATCTTTCTCTCCTCTCCCTCCTTTCTTTCTCTTTATTCTTTCCATCTTTCTCTCCCTCTTTCTGTCTCTGTCTGTCTCTGCCTGTCTGTATCTGTCTCTGGGTCTGTGTCTGTCTCTCTGTGTGTATATGTATCTTTGTCAAAGGCAGTACCATTAACAGAATCCACCTCATTAAAAACTTGGAGTTATTTTTGCCTTTTTTTTTTTTTTTTTGAGGGCAATGGAGTTAAGTGATTTAACTCCCAAGATCACACGGCTAGTTTTTGTGTTGGAGTTATCTTTGATTCTTCCTTCTCCTTCACTTTCTTATCTAGTCCCTTTTCTTTAGTTCTTAACTCTTTAGTCTTTCAGGCCCTACCTTAATACAGGTCCTTATTCCATCTATGTAAGCAAATCCCTCTTAACAGGTCTTTGTACCTTCCTCTTTTCCTGGCCAATCTATCTTTCACTTAGCTGTCAGAATAATCCACATGATGTATAGAGATGATCCTCTATACTCCTCCATTCAAAAGTTCAGGGAACCTTCAATGCTAGCCTAGTCTTACCCTAGTGGTTCTTTAGCTTTTTGCTTTCAGGGACCTCTTTGTACTTTTAAAAGTTATTGAGAACTTCTCCACCAAGAATTTCTCTTTATGTGAATTATATCTATCAATACTTACAATATTAAAATTAAAGTAGCTTGATATTATTATGAAAATTGTTTTGAGCTCATTGAGCCCCTGAAAAGGTCTTTGGGGACTTTCTCAGAATCCCCAGGCCACACTTTGAGATCCTACAGGTCATCAAATAAAGACTAGTCTCCTTAGCACTGAAGGATCCCCACAGTCTGGTACCATAGTACTTTTACTACCTTACCTGCCCACTACTTTCCATTGTGAATTTGATGGTCTAACTGACCAGCATTGTTTGCATGCATCCTAAATTTTTTTACCTCTATGTCTTTGTCCATACTGTTTCTTAGCCATAGACTACCCCCTCTCACATTATCACATTGCTGTAAAATGGAAGTTTTCTCACCCCCAGCAGCTAGCACTGTGCCTAGCACAAATAATACGTGTTTGTTCAATGTCATTGAAAGTCTATCCATCCAGAGAGAGCTAACTCAACTCATATCCCTTCCCTAAGGCTTTTCTTGATTCTTCTAGGTAGGAATGATCTTTGTTTCTTCAAACTACCTAGTACATTCAGTCATTCTATGGCTTTATCATTGTTCTATTTCACACATATTCTCTGTGTGCCATATTCCCTCTGCAATATGATAAGCTTCATGAAGCCAGGAATTTCCTTATTTATATTTTTATTCCTTCCAGAGTTTATAGCTCTGGACATGGTAAGCACTTAATGAAAATATATTGTATCTGTGCCATTTGAATTATTTAATTCAAAACACATCAAATATAGTCAAATAAATAGAATAACTAAGACCTCAGTTTAAGTCCTATCTCTGATATATATTGGCTATGTGACACTAGGCAAGTCAATTAACTGCTAAGTGCTTGAGGCAGCTCTCTTTTTTTTAGTTTATTTTGTTTTCAACATTCACTTCCATAAGTTTTAAATTTTCGTTCACTCCTTCCCCCCTCCCTCCCCAAGATGTCATGCAATCTGATATAGGCTGTACATACACATTCCTGTTAAATATATTATCACATTAGTCATGTTGTATAGTAGAACTATAACAAAAGGGAGAAACCATGAAAAAGAAAAAACAAAACATAAAAGAAAACAATCAGTTTCCCTCTATATTCAGACTCCACAGTTTTTTCGCTGGATATGGATGGCATTTTCCATCATGAGTCCTTTAAAATTGTTTTAGGTCTTTGCATTGTTAAGAAGGGCTAAGTCTATCAAAATCACTCATGGCACACTGTGGCTGTTACTGTGTACAATGTTCTCCTGGTTCTGCTCACTTCACTCAGCAGCAGTTCATATAAATCTTTCCAGGTTTTTCTGAAGTCTATCTGTCCATCATTTCTTATAGCACAATAATATTCCATTCCATTCATATACCACAACTTGTATAGTCATTCCCCAATTGATGGGCACCCCCTCAATTTCCAGTTCTTGACCACCACAAAAAGAGCTGCTATAGATATTTTTGTGTATGTGGGTCCTTTTCCCATTTTTGTGATCTCTTTGGGATATAGCCCTAGAAGTGGTATTACTGGGTCAAAGTGCCTGCATATTTTTATAGCCCTTTGAGCATAGTTCCAAATTGCTCCCCAAAATGGTTGGAGCAGCCCACAGCTCCACCAACATTGAATTAGTGTTCCAACTTTCCCGCATCTTCTCCAACATTCATCATTTTCCTCTTTTATCATGTTAGCCAATCTGATAGGTATGACGTGATACCTCAGAGTTGTTTTAATTTGTATCTCTCTAATCAATAGTGATTTAGTGGTTTTTTTCATATAATTATAGATAGCTTTAATTTCTTCCTCCAAAAATAACCTGTTCATATCCTTTGACCATTTGTCAACTGGGGAATGACTTGTATTCTTGTAAATTTAACTAAGTTCTCTATATATCTTAGAAATGAGATCTTTATTAGAGACAGTAGTTGTAAAAATTATTTCCCAATTTTCTGCTTCCTTAAGGCAACTCTCTTAAGACTAAGTTGCAGAAAAGATGTCAATCTTCATTGGCAACTCATCTGAGAAATTCCTATATCAGTGAGAAATAATAAATCTATTCTCTATCTATAACCTCATCCTTTAGGCTATAGGGAGCCATTTTTGATGTATGATCATTAAGAAAAGTATTATTGAAATGGACCCATAGTACTTAGATGAGAATATACTAGGGTTCTATTTGGATGAGGAGTCTGTTGAAAGTCACTTCCTCTAGAGGCCTAGCAAGTCATTTCCTCTAGAGGTCTAGCAAGTCATTTCCTCTAGATTGGCTTCAGTGTTTTTATCTGAGAAATAAGGGTGTTAAATTAGATGTTCTTCAACAGTCCCTTTCAGCTCTGATAATATTGTGATAATTAGCCCTAGAGGAGTTCAGGAAATTCTGATATAGTGGGGAGACATTACAGATTATCTGCCCTATAGTCCAGGGCTTGAGTGTGTATCATTCCCCTTGGAATACTTGTGACCCCTGCTGGCTCATCAAGGAATTATTTGAGACAGCCTAGGAGATGAGTCCATTCTGGAAGTTGCCTGCCTAGGCTTCTGAGATACTGCCATGGGACTGCCATGGTGGTGAAAAGGAGAAGGCAAGCAATGAACTGGATACTGGAGGAGAGGCAAGATGGGAACTAAGTGGAATTCTTAGGTTGTGAACCTTGGAGATAAGAAAATAAGGGGTAACTAAGATAAATAAGATAAACTTAGTTCCTAATACAGGAACTAGTTAACAGCTGAAGCTGGGCAGGGGCCACAATTTACCCTTTATCTACTGAGAATGCTAAGAATAAGCATTAATAATAACATAGTTCCCTAGGACTTTGAGGATTATATAATACTTCCTTCACAACCTTGTGAAAGTAGTATTATTCCCATTTTACAAATGAGAATACTGCATTTCATAAAGGTTAAGTTATTCATTCAAGGTCAAGCTAAAAAGTAATAGGGCTACAAGTGTAACCTATATCTTCTGACTCCAAACTTTTCATTATTATAATACTGAACTACTCTTATAGGATCATAGATTTAGAGTTGTAAGGCACCTTATGGATCATATAGTTCAAGCCTCTTTCTTTACAGATGCAGAGACTGAGTCACAAAGAGGTTAAGTAACTTACCCAAGGTCACATAGTTAACAAAACGAGGAGTAGGATTAATTATATTTCCCCTAAAACCATTTGTCCCTCCTCCAAAGTTCACCATTTCTATTTATCACCCCACCATCCTGATAGTCACTCTGGTTTACAAACTTGGACTCATATTTGTCCCCCTGACCTCCCATATTTTTTTCCAAGTATGATAATTCTGTCTCCACAACACCTCTCACATCTGTCCTTTTTCCATTCCCTATAGTTCCTACCCAATTTTGAGTCCTCTTCACCTCTTTCCCAGTTAGCCTGCTAACTGGGCTTCCTTTCTCAAGTCTCTTGCTCTCTAGTTCAGTCTCTATACAGCTGCCCAATTAATGTTCCAAAAACACAGATCTGCCCATGTCACCCCCTATTCAAAAATCTTCAATACACCTCTTGTCCTTAAAATAAAAGCCAAATTCCCCTATTTGACACTTAAAGTCCTTTATAATCTTGCTTCAGCTTGCTTTCTGGGCTTATTGTATATGTTTTTACCTTCATATAATCTATATTCCAGTTGAACCAGCCTGCTGTTACGTTTTAGACAATAGAGAACCATTTATGATTTGGGGTACTTAGGATAAACAGTCTTGATATGATATATAGAAGGGAATGGACAGGGGTCTTAATTAAGCCTAATTCTTCCATGACATTTCTCTGGAAATTTGCATGTTTTTTTTTTTCCAAATCCCAATCCTAAGAAAAAACAGTAGAGAAATTGGGGAAAAGTTTATAATTCTCCCATGAGAAAAAAAGGTTAACTATCAATATAGAGATGTTACTGATTCGTAGAAATTCATTGACGTCAAGTCAAGAGCAAGAGCAGTTACCAAGAACATACACAACATTTCTGGGAACTAAGATAAAAGTACACAGGAGAAAAGTGGTTATAATCTAATCAGTTTTGCTTGTAGCTGTTGCCATGTTATAATCGTGTCATCATGATCCCGTTTGTGGTTAAATGAGTCATTCTTACAAGCAAAATAAACGTTAATAAGTTTATACTCAGTATATTTTATGCAAACCCTATGAGTGGTGTTCCAAGAAATTACAAATTTTGGAAGCAAAATAATTCCTCAAATTGGCATTTTTTTACATGGGATTGATTCTGGGTAGTGCTAAGAGCCTTGCTAGGATATCTGAATCATATATCCTTTCAATACTACCCAATAATGTTTGCTGGAGTATTCTGGTGTTTGAATATTCAATATAGGCTACAGTGTCAGCGCTTAGCACAAGGCCTGGAACTAAGTAGGCATTTGACCAATGTTTACAGATTGACTAATTGAGTTTTCATAAATGCTACTAAACTTAATACTTTTTATTTATAAACAAATTTTGAGATAACCATAATAATTAATGGAGTATGAAGGATGCTAGATATAGTTTAAGAAAGATAAAGGAAATTGGTCAGTTTGTTGCCAGATATGTTTAGAATTATAAAAGTATTCATTCATAATAACAATAAATCATGCATTTATTATTATATATCTTTTAATAGAAAACCTATGAAACTTTTATTATAACTATATCACAGAATTCACTGTTACTAAGGTTACTCATTATCACTTTAAAATGCATAAATAAAATATTATGATTCCATCATGATTTCAGGAATCCCAAGAATTACAATTTCAAGATCCCAAATCCCAAAGATTAATAACTGTTGGGAATTTGAAAACACTATGAGAAAAAGTAATATTATATAGCAATTCATTTATCCCATTTGGGCATTATTTTCTTATCTAGAAAATGAGATGGTTGGAGTAAATGGTTTTCAAGGATCCCCATACATGGCATTCTGATTCCCATATCTCTACCTTTGGATACGAGTAGTCAGTACCCCATATCCAGAAGGTAATTCATCTTCATATCTGTCTTACAGGATCCTTAGGTTTTTCTTTTTTTTTTTTCATTTTTTGTTTTTTTCAAATCAGAGATCCAGTTCCATCTCCTTTAGGAGGTTCATCCTGATCTTCTTACCTCTTCCCCCTCCATCCCTATCCCCCAGTATTTAGCATTCTCTCCCTCTTAAAACTGCTTATATTACTCTCTATACACACACATTATATGTAATCACTTGTGAGTATATTGTGCACACACCCCATCACAAATCGAATATAAGCTACTTGATGGCAGGGACTGTTCCCTTTTAATCTATATACCCCAATGCTTAACACTCTCTCTTCCTATATTAGGAATTGAATACATTCTTGCTGAATTGAACCAAGTAAAACCGAATGGACTCAAAACATGTCCACCATCTCCAAACCCACACCTCTTTCCACTTATACTGTGAGAATGAATATTAAAGCCATTGGCCTCATTCATAAGATCCTGAGATTAGGATAAGGACCTCAAATGAGTTCTAGTCCAATTTCTACCTGATTCACAAACCTCTTAGAGTTCTCTACTATTGCTCATCTTATATCAGTTGAACACCTCCAGTGAGGGGGTGTGCTTCTGCTTTTGTACAAGTCTATTTCTTAAGAATATTTTCCTTCTTGTTGTTGTTATTATTGTTTTTTCATTATTTCAGTCCTGTCCAACTCTTGGTTACCCCATTTGGGGTTTTCTTGTCAAAGATGGTTGAGTGGTTTGCCATTTCCTTCTCTAGCTCATTTTACAGATAAGAATACTGAAGCAAACAGAATTAAGTGACTTGTCAAGGGTCACATAGCTAGTAAGTCTCTGAGGGTGGATTTGAATTCAGGACTTCCAGACTCCAGGCCTGGGGACCTATCTGCTGCACCACCTAGCAGCCTAAATAATAATGTCTTCTATATTTGAATCTAAATCTGCTTCCTTCTAGTTTTCAGCCATTGGTCCCATTTTTATCCTCTGGGACCAAGCAGAAAAACTTGAATCTCATTTTACATGAAAATCCTTCAGATATTTAAATATATCTACCATGTCTCCTATATTAGATAGTATTTGCATAGTGTAAATATTTGCAAAGCACTTTGCATATGTTATCTCATTTAATTGTCACAGCTGTATGAGGTAGGTGCTATTGTTACTTTCACTTTACAGATGAGGAAATTGAGACTGAGAGAAGTTGAGTAATTTTTCCAGGGTCACACAATTAATGTTAGAGGCAAGGTTTAAACCCAGATCTTCCTGATATCAAGTCAAGGAAACTGAGATTTCCTCAGGATCACATGGCAAGTATTTGACCTGAGCAATACTTTGAGGTAGGTGCTATTATTACCCCTATTTTATTACTGATAAGGAAACTATACTGAGAGAAGTTAAATAATTTGCCCGGGATCATACAGTTAATATTAGAAGCAGGATTTGAGCTCAGGTCTTCTTGATATCAAGTCCAACACTCTTGTCTACTCTGTATCTAGCTGCCTAAACTTTCTCTACTGAAAATTAAATACCTCTCATCTGTTCAATCATTCATTCATTATATGACAGGATGCCAAGTTTCCTCACCACCCGTATTCCTCCTCAAGAAGCATTCATGCTATTTCCATGCACTTACTAAAATGCAGTTCCCTAAACTGGACAGATTGCTTTAGTGGGGTACAATGAAGAGTGCTAGATTTGGAGTCAGAGGACCAGGGTTCAAATTCTTACATTGTTACTTGATCACTTTATGACCACAGCTCAGTCTCTTCTTTCTGGATCTCAGTTTCCTCATCTATTAAAACAAATAGGTGTAAGGTACCTGTTAGTTTTAAATGTTTTGTCCAGAGATCCAGATGTAGACTAACAGAGTGGAATGGTAATCTCACCTCCTTCATTCTATGTATCTTTTAATATATCTTAAAATAGTATGATGTTTTAGCTGCCACATGATATTGCTGCTAACATTGTGCTTTACAATCCATGAAACACTCCCTACTTCCCCCTTTTTACAAATTGTTTTAATTGTTAAGTCTGTTTTATTTCACAACAAACTTTTTTGGGTCTAAGGATGTGATTTTATTGGCAAAGGTAACTTTCAATATGGAAACTTCCTCTGGAAAGGAGATTAGCATTTGATCTCTCTGTAATGTAGAATCTTAAGAGTATTTTCTGGGGCACTGAGTGTTGACTTGCACATAGGTACGAAGTCAGCAATTATCCGTCAGAGAAAGGGCTAGGAGCCAGGTCTTCCAGACTCCAAGGCCAACCCTTTATCTTCTCTTAATAGTGCATTCCTTAAGACTTACTCCCATCCCATGCCCTCTGGTAAAATGATAATAATGATAATCAATTAGTTAAGCAATACCTTAATACTGAAACAGTGCTTATGAATAATTATTAATAATAAGTAATTGTTCATTTTTGTAAATTGGGTAGTTCGCAGATCCTAGAGAGGCTTGGTCTTCCACATAATAATATAAGCAGGAATTTGAAACAAAGAATTTCAATGGATGACAAAGCCTTAAAGTGATTTCATATATGGAATTCTTTCTTTTCCTTCCCCCCTCTAATTCATTTTCATAGAAGACCAAAGGAATCCAGTGTTGAAAAAACTGTCCAACTTTAGACTTCAATAGGCCTTGCCAATTTGTTGGAAGGTTGTCCCCTAAAATGATGCTAAATTGGTGCAGTTTAACAATTGACATTAAATGTGGAAGACTTTTTAACCATAAATCAAATAGAATCTTGAGACAGGAATGTTGCTCTTGGTGAGCAGGAAGCTGAAATTACAAAATAGGTAATTCCTGTGGGCACTACTTCGTTGTCTGTTTTGTCTTCAGTAAGACTTCAGGGACTAGGATGAGAACTTTCTTGTAAAGAGAGTAAGTTAAGCTTGTGAGGGCCTATAGACTTGTGAGGGAGAAAAAGCAGAGAAGAGTTTTTACTATATCTGATGACAAGTTGATAAGTCTTGCATTTGCAAGAAAAAAATTTCTATATGGAGTTTGCCATTTGTTAACAGGAAGGAAAAGTATATAGTTTGGAATCAAGATTATTGCTTGTATTTGTTATTGCAATTTTCTTGTAATTAATTGTTTGGGATTTACATTGAGAGATAGATGTAAAACCTGTTCTTCCTTTTATGGGGAGAAATATAGCAATCAGCTAAGGATCCTTAGTGAAGCCAAAAGCTAGATGCAAAGTGAAGTATTATAATGTCATCCTCAGTTGAGCTCTCCCTATCAACAACTATCAGTGAGCATGGGGCCAAAAGATCATTATCTAGCAGTCACCACATTTGAACAGAAGAGAATAATTACAGAAGATACTAAAGGCCATACCCAAGTACCTCACAGAAATTACAAAACTTCCACCCAAGACCAGGAGAAAGCAAGTTCAGAGGAAGCAACCCATTGACATTACCAGAATACATTGGGAGGCCTGATAAGTGAGAAAAATGATGCTCTACTTCAAATGCGTCCTGGATACACATGTTCCCTAAAAGTACATTACTCTGTGTGTTTTTCCTAGTGGTATCTCTTCTTCCCACTGATGGTGCTTATTTAGTTTGGGGAGAAAATGTTCTATTGTTATCTTCATCGCTATGCTATTTTGCTAAATATATTTGTTGTGAAGTATTTTTTTCCTCTGGTTGACTGGCAAAAGTCAATACATTAAAGGAGGTTTATGAGTTATGGTATTTTATGGGTTGGGACATGGAGGCTTCATTCAACTCGAGATAACTTGTCTGGGGTGAATCACATTCTAATAGTAAGGTTTCCCTGGTACTATATGTAGTTTGCCATTTGTTAACAGAAAGGAAGAGTATATATTTTGGAACCAAGATTATTTCTTATATTTGTCATGAGATTTGTTTCCTTCTGGTTTTGTGTTCATTTACATGATTAAAATTATTGTGGGATTTGTTTGTATAGGTCTGATTCTTTACTCTGCATCAATTCAGACTAGTCTACTGGTTTTCATGGAATGCAGTTGTGAAGGAAATAGATTAGACAGGTGGATGGAAAAGAGCAGTAGAAGGAACTGTGGAGGTGATTTGAAGGCCTTTGCAGTTGTGAAGAAGCAAGAGATACAGTTGTTTAGGGAAAATTTGGGGGGACTTTAAGAAAAGTTGAATAGGAAGATTTAACCTGAAGGAAAATGGCTAGAGATAGGGGAAGAGAAGAATTGAGAGGAAGGGTTTGAGAAAGAGGAAGATCAGAAGAAATAAAAGGAAAAAAGACTAGAGAAGAAGGAGGAGACTTGAGGTCCTAAGCTTACAGAAACAGAATAGGAATGAATGAATAGCATTTGTTAAGCACTTACTTTTTGCCAAAGGATGTGTAGGTTACTCAGGGAAGAATAACACCTCTAATACCTAACACACCTAACATACCTAAGGACTAACACACTAATACCTCTGGTATGAGGTCTTGCTGAGTCTTTTCAGGGCTGCTCATCCACCTTTGGTGTCCACCTGGCATTCAGGTCTCACCTATGGCTCCAAGAAACTATAGTGCATGCAGTGGCCATACCCTGGTAAAACCATCTTGCCAGAAAGGTTTAATCAATTTGAAGGTAACAAAACAGGCCTCAAAACTGTCTGTGAGCTAGGGAGATGTCTATCTACCTCAAGCATGTGAAGACTTCCCCTAGAGGAATGGGTGAATGAGAACAATTTGTTTCAATGGCCATGAAAGTGTCTGGAGCAGATGTGGTAGAGTGCTTGGTGCTTGGTCAGATATCAAAGATGCTAAGCTCATTTACTACTTTCTGGGCCATCACCAATCATTTGACTTTTGTCCTTCCATTAGACTTCAGTGAGTTTGGAAAAGGGGGTAAGACTGCTGACTTTGCACAACTACCTAATTTAAGTCCAATTTACATATAAGTCACCCATCATATCGTGATGTCACTGATCTTCAAAAACAAAGGACAAACATCAGCATTTCTTTGCCAAGCACTGGGCTAGGTGGAAGGACATAAACACAAAATCAAGACAATACCTGCCCTTAAGAAACTTACATTTAAACCAAAGGTAACACATGTAGAGGGGTGGAAACTAGGGAAGGGTGTTTTGATTTGAGAAGTAACAGGGATGATGAATAGAGGAGAACAAATTGCCATACACTCTTTAGACCAGACAGAATGGTGTTATTAATTCTATTGCTATGTCCAGAGCAAGATGCATAAATGGGAGGGGCACAAGAGGAAGGGAGAGTTATGCACAGGTTGGCAAGTTGGATGAAAAGAAGATGGCAAGAGTCAATGATTGAATGGGATTTTAAATGTGATTTAGGGCTGCTTTTATTAGTAGGTTGTGTGAATTTGTTGAAACTTTTTATTTTATAGGTGAAGAAACTGCAATAGAAGAGATTAAATGAATACTCCCAAGGTTACATAGATAAGATACAAAGGTAAACTGAGATTCAAGACAAGGTCAATGAATCAACCAACAAGAATCCATTAGGCACCTACTGTGTGCTAGATACCATGACAGTCAATAGGATATAGACACAAATGAAATAGTTCTTGATCTCAAGGAGTTTATATGCTATCATAAGGGACATTTAGATATATAAATACATGTAAAATACTTAATACTTTTAATGGGGGAAGAGCTAATAAATGAGATCAGGAAAGACTTCTCCATTTCTATTAAGAACATCATCACCCTTCCAGTAACACACGTTTATAATTTCAGAGTCATCCTTGACTTCTCACTCTCCCTCACCTCACATATCTAATTGGTTGCCAAGTCTTATAAATTCTACTTCTACAATGTCTCCCAATCCATTGTTTTCTCTCCATTCATGTAACCAGCATCCTAATTCAGACCCAGCATCTCTTACCTGGACTATTGCAGTAGCCTTCTACTTGGTTTGCCCGACAATTCCCTCTTCTCTTCAAATCTATTTTCCATATAACCACTAGAATGATTTTCCTGAAGAACAGATCTGACCATGCTCCTTTGCTACTCAGTAAGCTCCAGTGACCCCTAATTACCTATAATTGCAAAAATAAGCTCCTCTTGCAATTAAAGTCCTTCACAGGTTGTGGTTGTATTTGTGGTTTGTCCTTCATTCTTGAAGAGGACTGTGACATCAGGAAAAGGATGACATGACTTGCAATTGAATTGGATTTGAGTAAAGGAGGCCTATGCAAAGTCACCATTCTCACTTTCTCCTCCAGAACCATCTGTGGATGGTTCCATCTCTATCAGCCTGTGGCCAGATAGAGATCAGGATGACTGGAGATGACCCAGGATGGAGTGGGAGACCTTGGCATTTTTAAACTAATGTCTTTCTGAGTTATCATTTTGAGTAATGCAAAATCCATTCAGTGAATAGCTATTCACTCTTTAAGAAGTGAGTCAAGGGATGACCCTTTTAATAAAAAAACAAAAACTCAAACTGAGAGGTCAAGACTGTCAGGGTTACTGGATAAAAGAGAAACAATTCTCTTTACATTCTATCTGAGACAGGAGGGCCCAAAAAATAATCACTAAGTGGTGCTTGGGCTGGGACCAATTGTCATCCAATAAATGAGAGGAAGGATGAATTGGATTTAAGACATAGTCTATTAGAGGAAAATCTAATCAATAAACACCTAGATAATTTGGTAAGTTTCAGCCATTGAAGTTTACCTTCCTTTCCACAATCAAACCCTTTGCTACCTTTCCAGTCTTATATATTACCCTCTTTTATACATTCTGTGCTCCATAAAGTCAGTCATCAAGCATTTTTAAGGGTTTACAAAGTGCTAAATACTATGCTAAGCCCTAAAAATACAAAGAAAGGCAAAAATATAACCCCTGCCCTCATAAGGTTCACATTTTAGTAAGGAGAAAATCTTCTTCTTGCTCTTGCTCTCAGGTAATGCTTCATTTCCATCTCCTTGCCTTTGTGCAGGCTGCCATCTTTGGGTGCCCTAGCTCTTCCCATCTCATCTCAGAATCTCTAGTGTCCTGGATACTCAGTATAAATTCTGTCTCCAACTTGACGCCTTTCTTTCTCTTTCCTTACCCTTCCCCAAAGTCATTGCACTAAAAATACCTTTAATTTTTGCATAGATTTTATTATTTTGCCTAAATTTTATGCATAATTATTTTGTAAATAGTTATATATGTATATGTTGTTTTTCCCAATACACTATGAACTCCCTAAGAGCAAGAATTCTTTCATTTTCCTCTTTTTAGTCACTGAACTTAACACAACACTTGAAACATAATAGGCTTCATGACTGATTGGTTGGTGTGAAATCCATACATATTTGTTTCAAAGGTATCTTGTCAATTCCACTGATCTATTTTCTGTTTCTTAAGCAGTCACATAAAGTTTTGACCATTTTAACTTTACAATAAAATTTAAGATTTGATCATACTAAACAGCTTTCATTTCTACTTTTTTATTACTTCCTTTGAAATTCCTGGCTTTTATTCTTCCATAAGACATCTGTTATTATTTTGTATAATTCCGTAAAATATCTTCTTTGTATGACTGTGTATTAGGACACACCAGAGTCTCCAAAGAATTAAAATTGAGGGTCAACCAAAGAAGAGGTACCTATATAGTATAAGTAAGATGCAACACATCACTAACCAAGAAATATATTATACTGCTGAATCTTTCATAGTTGCTCATCATACAATATTGTTGTTACTGTGTATAGTTCTTATTCTGATCACTTCATTTTGCATCAGTTCATATGTCTTTTTATAT
The DNA here is from genome assembly GCA_011680675.1 of Gymnobelideus leadbeateri. Lineage (NCBI taxonomy): Eukaryota > Metazoa > Chordata > Mammalia > Diprotodontia > Petauridae > Gymnobelideus > Gymnobelideus leadbeateri. Next base: position 556,124 of record WOXC01003769.1, on the reverse strand, counting down.
TCATTAATATAGCAAATTTATTATTCCAAATGGCACTAATACATCTGTAGATGTTCATGATGACAATCACACTGCACAAAAATTTCTTGCCTTCTAGTTTCTGTCCAACTAAAAAATATCTCCTTAACTTTTCCCTCACACTACCTGAAGATTCTCTTCAGGCCATTTACCCAAGCAAAACCTCTTAATGCACTCATTTTCAATTTTCGGGACACTATGTTTCCCTTTGAAAAATGAAAAAAATGTTACATACCTATCCCAATCCACCCCCACTTCCCAACCAGATAAATCCTGTAAAGAGGACACTTTTTCTGACTCTTTGAAGACTTGAATAAATATGGAAATAGGCAACTTAAGTTGCATCAAGTGGGAATATTTCAAGTTATGGTACCTAGTGGGTCCCAAATGGGTCATGCGAAACACAGAAACCTATAAGGTTGAATATCAATGTGTTTTCAAAGTCTCAAGTTGCCATGAACTGATTAAGTATATGCAAAGAGATGTCACTGCCATTTTAACAATTTTTTGCATTGGTGTTATGCTAGAGTCCAACAGGAGTTTGAATTGATGTTGGAAAGAGTTTTTACAATTTGTCTAGGAAGTTATCCAGGGCTTTGCTCTTTGCATTTGCGGGTCTCTGCCACTTGGCAAGGGCAGCTAGTGTTGTGAAAGGGGTCTACAGGCAGGATCTGCCAATGGTCAAATACACACTGAGGGAAGGCTTGGCCACCTGTATTAGGTCTCAAGTCAACTGTGATGCCCAAAGATTCGACAGGCAGATAGGCTTTCACAACAAACATGGGGGTGCCAACAACCTGGGACACCTCAAACACATGCCCTTGCTTCCTGTTTAGGACACCATAAATGTCCCCAATCACTTCTTCTGGACACTAAATCTCCACATAGATGGGTTCCATAAGATGGGACTGAGCAGTCAATACACAGGCATAAAGGCAGCCATCAGGCTGTGGGGATGATTTGTCTACCACCATGGTGAATTGGCAACAGCATGCAAGGACACATCATGTACATCAAAATAAACTGCCTGCACCTTCACAAAATGCACCCTTTCGTAGCCCACTGGAATCCAGCCACCACAATGCCCTTGATCTCATTTCGGTATGGTGATATCTGTGAGAACATTGGGCCCAGGTCATCAGGGCCAAAGCACCAGATCTTACAGGCCTCAGTCACATCGCACTCATACTTCTCAGCCTGGTACCAGGCCCTTTTCCTGAATTCCAGATGGGCAGCTTTCTTTGCTAATTTCTTCAACCAGGCCATCAGGCATGTAAGTCTTTCCAGGCTTTTCTGAAAGTATCCTGCCAGTCATTTATTATAGCATTAGAGTATTTTATTTAGCTATTCCCCATTTGACTGGCATCCCCTCAATTTCTTTCTTTTTTTTTCTTTTTTGCTTTTTGGAGGGGGCGGGGCAATTGGGGTTAAGAGACTTGCACAAGGTCACAAGACTAGTAAATGTTAAGTGTCTGATGCCAGATTTGAACTCAGGTCCTCCTGACTCCAGGGCTGGTGCTCTACTCACCTAGCCACCTAGCCACCCCCATCCCCTCAATTTCTAATTCTTTGTCACAACAAAAAAAGCTGTTATAAATAATTTTGTACATATAGGTCCTTTACTATTTAAAAAAAAGTCTCTTTTGGATACAGACCAAGTAGTAGTATTGCCGGGTTAAAATATATGCACAGTTTTATAGCCCTTTGGGCATAGTTCTAAATTGCCCTTCAGAATTGTTGGATCAGTTCACAATTCCACCAAAAATGCATTAGTGTCCCAATTTTTCTACATCTCTTCTAACATTCATCATTTTCTTCTGTGATATTAGACAGTCTTATAGGTGTAAGGTGGTATCCCAGAGTTGTTTTAATTTGAATTTCTCTAATCGATAGTGATTTAGAGCATTTCCCCCATATGAGTATAGATAGTTTTGATTTCTTCTTCTAAAAACTACCTGTTCAAATCACTTGACCATTATTAATTGGGGAATGATTCATATTCTTATAAATTCTACCTATTTGATAAATACAGTCTTTATCAGAGAAAGTTGTCATAAAGATTTCCTTCTGTTTTTTGCTTTCTTTCTAATTTTGGCTGCATTGCTTTTGTTTGAGCAAAAACTTTTAAATTTAATGTAATCAAAATTATCTGTTTTATGTCTTGTAATTATATCTCTTGTTTGGTCTAAATCCTTCCTTGTTTATAGATCTGACTGGTAAACTACTCCATGTTCCCCTAATTTTCTTTTGGTATCACCATTTATGTCTAAATCATGTACCCATTTTGACCTTATCTTGGTATATGATGTGAGATGGTTGATACCTAATTTCTGCCAAACTGCTTTTCATTTTTCCTAGCAATTTTTGTCAAATAGTGAGTTCTTATCCCAAAATCTTGGATCTTAGTGTTTATCAAACAAGAGATTACTAAGGTCATTTACTACTGTGTATGGTGTATCTGATTTATTCCGCTGTTCTACTACTCTATTTTTTTAGCCAACACCTGATCGTTTTGATGATCACCATTTTGTAATACAATTTGAGATCTGGTACTGCTAGTCCACATTCTTTCACAGTTTCCTGCTCCCCTGACCCATTCCCTTGATATTCTTGACCTTTTGTTTTATTTCCCTCAGATTTAGTCAGTATTTTTGTTTCTCCTTTACCAAGTTGTTAATTATTTTTTTTTTCATAAGTATCTTGTATCAGTATCATTTATTTCCCCAAATTTTCCTTACCTCTCTTATTTTATTTTTAAAATACTTTTTGAACTTTTGCAGAAAATCTTTTGGAGCTTGTGGCCAGTTCACATTTTTCTTGGAGGCTTTGCATATAACTGTTTTGACTTCCATATCTTTTCAGTTTGTGTCTTGATCTGACCTGTCACCATAGTAACTTTCTATGATCAAGTTTTGTTATTGTTGTTATTTTTGTTTGCTCATTTTCCAGTCTATTTCTTGACTTTTAACTTCATGTTAGAGTTGGACTCTGTTCCCAGGGTGGACAGGGCTCTTTCCCAAGTTTCAAATTTTTCATGTTTCTGCTTTCAGAGATAGTTCTGGGAAGGAAGGGGGGTGGTGCAGTATGTAAATTTTTGGTTCTTTGAAGGTGGCATGATGTAAGTAGAGGTGTGGTTATTGATCTCCTGGCCTGTGCTTTGGTCTGCAAGTGAATGAAAATACTCTTTTTCACTCTGGAAGTGTGACCAGGGTCCCCACTCCCCTGAGACTGTCACTTGAAACTATGTATGGGTAATGCCACGGAGACCTGCACTGAGTGCCAGCGAAGTGTCCTTGTAATTTCCTTCTGACCAGTTGTCCAGCCCTTTTACCCTCTGTGGACTGAGAGCTCCATAAGCTGCTGCTAATGCAGCTGCCCCATAAGGCCTGCTGCTGACTTGTAAGGTTATGACCTATTCTCCACTCTCCCCCTGCTGAGACTGACCTTTCCTGCTGATATTGTAAGTTGTCTTGGGCTGGAAAATTCTTTCACCCAGACCTTTTGTTGGTTCTGATTCTCCAGAATTCATTTTGAGGAATTGTTTTAAAGTTCTTTGGATGGGAATTTGGGAAAGCTCATGGGAGGCCCTGTCTTTACTCCACCATCTTGACCCTTTTCACTTATTTTATGTCATATTACTGAAACTATTGCCTCAATGTATTTGCTATTGATTCTCTATAGTTTTCCTAATAAACCATCACATTGTCTGTGCACAGGAATAATTTTTCTTCCTTCTTGGCAATGCATATACTGTCTTCATTTTTTTTTTTGTTAATTTATTGCTATAGCAAGTACTTCTAGTATTAGTCTAGGCTTCTTATTGGGAAAAGTGTCAAGTATCTTTTCATTGTAGAAAACAGTATTAGTTCTTGGTTTTAGAAATTTTTATTATTGTATTAAAGAGGCCTTTTTGATGCTTCACATTTTTATTTAAAAAAAATAAATGAATGCCACATTTATCTTTTGGTATCATTATATTTTTGTGACTATGTAATCATTTTCCTAAAGTTGAAACATCCTTGGTATAAGTACAATTTGGTCAAAATAAAAACAAAACTGTTTCGGGACAGTAGTAATAATTTCTTTTTAATTTTGAGCTCCAAATTGTCTCTCTCTCTCTCTCTCTCTCTCTCTCTCTCTCTCTCTCTCTCTCTCTCTCTCTCTCTCTCTCCCCCCTCTCCCTTTTCCCATTCACTCAGAAGGCAAGCAACATGATACCCACTATATGTGTAAAGTCATGCAAAACAGATTTCCACATCAGCCATGTTGCAAAAAAAAAAAAAAAAACAAGAAAAATCAAGAGCATGAAAATTTATACTTCAATCAAGCGTTTGTCAGTTCTCTCTTTGGAACTGGATAGCATTGTTCATCATGAATCTTTTATAATTGCCATTGATCATTATGTATAATGATCATTTTGTAGATAGAAAACTAACTTTTAATTTGTTAAGACTTGAGTTCAAATCCCATCTTTGATATATTCTGGCTATATGATACTTGGTTAACCTCTCAGCATGCTTTCATGCATGTCTCATAAACTTCTTATAATTATAAACTGCAAAGCAGTTGCTCTTCTACATTGATTGGCATGACTTTTCTCATTAGGAGTTACATCTATCAATTAAATCACAAGTCCTGCCCCTTACAATATCCACCCAAATAGTCTTATTTTCATTTTTCAAATTTTATTTAACTCAATTTTTTCAATGCCTATTTTGCCCTCTGGTTCCAGGACACCAGGGCAGTTTTCTTTGATTATTTCTTGAATGATGGTTTCCAGGTCCTCTTCTTCATGATGGCTTTCAGGTAGTTCAGTAATTCTTAAATTATTTCTCCTGGATCTATTTTCCAGGTCAGTTATTTTTCACATGAAGTTATCTTCCATTTTTTTTCATTCTTTTGAATTTGTTTTGATTGATTCATGATGTCTCATAAGGTTTAGCTTCCACTTGCCCACTTCTAACTTTTAAGGTGCTATTTTCATCAATTAGGTTTCATACTTTCTTTTCCATTTGGCCAATTCTACTCTTTAAGAAGTTTTCCAAGCTGTTGACTTTTTTTTTTCATAATTCACTTGCATACTCTAATTTTTTCCCCAATTTTTCTTCTATCTCATGTATATATGTTTTTTAAACCCCATTTTGAACTCCTCTGTATGTTCTCTCTGGGCTTGAAACTATTTCTTATTTTTCTTTGGCGTTTTACACGTAGATGTTTTGACATTGTCCTCTTCTGAGTTTGTGTCTTAGTCTTCCCTGTTACTATAATAATTTTCTATGTTCAGATTCTTTTTTGTTATTTTTTGCTCATATTTTTTCTTTATTTTAAATTTGATTTCTGTTCCCATTGTGGAAGAGGCTTTGTCTTAGGCTTCTTGCGTTAATGGCTTCAGACCTGGGTTGTTTACCTGGTGCTATACTGATATTGTCCAGATGCCCACAGGGGACTCTCATGTCTGGTGCTATGTTAAGGGAGTAAGGTAGGGTGGTGGTGGCTGGCATTGTGGGAAGCTGTAGAGTTCTGGCAGCTTACCTAGTGCTGAACTGGGGTCCTACTGGTGATGCCTAGTGTGTGCTGGGGTTAGGCTGTTTTTGTGTGTGTGTGTGTGTGTGTGTGTGTGTGTGTGTGTGTGTGTTTTCCAGGGCTACACTGAAGCACATGGAGGTCTAGCCCCTGGAGGCCACCTGTTTGCCCTCGGATCATGGATGTCCTTTACCCCACAGGATGCCTGCCCACATGAAGCTACACTGAAGTTCATGCTGGTTCTTGGAGTTGGAGTCTGGCAGTTCCCCTGGATATTCTAAAGCATGTGGAGGGTCCTGGTATTGGTGTTTGCCTGCTCCACCACACTGGGGTTCAGGATATCTTGCTAGTTTACTGATGTGGGGCTCACTGCTGGCTTGCTGATATGATTCCTGTCCTCAAATGTGCTGCCCTTCCACCTGAGAGAGAAGGCTCTTTATTACCCTGCCCATTTTAAAGGAAAATTTAATTTTAATTTTAGTGAGATTGTTTAATAGTGCTTTCTCTGACTTTTCTTCCTCTGGTTTATATATCCAAACCATATTCACAGCATAAAAAGAGTTTTGTATAAGAATATCTTCTTTAAGACAGATTTAAGTATTATGTAAATTAATATCTCATTAAATATTGATAAATTTTACTTATAAATTCCTTTATAAGATTCTCCCCCCCTTTAATTGTTTAGATATGGTTTACTCATTTTTTTTCTGGGATTAGAATATCTGTTTCCTGATTTGTTTGTGTTGATTATTTTATATATTTTTGGAGATGTTAATTTAAAATTTTTGTATCATCATGGTTTATTTGTTTCTTTATATTATGTAAACTCACTTTTAGACATTCTCTACTTGTGCATTTCATTTTTTAAATCCAAGTGTAGGGCTTTGTATTTATTCATATTAAATGAAATTGTATTTGATTTGGCCTAGCATTCTATCCTATTACTATCCTTTTAAATCTTGATTTTGGTATCTAATATATTAACTTTGTGACATCTGCAAATATGATATATATGATATTTTGCCATTATTAACAAAATCATAAATATAATTCTCATTTTTTTGTCTGCTGGATCTGAATGAACATGCTAAGAGAAAAGAGTAGTTCTTAGATCCCTAGAGGCTGAAAGTTAGAATGGTTGGAATTCCCTTAGCATATGTCTTTTGTGTTGGTACTGTCATACCCCATTTTATTGCACCTTACTTTATTGCACTTTGCAAATATTACATTTTATACAAACTGAAGGTTTTTGGCAACCCCGTATTACGCAACTTTTTTAGTACCATTTTTCCTACAACATGTGCTTACCTTGTATCTCATTGTCACATTTTGGTAATTCTCACAATATTTCTGACTATTATTATTATTATTATTTGTTATGACAATTTGTGATCACGATCTTTAATGTTGTTATTATAATTGTTTGAGGGTTCCATGAACCACACTCATATAAGATAGCAAACTTAATCTTTTTTCTTTTTTTTTTTTTTGGAGGGCAATTGGGGTTAAGTAACTTGCCCAAGGTCACACGGCTAGGTTTTTGTTTGTGTGTCTGAGGCCAGATCTGAACTCAGGTCCTTCTGACTCCAGGGCTGACACTCTACTCACTAGGCCACCTCGCCGCCCCCAGCAAACTTAATCTTTAAATGTTGGATATGTTCTGACGGTTCCACTGACTCCTATTCCTCCATCTCTTTCTTCAGGCCTCCCTAGTTTCTATGATACAACAGTATCAAAGTTAGGTCAATTAATATCCCTATAACATAAGTGTTTAGGTGAAAGGAAGAGTCAATTGATGCCCAGTAGACTTCATTTTTGTCTTATTTTAAGAAATTGCTACATCTATCTCAACCTTTAGTAACCACCACCATTAGTCAGTAGCCATCAACATCAAGGCAAGACCCTACACTAGCAAAAAGATTACAACTAGCTGAAGGTTCAGATGATGGTTAGCATTTCTTAGTAATAAAGTATTTTTAATTAAGGTATGTATATTTTTGGACATGCTACTATTACACATGTAATAGCCTACAATATAATGTAAGCATAACTTTTACATGCACTGGGAAACCAAAAAATTAATGACTTATTTTATTGTGATATCCATTTTATTGTGATTATCTGGAATCAAACCCATAATATGTCTAAGGTCTGTTTGTATTTATTTTTAGCATATAATTTCTACAGGGAATGGACCTGTGATTTCATTGGTGTAGGGAACTCTTAGTGTGGAAATTCTCTTAGTTAAGATCAGCACATTCTCTTAGATAATTAATGAGCACTGAAAGGTTAAATAATTTATCATAAGTCCTATGGTCAGTACATGTCAGAGGCAGAACTCAAAACTGGGTCTAATATCCACTATGCTGCACTTTATTATTTTTTATGATGGGTCTGATTTCTTAAACCTAAGACACTTTGATAATCAGAAACTAAATGGAAACAACTTTCCTCTTCTGTGTTTTTAATGAGGCCTCCAGAGATGGGGTGTCAGAGTCTGTATTACCTAACCCTTTGTGCCCCTTGAGTGATAGGTACTCTGGGGGAAGTTCCCCAGAGCTTTGGGACAGACCAGTCTCATCCTCATCTGGAGGCCAAACAACCAAAGATGCTTGAAATTCAGATTTGAAAAGGCTCCATCTCTCCCTTTTGCAACTCTTGGGCTTCAAGAGCCAATGGCTTGAACCTTTCCTTTCATGTTTGTGGCTGGAGGTCCACTCTGGCACCCTGAAGAGCTGGTCTTTCCTTGGATTTAATTTTAAATTGCTCTTATTAGGACTTTTTGGAGAGTGGACCCTCTTTCTCGTTTCTCTCTGAATAGGTAACAGTTACTTCAATTCCTCCTAAACTTTTCTGTTTGGGGACAATCCCTCTCCTTTCCTTTGGTGTGGGCCAATAGAAAATGGCTGTTATTGATAGAAGTGAACAAGAATGGGGCCCCATTTTTAAAGTTCCACTCATTTTTTATTCATAGTTTCTATAGATGGGTATTCCATGTTGATTTTCACACACCTTCATGACATTCTTTCTATGGTGATAGGCAATAAATGACAAAAACCTATTTGAAGCTGTCAGGTAAATAAACTAAGCATCCCACAAATGGTGAGATACTATCTTTCTAATGAGATGCTCATAGGATAAAGTAAATGACATCACCATCTTTACCACAGAGATCATCACTCTCTAATGGCAGATGGCTACCCTCTATTAGCCTAGAGATAATCACCTTCTGAGGGGAGTTCTGAGTTCAGGAAGACTTTGTTTCTGTTACTCCTAGCTGAAAACCTAGAACTAAGACAAAGGGAGATAGTAGTTTTTTTACTACAGCTTTTCTTCACATGACTAAAAATGGAAAGATTAAAGGTCTAAGGAAAGCAGAGTTGACCCAAATACCCCTTTTGAGGTCAAATAGAACTGTGACTTTGCTTGAGTCAATGAGTTTTGGGTTGTCAGGGAGAGAGGTTGCCGATGGTTACTACTTTTGTGACCTTGGCTAAGCCACTTACTTTCTCTTGGCCTCAGTTCTCATATTCATAAAATGAGAGGAGTTAGACTAGATGTCTTTCATTTGAAGCACCTTCAAGCTCTAGATCCATGATCCTGTCATACTACATCTTGACCCACTCAATTTCCTCTTTTCTAACCCAACTCTTTTCTTTCTTTGTCATCTCCCGCATTCCCTTTATCACAAAGAGCATAATTCTCTTAGTGATGGCAGTGCCTTGGTCTTCCTTGTTCAATAATGTATCGCAGAATAGAGATTAGAGATAGAGAAGGTATTTTAACTTCTTCCTCCTCTTCATGATATTCAATACAAGCATTATATATGTTTTCTCTTCTGATCCTCACAATAGCCTTGTGAGGTAGATGCTATTATTGTGCCCAATTTTATAGATGAGGAGACTGGGGAAGAGAGAGAGCAAGTGACTTGTCCAAAGTCATATAGCTTCTAAGTGTCTGAGAATAGATTCAAAATCAGGTCTTCCAGACTCCAAGACTGTTACTCTTTACACTCCACCAGTGATCTCCATGCAGAATTTCACTTAATCTTTTCTCAATGACTTCTTTGCCTTATTTGTAGGGATCTTCATAGATGTAAGTTCCCTAGCCTGCTACAATGAACCTTTCACATTTCATTCTGGTTGTCAACAGAAAGTTCTTCCAGTTCTGGTCTAAATGCTGCCTTCCACAGTAAAAGTTAATATTCTCTTGCTCTATCTTCAGTAGAAACAAAGATTCTTAGGTCACCATTCTCTGTCTCTTTAGAGACTTGAAGAATGCCATTTATTTCTCCTTTAACCCTCCCTTCTCTCAGCTAAAAATAATCCCATTCATCTGTCCTTTCCCCTTCAATCTTTCAACCTTGCCTAATGCTTCTTCTGACAGAGGATCCATTGTTAATATTCATTTGCAGATGGGACATGCCAATATCCTCAGCAAAATGTCAAATTAAGATTTGTTTTTTGCTATGGTGCAACCCTTGAAAACAACTCTCATTTCTGGAGGTTTATTCTGCGTCTTCTCAGTTACTGTCTTTTTAAATTTGTAGGGCAAATAATATCACTTATGTTAAAAATGAGAGAACGGAACTTAAATGATCAGGTAATAAAATGCCAGAGCTGGGATAGAAATCCACATGTCTTGCCTCCATGTGCATTACTCTTTCCTTTTTATCCTGCTATTATCCTCTCCTGCTTTTCAGAGGTGAGATGCCTATGATTGGAGGAGAGCCCTCAAGGACTCTGCCTCAGTAGACTCTTTCCCAAAGCCAGAGCTCTGCTCCAGTTAACCAGCTTCCATACTTTGTGAATTTTAGTTCTTTTTGAGGGTGGAGCAGCAAAAAGGATATGAAAAATAATACCTCTGAGGTCACCCTTTTTACAGAGCTATTATGAGAACATTAATCCCTAATGAGGGACTCATCATTTAATAAGAAAAATAAGAGAGCTCTGATTATGTATATTAAGACACCATCTGGATAAACCTGAAAACGCAGAGAGAACCCACTACAACCTATCTTAGCAAGATATAATAGGAGCACAGATTTAGAACTGAAAGAAGTCCAGAGGTTTTTTAACCCCATGCCTTCATTTTGCATATGATGGAACTGAGAACCTGGGAGCCAGGAGGATTTGCCCAACATACCATGTGTAGTGTCAAAGGCAGGATTTGAACATGGACCACTTGATACCTGAGCAGGGTATCACAGTACCATATTCCAGCACTGCATAATAGTCTGGAGAACTGGAATTATGACTAGGATCTGTCTGAAGAAGTAGAAAGCTGAGTCCACTTTTAAAGCAGGGGTGGGCCTTGACTTGGGGGAAAGATTATTGTCCGGTGACCTGAGGGTAGGGAATGAACTAGTGGCATATTGCTCCATGGAAGGAATGGATGAAAGTTGAATAGAGAATTATGGGTAGTTTTGTATGACTCAAGCAGAAAGTAGAGTCTGAATTGTAATGCGAGATGAGGGCAGCTTGTTAAGTATATATATATATATATATATATATAACCTTGGGCAAGACACTCTATTTTTCTGAACCTTAGTGTTCTCATTTGAGAAAGAAAGAATTGAACTAGATAACTTCTAAAACCATTTCCATCTTTGAATTTGTAAAGAAAAGAAGAAAATGGGAGAAACAAAAGCTATAGACTGACTGGCAAAAGGGGCTTTTTCCATGGAAAAATCCAAATTATGCTTGCATCTATAGCCATGATGAGGAAGGGGTAGGAACAAAAAACAAAACAAAACAAAACAAACAAACAAACAAACAAAAAGACAAACTTTCTATTCACTGTCTTATCCTTCCATTTTTTTTTTTTGACAAAATCATCCTAAGTCCATTACCCTTTCTTCACAGGATGCACTTCCCAATGCACCTCCATTTTCCTGGGACTACAATCACAAATAAGACTCACTCAGAATTCTAATCACTATATTATTCCCCAGCACATTTTTATAAAATTAGGTATAACCATAAATTTCTTCCTGGTTGTGCTAAGTGAATTTTTGACATATATGTTCTATTTCCCCAATTATACAAGGAGCAGCTTGGGATTTTCTCTCTTTTCCTTAGTACAAAGTTCTCTGCGTAATGGATGCTCTTTTTTATTACCTAACCAAATGACTAAATCTATCTATCTATCTATCTATCTATCTATCTATCTATCTATTTTTTTTTTACTTTTCAGACCCAATGAAGACAGAAAACTATTCAGAGGTGAGTGAGTTTATTTTCCAAGGGTTCTCTAGCTTTCAAGAGCACCAAATTACACTTTTCATGGTTTTCCTTGCTCTGTACATCTTAACCCTTGCAGGCAATGCCATTATTGTGACCATCATCAGCATGGACCATCACCTCCATACTCCAATGTACTTCTTCCTAAGCATGCTGTCCATTTCTGAGACCTTGTATACTTTGGTAATTGTCCCACGAATGCTGGCCAGCCTCACTGGTCTGAACCAGCCCATCTCTTTAGCAGGTTGTGCTACTCAGATGTTTTTCTTTATTGCCTTAGCTATCAACAACTGCTTCCTGCTCACAGCAATGGGATATGATCGTTATGTGGCCATTTGCAACCCCCTGAGGTACACGGTAATCATGGACAAGAAGATGTGTACCAAGCTAATATGTGGTGCATGTGGCATTGGTCTGACTGTTGCAACAGTTCAGATTGCATCTGTGTTCAGGCTGCCCTTCTGCAAAGCAAAAGTACCCCATTATTTTTGTGATATCCTCCCAATAATGAAACTTTCCTGTGTTGACACCTCTATCCATGATATCATCAATTTTATCGTTAGTTCACTAGTGATTGTGGTGCCCATGGGTTTGGTCTTCTTTTCCTATGTCCTTATCATCTCCACCATCCTAAAGATTGCATCTGCTGAGGGGCGGCAGAAGGCTTTTGCTACATGTGCTTCTCATATCACTGTGGTCATTATCCATTATGGATGTGCTTCTATTGCCTACCTCAAGCCCAAGTCAGAAAACACCAGGGACCAGGATCAACTGATCTCAGTGACTTACACAGTTTTCACTCCACTGCTGAACCCTGTTGTATATACTCTGAGGAATAAGGAGGTCAAAGATGCCCTGCGCCGAGCTGTGGGAAGGAAATCCCTATCCTAGGATCTCTGTGAGTTTGACACAGGGTCAAAAGACAATCTACATGACACAAGTTATAGAATATCTTTTTTGACTGGCCCACTGCATTACAGCATGAACTTAAGCAAAGTCAATAGTGAACAGTGGGTTTTCAATGTCAATAGTGGGCTACTACTTGAAGATAATGATTCTGAAAGGTGTAGTGGGAAGAGGAGAAGACTTGGAGTCAGAAGCTGAATTTTACTCTTGGATTAAATATTTCCTTGCTCTGTGATTATGGATAAGTTATTTAGCATCCAAACATCATAAAAAAGTGATAATGCTTGCATTATACACCTTACAGGGTTTTTATGATGAAAACACCTTGTAAACCTTAAAGTGATAAAATAAGAGAGCATGGAATAGTTTATCTGTCACATTCATGAGTAAGGAAAGAATTTATGACCAAAGAAGTTACACGGAGCATTACAAAATGTATAAAAGGTAGGTTTGATTATATAAAATTAAAAAGTTTTTATAAAACAAAACCAATGCAATCAAATTGTAAGGAAAACAGAAAACTGGAAGAAAAAAAATTTTTATCTCTGATAAAGGCCTCATATTTTATAATAATGCTAGTCATTCCCCAATTGATAAATGGTCAAAGGATATGAACACACAGTTGTCAGACAAAAAATCAAAGCTGTCTATAGTCATATGAAAAACATTCTTTAAATCACCACTGATCAGAGAAAGGCAAATTAAAACAACTCTGAGGTACCACCTCACACCTATCAGAGTGGCTAATATGACAGAAAGGGGAGTGTTGAATGTTAGAGGGGATGTGGGAAAACTGGAACACTAATGCAACATTGGTGAAGTTGTAAACTGATCCAACCATTCTGGAGAGCACTTTGTAACTATGCCAAAAAGGCTATAAAACTGTGCATACATTTTCATTCAGCAATACATAAACAAGCTATGATATGTGATTTTAATATAATATTATTGTGCTGTAAGAACTGATAAAGAGGGTTATTTCTGAAAAAAAAAATCATGAAAATACTTGCATGAACGGATGCATAGTGAAGTGAACAGGACCAGGAGAATGCTATACACAATAATAGCAATATTGTTCAATGAAGAAGTGTGAATGATAGCTATTTTCATCAGTACAGTGATCCAAGACAATTCCAAAAGACAAATGAAACATGCTATCCTCCTCCAGAGAAAGAAATATTGATTGAATACGTACGGAAAGATGCTATTTTCACTTTCTTTCATTCTTTTATTTGAGTCACTTTGTGCAAAACTACTAAAATGGAAATTTATATGATTTCACATGTACAACCTATATCTGATCGTTTTACTGCTCATTGAGGGGGGAGGGAAAGAAAGGCAAGAATTTGGAACTCAAAACTTTAAATAAAAATGTCAAAAAAATGTAAAGGCAATACAATTATTTTCTCATATATAATAATAACAATATTTACCTCCATAATATACAATTTTACCATGAAGAATAAACTAAAGCTTTTTATGAGCGAGGTATTAAAGAGTCAACACACTCCTGAACCTTTGATCCGATATTTTGTGTCCCCATGGCACTTGGTATTCATGTCATGTGACTGTTCAAGGCTTATTTAGTCACTGCCTTCAAACCGTGAGATGGAGAGCATTCTTATTTGGTGGACTGATTATTATAAACTCAATACAAACAATCAGATGAATAGGCAGCAAATCTATTCCAAGTCAGGTGAGAGATCAAGATGGAAGGGCCTTAATATAGAACAAATAAGAGATACAGTATCATGATAATGAACAAAACATAATCTGGAAAGCCTAACATAGGATTTGATGGTTATGAGGGAGATGTTAAGGTTAAAAGTTACCAGACTGGAATTTCCTTGAAAGAAGGGATGGTGTCCTAAACTAAAATTAAAATTTAACTTAAATCCCTCTTTGGCAGCTTGCACAGTGATTTGAAGTAATAATAATAATAGTAATAACAATAATAATAATAATTAGACAATCAGTACTTGTTGAATTGAGAAAGGAAAACTAAGTTCTCGTGAACCTTTCATGACACACACAGAGACACATATACATACATGTATATATACATGTATATATACATATAAAGACACATAGAAATATATACATACATATGCACATGCATGTGTATGTATATACACATAGCCCCCAGGTCTAAAAGATAAATGACTTAGAATAAGTCAGTTGTAAAATTGATAGAATCATTTTTTCTCCTTTAAGAACACATACTTTTAGTTTTAGAGGTCAACCAATGGTAGGGTGGAGAGAAAGAGAGAAGAGAGGGGAGAAGGAGGGGAAGGGAGAGGAAGAGAGGAGAAGGAAAAGGGAAGGAAGGAGAGAGGGAAAGAAGTAAAGGAAAAGAGGGAGAGGGAAGAATGGAGAGGGAAATGGAAGGAGGGAAAGAGGAAGAGAGAGCGAGACAGAGAAGAGAGAGAGACAGAGAGACAGAGATAGAAAAACACTATGCTCTTGGGTGCTTATTCTTGCTTTGAATGGGAAACTTATGGTGAGAGTTGACACAACTTCAGCATAGAGAGGGCCTGAGTTACAGTTCTGCCTCTGACATACATTGGTTGATGGATTGTTGGGAAATCTATAGATCTGGGGGAGTCCCATGCATAAGTTTCATGCCTTTGTAAGACCATAAGTCAGAGCAGGTGGTACTCTACATTGGTAAAGGAAGTTTTCTGATCCAGAGTTCTCTAAGACCAAGAAATTGCAGGTCTAATCCAAAACAATAACAGCAACAATCACATAACAATAACAGCAAGAAAAAGATCAAGCACTGGAAAAATATAATTATGCTGTTGTTTCTCATCATTCTGTAAAGAAGAGGTGGTAAGGAGAGACCCTCACAGAATTTATACTGAAAGAATTAGGCACACATATGAATGTAGGAATTCTTGGAGAGCCACCCATGTCCACTCAAAGCTAGGCTTCAGGGCAAGGGAGGAAGGAAGTTTATTTCCTTTATCAGAACACCTTTTGAGGACTCCATGTATCTTTGTTGCCTGAGAGCTTCCCTGCTTCCTTTCTGACAATACGTTCCTGTAGGTCAGGTTTCATGCTTTTCCTTTCCTCTGTCTTCCCTAGCACCAGAACTCCATACATAGTCAAAACACGGAGATTTCAGTTCTGCCTCAGCCTCTAGTCTTAGGGACCTGAGAACTATCCCAGATCTCCCTGGTGTGATTTTCCTAGAGAAGGCTTATTGGAGGAGACTCTTAAAGGATAGAAACATCTGGGAAATGAGGTATTTTATGTCTGATGGGGAGCCCGGACCAAGAAGAAAGATTAAAAATGAAAGAGCAAGGAAAGCTAAATGGGAGATAAATAATTCTGAGCTGGACATATGGAAATTTATTTCAGTTTAAAGTGTCTAGATAAGGCCAGGATGTAGACATGGCTATGGTTCAGAGGTAGAATTTGTCTTTACCACAGTATAGAAAGTTTGACTGATATGGAATTAGAAAAGGTTAGTTTGATTTCTGAATGTCATTCCCTATCCATAGGTCTCAGTGTCACCAAATGCAAAGTAATAGTTAAATCCAGGTGTCACAATGGATAGACCACTGAGCCTAAAGACTGGAAGACCTGAATTCAGCCTTAGACATTTACTAGCTGTGTGATTCTGGGTAAGTCACTTAACCTCTGTCTGCCTCAGCCTCCTCCACTACAAAATGGGGGTGATAATTATAGCACTACCTCACAGGTTGTTGTGAGGATTACATTACATAATATTTTTAAAGCACTTAGCACAATACCTGCCACATAGTAAGTTCTTAATAAATGCTGTTTCCTTTTTTTTTTTTGTTCTAGAACTAGATCTTATTATCTTAAACTCATTGATAAGGTAAGGAAGAACTATGGTGGGGCCAGGCATTACCCAAAAAGCAGAATAGAATCTAATAACTGTTAGAGGTGAATGGGTTCTTAGAGAGCTTCTAAACCTGGGGACAGTGATTGATACTTAACCTATGTATAGATATTCTACCACTACCACTTTCAGTTGCAACAGTAATAAGAATACAGTTTGGGAGGATTAGAGGGTAAGGAGAGGAATTAAACTGTTTTTCCCACCTCCCTTTACTCTCACCATTGATTGGGACTCTAGGGCAAATCAGAATTGGTAGGGGTGGTGTGCAGTACGTTCAAGATCAATCAATAAAATTTTGAAACCATTTAGAAAGGAAACAGTAAACTGGGGAAAATTTTTCTCTGAGAAAGGTCTAATTACTCAAATATACATAGAACCAAGTCAAGAGTATGTATCATTCCCTAATTAATAAATGTTTAAAGGATATGAATAGATAGTTTTCAGAAGAAGAAACCAAAGCTATCTATAGTTGTATGAAAAAAATCCTTTAAACCACTGTTGATTGAAGAAATGCACATTAAAAAACTCTGAGGTACCACCTCGCATCTATCAGATTGGCTAATATAACAGAAAAGGAAAATATAAATGTTGGACAGAATGTGGGAAAACTGGAACACTAATGCACTGTTAGTGGAGTTGTGAACTGACTCAATGCTGGAAAGCAATTTGGAGCTATGCCTAAAGGGTTATGAAAAAATATGTATACCTTTAGATTGAGCAATACCATTACTTGGTCTATATCCCAAAGAGATCAAAGAAAAAGGAAAAAAAGACCTATAGGTACAAAAATATTTATTTGCTATAGCTCTTTTTGTGGTAGCAAAGAAATGAAAATTGAGGGCGTGCCCATCAATTGGGGAATGCTGAATAAGCTTTATTATATGCTTGTGATGGAATACTATTGTGCTATAAGAAATGAAGGAGCAGGATGTTTTCAGAAAGACCTGGGAAGACTTATATGAACTGATGGAAAGTGAAATGATCAGAACCAGGAGAATATTGTACACAGTAATAGCAATATTGTATGATGATCAGCTGTGAATGACTTACATATGCTCAGCAATACAATAATGTGAGACAACAGTGAATAAGTTATGATAAAAAGTGTTATCTACCTCCAGAGAAAAGCTAATGGTGTCAAATGCAGATCAAAGCATACTTTTTTTTTTTACTCTTCTTCTTCTTCCTCTCTGTGTTCTTTTCAAAACGTGGCTAATATGGAAATATATATTTGCATGAGTGCACATGTGTAACATATAACAAATTGGTTGCCTTCTCAAGGAGGGGGACAGGAAGAAATAAGGGAGAAAGTTTCAAATCCAAAATAAAAGAAATGAATTTCAAAAATTTTACATGTAATTGAGAAAAATTAAATGAGAGAAACAATCAATAAAGATTTTTAAAATTACTACTATGTGTCAGGATCTTGGTAAGGCGAGAACTGGTTGTGAATTTGGAGTTGAGGATGTGGGATCAAGTTGTGATTCTGCCACTTAAAACCTACTTAGGCAAGTCATTTAATTTCTATGGTCCTTAGTTTTCTCATCTATAAAACAAGGTCATTGAATGAGTTTCACATTCTAAATTCTAAATCTATGATTTTATGATTGTATGACAGATTTGTTGCTAGATGCACTGGTTCCCTGAACTATACTTTGGGAATAGAATGGGAATGAGGTAAAGTTCACTGGGTATCCACCCCATGCCACACACTCCATGACCCTTACCTTCCAATACAAAATTTCTGCCATGTCCAGATTCCCTTATGATGAATAGTTTGGCAACAACACATAAGTCTAATAATCACCTCCTTGGGGCCCAAACTGAGTGGGATCCCAAGTAAGCAATCATTATTCTGAAGGTTTTTTTATTGATGCTATTGCTAGGTTGGACAGTTCCAGGGAGTCCCAGCATAGGAGCCAAATCTACCAGCTTGAGGCTACTATAGGAAGAGGCCACATGCCCGTGGGCAAATGATCCCTATTTGTCTTCCTCGGGTCTATGATCTCTCTACATCATGAAAAAAAGTTACTTAATTAGCTAGCATCCTGGGAAAATTGCAAAACTGCTTTGGGAATATTAGATCCTGAATGCTTGTAGTAGCTGTAGCCCGAAAAAAAATTTACTTGTGACTACTAGAAATGAGAACTTGAGGAATCTTAACATTATTAGGTTGATTGGACCTCTGAATTGTCATAACCAAGTAATTCAATTAAAAGAGAATTTTCTGAGTGTCCATCAGAAATAATTCGGGTGACCCAAATGGAATTTTAAAATGTGATCACTGACTTCAGTGAATCTGCTCTCCACTGACTGCCTCTACTGCCTCTGAATTTCTTAATTCCATAGCTCTTGGCTATCTGTCTTCCATTCCCATCACCTTAAAAATTACTCTCTGAGAGGTTTCCTCATCTTTTATCTTGCTTGCTATCACTGCAACACTTAACATTATTGACCATCCCCTTACATTCCTCTTTTTTTCACATAGCTATGATTATTCTTTATTTTCTTCTCCATTCTTCTTTCAACTAGGTATGAACATCCTTGAATGCTATATAATTGACCATCTTCTGTTTTCTCTCTATACTCATTATTAAATAATTAAATCAACAAGCATTTATTGAGCACCTAATATTGCCAGGTATGTGCTAGTAACTGGAAATATGAAAACAAAAGTAAAATAATCCCTTTCCTCAAGGAGCTTACATTATAATAGGAGAGACATCATGTACCTATTAAGTTATATACAGAATATTTTATTTTATTTATTTTTTACTTTTTGGAGGGCAGTTGGGGTTGTGACTTGCCCAAGGTCACATGGCTAGTTTTTGTGTTAAGTTTTTGAGCCCAGATTTGAACCCAGGTCCTTCTGGTGCTCTTTTTGCTGTGCCACCTAGCTGCCCCTATATACAATATTTTAAAAGTAGAAATAAAGAAACCAAAAAGAGCAAGGAACTAGTAGCTTGGGGATCTAGGAAAAGTCTCCTGCTAAAATTAAGTTTGAACTGAGTCTTGAAGAAAATCAGAGATTCCAAGAAGTGGAAATAAAGAGGGAGAACATTCCGTCCACAAACATTCCAACAGAGTGTGCAAAAGCATAGAGAGGGGAAAAATAGCATCATGTATGAGTAACAACAGAAAAGTCAGTGGTCTGATTAGGACATTTAACATTTTTGTCAAAGGATTTGATTGTGCATACCTTTATTTCTCAACTTTGCCTGTCTTCAATCAGTCTCCTAACTGTATTTTCCTCTCCCAGTTGACCTTGTATCATCTACAAAGATACTGAAGTGGTTTCCATTTCCTTCTTCAGCTCATTTTATGGATGAGAAACTGAGGCAAACAGGATTAAGTGACTTGCTCAGGGTCACACAGCTAGTTAGTGTCTGAGGTAAGACTTGAAATCACAAAGATGAATCTTCCTTACTTCAGGGCCAGCACTCTATCCAGTGCACCACTTAGTTTACCCTTGCTTAATTTTAGGGTGATGCTCCTTTATAGCACCAAGACTCTGGGTCTGTGTATTAAATGCTTCCTTCTCTAAAGTTGTAAATAATGAAGAATAATCCTTCAGTTTCTATGTCAAAGTACAGTAATGGGTTCATTTTTCAACATTATTTTTTGTGCTGTGCCCTGGATGAAGCCCTGCTCTATGACTAGTCAGTGACATTTTTTTGGTCTCCCCACACCAAAACCCCAGGGCCCATTCTAAGTAAAGCTACATTTTGAAATTGCTAAGTAGGGACTTGGTGAGAGTTGGAAACTTGCCTGGGCTGCCTGAATCAGAAAGGTGAAAGTATGCCCTGATTAACTCATTCTCCCCACAGGGGAGCTTTAATTTCCTTTTCTTAGTTAAACTATGATGTGATTTGGCTCTGCTTTTGACAAGTGTACTGATTTGAAGGGTTGTCCTTCGTGGTTAATGGCTCCAAAAAGTTGGGCCTAGTATTAAACTAGCTTCTGGTGTGAGTGCCTTCTAAATATTTTTATGACTGTCCCTTTCTGATACAAAGTAGGTTTTAACCCTTCCACAATGGAAGTGTCTGGGTTTCTCTTTGTTGAATGTATTAAACAGATTTGGCTTGAAGGGAACTTAAAACTCCACGGCTACTCTTATTGTGAGTTGAATCCATTTGGCATTAAATGAAGGTCTCAAAATCTTCTAAGTTTAGCCATGGGCCTGTTTTCTGTTAGTATTGCCTGAGAACCACTGCCTATGCTGCTTAGATAAGATTCTGCTGTTGGTTTTATTTGGTTATCTTGGAACTTCCTGATACCCTGACCTGACTGTCTGTCTTGATAAATCATGTCTATAGCTAATTATGGCTGCTCATTTCTCTTGTACCTTCTTTTCTCTGTGTTCCAGACATCACTATCTCTATTTCTTCTGAAAGTCTACTATCTTTTCCATTGAGTCATATAATAACATGGAAGGAGGGACCCTCTAAAGTTTTACCACATCCCTCAGGAGATATAGAACCTATCTATAAACCCTTTATAGTCAGCCTGTCAGGTTTTAGAAAAGTAGATTTTTATACTGAGGACAACACTGGAAATGATCCTTTGATCTAAATAAAATAAGCAGACTTCATTTTTAAAATATTATTTTTCAATAACTGAATATTTATTTTATCTCCCACATCCATTAAGCAATGAAAACAAAAAGGAAAATCATAACAAATATTCATAGTAAATGGAAGCGAATTCTGTCATTGCTTATATCCAAATGTACATCATTTGTCATCTCACTGTAAGAAGATGCATTGGTCCTATAGTTTGTCATTGTATTGATCAGAGTTCTAAAGTCTTTCAAAGTTGTTTTTCTTTAAAATGTTAAATAAGCTATTCTGCTTCTGCCTTACTTCACTATATCTGTTCACGGAAGTCTTTCCAGTTTCCTCTGAAATTGCCCATTTTGTCATTTCTCTTGGCTCAGTAACATTCCATTACTTAAATTACTTACTCATACCCCAATGAGTGAGGACTCTCTTAGTTTTCAGTTTGGGACTACTATGAAAAGAGTTGCAATAAATATTTTATCAAAAGGGATTTTTCTTTTCTTTGATATTTTAGGGTATGCCCAGTAGTGGTATAGTTAGGGGAAAGGTTATGTATAGTTTAGTCACTTTTTGAGCATAGTTCCAGTTTGTTTCAAATAATAGACAACTTCACAGCTCCACTAACAGTGAATTCATATGCCTGTTTTCCCAAAGTCCCTTTATGAATTCATGTGAGTATTTTCCCACAGGCCCTCCACTGTTTGTCATTTTCCTAGGATGACCAGTCTTGATGAAAGGGAGTCAGTTTAAAAAGAAAAGAAAAAAATTCTCAATTTTAGATCTTTCATTTCTCATGCTCTGGCCATATTAGGAGACAGGAAGAAGATCATGCTCTCAGGATTGAAAAAAAATATTTTCTTGTTCCTGAGATTTTTGTGGGGAAAGACTAAATTTATAACACCACAAAAGGACTGCAATGTAATTATTTGACCTCATTTTCATGTAGTAAGAACATTGGTCTGAGCAGTCAGGTATGAACTTTTGAATATTAATGTTCAAATTAAAATGGAAACAAAATTGACTTTATCCCGAATTTCATAGTGTAGTTTCTCTGGATTTATTATAGACTGTTAAATTAGAAATTAATAATTTTGAATATATTCAACAAGTCCTATTCTTTTACTCTCTCAGGAAGATAATTGGATACAGGAATTCTCTTACGTCTTGTTATGATTTTAATCTCCTATGCAGTGTAAATGCATTTTGTATGGATCAATTCAGAATATAAGGACATTTTAGTGCTTTGTTTTTTTTTAAGCACTTTTGTGTTTGAGATGATTTATTACTAGAAAGTGTTTAAGCTAAACTCGTCCTCCTGCCTTTTATTTTTTCCTCTCAGTTTAAAGAGGAAATATATTCTGGAAAATCAATACTTCATTTTTAGGGAGAAAACTATTAATTGTCTATGAGCATTAGTATGAAAAATAACTTGGTTGAATTAAATTGTTTAGCAAATTGAAGCAAAGTGTATGCAGATCTAGTTGTAATTATCCAGGAGGAATGACAAGAGCAAAATATTATTAATCCAATACACAGAAAGGGTGCACTAAATTGCAAGAGAGAATGAGTGGAAAAAGACAAACCAAACTAATGCTGCAATTGAAACATAAGACATGATTTGGAAACAGAAATGTTTAAGTTTAATCAGTTAACAACAGTGGAAAAAAGGAAGGTGAAGTATTATGGATATATAAAGAGAAATGTGGTAAATTACAACAGAGTCTGAGTTATCTGACATTTGCAAGTTATTGAAATTGAAAACTGAAAATCAGAAGGAAAAAAGACACACAAAAACACTTAGCTAATCTTTGGAAATAGACCTAGTAGTAGTCTTGCTGGGTCAAAGGGTATAGGTTAGAAACTGTCTGGGAAAAGAAACTGTCTCTGAAAAGAAAATTCTTATCCAGAGAGTTGGAAAGATTTCTAGTGATTTTTCAAATTTAATTTCACAGATACTTGTATCCTCATGTATATTTAGAAAAAAAAAGTTGAAATCATGAAGCAGCCTTAGAAATGATCATTTCAAGTTCAGATTTCCATTGGCTTTGATAGATTAAATGGAGACAATCATTATCCATAGTACAGTTGATCTAGATTGTGGATAATAATCTGTGGACAAGGATATCATACCTCCACAAATGCAATGCTAATATTGATACATACTCTATTTTTTTTAAATGTATCCTGCATGGAATCCCAAATTGAGAGCTTCCATACCAAGTTTCGTCCTCACCAATAGTTAGTCAATACCATGGAAGTAACTTAGAATATCAAAGTGAGAAGTGCATGCATATTTTTGTTATTTTTCCAACTAGATGATTTAGAGATGCAATTAACTAATGTTATAAGTTTGGCGACAATACAATTTTATGTTTTAAATTTTTTAATAATGTATGGTTGCTTTATGTCGATCAATAATCCAATAGTCACTAAGCATTCATTCAGAACTTACTATGTGCTACAAAGCACACTAGTTATTGGGAACACAAGGCCAAAAGAGAAACAGTCTCTGCCTTCAAGGAGCTTACATTCTAATGTGAAAGACATCAGGGATACAGAAAAATATACAGGTTATATATAGAAAATGAATACAAGGTGATTATGATAGGGAAGCCAAGAAGACTAGATAAGACTTCATGCAGAAATTGACACTTGAGTTGAGTCCCGGGGATTTGAAGAGGAAGCACATTCAAGACATGGAGAGCAGGCACAAAAAAGGCAGGAAGTAAAGTTATGAGAGTGTCACATGTACAGGAACTGTAAGGAAGTCGTTTATAAATTCCTGGTTTCATAATTTTGGAAAGAAGGTTATGTCTGGGGGACATGGCACACTCCTTCTGGCTAATGATTCTCTAAATGTCTACAACCTGGCATGTGAAGTGCAAATTCTGTTTTGTTAAGCACTCAAAAGACAATGCATACTGGAGGGAGATATTCTAGGTACTAGGTGTAAAACATAATAAATGTTAGAAAATTCTTACAGTGCAGTTTCAAGGATGGCAAAGAGCAGCTGGCATTAAATAATCATGATCCCAAACTGTTGATTTTAATTTCTTATAATCCAACAGCAGGAAAAGTTCATGCCGCTTTACAGTTAATTAGCTAAAGAAAAGGCAGTTCAGGTGACAAACATCCCGAATTTTAAACCTGAAAGACAAGTGAAAACTAAATGCCTCCACATACATTTTAATGGACATCAATATTCCTTTCAATGTGCTCATTTGAAACTTGGGTATGGACTTTAGAGTTCTGTACTAATTATGAATAGAAGACTTCGTGGATGTTTATGCATTTAAACAACTGGATAGGTGCTTGTTTATGAAAAATGCCTTAGGATTTCTGAGTCCTATTCTTCACTCCCCACCAAATGATAAGATGGTCTTTACAGCACTTTCATAAAGAGCTTATTTGATTCCAAATTCATTCATATCTTCTAACAAGCTGTTCCTTGTGCAGTAATTAGTTGACAGTGCTAACTTTACTTTTTGTTTTTTTATTAAACAAATGCTTTATTAACTTCTGCTTTACATCATTCATTTCCACCAGATTTTGAATTACAATTTTCCCCCCATTTTTGCCTACCCACCACCCCAGAATAGCAGTCCCACTAGATATCACCTCATCCAATCTGCTCTCTCCCATATCGTCTCCCATACCCCCTTCAACTTTGCCATTAGGGCAAGGTGAATCTCTGAGCCCCAATGCCTGGACATCTTATGAAACATTTAATTTTAAAACTTCAATTTTCAGATCCATTCCCTTCCTCCCTTGTCACCCACTCCCTCTGAGAAGATAAGCAATTCAGTATGTGTTGTACATGTATAGCTATGCAAAACATTACGATAGTAGATATATTGTAAAAGACTGCTTATATTTCCCTCCCACCCATCTCACCTCCCACCTGGTCCATTCCCTACTTTGATCCTGTCCCTCTTTGAAAGTGGGTACTTCCAACCTCTCCTCCCCACTAGAATGCCCTCCCCTCCATCATCCCCCCTCTCATCTTCCTTTCCCCTACTCTCCTGCAGGGTGAGATATCCCATTTAGTATGTATGTCATTCTCTCCTTGAGCCAACTTCAATGAGAATATGGTTTTGCCTTTATGCCTTCCTGTTCTTCCCCTCCCCTGCAACTACTTCCCCTTGCCTCTTCTACATGAGATAGTTTACTCTACCCTGTCTCTCCCCATCTCTTCTTGCCACTTTCCTCTCTCACCTCTCAACTTCACCCCTTAAGTATCATCCCTTCCCATCAAATTCAACCTGTGCCCTCTATCCATGTATACCTGTAAACATATGCCTACATACCCTTCCTCAATTATTTTCATAATGAGAAAGATTTCATCAGACACAGTTATTGTTTTTCCATGTAGGAATGTAAATAGTTCAATGTGGATAAGTTCCTTTTGATTTCTTTTCCTTGATTACCTTCTCAAGCATCTATTGCTTCTTGTGTCTGAATGTCAAAATTTTTATTCAACTCTGGTTTTTTCCTCAAAAATGCTTGAAAGTCTTCTATTCCACTGAATGACCATATTTTCCCCTGAAACAAAATACTCAGTTTTGCTGGGTAGGTGACCCTTGGGTTCATTCCCAGCTCTTTTGCCCTCTGGAATATCATATTCCATGCCCTTCGATCCCTCAGTGTAGAAGTTGCCAGGTCCTGGGCTATTCTGATTGTGTTTCCACAATATTGAAATTGTTCTTCCTGGCTGCTTGTAGTATTTTCTCCTTGATCTGGGGATTCTGGAACCTGGCTATAATATTCCTGGGAGGTTTCTTTTTGGAATCTTTTTCAGGAGGTGATCGGTGGATTTTTTCAACCTCTATTTTGCCCTCTGGATATAAAACACCAGGGCAATTTTCCTTGAGAATTTCTTGAAGGGTGATTTCTAGGTTCTTTCTTTGATCACGGCTTTCAGGTAGTCCAATAATTTTTAAATTGTCTCCCCTGGATCTATTTTCCAGGTCAGTGGTTTTTCCCATGAGATATTTCACATTGCCTTCTAATCTTTAATTTTTTGGATCTGCTTAACAGCATCTTGATTTCTCATAAAGTCATTAGCTTCCATTTGCTCCAGTCTAACTCTGAAGGAATGAATCTCCTCAGTGAACTTTTGAGATTCTTTTTCCATCTGGCAAATTCGACTTTTTAAGGCATTCTTCTCCTCATTGCCCTTTTGGGCCTGCTTTGCCATTTGAGTTAGTCTATTTTTTAAGGTGTTGTTTTCCTCAGTCAGGCTGTTGACCCTCATTTCATACTTTTCCTGCATCCTTCTCATTTCTCTTTCCAATTTTTCCTCCACTTCTCTCATTTGATTTTTAAAGTCCTTCTTAAGGTCCTCTATGGCCTGCAACCCACTCATGTTTCCCCTGGGGCTTTTGGAGCAGGACTTCTGACCTCACAGTCCTTTTCCCACTCTATGCCTCCAAAATAGGAGTCTAGGGTTGCATATTTCTCTTTCCTTTGCCTTGGCATGTGGCCACTTAATTACTTGACCTTTTGGCTTGTTGCCACCATATAGCCTAGTGTCAGACAGGAACTTTCCCCCCAGATGTGTGAGGAGGGCAGCTTCCATTTCTGGCAAGCTGTAAACCCACCCACAACCTCCACCCCAGATCACAATCCAGATCCAGGGAGGTTAAAGCAAGAGAGATTACCCCCCAAGACTGATCACTGGATCTCCCTAGAGTTCGCAGGCCAGGATCTGGAGCTGCTTCCGAAAACTACAAAATGTCGTTTCTCCTCAGTGGCTTCTAGCCCCAGGGGAGGAAGCCGACGCATTCCCCAAATACTGGTCCCAAAGTCCATAGGGCACTAACCTCTCACTTTGTCCTAGGCATGTCAATGTTGATAATTCTGGAGTCGCCACAGCTGCTGGTGTTCTGGGGTCTCTCCAGCTGGCCGCTGGCCCTGCCGCCCTGGGGCTAAAACCTCAGCGCACGGGGACCTGGGCTCTGCTTGGCTCGGCTCGGCTCCCCGCGCTCTGCATGCTGTGCGCTGCTGGCTCCCAGAGTGCTGTGCTGGTCCTTCCTGCAGGGCTGCTGGGCTGTCCTCAGTGGGAGGTTAGTTTCTCTGTGTCGTTCTGTTGGTGCTGGGGCTCCAGACGTTGTTCAGAGTCCCCTTTTACATAGTTTGGGGGGAATCTGGGGGCAGAGTGGCTTGGATGAGCTGTTGCTACTCTGCCATCTTGGCTCTGCCCCCTGTTAATCTATTTTTTAAGGTGTTATTTTCCTCAGTCAGGCTGTTGACTGTCATTTCATACTTTTCTTGCATCTTTCTTATTTATCTTCCCAATTTTTCCCCCACTTCTCTTATCTGCTTCTTAATGTCCTCTATGGCCTGTAGGCAGCTTGTATTTTTATTTGGGGCTTTTGGTGCAGGAGTTGTAACCTCACAGTCCTCCTCCATGCTTTGAGCCTCTTTGCCCCTAAACTAGGAGTCCAATGTTGAATTTTTCTGCTTATTTTGTTTATTTTGCCTAGGCATGTTGCCACTTAACTACTTGATTTGGGGGCTTGTTGCCATAATAGGACTCTGCCACCAGACAGGAGAGCTTCCATCCCAAACGTGGGGTCTTCACACCTTCCGCAGGTTGGGTGGCCTCTGTAAAGCCTCCACCCGCTCTGGCAAATTGGATACCCACCCCAAACCCCCCTCCCCCAGACCACAATCCAGATCCAGGCAGTTTAAAGCAAGAGCAATTAAACCCCAGACTGATTGCTGGATCTCCCTACAGTTCAAAGACCAGCAGCTAGAGCTACCACTGATGCTGCAAAATGGCTTCTGTGCCACGTTTCTTCAGCAGCTTTTCACCCCCAGGGGAGGAAGCCAACATG
Organism: Gymnobelideus leadbeateri; assembly: GCA_011680675.1. Classification (NCBI taxonomy): domain Eukaryota; kingdom Metazoa; phylum Chordata; class Mammalia; order Diprotodontia; family Petauridae; genus Gymnobelideus; species Gymnobelideus leadbeateri. The sequence continues at coordinate 528,166 of WOXC01003769.1, read as the reverse complement.
TTCCCCAAATACTGGTCCCAAAGTCCATAGGGCACTAACCTCTCACTTTGTCCTAGGCATATCTGTGCTGATAATTCTGGAATCGCCACAGTTCCTGGTGTTCTGGGGTCCCTCCAGCCGGCTGCTGGCCTGGCCACCCTGGGGCTAAAACCATGGCTCACGTGGGCCTGGGCTCAGCTCCCAGAGTGCTGTGCTGTTGTTTCCCAGCGCACTGTTCTGCCTGCTCTCAGAGCACTGCTCTCGCTGCTCCCTGCAGGGCTGCTGGGCTGTCCTCAGTGGGAGGCTAGCTTCTCTGTGTTGTTCTGTGGGTGCTGGGGCTCCAGAAGTTGTTCAGATTCCCCTTTTACATTGTTTGGAAGTTGTGTGGGGCAGAGCACCTTGGAAGTGCTGTTTCTACTCCGCCATCTTGGCTCCGCCCAGACAGAGCTAACTTTAAAACCACAAAAGTCATGTCTTGAAGATAGTATATAGTTCACAAGTACTGGAAATATGATGAATGCTATCAACATTTTATACAGGAACTATAAAGATGGATTGTAAAAATACTCCAGGAAAGTATAAAGATAAACCAAGAAAAGCAATGATCAATAAAACCAAAGAGAATCAACTATAAAATCTTCTCCAGTTGTAGGATCATCTCAAAAGATTGCCAGAATCTTGAGGAAGCCTGGAGTGAAAGCAAGCTGGGAAAGATAGAAGGTAAAGTACAAAATCGTCTAGACCCGCAGCAAGATGCAGGACCAGAATAGCATTCAGTGAAGTGTGAATTGAGTCATCATCTGTTGCAGAAGATAGGGCTAGAGCAATGTTCTGACCCAGGATTCAATGCCCAACCTAGTATCCAGGATATTCCAGGCCTGAATCACACCAGGAGACAAGGAAGTCAGGGCCAAGAAAGCCACTGAACTCAAGCTTAGAGAGGTCCTATACACAGCTTACAGGAGTATAGGAGTGGAGTTTGACTCAAGCATAAATTCTCAATCCAGAAACTGAGCCAAGAGATATGAAAAAAAACAAAACAACACAACACAAAAGGAAGTGTTAATGAAGAAACAACTTGGACTGAAGGAAGCCCAAACAATAAACCCAGGATAACTCCACAATTCCACATAGAACCTCAGAAATAAGCAAACCCTAGGGGCGGCTAGGTTGCACAGTGAGTAAGAGCTCCAGCCCTGGAGCCGGGAGGGGCCTGGATTGGTTCCAGCCTCAGATACTTAACACCCACACAAAAATAACTGGCCATGTAACCTTGGGCAAGTTACTTAACCCCAATTGCTTTAAAAAAATAAATAAAAAACCTTGAAATCAAAAATTAAAGGAGTACATGGAAAAAAATGAAAAAAAGATATACAAAATCGAATAGTTAGAGAGGCAAGAATGGCAAGGAAAATTAATATTTTAGAATAGATTTTGCTCAAGAATTGATTGGAAAAGAAGAATCTATATGTGTAAACTGACCTGGAAGCTGGACAAGGAGGGATAATCTAGAAATCAGTGAATTACCTGAAAATCATGACCTCCACAAAGAAAGCTTTGATAACAGAATTCAAGAAATCATAAATGAAAATTGACCTGATATCCTCAAACTAGAGGGAAAGGTGAAAAATAGCAAAAATCCATCAGCTACCCCCTAAAAGAATCTCTAAAATTAAAAATCTCAGGAACATCATAGCTAAAATTCAGAACCTCCAGGTCAAAGAAAAAATACTGAAAGCATCCAAAAGGAAAGGACTTAAGTACTAGAAAACAAGTATTAGGGTCACACAAAACCTGGCAGGTGCCAAGGAAAGGTGAATTGGAATATTACATTCCAAAACACAAATAATAAAGACTTATAAACAAGAGTAACCAACCTAGGAATAACCTATATGATGCCATTTTATAAGAGGGAAATGGATCTTTAATGAAATATAGGATTTCTCAGCATTCTTTTTAATCTGGAGCCCAGAGATGAGTAGATGTTTTGGATTGGAAATAAAAAAAGACAAGAGAAATATAGAAAGGTACCTCTATCTGATTAATTGTATGAGACTTTGTTAGGGATTAGTTGTTTGCATGCTAATAGGGGAAGAAGAAAAAATATCCCCTTAAAAACTGAGAATCTAAAGCAAACAAACAAACAAACAAACAAAAAACAAAGGGGGTGGCTAGGTGTCGCAATGAGTAGAGCTTTGGCCCTGGAGTCAGAAGGACCTGAGTTCGGATCCGGCCTCAGACACTTAATGCACACACAAACAAAAACCTAGTCATGTGACCTTGGGCAAGTTACTTAACCCCAATTGCCCACCAAAAAAAAGCAAAAAAAACCCCAAAACTGAGAATCTTCAAGGGCCATTCACCATTACTTCTATCTGAATCTTTTGAACTAGGTAGTACCAAAAGAAAAGATAAGCAATTGGTTGATTACCTCCTAATGAAGGTAGAAGTTTTTCAACCCCAGAATGAAGCCCATTTGAAAATTTAAAAAAAAAAAAGGTTCTTCCTAGTCCTGATTTCCAAAGTGTGCATTTGTAGTCATTCCATACCTCTTGCTAATGAGGCTTATTTGGGCCACTCTTCTTTGACCCCAAGTCAAATTTGAGCAATCAAATTTGCCCAAATAACTCTAAGGGATGGCAAAATGATTTTTTGTACTTTGAACTATCATCGTTATCCCTTTCTCTCATCCCATTTCCAAAGGTCTAAACCAGACCAATTGCTCGACCTGTAGGCTGGAACCTAGCATAGGGACAAAGGAATTTTTTTTTCGTATTCAATAGCCCTGAATATCACAAATTATTAAGCAGATTATGTGCTAGTTAACAGAGGGAAGCCTTTACCCTAATAGGGCAGAAAGTCTGTACCTACATGCTTGATTCCTCTGGCAACCTTACAAATAGTATTAAGTGTAGTATTAACTACTTGTGAAGTCAATAGGTTTTAAGATTAGCCCAAACAAGGAAAAGGTTCTGTGAAACTGATTAGAAAACTGTCTAGGTTTTGATAAGCATGGAGGGTAAGCAGTAGGTGTCATCTTCATATGTCTTGCCTGTATCATTGTCCTAATATTCAGAATTATATTTCACCATTTCTATCTCTCATGCCTTTGACAATCATATACTACTTTTCAGCCGACCCAAAGAAACAAGGTCTTTGTTAGAGTCCTTGCCCTTTAAAAATATTGCTTGTAAACCATTATGTTAACTATCTCAAGCTCATATATTGTGAAGATGGTCTTGATTGCTGAGACAATCTCTCTTGTCCTCAAAAAGCACAAAAATGGAGAATGTAGAGTCAGTGCTCCAAACTTGACTTGTTTGGTGATGCATCTAGAAAGTTTGACCTTCTTGTAGAGAGGTATAGGTAGGGTGGATATTGGTATCCTGAAGGATTGTGAGAATGTTGTCTTTCCCATATGAAAATTTGTTGACGCTAGTCAGGACAAAGTAAGACACTTGCTCAAATTGCTATAACTAAATATTCATTAATTTGTGCTTTTTTTCTTTGATTATTTCAAACCTATCTACTTGACGGCAGAGCTTCAAGGATTTTGTATGCCTTCTTTCACTTCCTAACTTTATGTACTTCCATAATTTTCCTAAATTTCTACTTCCTCCTCCCAGATAACTTTGTACCACTCTCTTTTGATTTTTTTTAATATATTCAAAAGATTACAAAAAGTTCATCTTCACTCTAACTGCAGGATGATATTCACCAGGAATATTTGGGAATTGCTAACTAAGCAATAATCATATATAAATGTAGTAAAATATTATTATGCCATAAGAAATCATGAAATAAATAGTTTCAGATAAATCTATGAAGAACAATGAAAAGTGAAGTGAGAAGATCCAGGAGAACAATAAAAATGACAACATTTATATTATCAGTATTATTAAAACAGTTACTTTTATTGAGGTAATTTGAAAAAAAAAAGTTTGGGGCTGAGTTGTGTATGATGGAGTAATGCTTAAAAAAATTAATTGGGTAGGAAAAGGTAAAATGGAGCAATTATATTATAAAAATGGGGTATTGAAGGATGAATTAATACAGAGAAAACAGGTGGGGATGGGGGACTGGAAATGTTGGAACCTTACTTTCATCTGGGTTGAAGAAGAAGCAATATGTACATCTGGAAGATATAAAAGTCTTCTGCACATGTAGAGAGGTGAGAAAACTGGGAAAGGGTGGGGCAAGGACATCTAGAGGGCTATGTGGATTGTAATTTGGGAGAGTGGGGGAGAAAATGGGTGGACTTTTTTCTTATTTGTTTATTTTTAGTTTACAAGATTCAATTCCATAGTTCTTTGAGTTTAAAATTTCCCTTCCCTCCCTCCCCCCATCCCCCACAACAGCATATAGTCCAGTATAGGATCTGCAAATACTTTCACGTTAGACATTAGTCAAATTACAAAGGCGAATTGTACTAGATGGGATGAAAAATGGTAAACAAGAAATAAAACCAAACAATGAAAATAAAAAGATCAATTAGTTTGCTTCCATCAGAATTCAAGCTCAATTCTTCCTAGTTATTTCTCTGGATGTAGGCATCTCTCTCCTTCATGAGTCTTTCAGGATTGACTTATATCACTGCATTGCTGAGAAGAGTCCAGTCTGTCATAGTTGGTCATCACACATATGCTTTATCTGTGATTGTATATAAATTTCTCCTGGTTCTACTCTTCTCACTCAGCATCAGTTTGTATAAGCCTCTCCAGGTAAATATGAAAACTGTCTCCTCCTCATTCCTTATAGCACAATAGTATTCCATTACATGCATATACCACAACTTGTTTAGCAATTCCCCAATTGATGGGCACCCCTTTAATTTCCAATTCTTTGCAACCATGAAAAGAGCTGCCATAAATATTTTTATACATATGGGTCTTCCTCCCACTTCTATGATCTCTTTGGGATATAAACCTAGAAGTGGTATTGCTGGGTCAAAGGGTATGAAGTTATTTATAGCCTGTTAGGCATAATTCCAGATTGCTCTCCAGAATGGTTGGATAAGTTCACAACTAAAATGGGTGGACTTTTGGAAGGGTGGATGAAGTAGAGTGGGAAGGTGGGGGGAGAAGATAAGGTAATAGGGATAGAGTAAAAAGAGGACCTTCACAAGAAAATAGTGAATAAAAATAAGTTGGAAGAAAATTCACAAATACTAATTAGAACTTTGGATGTAATTGGGATGTTTATTGTAGTTATCTTTGTGATGTCAAAGAAACGGAAATTTCAGGGTTCCCCATCAATTGGGGAATGTCTGAACAAGTTGTGGTGTACGGTTGTGATGGAATACTATTGTGATATGAGAAATGATGAGTTCCATAATCTTAGAAGGGCATGGAAAGATTTGCATGAAATGATGAAGAGTGAAGTGAGCAGAAGCAAGTGAAAATTATATGCACTAAGAGCAATATTGTTTTAAGAACAACTTTGAGTGACTAAGTTATTTTGACTATTATAAATGCACAAATAAAAATAAAGGACATGTGAACAAAGACTCTACCTGCATCTAAAGAATAATTTTACATACATATATGAATACACACACATACACACTCACACACATATACATGATATTTGGTAGCCTACATGTGTGCGTGTATGTATATATACATATACACATATTTTATATATGTGTGTGCACACACATGCATATATATTAGTTTGTAATGGTAACCATCTCTAGGACAAGGGAGAGAGAAGAGAAGAAAAAAAGGGAAAAATTTACATTTCTACTTTGTAGTATATTTGGAAGAAATAGCAAGTTGTATATGGTAGATTTGCAGTTTCACGTGCAAAATCATCTTTTTATTGTATTGTGTTATGGAAATGCTTGTTTTATTCCATGAGTTGAAAATAAAATATGTTAAAATAGCAATAACTGAATAATTGAAAATAAAAAATAGGGGGGGAAAGTAAAAACAACAATAACAACAACAACATTGTAAAGATAAACAACTTTGAGTAACCTAAGAATTCTGATCCACAGAATGACCAAGCATGATTCTAGTGGACCAGTGATGAAACATGCTGCCCATTTTCCTCAAGGTAAAGAATAAGACATTTGGATGTGGCTATTGCTAGGATTTATTTTGTTAGATTCCATATTTGTTATAAGAGTTTTAGCTTGGTTTGTTTTTGTTTTAGTTGGGATGGGATGTGGGAGGAAGAAAAAAAATGGTTAACTGGTAGAAATTAAAATTAAACTTAAAAACAAAAAGAAGACACTAAAATTCTGTATATGTTTTAGACATTCTTCATCCATTAAAGCTATAAATAATATAGTGTCACTATGGCCCAAAGTGCCCTTTCTATGAGGATCTGCCTCCTTCCATGAGTAGTTTTCGCTTTGGAGTCACATAGGCAACATTCATCCCAAGGGGAATCTAACTCCTAAAAGTAGGTAATCAGTCATCTCTCAATATATCTCAGTGGTTCACTGTCTAATCTCCAGAATAGCTAGGAGTAAATTTAAAAAACCTCAGCTATGGCTCATGTTTAGTTTCTCCCCAAAAGAGATTAACAAATTCCTTCTAGAAAAGACATTCAAGATACAGTATAACTATGCAGTATAGGATAGATGTTTGTTTTTTTAAATAGGTAGCATTGAAATAGTGCCTACTATGTGCTGGGTACTGTGCTAAGTACTTTACTAATATCATCTTATTTTGTATTCATCACTACTCTTGGAAGTAGGCACTATAATTACCCTCAACTTACAGTTGAGAAAATTGAGGTAAACAGAGGTTATGTAGCTTGTCCAAGGTCACATAGCTGAGCCCCATTTGCCTGAAACATTGAGACCAAAACTGGTGAGAATGACCTATGTTGAATAATGACTCTTTAGGACATTAAATGTGTTTATACAAGGTTATGACTTCAATATATTTGTATTCCTTACCTGTGTACTCTGATAGGCATTCAGATGCCTTGGGTCAAATCAAACTTTGGGGAATTATTTCTTATTATTAAGGATACAATATATACATAAATGTATGAGATGGACTTGAACTCAGGTCTCCTTGAATCCAGGCTTCTATCAACTGTCCCACCTAGCTGCCACTTTAACCATGGAAAATGCTTGAGATGCAAGTTTCATAAACAAACACTAAGAAACTGAGATCTATCAAACAATAATAGCTAATATTTGTATAGTATTTACTATGTGCTAGAAATTGAGCTAAATGCTTTATTATTATTATCTCATTTGATCCTCACAACAATCCTGGGAGGCAGATGCTATTATTACCTTTATTATATAGATACAGAAACTGAGGCAAACAGGTTAAGTGAATTTCCCAGGGTCATACAGCTAATAATTCTGTGGCCACATTTGAATTCAAGTCTTCCTGACTCCAGGCACAGTGCTCTATCTACTGTTCTACCAGCTGCCTCTTTAATCACGGAGAATGCCTGAGACACAAGATTCAAAAGCACACACTAACAATTGAGATCCATAAAACAATAATACATTACATTTGTTATACTTCATTGAAAAGGTAAAGACAATCTTGTGAGACTGCTGATCGAACTTGAAGAACATTTTGCATTTACCTTGGACCTGCACTGTCCAAACAACTTTAAAGGTCAAGACCCCTTGTGCAGCTAGCTTATGGGTTTGGTTTTCTTCAGCCCTTTCATTGCAGAATCCACTTGGAAGTCGTACATTTCTCTCTGAGGAATTGTTGTTGAAATAATTTCTATCTGGGAGAGATGAACACCTGTCTCCAGAACTCTTGAGGTAGTCAAAAAGGTTGAATAAATTCATTTCTTATTACTGTTGTTCACTCACCTGCAATCACTCATAATTACCTATTACCTTGTAAACTCCATTAGATTGTAAGCTCTTTGAGGGTTGGGACTGTTTTTTTTTGTCTCTTTTTTGTATCCCCATTACTCAGCACTGTAATTGGTACATTGTAGTTGTTTAATAATAAATACTTATTGAATGATTTTTTCAGAAAATGAAAATGAAAAATCAGTTAAGGGATTAAGATCTAGTTCCAAACTTTCCTATGCCTGAACAGGTTAATCACCATTGCTCCTGGAGATTGGGAAGAAGAAGAAATTCTCTCCTTAACCACTTGCTGAAAGTCTAAGGATGAAAAAGCATTAGGAAAAGAAAGCACTATATTGGGAAGAATCTCAAAACAGACAGTCTCCAAAGAGCAAGGAATAGAGTCATTTCCATCTCACTTATAAATATCACTGAGCGAAATATTACTCCTGACTCAGTTGCCAATCATCTCTGACACAGCCTCCTAGTCATGGGAAGCAAGAAAGAGTTACTGTGTTATCTCAATAAAGTGCATATCCTTCACAAAGGGACCAGAACACTTATTCCACAGAAAGAGACCAGAGCACCTGTCTGAATATGTGGAAGAGGTGACATGGACCAAATATGAGTTTATTATAGTACATCTATATCTATATATATAGAGGGCCATCCCCCAAACTGGACCTATACTTGTAAGATTAGAATTTGAGGTACTTGTCTACAAGTTATAGGAGAAATAGCTCACAATCATTCAGTCAGGATTCTACAAATGATCACTAATGCTCTCCAAATGGTTCAGAAAGGGTTGAATAAATTATGTCAAGATTCTGGGAGTCTTATAGTAGTACTAATACTAGTGTGACTTTCATCACAGATGTAGTATCTGAAGCCAAATCCTGGCTTTAGTTGTAACAGAAGTAACTCAAAGTGTAGATACTGTAGCAAGAATGTTTATGTATTTTGTCTTTAATGATGAGAAATAGCTCTCCAAAGTTTTATTTAACCCAGGACACCTAAGAGCCTATCAGAATACATAAGAAATGAACAAAAACATATCAAAGATATTACCAAAGTAATACAATTAATTTCCTAAAACAGTGGTATCAGACTCAAACAGAAATGGGGGTCATACATCATGTGAGAAATAAGATGGCAGGTTAAACATTTTCTCTCATACTTTCAACCTCTCAGATCTCTCTAAAACAGAAATTATGTGCCAAAGATGAAGCAACTTCAGCTGTTTCCATGGTCTAGAACACCCAGAATTAAAAAAAAAAACGTCAAAATAACCCCTAAAACACAGGAACTGATGCTCACTGACTCCAAGCTCACTCAGCACCCTTCCTCTACCTCCCAAGCTACTGGCAATGAGCCTGCAATAGTGTACCCATGGACCCAACGTAGGCTTAAATAAAAATCCAATCCTGCAACTCTCACCCATTCCCCAATCTCCTTTCTAGTGTCATGAGAATCACAGTTCCAGGCTATGGACGTTTGCTCAGACCTCAGCATTCAGTTTGGTCACAGCCCTTCAGGAACAAAAGTCTGTTGGGGCCTGCAGCTGAGAATCATAAGTTCTACAAAGTGCTGAACCAGTGGTGCCAAAGAAAGTAGGCTCTGAACTCTACCAGTGTTATGCCAGAGAGTTAAGGAACAAAATGAGTGGGATAGGTCACCAGGATAAGACACGGTAGTTGTAGGGAAATTGTGCAGCACCCAACCAAGATTGAGGGAAAGAGTCCAACATCCAGCTTTAGTCAGTTCTGATCACCCAATAGTCATTTTCAACAGAGAACTAAATTGCTGAACCATGAATTGCATAGTGTGAAAGGAGGCTAAGATGCTTTAAATGCAACCCCCAAGGAAACCACAATAATCAGAGGGGGAGTGAGTCAGAAAGTGAGTAATAAGGAAACTAAGGAGGGAGGTGTGGAAGACTGAACATATCCAATGATTTCAGGAAGAAGCAATTTCAAGGACCTTGAACACAAACTGATAAATCAAAAGGAAAAGTAGTAACAGAAGGGAATAGACCTCCAGATCAAGTAAATGAATTCATGCACCTATGAATAAATACTGCAAAATGAAGGAAATAGATTCAGTCCTTGATAAGAGAGAGGAGTCTGTGGAATTTGACCCCAAAATGGAATGACAGCACACAGCTCCTGAGTTGTTTAAAAGAAATGAGAATTATGAGAACAGAATTTATATCCTGCACAGCAAAAATAATGGGCAGAGTAGAACATTTTGAATCTGCAAACTTCACCAAAAAACAACAAGAGGAAAACAGATTGGGAATGCAAATACACAGAACTGAAAGACAACCTAGAAGAAAAGAAGAAAAAAAAAATAAGAATGTTAAAAGAAAACCTGCTTACTTGACAAACAAAACATATGGATCTCAAAGATAGGATGCCTAAAGATGCCCTAAAAATCATAGGTCTCCCAGAAGGACACAACAGAACAAATGATGAAGGAGACAAAAGAACTGCCCATGACTTCTAAATATAAAAAATGAAATTATAATTGAAATAATTCATATATCACCTCTGGGCAGGGAGAGAAAGGGCAGGAAAAAAGCCTGCAAACTCCATGAACCATAGTGGTTAATTTTAACAATTCAATTAAAAAAATACAAATCCTAAAAGTCATCAGAAGAAAGACCTTCAAATACAATAGAAAGAACATCAAAATAATTCAAGACTATTCCATATCCACTAGAAAAAAGAAGGCAGGAATGACATTGGAGCTCAGAATGCAGCCCAGGGTGACCTATTCTGCAAATCTGAATTTAATCATACAGAAAAAAAAGTTAACATTCAATAATGAAGAAGAGTTTGAAAGACTTTTAGAAAGAAAACCAACACTGAAGAGATTATTTTCTTCTCAAACACCCCTAAATTAAAGAAATGCAGGAGTGAATAAATGCAAACAGCAACAGAGTGACAAAAGAAATATCATTAAGTGGCTTGTTTTAAAATGTACACAAGGAGACAGCACTGATAGCAGAAGTCTGATACAGGTACCAGTGAAGAGGTGGACAGGAGGCATTAGGGATAAAACCTGGCAACATTATGCCTGAAAGTGAGTGATCCTTTTTGTAGAACTGTAGCATGAGAGGGTATATGGAAGTGGGAAAGGAATCAAAGGAGTAAAAATAAAATTTAAAAGCTACTCAAAAAGACAAAGTGAAGGAGAGGAGATGGGGAGGAATGTACTTGACTGAGAAGGAAAAAAAGAAAAGAAATATATAACCAATGAATAATAGGAAAGAAGAACTACTAAGCAAAACCCTAAAGGGAAAGTGGTAACAAATGTGAAAAGGGGATCAGGAATGAGGGGAAGAGAGTTACAGGGAACAGAATCATGAGCTAAAAGTAATTTTAGAGACAGATGGGGGAAAATGTAAACCTAATTCATAGCTTTAAATGTGAATGGATTGAACAATCCAAAAAAAAAAGAGCAACAGATTGGATAAGAAAATAAAACTGTACAATATGTTGTTTATAAGAAAAACATTTTAAAAATGAAGACATACACAAAATAAAACCAAGAGGATAGAAAAAAATACTATACATCAAGTGAATTCCAAAAAGCAAGAGTTGCCACCATGCTCTCATACAAATAAAAAAAATTCAAAAAATAAAAAGGGAAAAGCAAGAAAGTCATATTATTCTGTAAAGAACCATTGACAACAAATTGATATCAGTAAATGTAACGACAAGTAAAGAAGTACTTAGCACCTTCTTTTCTACTTAAGTATTTAGCACTTTATTTGAGCCCCTTGTGATTTGAAGGTGGGAGGAACTTGGTGAAGCAACAGGAAGGGGCAGAACATAAAAGAGAACCACCCTATATAAGGAGGAGCACAGCTGAGACAGAACAGAACTGAGAAGGGGAGCAGTTGTGGAGGCCAGGCACTCTGTTTGTCTGTTCTGTTGTGTTTGTGACACTTTGTGCTGAAGCCCTGGGACATTACTGGAAACCCTGAAAGAAGATTTTCTTGTTGTATATTTACAGAAGTCCTGGAGGAGGGTTTCAAAGGTCCTGGGACTATACTGATGATTTGTGTTGAGTTCTCAGACCTTGTTTGTGGGTCTGTGTTGATTTTACAGGCAGATAATGAATTGATAATGGTGCCAACAATGTGCATGAATGTTGTTTGGCTCTGTTAAGCTTTGTCTTCCCAGAAACAGAAACAGCAAAGGACTTGAGGTGGACTGGACACAGTGAGCTTCAATATGGAATGGGAACTAGAAGAGGAACTGGATGAGGAGCTGGATGAAGAGCTGTGAGCTGCCTGCCTGTGAATCCAGGAAACTGGCCTATGGAAGAACCATGGAAATTGGAAGCCAGCCTGTAGCCAAGATGAAAAGACCTCTCCTTGGGTCCTTAGTGCTGACTGACAAGATCGTGATTTACTGTGATGTAGGGGTGGGAAAACTTTGTACTCTTTACGTTGTACCCCTTAAGGATGATTGAATTAAGGATGATTAGAAACTAATCTCCAATCAAGAAGAAGGAAGACTCTTTGACTGAAAGATTAAGACAATGTGATATATGGGTATTAAAACTTAGACCTTTGTACTTTGTGTCCCTTGAGGAGGATTGCTCTTTAAGGGTTATGGCGTTAAGGATTTACCAAATGATATATTTAGTTTAAAACTATGTGACCACTTTAAGTGAAAACTACATGGCCACTTTAGTGATAAGTTGTTAGGTTATATCATTGTGAATATTGTACTTTGGTTTCTGCAAATATTTTGCTTTAGTACGCTACTGAATGAATAGAGAGTTCACTATACTATGTGATCAGAAACTTAGAGCTATTCACAGCAGCAGTCCTCTGAAAAGCTGCTTGTGCCTGACTTCACAATAATAAACTAACATGCTCCAAGCATTTTAGTATTGAAATTCATAAAGGAAATATCATCTGAGCTTCAAGGAGATATAGTAACAAAATAGTGACAGAAGAGTTCAAAAGACCTCTATTTGTTATGGATAAATCTAAAAGAAAAATAAATGAAGGGGAAAATACAGAACTGAATAAATTTCTGTGGTAACTAGAGTTAAAAGACTTACGGTATTTTCTAAGTATGTCAACAAAAAGAATATACATTATTTCTTTATACCACACAGATATTTTACAAAAATTGACCATGTATTAGGGCATAGAGATATTGCAAACAAATGTAAGAAGTCAGAAATAATATATACTTTACAAACTATATTGCAATAAGAATAAAGATGGGTTCAGGGACTGTGAATAAAAGATACAAACCCAAATGTAGAATTCATAATGAAGTTTTAAATAATGAGTTGGTCAAAGAAAAAATCATAGAAATAACTAACAACTATGTAAAAGGAATATTAATAATGAAACAGCATACCAAAATTTCTGAGATGCAAACTAAAGCAGTCATTGGGGAGAAAATCATATCCTTACAATGATTCCTTAACAAAACAGGAAAAAAGATTAATTAATTGAATACACATTTTTTAAAATTAGAAAATCAGAAAATAAGCCTAAAAGAAGAACAAAATGTGAGATATTAAAAATTAGAGGGGAGATAGAATAAAAATAAAACAAAAACAAAAACAATAAATAAAAATAAAAGCTGGTTTTTGGAAAAGACTAAAAAGTTGATAAACTCTAAGCTAACCTGATTTTTAAAAGAGAGCAGAAAATCAAATCAATAAAACAGCAAATATCCCAGGTTAAATAACAGCAAAACTAGAAGAAATAAAAAGAACAATTGGAACATATAATGTACAGTTATAACCTAACAAAATTAAGAACATAAAAGAAATAGAGGAATGCCTTAAAAATATAAACTATCAGAAGACCAGATAGATACCTTAAATAAACTGATCTTTAGAAAAGGAAGTAGATTTATCTCTAAAGGAACTATTAAAGGAAAATAAAAAACCTGGACCAAAAGGATCCATAGGAGAGTTCTACAAAACGTTTAAAAAACAGTTAGTACCCATATTTGACAAACTATTCTCAAAAAATTGAGAAAGAAAACATCCTACAAGAATCCTTCTATGAGAAAATATATAGTTGTAATAACTACACTAGGGAAAGATAAGACACAGTAAAACTATGGGCCAATATGCTTAATGAACATAGATTCAATATATTTTTTAACTTTATCAAATGCTTTATTAAATTCTGGTTCACATCATTAATTTATACAAGATTTTGAGTAACAAATTTTCTCCCCATTTTCCTCTACTCACCACCCCAAATTAGGGATCACATTGGATATCCCCTCCTCCAATCTGCTCTCTCCCATAACTTCCCCCATACCCCCTCCAATTTTCCAGGAGGGCACAGTGGATCTCTATGCCCAAGTGCCTGTATATCTTATTTCTCAGTTACATGTAAAATAATATTATTTTTTTAAACAAATGCTTTATTAACTTCTGTTTTCCATCATTCATTTCCGCCAGATTTTGAGTTACAATCATTTCCCCCCGTTATTCCCCTACCCAACCTCCCAGAATAGCAGTCCCACAAGATATCGCTTCCTCCAATCTGCTCTCTCCCATACCTTCTCCCATACCCCCTTCGACTTTTCCATTAGAGGAAGGTGAATCTTTGTGTCCCAATGCATGCACATCTTATCTCCCAATTATAAGCAAAAGAGTATTAATAATAGTATTTATATATATTTGAACCATTTAATCTTAAGACCTCAAATTTCAGATCCATTTCCTTCCTCCCTTGTCACCCATTCCCTCTGGGGAGATAAGTAATTCAGTATATGTTGTACATGTCTAGCTATGCAAAACATTATCATAGTAGATATATTGTACAGGGCTGTTTATATTTCCCTCCCACTCATCCCACTCCCCACATGGTCCATTCCCCACATGATCCTGTCCCTCTTCTATAGTGGGTACTTCCAACCTCCCCTCCCCCAAAGGATGCCCCCCCTCATCAATCATCCCTTCTCTCATCCCCCTTCCCCCTATTCTGCTGCAGGTTGAGATATCCCATTTAGTATGTATGTCATTCTCTCCCTGAACCAAATTCAATGAGAATGTGGATTTGTCTTTTTTTTTCCCTTCCTATTCTCCCCCTCCCTTGCAACCACTTCCCCTTGCTTCTTCTACATGAGATAGTTTACCCTACCCTGTCTTTCCCCATCTCCTCTTGCCACTTTCCTCTCTCACCTCATAATTTCATCCCTTGAGTATTCTCCCTTACCAACAAATTCAACCTATGCCCTCTATCCATATACAAACACATTCACATATGTATTCATATGACCACTCAACCTTCTTCCATTATTTTCATAGTGAGAAAGATATCATCACTCACAGTTATTGTTTTTCCATATAAGAATGTAAATAGTTCAACTTTGATAAGTTCCTTTTGATTTCTTTCCCCTGATTACCTTCTCAGGCATCTTTTCCTTCTTGTGTCTGGACATCAAATTTTCTATTCAATTCTGGTTTTTTCCTCAAGAATGCTTGAAAGTCCTCTATTCCACTGAATGACCATATTTTCCCCTGAAACAAAATACTCAGTTTTGCTGGGTAGGTGACCCTTGGGTTCACTCTCAGTTATTTTGCCCTCTGGAATATCATATTCCATGCCCTTCGATCCCTCAGTGTAGAAGCTGCCAGGTCCTGGGCTATTCTGATTGTGTTTCCACAATATTGAAATTGTTTCTTCCTGGTTGCTTGTAGTATTTTCTCCTTGATCTGGGGATTCTGGAATCTGGCTATAATATTCCTGGGAGTTTTCTTTTTGGGATCTTTTTCAGGAGGTGATCTGTGGATTCTTTCAACCTCTATTTTGCCCTCTGGATCTAAAACATCAGGGCAGTTTTCCTTGAGAATTTCTTGAAGGGTGATTTCTAGGTTCTTTCTTTGATCATGGCTTTCAGGTAGTCCAATAATTTTTAAATTGTCTCTCCTGGATCTATTTTCCAGGTCAGTGGTTTTTCCCATGAGATATTTCACATTGCCTTCTAATCTTTCATTTGTTTGGATCTGCTTAACAGCACCTTGATTTCTCATAAAGTCATTAGCTTCCATTTGCTCCAGTCTAACTATGAAGGAATGAATCTCCTCAGTGAACTTTTGAGATTCTTTTTCCATCTGGCAAATTCGACTTTTTAAGGCATTCTTCTCCTCATTGCCCTTTTGGGCCTCCTTTGCCATTTAAGTCAGTCTATTTTTTAAGGTGTTGTTTTCCTCAGTCAGGCTGTTGACCCTCATTTCATACTTTTTCTGCATCCTTCTAATTTTCTTTCCAATTTTTCCTCCACTTCTCTTATTTGATTTTTAAAGTCCTTCTTAAGGTCCTCCATGGCCTGCAACCCGCTCATATTTTACCCTGGGGCTTTTGGAGCAGGACTTCTGACCTCACAGTCCTTTTCCCGCTCTATGCCCCCAAAATGGGAGTCTAGGGTTGCATTTTTCTGTTTCCTTTGCCTTGGCATGTTGCCACTTAATTGCTTGACTTTTGGGCTTGTTGCCACACTATGGCTTTAAGGCCAGATAGAGGAATTTTCATCCCGAACGTGTGGGGGGCAACTTCTGTTTCTGGCAAGCTGTAAACCCACTCATGACTTCCACACTAGATCACAATCCAGATCCAGGGAGGTTAAAGCAAGAGTGATTACCCCCCCAAGACTGATCACTGGATCTCCCTACAAATTTGCAGGCTGGGAGCTGGAGCTGCCTCTGAAAACTACAAAATAGCGTTTGTCCTCAGTGGCTTCTAGCCCCCAGGGGAGGGAGCTGACGCATTCCCTAAATACGGGTCCCAAAATCCAGAGACTAACCTCTTACTTTGTCCTAGGCAAGTCTATGTTGATAAATCTGGAGTCACCACAGCTCCTTGTGTTCTGGGGTTCCTCCAGCCGGCTGCTGGCCCTGCCGCCCTGGGGCTAAAACCTCGGCTCACTCGGACCTGGGCTCAGCTCGGTTCCTTCGCTCTGCGCCTTGCCCGCTGCCAGGTCCCAGACTGCTGCGCTGGTCCTTCCTGCAGGGCTGCTGGGCTGTCCTCATCGGGAGGTTAGCTTCTCTGTGTCGTTCTGTGGGTGCTGGGGCTCCAGAAGTTGTTCAGAGTCCCCTTTTACATAGTTTGGGGGGAATCTGGGGGCAGAGTGGCTTGGATGAGCTGTTTCTACTCCGCCATCTTGGCTCCGCCCCTGTAAAATAATATTATTAATAGTATATATATTTAAACATTTGATTTAAAAATTTTCAAAAATAGATTCATTCCCTTCCTTCCTTGTCACCCACCCTTAGGGTAAAGATAAGTAATTCAATATTGGTTCTACATGTGTAGCTATGCAAAACATTTCCATGGTGAATATACCATAATATACTGACTATGTTTCCCTCCATTCTATCCCACCTCCCACTTGCTCAATTCTCTACTTTTATCCTATCCCTCTTCAAAAGTGGGTACTTCCAAATCCCCCCCTCCCTGCCCTCCCTTTCATCATCTTCCTCTCTCATCCCCTTCCACCTACTCTCCTGCAGGGCGAGATACCCTGTTTAGTGTGTATGTCATGCCTTCCTTAAGCCAAATTCAATGAGAATAATGTAAACTTATTCCCTTTTGCCTTCCTTTTCTTCCCCTCCATTGTAACCATTTTCCCTTTCCTATTCTATATGAGATAGTTTATTTTATTCTGTCTCTCCCCATCTCCTCTCATTATATTCTTCTCTCACTTCTTATTTTCACCTTTTAAGTATCATCTCTTCTTATTCAACTGGTCCTGTGCACTCTATCGATGTATAACTGTACACATATATACACACCCTCACAGATGTATTCATATGCCCATATACCCTCCTACATAGGCATATATATGCATTTTTATTCCCTTCAACTATTCTCATACCGAGAAAAGTTTCATAAGTTACAATTATCATTTTTCCATTCAGGAATGTAAATAGTTCAACTGATAAGTTTTGAATGCTTTCTTTTCGCTTTTTACCTTTTCATGCTTCGCTTGCTTCTTGTATCTGAATTTCAAATTTTCTTTTCAACATTTTCATCAAGAATGCTTGAAAGTCCTCTATTCCACTGAATGACCATATTTTCCCCCAAAACATAATACTCAGTTTTTCTGGCTAAGTGATTCTTGCTTTTAATCCCATTTCCTTTGACCTCTGGAATATCATATTCTATGCTCTTCAATCCCTTAACATAGAAGCTACTAGGTCTTGTCTTATCCTAATTGTCTTATCCTAATTGTCTTTCCACAACACTCAAATTGTTTCTTCCTGACTGCTTTCAATATTTTCTCCTTGACCTGGGAACTCTGGAATTTGGCTATAATATTCCTAGGAGTTTTCTTTTTGGGATCTTTTTCAAGAGGTGATCAGTGAATTCTTTCAATTTCTATTTTGCCCCCTGGTTCTAAAACATCAGGGCAATTTTGCTTGCTATTTTCTTGCAAGATGTTGTCTAGGCTCTATATTTTATCATGGCTTTCAGGTAGTACAATAATTTTTAAATTATCTCTCCTGGATCTATTTTCCAGGTCAGTGGTTTTCCCAATGAGATATTTCACATCGCCTTCTATTTTTTCATTCTTTTGGATCTGATTAATAGTATGTTGATTTCTCATAAAGTCACTAGCTTCCATTTGCTCCAATCTAATTCTGAAGGAATGATTCTCTTCAGTGAGCTTTCAGAATTCTTTTTTCCATTTGGCAAATTCAGCTTTCAAAGGCATTCTTCTCCTCATTGGCTTTTTGAGCCTCTTTTGCCATTTGAGTTAGTCTGTTTTTTAAGGCATTATTTTCCTCATTTAGGCTGTTGACTCTCATTTCATAATTTTCTTGCATCATTTTCATTTCTCTTCCCAATTTTTCCTTCCCTTCTCTTATTTGGTTTTTAAAATCCTTCTTAAGGTCTGCTATGGCCTGTAACCAGCTCATATTTTTCTTGGAAGCTTTTGGTGCAGGACTTCTGACTTCACTGTTCTCTCCCTGTTCCATGCTTTGATCCTTTTTGTCCCAAAAATAGGAGTCTAATGTTGGATTGCTCTGCTTGCTTTGCTTCCTTTGCTTTCTCTCATTGCCACTCAATTACTTGACTTTTGAGCTTTTTGCCAAAGTAGGACTCTGGTACCAGACAGGGGAGCTTTATACCAATTGCTGGAGTTTTCACAGCTGCTAGAGCTGTTAGTTGTGTGCCCTCTCTAAGCCTCCCCGTGCTCTGGCAAGCTGATCACACACCCCAGGACCTCCACCCAGGACAGGGATCTAGATCCAAGCAGTCAGGTTAAAGTAAGAGTGATTACCCCTCAGACTGGTGACTTGGGCCCCCTACAATTTGCAAACCTGGAGCTGAAGCTGCAATGTGGTTGTGACTGCACAGCTTTGGCACCTCAGCCACTTCTCTCTCTAGGGGGTAAAGGCCAGACCACACTCCAGAACTACTGGATCCCAACGTCCATACTGCACTCTCCTCTCACTTTGTCCTTAGCTTTTATGTTGATAATTCTGAGGCTAAAACCTCAGGCTTGTGTGGTACTGGGCTCGGCTTTCAGAGTGCTGTGCTGGCCACTTCCTGCCAACCTGCTGTTACTTTCTTCAGTGAGAGGTTAGCTTCTCTCTGTCACTTTGTGGGTCTGTAGCTCCAAAGTTTGCCTAGAGTCATTTTTTACATGAATTGGAGGAGGTGGGAACTGGAGCCAGGTGGAAGTCCTGTTTCTACTCTGCCATCTTGACTCTGCCCTAGATTCAATATTTTTAAACAAAATTCAATCACATAGATTACAGCAAACTATTTAAGAAACCATTCATTATTTTCATGTAGGATTTATACCAGGGATTCAGGGATGGTTCAACATTAGGAAAACAATCAATGTAATTAATCATATTGAACTTAGATTTGAGATCATCTCAATAGATACAGAAAAAAAAGTTTTGACAATGTACAACACTTTCATGGCAAAAACAATCTACAAAAATAAGAATAAGGTGACCTTTTAATGTTATAAAAACATCTATCTAAACCCAAAATAAGCATAATAAACAATGGGGATACACTAAAACCTTTTCCAATTAATATGAAAATGAAGCAAGGATGCCAATTCTCCTCACTATTATGTGATATGGTTCCAGTAATGAAAGTAATAGCAATAAGTCAAGATAAAGGAATTAAAGGAATAAAGGTAGGTAAAGAGGACATAAAACTATGTTTGTTTGTTGATGATATGATGATTTGCTTGGAAAAATCCAGTGAATCAGCCAAGATAATAATAGAGGCAATTTATCCTTCAACAAGGTGTGGGTTACAAAATAAATCCTCTAAAATCAACAGTATTTATATATAATAGTACAAAACATGAGAAACAATAATAAAAAGGTAAATCCTATTCCAAATAGCTACTAAATGTACAAAACATCTGGGGATCAATCTCCCAAAGCACAGAAAATATTTATGTAAATTCAATTACAAAGTGCTCCCACAAGAAACAAAGAACAACCAAAAATAGTTGGAGGAATATTCAGTGTTCATAGCTAGACCAGGACAACATAATAAAAATCACAATACTACCAAAATTAATTTATACCTGCAATTCCATGCCAATCAAATTAGCAAGGGGATATTTTATAGAAGTTAATAAAAGAAAATTCATTTGGAAAAGCAAAAGATCTAGAATGATACAGAGAAGTAAGGACTAAAGAAGAAAAGAACTTTTAGATCTCAAGTTCTTATATTATAGAATAGCAGTCATCAAAATTTGATATTGATATTAGTTAAAGAATAGAGAGAAAGATAAACAGAATAGGCTAGGCAAGGGAGAGTCAGAAACAATAGAAATCAATAACCTAGTGTTAGCTAAAGTGTATGTGTGTGTATATACTTATCTCTATATATCCATATAAGTTTATATGTGTATATTACAATCCATATATGTATCTGCATATATGTATATATGTAAAATGTTTACATATTTCCCCTATTTCAATTACCTTCTTATTTTAGATCCAATTATATTGTCTGTGCAGAAGCTTTTCAGTTTGAAATAATAAAATTTATCTGTTTTATTTCTTGTAATGGCCTCTTGCCTCCCTCTCTTGGTTTCATTGAGAATATGTTTCTTACCCATAGCTGTGAGAGGTATACTATCTGTTTACTTTCTAATTAAAAAAAATAATGTGGTCATTAATATTAAGGTCAAATATTCTTTTAGAATGTATTGTGAAGTGTGATGTAAAGTGTTAGTCTAAACGTAATTCTGACAATCTGCTTTTTAGTTTTTATAGCATTTCTTTTTATCAAACAAGGAGTTTTTCCCTAGGTAACTTGTATTTTCCACTTTATCTAACACTGGGTTATTGAGTTCTTTGGTTTCTGAATCTTCCCTGTCTAGTCTGTTCCATTGATACATGACTAATAGCCATTCCCCAATTGAGAAATGGTCAAAGGATATGAAGAACAAGTTCTCATAAGAAGAACTGCAAAGTATTTATAACCACATAGAAAAAAATGTTTAAAATCACTAACAATAAGAGAAATGAAAATCAAAACAACCCTGAGGTTTCACCTTACACTTTGTAAGTGGGAAAAATGATAAAAAATGGCAATAGTTAATGTTGGTGGGCTTGTGGAAAGAAAGACACACACTCATACATTTCTTATAGGGAACAATTTGGAATTGTGCAAATAAAGTGAATAAACATCCATACTCTTTGAATAAGAGACTCCATTAATAGATTTATACCCCCCAAGGACGCCATCAACACGGAAAAAATATGCTCCAAAATACTTATATCAGCACTTTTTGTATTGCCTAAGAATTAGAAAGAAAGTGATACCCATCAAAGAAGGAATGCCTAAATAAATTGTGTACATGAATACAGTGGAATATTACTGTGCTATAAGAAATAACGTGTAAGGGGCGGCTAGGTGGCGCAGTGAATAGAGCGCCGGCCCTGGAATCAGAAGGACCTGAGTTCGGAGCCGGCCTCCGACACTTAATCTGCACAAACAAACAAACAAAAAAAAACCTAGCCGTGTAACCTTGGGCAAGTTACTTAACCCCAATTGCCCTAAAGGGGCGGCTGGGTGGCGCAGTGAGTAAGAGTGCCGGCCTCGGAGTTTGGATGACCCGAGATCAGATCCGGCCTCAGAAAATGAGCACCCACGCATAAAATCAAATGACTAGCCGTGTAACCTTGAGCAAGTTACTTAACCCCAATTGCTTTAAAAAAAAAAAAAAAAAAAGAAATAACGTGTAAAATAAGCAATGAAGTTTGGAAAGGGCTTTATGAACTGATGCAGAGTGAAGTAATCCAAACTAAAAAACAAAAACAAAAACAATGCACACAGAAACTACAAAAATGTAAACAGAAGCAACAACAAAATGTCAAGAAATCAATAGTAGATGAAACAAAATTATAAATATGAAATGGGACTCGAATGAAGAACTATGAGAAGACAATCCAAATGCACCTCTTTGTGGCAGTGCAAAGTTCACAAGTTTTATACATTATGCATGCTTTCATAATTTTAAATATATCTATCAGCTGTGATGACTTTTTTCTCTCTAAAAATTATTTTTTGTCAAATAATTGGACAATATAAGATACTTAGGAATCTTTATTACTAATGTTTTTATTTATTTACTACTAATACTTTACCTACTAAAATAAGTCCAGAACTATATGAAAATGATTACAAAACACTTCACACACAAATAAAGTCAGTTTTAAACAATTGGAGGATCATTAACTCTTTAAGGGTTGGCCATGCCAATATAATAAAAATGACCAATCAACCTAAATTAATTTACTTATTTAGTGTCATGCCAATCAAATTGCCCAAAACTCATTATACAGAGCAAGAAAAAATAATAACAAAACTCATCCAGAAGAATGAAAGTTCGAGAATATCAAGGAAATCAATGAAAAAAAATGTGAAAGAAGGCAGTCTAGTAACACCAGATTTCAAACTATATTGCAAAACAGTGATCATGAGAACAATCTGCTACTGACTAAGAAACTGTGTGGCAGATCAGTAGAATAGATGGTACAGAATACAGAGCAGTAAAAGACCATAGGTATCTAGTGTTTAATAAACTCAAAGATCCAAAATTTTGGACAAGAATTTACCATTTGATAAAAATTTCTGAGAAAAATGGAAAGTAGTTTTTCAGAAACTAGGGCTAGGCCAATATCACACATTGTATACTGAAATAAGATCAAAATGGGTATGTGATTTAGACACAAAGGGTGATATTATAAGCAAATTAGGGGAGCATGGGATATTTTATCTGTCAGATTTGTGGATAAGGAAAAAATTCATGACCAAAGAAGATGTAGAGGACACTACAGGATATAAAATGGATGAATTTGGTTACATCAAATTAAAAAGTTTTTGCACAAACAAAAACAATGCAGTCAAGATAGGAAGAGAAGCAGGAAATTGGGAGAATTTTTTTACAAGTTTCTCTGATAAAGGTCTCATCTCTAAAATATATAGAGATCTGAGTCACATTTATCAGGGGTCATTCTTCAATTTATAAAGATTTGCAGTTTATCAGAAGAAATCAAAGCTATCTACACTCATAAAAATACTCTAAACCATCATTGATTAGAGAAATGCAAATTAAAAAACTCTGAGGTACTGCCTTACACCTATGAGATTGGCTAATATGACAGAAAAAAAAAGACAAATGTTGGAGGGAATGTGGAAAAAATTGGAACACTAATTCACTGTTGGTGAAGTTGTGAACTGATCCAATCATTGTGGAGAACAATTTGGAACTATGCCCAAAGGGCTGTCAAACCATGCATGCCCTTTGCTCCAGTAATACCACTACTACGTCATTATCCCAAAGAGGGAAAAGGAAAAGGACCCATATACACAAAAATATTTATGGCAGCCCTTTTCTGGTGACAAATAATTGAAAATTGACCTCCACCAACATAAAAAAAATTGTTCCTAAAAAGGAAGATCTTAATTTCAGAGAGTCTGGTGGCATATGAAAAGACACACTGTAGGGACAAGTGAGTTCCATATAGGTCTGCAAGTACATGGTGAAGTTCTTCAGCTCCTTCATTTATGTCTGAGGAAAAGGACTATCTTCCCCTGGAGGTTTGTGGAAAGAAACAAGGAAGCATTTATTAAAAAGTATCTATTAACCATCTTAATATGCATGCTGATTACTGTGCCAAGCACTTTATGAATATAAATATTTAATTTTTCCAATAACCCTGAGAGGTAGGGGCCTCATTTTCAATTAAGGAAACTGCGTCAGACACAAGTTATATGGCTTTCCCAAGGTGACACAGGTAGTAATGGTCAAGTTTAAACACAGGTCTTCCTGACTCTAGGCCCAGTACTACTTCCACTGTTCTACCTAGCCATCTTTATGGCTGAGGGATGATGTAAAGAAAAATGCATTCACCATTTTCTTTAGTCTGGATGGGATACTGTATTTTGCTGTTAGAATATAAGCTCTTCTGTTTGGTTAACATCATGGGTAAATTGTCAGAAAATCCAACCCCGTATAGGAGTGAGGGAGCTATTATTGACCTTTGAGAAAGCACTATGATGGGAGAGAGAAGTCTGGGCCTCTCCCTTATTTATTTGACTGGGAGCTCTTTGAGAACAGCCACCATTTCTTTTGTTCGATTTTTTGCTTTTATATTCCCAGGGTTCAGCACAATATATGGCACATAATAGATATTTAATAAATATTTGTTGATTGACTGGCAGGTTATGGAAGGCTTTTAGTGTCAAAGAGAATTTTACATTTCATCCTGGAAGTAATTGAGAACCATTAGAACACAGCACAATCAATTCCTGTAATCAAGGATTTTACAATCTGTAATGGTAAGGGAATTTGAAGATCTTCCTTGCCCCCTTAATGGGCCTCACTTGGAGCCCAACAAGAGGAGCTTGCTTAGGGAAGGCTTGTTTTTCAGGAAGGCTCACACCTTTTGTTACTTTGTAATTAGGCAGTGGGTCCCAACGGTTGTGATGTCCTCCTCTGACCCTTTAGAATATATACATACCCTAGGTGAGATTTTTCTTTGGGGCTCACTTATGGTAAGAGTTAGATGATTTGGCCAGATGAGACTTTGAGTAGCCATTGAGTCCCCCAGCTTTGAAAACCCAGATGTTGGTGGTTCTCTCTCTGGTAACCAAATATGGATGTATGTAATGATCAGACAGATAGAAATTCTGTCTATTAGTCTGTTGAATTTATTTTCTCTGTCTGTATTTTTAGTCTGCTTGTAATTTCTGTTCGTATTTTCTGAAATTCAGGGTGCTGACTTTTCCCCTGAACTAAGTGAATGATATATAGGTTTGATTAAAGTAAGATTGTTAACCCCTTTTGAGTTGCTTTCCTTTAGAAAATCAAATCAAAGAACCTGTGCTAGTAGCCATCCTGGGTATCCTAGGGTGCTTGATGTTATACA
This sequence comes from Gymnobelideus leadbeateri, assembly GCA_011680675.1. Lineage (NCBI taxonomy): Eukaryota > Metazoa > Chordata > Mammalia > Diprotodontia > Petauridae > Gymnobelideus > Gymnobelideus leadbeateri. Next base: position 502,977 of record WOXC01003769.1, on the reverse strand, counting down.
GTCTAATGGAGGGAGCAACATTTAAACAAATATATAACAAGCTACATACAAGATAATTAGAAAGTGATTAACATAAGGAAGACATTAGAATTAAGAGAAATTAAGAAAGGCTTCCCATAAAAGATGGGATTGTAGTTGGGTCTTTTTTAATTAAACAAATGCTTTATTAACTTCTGGTTTATATCATTCATTTCCACCAGATTATGAGTTACATTTTTCCCCCATTTTTTCCCTACCCACCACCCCAGAATAGCAGTCCCACTAGATATCCCCTCATCCAATCTGCTCTCTCCCATATCTTCTCCCATACCCCCTTCGACTTTGCCATCAGGGCAAGGTGAATCTCTGAGCCCCACTGCCTGGACATCTTATGAAACATTTAATTTTAAAATTTCTATTTTCAGATCCATTCCCTTTCTCCCTTGTCACCCACTCCCTCTGAGAAGATAACCAATTCAGTATGTGTTGTACATGTATATCTATTCAAAACATTACCATAGTAGATATATTGTAAAAGACTGCTTATATTTCCTTCCCACCTGTCTCACCTCCCACCTGGTCCATTCCCTACTTTGATCCTGTCCCTCTTTGATAGTGGGTACTTCTAACCTCCCCTCTCCCCAGAATGCCCTCCCCTCCATCATCCCCCCTCTCATCCTCCTTTCCCCTATTCAGGAGAGTGAGTGAAGGTAAGATATTCCATTTAGTATGTATGTGATTCTCTCCTTGAGCCAACTTCAATGAGAATATGCTTTTGCCTTTTTGCCTTCCTGTTCTTCCCCTCCCTGCAACTACTTCCCCTTGCCTCTTCTACATGAGATAGTTTGCCCTACCCTGTCTCTCTCCATCTCCTCTTGCCACTTTCCTCTCTCACCTCTTGACTTCACCCCTTAAGAATCATCCCTTCCTTGGGGTGGCTAGGTGGATCAGCGAGCAGAGAGCAAGCCCTGGAGCCAGAAGGACCCGAGCCCGGATCCAGCCCCAGACACCCAACACACAAACAAAAACCCAGCCACACGGACAAGTCACCCAACCCCAATTGCCCTCCAAAAAAAATAATAATAATCATCATCCCTTCCCATCAAATTCAACCTGTGCCCTCTATCCATGTATACCTGTGAACATATGCCATGTACCCTTCTTCAATTATTTTCATAATGAGAAAGGTTTCATCAAACACAGTTATTATTTTTCCATGTAGGACTGTAAATAGTCCAACTTTGATAAGTTCCTTTTGATTTCTTTTCCTTGATTACCTTCTCAAGCATCTCTTGCTTCTTGTGTTTGAATGTCAAATTTTCTATTCAACTGTTTTTTTTCCTCAAGAATGCTTGAAAGTCCTCTATTCCACTGAATGACCATATTTTCCCCTGAAACAAGATACTCAGTTTTGCTGGGTAGGTGACCCTTGGGTTCACTCCCAGCTCTTTTGCCCTCTGGAATATCATATTCCATGCCCTTCGATCCCTCAGTGTAGAAGCTGCCAGGTCCTGTGCTATTCTGATTGTGTTTCCACAATATTGAAATTGTTTCTTCCTGGCTGCTTGTAGTATTTTCTCCTTGATCTGGGGATTCTGGAACCTGGCTATAATATTCCTGGGAGTTTTCTTTTGGGGATCTTTTTCAGGAGGTGATCTGTGGATTCTTTCAACCTCTATTTTGCCCTCTGGGTCTAAAACATCAGGGCAATTTTCCTTGAGAATTTCTTGAAGGATGATTTCTAGGTTCTTTCTTTGATCATGGCTTTCAGGTAGTCCAATAATTTTAAATTAACTCTCCTCGATCTATTTTCCAGGTCAGTGGTTTTTCCCTTGAGATATTTCACATTGCCTTCTATTCTTTCATTTGTTTGGATCTGTTTAATAGTATCTTGATTTCTCATAAAGTCACTAGCTTCCATTTACTCCAGTCTAACTCTGGAGGAATGAATCTCCTCAGTGTGCCTTTGAGATTCTTTTTCCATCTGGCAAATTCGACTTTTTAAGACATTCTTCTCCTCATTGCCTTTCTGAGCCTCTTTTGCCATTTGAGTTAGTCTATTTTTTAAGGTGTTATTTTCCTCAGTCAGACTGTTGACTGTCATTTCATACTTTCTTGCATCTTTTTCATTTCTCTTCCCAAATTTTCCCCCACTTCTCTTATCTGCTTCTTAAGGTCCTCTATGGCCTGTAGCCAGCTTGTATTTTCATTTGGGGCTTTTGGTGCAGGAGTTGTAACCTCACAGTCCTCCTCCATGCTTTGAGCCTCTTTGCCCCTAAAATAGGAGTCCAATGTTGAACTTTTCTGTTTATATTGTTTCGTTTGCCTAGGCATATTGCCACTTAATTACTTGATTTTTGGGCTTGTTGCCACAGTAGGACTCTGCCACCAGACAGGGGAGCTTCCACCCAAACTTGGGGTCTTCACAACTTCTGCCAGTTGGGTGGCCTCTGTGAGGCCTTCACCCACTCTGTCAAGTTGGATACCCACCCCAAACTTCCCCCCCCCAGACCACAATCCAGATCCAGGCAGTTTAAAGCAAAAGCGATTAACCCCCAGACTGATTGCTGGATCTCCCTACAGTTCGCAGACCAGGAGCTAGAGCCACTACTGACACTGCAAAATGGCTTCTGCGCAGCTGTTTCTTCAGCAGCTTTTTGCACCCAGGGGAGGAAGCCACGTGTTCCCCAAATACTGGTCCCAAAGTCCGTAGGGCACTACCCTCTCACTTTGTCCTAGCCATATCTGTGCTGATAATTCTGGAATCGCCACAATTGCTGGTGTTCTGGGGTTCCACCAGCTGGCTGAAGGCCCGGCTGCCCTGGGGCTAAAACTGCAGATCTGGGCTCAGCTCTGCGGGCTGCACTGTCAGGTTCCCAGTGCGCTGTGCTGCCTGCTCTCAGAGCGCTGCGCTGGCCACTCCGTGCAGGGCTGCTGGGCTGTCCTCAGCAGGAGGTTAGCTTCTCTGTGCCGTTCTGTGGGTGTTGTGGCTCCAGAAGTTGTTCGGAGCTCCCTTTCACATTGTTTGAAATTTGTGTGGGGCAGAGCACATTGGAAATGCTGTTTCTACTCTGCCATCTTGGCTCCGCCCCCCTGTAGTTGGGTCTTAAAGGAAACCAGGAAAGTCAATAGGTTCATTTGGGGAAGAAGAACATTACAGGCATGGGGAATCTAATGAAGATTTTGAGATCACTATGAAAAAAAAATTATTGAGGAAAATAGAGGAGAGTACAGAACATAGCCCTGTAGTACACACATACAATGGTATAGTGGAGATGGCATTGTTGTTGATCCTATAGTTAAGATCAAGAAGGACTAGTGTGACAGGTAAGAAGAGAATCTCAACAGAACAATATCAGGAAAATGTGGGAAAGGTAATTTATCTAAAAGGTGGTGGTGGTGAACAATGTTCAATACTGTAGAAATGTCAAGAAGGAGGAAGACAGTGAAAAGACTATTAGATTTAGAAAAATAGATCATTGGTGACCTGGTAAAGAACAATTTATGATATCTGTGACTATAGAAGCCAGATTAAAGGGAGTTGAGAAATGAGTGGAAGGTGAGAAAGTCGAGGCAAAGAGTATAAACAGCTTTTTCTAGGAGTTTGGGCAATTAACAAGAACAGGGGTATAGGAAGAGAGCTTAAATATAAGATAAGTTCAAGATATTTTAATGATATAGGAAACCTGATGATGTTTGAGGCAGCAAGGAATGAGAGTGTCTAAGGAAAATTTAAAAATTAGAAAGGTTAGGATATGCGTGTTTATATGTATATAGATACATGTATGCTATATATGTATCCGTCTATGTGTATATGTGTACCTATCTATCTATGTACACACATAAATATAAATATATGTAGAGAGACAGGCTGTAAGCCTCCTCCATCCTTTGCTACTCAGGTGAGTCATTTATGAAAGGAATGAAAGAAGGAAGGAAGGAAAAAAGGAACCAAACAAAGAAGGGAGCAAACAAGGAAGGAAGAATTTATTAAATACTTAAAAACAATTCAACAAAGTCAATAAACATATCAATGTGTTGGAAAGTATACACAACATTCCATACCTTTAGATTACTACCTCTACAAAAAAGGGAAAGAGGCTCATTTTCTCACTTATTCTCCAGAGCCAATCTTCTTGGTCATTATAATTACATGGCATTCAATTCTGCTTATTTTTCTCCTTTAAATTTACATTATTATAGTTATTATGTATAGTTTTTTCTGGTTCTACTTATTTCGCTCTACCTCAGTTCATAGAAATCTTTCCATTCCTCTCTGAATTCTTCATATCCATTGTTCTTAAATTGTATCAAGAACCCATTATCAATTACTGAAAAAAAATAGAAAAAAAAAGAACCCATTATCATGTATCACAATTTATGCAGCTATTTTCCATATAATGGAATATGAGCTTTTTATACAGCTTTTAGAATTTTAGAAAAGGTAGAAACCTTTGCCAGGGAACCAGCAAAAAGCTTTTGCTCCATTTGGATATCCTATTTTATTCCCTCATCATTTTAGCTCTGAAGTCCATCCCTATATGAAAAGTTCTTTAGAATTAAGAACAAGGTCCTCCCATTTATCTAATACTCTTAGGTTTAGTCTTTTTTAAAATTTTTTCTTCCTAGGACAGATGTTTGGACCCTTCCACCATAGAGCTTAGCTCTATTTATGGTGAGCACTCTATATTTTGTAATTTTTATTTCTGGAGGATGAATTATAAGACAGTTATTAGTTATTCACCTAATAACTATCCAGCAGTTCTGGGATTTGGGATTTCCAAGTTTCCAAACCCTATCTATGTCTTTTCTGTTCTTTTTTGTAGATGAGTAGGGGGAAACACCAGTGGCAAGCTAAACCTAGAGCAGTCATTTTCTCTGCTCCCTGCTCAGTTCCACTGCTCAGCCATATATGCAATACTTATATACATGCATGCATACATGCATACATGTATGTGTGTATATGTATATGTATATGTGTGTGTGTATATATATATATATATATATATATATATATATATATATATATATATGGAGAGAGAGAGAGAGAGAGAGAGAGAGAGAGAGAGAGTCAGACAGACAGAAAGACAGATGGACAGACACTGGAGTTCTCTCCTCTGACACAGACATGGGACACTGATCTCCACCCATAATGATCAAGTCCATACCAATAAGCTTTGGAACCGGGGCAACACATATGTAAGTACATTCATCCTCACAGCTTCAAAGGGGATTTGGGACACACTCTTATTGAAACAAGGGATTAATGAGTTAAAAAACAGATGAAGTGATTGCCTGTGAAAGCCGGGAGTGATAATATTATTGCAGGTCATAGCAAAGATGGAGAATTAGTTTAGAAAAGGTAAAGTACAGAAAGAACTGAAAAGAATAGGCAGTTATGGTTAGACAAAGGGATATCATAGTGATGGGTTATCTAAGTGGAATGCTTGTGGTTACTAAAATCAAGAGTACTATCATCTCTATACATGGCTGGAAGTGGAGTAAAAATGTAGATCTAAGTTATGGTGGAAAGGCAAGAATATTTGAGAAAACATCAACATGTAAAATGAAGTCTTTAAGTATAATTAATAGTAGGGTTTGAGGCAAAGAGGATCATGGTGAATCACTAGAGAAAGGACAGAGGATGACTTGAGAGTCAGTAGATAAGAAATACCTGGTTCTAGATAAGATATATGGATGGAGGTAACCTCAAAGAAGGAGAGGTTTTTTAATTGTAGGAGAGGGAGCTGCTAGACATATTTGCATACACCTTTGTACATATTTGAGTTCGAGGTAATAGCAGAATATCCAAATGAAGATGTCCTCTAGGCACGTGTAAATACAGGGCTGCAAAGCAAGTTAGGAGTGTGTGAATTATATTCAAACATAGACAAGATAGTTAAAAACATTAAAGTGGAAGAATTAGTTAAGAGACTGAACTTAGAAGGCGTAGAAGATCAAAAAGTGCCATAAGTTACGGAGTGGTAAGAGAAAGGAGATTTAGCCACAGTGACATCATCATCACCACCATCATCACCAACACCACCATCAATCATCAAGAACAACTCACAGTTCTTTAACACTTTAAAGTTAGAGCACTTTATCACAACACTTCTGTGAAGCAAGCAATACAGGTATCACATGTGAAAGGTTTTTTTTTCCTTAATAGATAAAGAAACTAGAATTCAGGAAGAACAAACAACATGCCAAGATTCATAGAGTTACAAAACATCATAATCTGGAGTTGAACCCCGGCCACAGACTAGAATGTGCCTTGGACATAATATCTGCTTAATAAATGTATATTTAAATTGAAGAAATAGTCAAGTCCAACTCCTTTATTTAAATAGAAGGAAACTGAGCCCTAGAGTAACAATTCTAGTCTAGACCCAGGCCCAAATAGCTCCAAGACTTCAGCTGCAATTTTCATTATAACACAGCCTTGCCAACATGAAATTAAAAGATGAATAAATAGACTGGTTGTGGAACGGTGAAAGGAGAAAGAGTAGTGCCATGGAAATCAAGAGATGAGAGAGTTGACAGGACTAGATTACCTACAGTTTCAGTTTCCATAATGAGGATGAAGACCAATAAAATACCACTTAGTTGAAGAAATAGGTTATTGGAAATCTTTAAGAGAGCAAATACAATGATGTGAAGAAGGTAAAATCACCAACTTTAATAATTGGAAATAATATTCTGGCTCATTTGTTCCAATTTACGCACAAAGGTATGAGGACCGTAGACCCCCCACCTCCCTCACCTCCAGAAATTGCCCCTGTTCTAGAAGATCTCACAATCTAAAGGCAAAGGCAATATGCAAACTAGGTACAGATGAAGTATATACAAGACAAATTAGAGGTAGTCTCAGAGGGAAGACGCTAAGATTAAGGAGAACTGGGAATGGCTTCATTCAGAAAATTGAACTTTAGCTAAGACTGGAAGGAATCTGGGAGGCAGAGATGAGAGAGGAGAGTTTCAGGCATGCGGGATAGCCAGTGAATATGTCCAGTGTCATATGCCAAGAATGAAAATGCCCAGAGTGACCTATTTGAGGAAGTGCAAGGAAGCTAATGTCACTGGATTAAAGAACTAGGAAGGGTTTTAAAGCAAGCAGAGGATTTTATATTTAATCCTAAAGGTAAAATAGTCTCTGTGATGGGGAAATTATCAACTGGGAAGATCATAAAAGGTCTCCTATAGAAGATGGCATTGTAAATGTTACTCAAAAGAAGTTAAGGATTCTTTGAGGTAAAAAAAAAAGAGAGAGAAAGGGGACTTCTAGGAGCTAAGATGGCAAAGTACGCAATAAATCACCATAACTCTACCATGTTCACCTCCAAACAACAATAAAATAGAACCCCAAAATGAATCCTGGAACAGCAGAATCAGCAAAAAAGAGTGGGTAAAATAATTTTTAGTGCAAAAAACTTGGGGGATCAGAAGGACAACAATAAAGTATCCTCCTCTAAACACGAGCCCTGGTCTTCTCTATTCCCATAGTAACTATCGTTGGATTCTTTCTCCTCTGTCTTTTTTTTTAAAGTTGCTTAGTTTTTTAATTGCCTCTACTCTTGGGATTATGGGGGCTGGCGCCTCTGCCCTCAGATCTTCCTTCAGTTTTCCCCTCTGGCCTGGAATCAAAATCAAGAATACTGGCCTCCTGTAAGTCCCCACAGCCTGAAATGTCCCAGACCCACCACATCTGCACTCACTGGGTATGTGCTGGTTCCTTCTTGCCCATAGCTGCATCTCTGAAGTGAGGGTGGGTCTGACATTCCTTATCAGCAGAGGTTCTCTTAATCTTCCCGGGCAGACTCCCCAGTACTGTCTGGGAAGTGAAAGTTCATGAGACTGAAGCTGAAGCTACCTCCCAACCCAGCTAACCCCAGGGTTCACCACTTGTGGAACTAGCCTTGAGGTATTTACTCTTCCCAGGGACCAAACCTCTGTCCTGGGATTTTTATTCTAATTGTCCCAGGAGGACCATGGTTCTGCCCCAACTTTTGCTTGTTTTCACTACTCTATATTTACCCTGAGATGCTATTTAACTTGTTTGTGGGGGAAATTTGGAAAGCTTGTAATTTTCTTCCTTTTATCTCTTTCTTTAACTCAGGAATTCTTATTGGGCTTGGGTCTCTCCAATTAACATATTTCTTTGAGGCTTTGGTTATAGAGGTTTTCTGGTTTTCTCATTGTTTTCTTCTTCTAGTTCTTTGTCTTGGTCTTCCCTGTCACCTTGGTAGCTTTTTATTGTCAAGTTCTTGTTGTTGTTTGCTCACTTTTAGCACATTTCTTGACTTTGAACTTTATGTTAATGTTGGACTCTGCTTATGGGTGTGGAGGCACTGCCCCAAGCTTTAGGCTTTTTCATGTTGCTATTGACAGAGCTAGTTCTTCGGGTCTACAAGTTTTGGTATTTCCGAGGCATATGATCTGGAGAGAGGTGTGGTCACTGCTCTCTGATCTTTACCCAGGAAGGTTTCCTGTTCTCCTGAAACCTCAAGCACTAGTGCTTCTCTTGAAACTGTGACTAGGTTCCCTGATTTCCTTCAGTTGTGCAAGTGCTAGAACTGCTCTCTGCCTTAGAACTGCAACCCAGGCCCCTGCCCCCTTCTGACCAACCATTTTTGTTCCTCTCTATCCTGAAACTGAAATCCAGAATGAAACATAGGCAATAGATTTGCCAGTTAGCACCAGCTATGCCCAATGCCAGCAAAAGGTCCCCTGTAGTCTCCTTCTAACCAGTTGTCTGAACTTCTTACTCTCTAAAATGAAACCTCCCAAAGCTGCCAAGGCCACTGTCACACCAAGGTTTGCCACTGGTACTGCCACTGTAGTGGCCTAGTCCTCTAGGCCAGGTCCCACCCAGGTGTCACAGACCTCTCCTGCTGACCTCCTGAGTTGTCTTGAACTAGAAAAAATGTTTCACTTTGATTTTTTATTACCTCAGCTGTTTGAGTCATTATTTTAAAGTTGTTTGGAGGGGAATGTTGGGAGAATTTGTCTGGTTGTTCTAATTCATGACATTAACTGTGCACCACCCCCAATGATTTTAAATGAATAAAATAAAAATATTTTATTCTAAAATGTAAATAAAATTTAAGGTTATATAGAGGTTACAAAGGAAAATAATTATATTTATGAATTGAAAGGTCTAGAAAGTACCTTAATATCCCAGAATCACTGAATCTGTGTTTTCAGTCAGCACGGGATCTGTGCCCAGGGAAGAGCAATTTTTGGCAGTGACCTTGGGAACCCAGGCCAGAAGAAGCTGAGGGGATTTTTCCAGCAGTCAGGCTGCATCTGTACATGAATTTGGTGGGACTAATGCTATGAAAGAATTGAACTTAGTTTCAAGTCTATTCTCCCCCAGTGATTGAAGTGTTTGTAGGAGAGAATATATGCTGAGGAGGATGGGAGGAGTTGGTTTACAAATTAGTTCTGTTCCTGCATAGAATTTGCCCTATCAAGTTCGTGTCTTTCCAGTTTCCACCCCCTTCACTTAAAACAGAAAACAACAAAAACAGAATCCAATGATCATGTTTCATTATCTGTGACCATAATACCTCAATGGGGAAAAGACCCCAAAATCTCTCCCTATACAACATTGTCATGAGCATGACAGAGTAGTTAAAAAAAAAAAAAAACTGATGCCAGAGAAAAAATTAAGAGGCATCTAAGGTCTTTTGAATGACTCAGAAGTTAATCAAAGAGTCTCTCATTCACTGTGACATTAGCCAACAAGAACCATTTACACATGTTCCACAGTCTCTACAAAGCACTATAATGCCAACCAAAAGCAATTTCCAGGTTCAGAATTACATACATAGTAACTCTCCATATATTCAGTAACAAATTAAGGCAAAACATTCACAGAAAAGAGAAAATCAAAATACAGGGTAACTCAGTCATTTAGTAAGTTCTCAATTCAGTCACAAAGTATAAAGTCAAAGTACTCCACCCCTGGCTAATACATTTATTTAGTCAATCACAAAGTCTCTCTTCTCAAGTGGAGATTAGTTTCTAAACATAAACAAAGTACATTCATGTGGTCTGTCACAAAGCACAAAAATCAAAGTACTCCACCCCGTGATCACAAATGAATTAAAATTAACATCAGTTACCACCAACCACCTTCTCAAAGGGGCAGTGGAGAGCACAAAGGCCATCTACCCCTAAGCCATAACAAAGTTATGATATCATCACCCCATTCAATACCCAAGGAGAGGTCTTTTCTTCATCTTGACCAGAGGCAATTTCTCAGCAATCTCTGTTCCTAGGAAGACAAAGCTTAACAAAGACACAATATACATTGCCAGTGTCTTCACCAATTCACTCTTTGCTTACAGAACAGTCTCGGGACCCCTGAAAATATCATCAAGACCCTCCTCCAGGATTTCTGTAAACATACAACAAGAAAATCCTTCTTCAGGGCTTCTGAACAAACGGCAAGGTTCCAGGACCTCTGCAACAACAGCACTGTCCTTTACAAGCAGACAAATTTGGCAAAATAACATCAAAACAGACAGAAAAAAATACCGGCACCACAGACATGCCTACTTAGTTCTTGGCAGCTCTAGGTGGCAGTCCTCAAAAGTCATGGGCAGCTCCAACTGACCCTCAGCAGTCCGGGTGGCTTCACTCTCTCTCAGCAACTCTGGCCTCTGGCAATTCTCTCTCTCTCTCTCTCTCTCTCTCTGTCTCTCTGTCTCTCTGTCTCTCTCTCTGTCTCTGTCTCTGTCTCTGTCTCTCTCTCTCTCTGTCTCTCTGTCTCTCTCTCTGTCTCTCTCTCTGTCTCTCTGTCTCTCTCTCTGTCTCTCTCTCTCTCTCTCTGTCTCTCTGTCTCTCTGTCTCTCTCTCTGTCTCTCTCTCTCTCTCTCTCTCTCTGTCTCTCTCTCTCTCTCTCTCTCTCTCTCTCCATGATGCTGCTCCCAAAAGTTCTTCTGGCCTCTCTCTTCTTGGGCCTCTCTATTCATGGCACCAGCTCCTCCCAGTTCAGCCTCCTCTTTTCACATCAACAAGTCCATCCCACAAGTGGCATTCATAACCTCTGAGTTTTAACACTTAACCCCAAAACCAAGCCAATACAAGGGGATCTTTAAATTCCATTACCATTATAAGCACTTCTGATGGGGTCCTTGGGATGTATATATGTCTGTAGTATCAATCTAATATCAGTTTGTAAATGGGGTGCTTTGGGATCTATGTCTGTAAAATCAATTTGTAAAACCAGTCTGTACAATCACATTTCCACCCCCTCCAGCCTCAGAGCATTGACTCTGCCCCTTCCCCCTTCCAGCACTCTGCCCAGTAACAACTCATGACCTGTTTATCTCTGCTTGAAACAGTAAGTTATGTAAATGTTATCTCCCTTACTTAGAGTGGCCAGCCCCACCATAAATTCTTCAATACCTTATCTATAGGGTAACTCCTTAGTCAATTATATATCCACACTGTCTCTGATGACCTTGGTTGGTGACTGACTGGGCACTCTTTAGTGATGTGTCAGGCCTGAAACCACACCTCCAGCTAGCCCCCCCTTGAGCTATTTCCCAGTGAATCATGGGCAATACACCTGCACAGTTGATATTAAAAGTGTATGGTCCTTTGAGCACTGACCACTCCTTAACTCCTCCCAGATCCCACCCTTACTCACCTAGTTAGCATAATTGACACCTTAAAACTATGCCTGTGGCCTCTGCAAGTTTGCAGGTTCCATAAGAATCTAGCCCACTGTGCAGCATAACAATGAACTTTATAATTTCAGCTTCAAAGTTTGCTTGAGCCTGGTGAATTCCTTCCAGACTGGATGCCAGGGTGGACCCCTGGCAGAACCACTTACCCTCCGCCCCTCCTTATCACCCTTCCCTCTTCACTTCCATCACATATAACTCTTTAAGAAGGAGGTATCATTGCCTCCTTCACATAATGACTCTGCTCATGGAACAACACTCCATTATACATTGAAATTCAGTTATAGATAGATAGATAGATAGATAGATAGATAGATAGATAGATAGATAGATAGATATAGATAGATAGATATAGATAGATAGATATAACAAGTTCAATGGCCCCAGTTAAGAATCCCTGTTCTATACTTTTGAAAAGGGATAGGGTCAAAGGAGAAAATAGAAGAAATGGGGGGGGGAGGGATAGGATGTAGGGAATATAGTTACTCTTTCACAATATGATTACTATGGAAATGTTTTGCATTACTACACATGTCTAAACCTAAATTGAATTGCTTGTCTTCTCAGTGGGGGTGGACAAGGAGGGGAGAAGGGAGGGAATCTGGAATTCAAAGTTTTAAAAACAAATGTCAAAAAAATTGTTTTTTACATGCAACTGGAAAATAAGATATATAGGCAACGGGGAAGAGAACTACATCTTGCCCAACAAGAAAGTAAGGGGGACATAAGAGAAGGCAGATTGGGGGAAGGGGCATTCAGTATGATTGCTATCTTTGGGGGGAGAGGGGAGAGTTGGGAAGAAAATCTATAAGTCAAAATCTTTGGGAAATACATGTTGAAAACCAAAAATAATTAAAAAAAAAAGAATCCCTGTTTTAGAGGTTCTTAAACATAAAGAAATTTGAGATAGATTTGATTTGGACATTCATTCCAACAGTGCATATAACAACCTATCTCTACCTTCTCATCCTGTAAAACTCTTGTCCTTAACTTTTTATAAGTTACCTACATGGTATCCACTCATTATTTCAGAAAACTTCGTTGCTTTCTCCTGACTGCCATATGATACAAGAGACATTTTAAGACTGACTGGCTCTTATTCCTTACCCTCAAAAAGTGACTAGCCCATCTTCTTTTTCTAACAGGCATTTCTTCAATGACATCTTTTTCTCCCATTCCTTTTTTTTTTATTAAACAAATGCTTTATTAACTTTTATTTTACATCATTCATTTCCGCCAGATTTTGAGTTACAATCATTGTACCCCCGTTATTCCCCTACCCACCCTCCCAGAATAGCAGTCCCACAAGATATTGCTTCCTCCAATCTGCTCTCTCCCATACCTTCTCCCATACCCCCTTCGACTTTTCCATTGGAGGAAGATGAATCTTTGTGTCCCAATGCCTGCACACCTTATCTCCCTATTACAAGCAAAAGAGTATTAATAATAGTATTTCTATATATCTGAAACATTTAATGTTACAACCTCGAATTTCAGATCCATTTCCTTCCTCCTTTGTCACCCATTCTCTCTTGGGAGATAAGTAATTCAGTATATGTTGTACATGTCTAGCTATGCAAAACATTATCATAGTAGATATATTGTACAAGGCTGCTTATAATTCCCTCCCACTCATCCCACCCCCCACCTGGTCCATTCCCTACATGATCCTGTCCCTCTTCTATAGTGGGTACTTCCAACCTCCCCTCCCCCAAGGATGCCCTCCCATCCATCATCCCTCCTCTCATCCCCCTTCCCCCTATCCTGCTGCAGGTTGAGATATCCCATTTAGTATGTATGTCATTCTCTCCCCGAACCAAACTCAATGTGAATGTGGTTTTGCCTTTTTAGACTTCCTATTCTCTCCCTCCCTTGCAACCACTTCCCCTTGCTTCTTCCACATGAGATAGTTTACCCCACCCTGTCTCTCCCCATCTCCTCCTGCCACTTTCCTCTCTCACCTCATAATTTCATCCCTTGAGTATTCTCCCTTCCCAACAAATTCAACCCATGCCCTCTATCCATATATAACTGTAACCATATACACACACATTCACATATGTATTCACATGACCACACACCCTTCTTCCATTATTTTCATAGTGAGAAAGATATCATCAGTCACAGTTATTGCTTTTCCATATAGGAATGTAAATAGTTCAACTTTGATAAGTTCCTTTTGATTTCTTTTCCCTGATTACCTTCTCAGGCATCTCTTGCTTCTTGTGTCTGGATGTCAAATTTTCTATTCAATTCTGGTTTTTTCCTCAAGAATGCTTGAAAGTCCTCTATTCCACTGAATGACCATATTTTCCCCTAAACAAAATACTCAGTTTTGCTGGGTAGGTGACCCTTGGGTTCATTCCCAGTTCTTTTGCCCTCTGGAATATCATATTCCATGCCCTTCAATGCCTCAGTGTAGAAGCTGCCAGGTCCTGTGCTATTTTGATTGTGTTTCCACAATATTGAAATTGTTTCTTCCTGGCTGCTTGTAGTATTTTCTCCTTGATCTGGGGATTCTGGAACCTGGCTATAATATTCCTGGGAGTTTTCTTTTTGGGATCTTTTTCAGGAGGTGATCGGTGGATTCTTTCAACCTCCACTCTGCCCTCTGGATCTAAAACATCAGGGCAATTTTCCTTGAGAATTTCTTGAAGGGTGATTTCTAGGTTCTTTCTTTGATCATGGCTTTCAGGTAGTCCAATAATTTTTAAATTGTCTCTCCTGGATCTATTTTCCAGGTCAGTGGTTTTTCCCATGAGATATTTCACATTGCCTTCTAATCTTTCATTTGTTTGGATCTGCTTAACAGCATCTTGATTTCTCATAAAGTCATTAGCTTCCATTTGCTCCAGTCTAACTCTGAAGGAATGAATCTCCTCAGTGAGCTTTTGAGATTCTTTTTCATCTGGCAAATTCGACTTTTTAAGGCATTCTTCTCCTCATTGCCCTTTTGGGCCTCCTTTGCCATTTGAGTTAGTCTATTTTTTAAGGTGTTGTTTTCCTCAGTCAGGCTGTTGACCCTCATTTCATACTTTTCCTGCATCCTTCTCATTTCTCTTTCCAATTTTTCCTCCACTTCTCTTATTTGATTTTTAAAGTCCTTCTTAAGGTCCTCTATGGCCTGCAACCCACTCATGTTTTCCCCTGGGGCTTTTGGAGCAGGACTTCTGACCTCACAGTCCTTTTCCCGCTCTATGCCCCCAAAATAGGAGTCTAGGGTTGCATTTTTCTATTTCCTTTGCCTTGGCATGTTGCCACTTAATTGCTTGACTTTTGGGCTTGTTGCCACACTATGGCTTTAAGGCCAGATTGAGGAATTTTCGTCCGAATGTGTGGGGGGCAACTTCTGTTTCTGGCAAGCTGTAAACCCACCCACGACTTTCACCCTAGATCACAATCCAGATCCAGGGAGGTTAAAGCAAGAGCGATTACTCCCTGAAGACTGATCGCTGGATCTCCCTACAATTAATTTGCAGGCCAAGAGCTGGAGCTGCCTCTGAAAACTACAAAATGGCATGTCTCCTCAGCAGCTTCTAGCCCCCAGGGGAGGAAGCTGACGCATTCCCCAAATACTGGTCCCAAAGTCCATAGGACACTAACCTCTCACTTTGTTCTAGGCATGTCTATGTTGATAATTCTGGAGTCGCCACAGCTGCTGGTGTTCTGGGGTTCCTCCAGCCGGCTGCTGGCCCTGCCGCCCTGTGGCTAAAACCTCGGCTCACTCGGACCTGGGTTCGGCTCGGGTCTGGCGCTCTGCAAGCTGCATGCTGCTGGCTCCCAGACTGCTGCGCTGGTCCTTCCTGCAGGGCTGCTGGGCTGTCCTCAGCGGGAGGTTAGCTTCTCTGTGTCGTTCTGTGGGTGCTGAGGCTCCAGAAGTTGTTCAGAGTCCCCTTTTACATAGTTTGGGGGGAATCTGGGGGCAGAGTGGCTTGGATGAGCTGTTTCTACTCCGCCATCTTGGCTCCGCCCTTCCTCCCATTCCTTTTTGAAGTTCATAATTGATTTTATGTTTTAGTCTGCTCAAACCCATTCAGCTACTCTTAGCTTCTATGTCACACAGCAATAAAAAAGTAGAATATCAGTTTCTAGAAACAATAGAATATTAGTCTTTCTTCTGAACTCCAGTCCAACATTACCAAATGATTATTGAACATTGCCCACTGGATTCTGATTGGCATATCAAACTCAAGATAGCTAAAAGAGAACTCATTATCTTTTCTCCAAAGTCCAACCTTCTTCAGTATTTCTCTGTTACTATGGATGACATTATTAGTCTTTAATTACCCCAGATTCACAACTTCTAAGTCATTCTTGATTCCTCATCCTCCCTCAATCCATTTATTCAATCAGTTGCCAAATTTACAAGTCCTATGTTTGCATTTTTCACATCCTCCTTTCTCCTTATTCACATGGACATTACTCTATTTCAGACCCTATTCATCTCTCACCAGGATTATTTAAATACTATTCTAATTTGTCTCCCTACCTCAACTCTCTGCTTTCTCCAATACTTTCACCAATACAATTCTCCAATACTCCAATACAATAGCTATAAAAAGTGTCTTTCCTAAATCACAAGTCTAAATATGTCATTCTCCTGTTCAATAAACTCTAGTGGTTCTCTAATATCTCTAGAATCAAATGTAAACTCTTTGTTAGGTATTGAAAGTCCTTTGAAACCTGTCTCTTACCTACTTTTCCTGAATTATTTTGCATTAATCCCATTTATATACACTTTGAATTTTAATTGACTTGGTTTTAACTTCATACATACATTTAGAGTATGTCCCAATATGTTAATGCAGTTTCACACTACTAAAGAACAAAACTACATTAAGACTTTGGATTTGTCCTGTATATTATGCAGATTCATTTTTATAACAATAAAAGCCACCATTCCAAAAGAATAAATAACGAAAAGATATAAACAGGCCACTTACAAAGAAGAAATCCAAGCTATCATCAACCATATGACAAAAATGTTACAGATCACTATTAATAAGAGAAATGCATATCTAAATACTATTGGAAATGAATCATACTAATGTACTGTTGATAGAACTATCAAGTGATCCAAATGCCATAGAAAGGAATTTGGAATTATTCCCCCAAAGTCACAAAATTGTGCATACCCTTTAACCTAGAAATATCACTAGTAGACCATTTCCTCTAAAATATATCAAAGGAAAGATCTACATATATAAAGATATTTAGGGCGGAGCCAAGATGGCGGAAAGGAAGCAGTAACCTCGCTGAGCTCCTCGGTCACTAAGTCTCAAAGGGTAAATCTGAGCGGATTCCGGAGTGACGGAGCCCAGTGGAAGATAGAGTGTGGCAGAATCCAGCCCAGGAGCTTGCCCAGTGTGTCTGCACAGGTAGAGCGCAGAGCGTGTGGGGTCTGCACAGCTCAGACCTAAGAGCAGACAAGCAGACTACACCAGAGAGAGAAAAAGCCCCAGCCTGCAGACTTACCAAGGACTAATCGCAGTCATCTCGCAGAGGGAACGGATCATTGGAGCCAGGTAGGAGAGTCAGGCCCCCAGTGGAGAGAGTGGCTTCTCAGGCTGCATTCAGCCCCCAGCCTGGAAGTTTAGAAACTGCCTGCCTGTATAATACAGGGGCTGGAATGGCAAAGTAAATTCTGGCTGCTCTGATCCTCCCATCCCTCCTTCATGAAGCAGAAAACCCAAAGATAAGTCTCCCACCCAGATTGAAATCCCAAGTTAATGGAAATAGCCTCAGGCTTGAGAATCTCCAAGAAGGGGTGTAACTGAGACAGCCAGGAATCTAAAGAGAAGAGAGGGAGGGGACCCAACAAGCCCCACCTCACCTCACCAACAAAAGCCTACTTATAGCCCAGGGGTATAGAGGCAGAAATCTGAAGTGGTCAGACTCATCCCCACCTACACATCTACTTTCCTCACTGACTTCCCTGACTTAGCCATAAACTAGCCACCCAGAGGTATTCAAAGTCAAGGATCAAGCCCCAAACTCATAGCCTGAGAAACTAAGGAACAGGAAGTCACAATGGGAAGGAAGGAAGCTAAAAAGGAGAAAGGGAAGGCAAGAAAGTCTATTTGAGCATACTATGCAGGGCAAGAACAACAAAACACACAGGACAATATAGACTCTCTGCCCACACCAGAGACCACAGAAGGAAACATGATCTGGTCTCAAGCCCAAATAGCATTCCTGGAGGAGCTTAAGAAAAATTTTAAAGACCAAATCAGGGAGGCAGTGACCAACTTGGAAAAAGAAAATACCTCCCTAAAAAAGGAACTTCAAAAACTCACTGAAGACCATAATTCACTAAAAATGAGATACAATCAAAGTGAAACTCAGAACTCTATGATGCAGCAGGAGTCAATCAAAAAAAAAAACCAAAACGATCGAAAAATTGGAAGAAAAAGTAAAATATCTCACTGGAAAAATAACTGACCTAGAGAACAGATCCAGGAGAGACAACCTAAGAATTATTGGTCTACCAGAAAGCCATGATGAGAAAAGCAGTCTAGACAACATCCTCCAAGAGATTGTCAAAGAAAACTGTCCTTGAGGTCCTGGAATTAGAAGATAAAATAGCTATTGATAGAATTCACCGGACTCCTCCTGAAAGAGATCCCAAACTGAAAACTCCATGAAATATAGTAGCCAAATTCCAGAATTATAAGATTAAAGAAAAAATTCTACAAGCAGCCAAAAAGAAACAATTCAAATATCAAGGAACTACAGTTAGGATCACACAGGACCTAGCAGCTTCTACATTAAAAGAGAAAGAGTGGAGGGACTGGAATTTGATATTTCGTAGGGCAAGAGAGCTAGGACTACAACCAAGGATTAACTACCCGGCAAAACTGAGCATAATCTTTCAGGCAAGGAGATGGACGTTTAATGAAGTAAGGGACTTCCAGACTTTCCTAATGAAAGAGCCAGAGCTCAATGGAAAATTTGATCTCAATTACAAGACTCCAGAAGAACATAAAAAGGTAAACAAGGGTAACATAGACTCACACATGCAGAAGTGCACACACCCACACCCACAAACACATGCTCATTACTTGGGATGCAACAAGAGCAAAATGTTCACATCCCTATATGTGGAGCTGATAACTGTCAATATCTGAAATCTTTATGATTATCATGACCTGCAAAAGGGTTATACTTAGAGGGTGTGGGTATGAATGCACTAACATGGAGTCTAAAAAAAAAAAACTATTAAGGGGATCAAAGGTACTGTAATGGGAAAAAGGAAAGGATGAGCTAGGAAAAGGTAAAATATGCCATCTGAAGAGGCATCAAAACACACTATAGAAGAAGGGAAAGTAAGAGGGAGAGGAACATCATTTAAGCACTATTCTCACTGGTTCTGGTTCAAAGAAGGATCAAATCAATCAGTGAAGTTTAAGAATCTAATGTGAATAGACACATAAATTCATTAAATAGAGGAATTGGAGGGAGGGAGAGGAGCACTGTTTGAAATTTACTCTCATTGGTTTGGAATCAAACGGGGAGTAATTTACTCTGATAAGTATAAAAATTTATTGTGTCCTATAGATAGTGGGAGGGTAAGGGGGTGTGTGAAAAGGAGGAGACTAAAGGGAGGGATTATAAGGGAGGGAAATAGTAGTAAGGGGAGAGGGTAGGTTAAGAAGGGAGGTCACTGGGTGGGAACACTGAGGGAGGGGGCGGTCAAAAGGGAAAACTTCAAGGAGGGGAAGGGAGAAGGAAGAAACAAAAACACTAACAGGGGAGGGAATAGGATGGAAGGGAAGAGACAGATAGTCATCATTACTGTGAATGTGAATGGGATGAACTCTCCCATAAAACAGAGGCGGATAGCAGAATGGATTAAAAACCATAATCCTACAATATGTTGTCTACAAGAAACACATTTGAAACAAAGGGATACCCACAGGGTAAGGGTAAAAGGTTGGAGTAAAATTTATTATGCCTCAGCTAAAGTAAAAAAAAGCAGGGGTAGCAATACTTATCTCAGATAAAGCAAAAGCAAAAATAGATCTAATTAAAAAAGATAAGGAAGGAAACTATATCCTACTAAAAGGCACCATTGAGAATGAAGCAATATCACTAATTAATATATATGCACCAAGTGGTATAGCATCCAAATTCCTAGAGGAGAAGTTAAAGGAATTAGAGGGAGAAATAGATAGCAAAACTATACTAGTGGGGGACCTTAATCTCCCCCTCTCTGAACTCGATAAATCTAACCTCAAAATAAACAAGAAAGAAGTTAAGGAGGTGAATAGAATCTTAGAGAGACTAGATATGATGGATCTCTGGAGAAAATTGAATGGGGATAAAAAGGAATTTACTTTCTTCTCAGCAGTGCATGGTACATACTCAAAAATAGACCATGTACTAGGGCATAAAAACCTCACAATCCAGGGCAGAAAGGCAGAAATATTAAGCGCATCATTCTCAGATCATGATGCAATAAAAATTATATGCAAGAAAGGGCCATGGAAAGATAGACTAAAAACTAATTGGAAACTAAACAATTTAATCCTAAAAAATTGGTTGGTCAAAGAAGAAATTATAGAAACAATCAATAATTTCATTCAAGAGAATGATAATAATGAAACAAGAAAGGCTAGCTGCCAAAACTCTACCTTTACCACAGTTCTTATATACTCCCAACCAAACATCCTTATACTTGCCACCAATTTAAGATTCTATCTCCCAGTTCTTTGCTCACCTTACTAACAACCACTGAAATTCAATTCAACCAATATGTATTGAGTACCTATTAAAGTCAGAGGAACTGGGACCCAACTTATGTCTATCTACTAAACACTTGTTTTATGTTGGGCAAATCATTCAACATATCTGGGTTTCAGTTTTACATCTGTCAGATGGGCTGAGGGGGGTATTGAGCTATATCTCCAAGCATCTTCTGAGCCAATGATCCTATGTATGAGGTAGTGTGCTAGACATTAAGAACACAAAGATGAGAAAACGACATAGTTCTTGCCCTCATGGAGCTTGAAATCTACCAAAAGAAATATGGCATATACTCAGATAAGTGTAAGACAGGCGAAACTGTGATGAAGGCAAAACAGATATGCAGAAAAAGTGTTCTAGGGAAATAGGAGAAGAGAAAGATCATTTTCATCTGGGGGAAAGTAATCAAGAAAGATTATATGTAAGAGGTGGTACCTGAGTCAGGCTTGAAGTTAGAGAAATATTTCAGGAATGCATTCCAGGCATAGGTGAAGACCCTCACAAGTGAAGGAAGGCAAGGGAATACAGGAGATAAGGAGGCAGCCCAGCTTGGAAAGAATGCAGAGAATATGAAGGGAATTTGTTTTTTAAAGTATTAAATATCACTTGGAACTAGATTGTGAAGGACCTTCATGCAGAAGGCATATTTTATCCTGTTATATGATAACGAAAGCCAGCATGATGATTAAGTGCCTATATGACCCAACACAAGTCACTTCCCTCTAATTTTTCTCTTTCCCCCCAAATATATGAGGCTTTAAATTGAAAAAAGAATTGTATTGCATTGGTAGAAGGTATTTTATTACTTCTTATTCTCTAGACTAATGTAATGAAAGGGGGGAGAGAGAGAGAGAGAGAGAGACAGAGAGAGAGAGAGAGAGAGAGAGAGAGAGAGAGAGAGATTATAATAGATTATAGTAATAACCTTTGTGTACAAGGCTATCACAATACAAAGAGGAGATATGCTTTAGGGGATTAGCTCATAGCCTCCACCCAGAAAATCTCAATGTGACAACACCCCATGTGCTGACATCAATTTCCCTTGCAAACACACAATTTATATAGAAGACAAAATGGAATCCTAAATAAAACTCTTAGGGGAAAAAAAGATATTTAACAGCACTTTTGTCGCAGGAAAAATCTGAAAACAAAGTGGATGTTTATAAAATATGGAATGGTTGGACAGAGTAAACCATAAGAATGTGATGAATTATTATTGTACTCTAAAAATTATGTAAGGGACAGATTCAGAGAAACTTGTGTTTTATTAAACTTTAAGGGCTTAAAATTACTCTCAGACTTTTAAAATGCCCTGTAGAAGTTTATGTAAAATGAAGTGAGAGGATCCAATATAATTCATGCAGTAACTATAAAACATTGTAAAGGAAAGCAACCATCAACTAAGAACTCAGTGACCAATTACAACTTGAGAAATGTGATGATGAATCTTGCTTTCCACATCTTAGCAGAGTGTTAATGAACTAAAGGGAAGGAGGGAGAGAGAAAGAGAGAGAGAGAGAGAGACAGAGAGAGAGACAGAGAGAGAGACAGAGAGAGAGAGAGAGAGAGAGATTTTCAGACATGGTCAATGTATGGTTGTTTTGTGTGAGTATAATTAATTGTTATGAGTGAAAGCTTTTTTGGCAGGACAGAAAAATTGAGAGGGGATTATTGGGGTAGTGAAAATAATGAAAAAATAAAAAGGAAGAAAGGAAATAGCACCAATGAATAATTTTTAAAATATGCAGATAAGCCAGGCAGAATTGGACCTCCCATGTTAAATCTGAAATGGTGTACAACAGGAGATTCTCATTTTCATATGTAGGCCTCTGTGTTGTTTCTTTTTTTGATAGAAAAATGATCAGTCTTATTGATATTTATCAAGTTCATAATAATTAAAAATCAAAGTGGCCTATAGTCTTTTTGTTTTTCATATACATTTCTCCTCTCACCTGCAAAAGTCCTTTTTTTTTACTTATTTTAGTTTTTTTTTTTTTAATTTGTTGCTTTTCTAGTTTTTAAAACTTCTTATAGAAGGTTGGACTTTTAATGAGATTTGAAGAGAGTCAGAGAAACCAGGAGACAGAAATGAGAAAGGAAAGAGAGCTCCAGGCATGGAGGACAACCAGTGAAAAGCCCGGATTTGGAAGAAGGAGTATATCATGGGAGAAATGGCAAGGACATCATTGTCACTGGATCAAAGTATACATGGGAATAAGTAAGATGTAAAATAACAAAAACAAAAACAAAATTGGAAAAATAAGGAGGCACAAGGTTATGAAGAGTTTTAAGCTTATCCAATTCTCAGAAAGTAATATTAAAGTTTCCTGTAATTATGGTTGTGTTATCTCTGCTTTCATTTACATTTTATTTTTCTTAGTAATTTAAAGGTTATGATATTTGTTATGCATAAGCTTAATAATGATAGTGTTTCTGTGCCTATAGTATCTTTATGCATAAAATAGTTACTCTGACTATTTCTCTTGAAGTTGCAGATTTTTCTTTGTTCTTTTTCTTTATTCTATTTTATGCTTATTATATTTTCTGATAATATCATTAGATCTCTTTAAAAATAATCTGATGTATTATAAACTTTATTTTGCTGTGCCAATTAATTTTCTGTGTTTTTAGTTTTTAAATGAGTTTTTTTTGTACATACCAAATTTTGGGGCTTTATTGTCTCATCCACTCTCTTATCTTCCTTATTTTTTCCCAAATTTAATCTATTTGCATCTAAAGTTATAACATTTAGACTTACATTCCATTTTATTTATCTTCTGAATTGATTTCCTCTTTTCTAAATTAAAACGCTCTCCCTGTAATTGATTTAGTTTGCATTAAATTGATTCCAAACTTTTCTGACCTATTATCCCAAGGTAGAGATGATTGATATATCCTCTAATAGACATATTCTATTCCAATTTCCTTCATTTAGCTTGAATAGTTACTCTTTATTCTTTTATTCACTTCCCACTGACCCCACAACTTTTGTTTTTTTTTCTCTTTTCTAACCCTGATGATAGTGTCATTCACTGTGCTGCTCCAACTTCTTAACATGAGTGACATTTATTGATGATACTGTTTTCCTAGAACATTCATTCATTCATTCATTTATCTATTTATTTATTTATTTACTTAATTTTTAGCAATTGGGGTTAAGTAACTTGCTCAAGGTTACACGGCTAGTCATTATTTGTGTGTGGGTGCTCATTTTCTGAGGCCGGATTCGATCTCGGGTCATCCCAACTCCGAGGCCAGCGCTCTTACTGCGCCACCTAGCCGCCCCTTTTTAGGGCAATTGGGGTTAAGTAACTTGCCCAAGGTCACATGGCTAGGTTTTTGTTTGTGTGGGTTAAGTGTCTGAGGCCAGATCCGAACTCAGGTCCTTCTGACTCCAGGGCTGGCGCTCTACTCACTGCACCACCTAGCCGCCCCGAACATTCATTTATTTTGTGTATATCTTTATTTCTATTGCTAATCTAGACTATTGTAAAATATGTTCTCTTAATCATGGGCCATATATTTGCCTATTCCTTCTTTATTCCCTCTCTGTGTCTCACATAAGACTGATGTGGATGATCAAGGAACTCACTGAATCTTTTTATTGTTTATTTTGAAATATATGTACAGAAGATGAAATGGATAACAGGTAGCAGAGAATTAATGAAAAGTCATGAGTCTATAAAAGGCATGAGTCTATAAAAATCAAAGCCAATGTATTCACGTTCAGAATGAGCTCAAGCTGGCAAGGGGAGTTGAGGACAACCAAAAGATTGTTTTTAGCTATATTGCAGTGAGTAGAAAAAAAAGAGGGTCGAGATGGCTGCTTCAGGTAGATGGTAAAATGATAAATGATAACACAGTAAATGCATAGTTACTCAATCTTTATTTTGCTTCTCTTCTAAAGAGAATTTGCAAAGGAAATGACAGAACAAAAACAGCTAAAAGGGAGTTGACACTCAAGATAAGTAAGGTGATTGTAAGAGAATATCAATCTATCCTTTGTGAATTCAAATCACTCCTCTGAGATGAAATATATCCTAAGGTACTGAAAGAACTAGTAGCTGTGATTACTATGCTGATGCCAGTGATACTTGAAAATGCATGGAAAATTGGAGAAGGCTGAAGTAAAGTAAATGTTGTACCTATTTTCAAAGAAGAATGAGAACAGATCCTGCAAGCAATAGACCAGTGAACTTGACTTAAATTCCTTGGAAAATTCTATAATGAAGCATCAAACATATAGTGAATGTATAACAAAAAGACATTGATTAGAAAAAGTAGTGCTGGGTTCTTGTTGAGTGAGTGACTTCATCAAAAAGCACTATGGCCAGTAGGGAAAAGGGGAGGATAAAGGAATTTTCTCTGACTCCCACTCATAAGCCCATTATCACAGGAGTCCTTTTTGCCAAAGCTGCCTCTCTTTTTTTGTTGCCAAGGCTCCAACACTTCAAATCTCTCATTCCTTCACTGACTTAACAATTTCCACTGGCTTTTCCCCCCCAAAGGACACAGGTAATGTGATTGATCTTCTATCAGCCAATGGAATAATACCTTTAAGTTCCACCAAGTAGAATTTCTTCCCACTTCATAAAGTGGTAACAAAATGAAAACACTTCTCTGTACTTAGGACATTATTGTCTTGTTGCCTCTGCTGTCTTCCCTTTAGTTTCTGTGTTCACATCTACTGGAAATTAATAAAGGATTGAAATCTATTAGTAAGGGATCTTCTAACTTTCCTCCTTCCACCAAACTTCCCACAACTATCTGTCTTTTATTTATTTCTTGTAGACTGTAATAAATTCTATCCCATACTGGCTATATACATTGGTATCCTAAGTGCTACTAATGGAGCATGGGATTATTTTACCCACATCATAGAGACCTAGATGCAAGCTATATTTAAGCTATATTCTGAGATTTCACAGTAGGAACATTGGATGGGAGAGACACAAGCAAAAGAAAGAATATCTTAGGAGTACATCCTCAACATTAGACCTTGTTCACACAAATTGGGGTTCTGAATGACAGATTACTTAAGAAATATGTAGTCATACTTCTTTTAGTCAGCACCATCATGATGATCATTGACCATCTACTAAACCCCCAGTGAAGGTGATAGGATCATCAGTTTAGAGCTGTAAGGGACTTTTGAGTCCATTGAGTCAAATTCCGTCATTTTACAGTTCAAGAAAAATAAAGACTGAATGACTTCCCCCAGGGCCAAAGACATACAAAGTGTATGAGGCAAGATTCAAACTCAGATGAGGGCTAAATCACCTCCTCAAGAATGACTGAACCTAAAACAAAGGGGCAGGATTCTGGAATTAATATGTTTTTTTCACCTCAGTTATAGTAGAAAGGACCAGAATTTTGCTTTGAACTCCTTAAAGCAGCCCAGCCAAGACCAAGATACTACATCCTGGGAGAAATATGTACCCAGTTTGTAAAGAGAAAAAAGTTATTGCCCCAAGTTCTGATTTGGCCTGGAGTACCTGGGTGTCCCTTGGAGGCTCAGGAAAGCAATGAAGCACCCAAAGCCAAGAGCAAGAATCAGTGCTTTTAATCTCAAAGGGTATAATAACTCAACAGATTCCTCTTGATTGTGTTGTTCACATTCTCTGAGGAAAGTGAGAATCAAACCCAAGGATGGGGAGCAGTAACCACATAGCCATACTTTTCATATTTCAGATCCTTCCAGCTTGAGACATTTCCACAATGACAATTGGGCTTCCTCTCCTTGGGTGGAAGCACATAATCCCACATACACACATTCCCATTCTCCCCAATAAAGAACTGATTTATATCACACCCACCCCATAGCAATCTTGGTCTTGCCCCAGATGATCTTGGCATTCATACTCAAGGTGTATCCTCCTTTCAAAATGTTCCTCATCACAGGTTTTCCATCCACCCACAGCTCAGCAACCCCTGAGACTGATTCTAAAGTGGCATGGATATCCATTGGGTTAAGAGTGCTAGGATAGAAAGAAAAGCAAATTTCTGCTCTCAAGAATTCTAATGGGGTAAGCAACATGCAAACAATTAAGCAATAACAAGATACTAACAAGATAAAATGAAGATAATCGACAGATGATACTGAGTGACAGAAGTAATTTGGATGACCGTACACAGTTATTATGCAAAAACGAGTGGTCCCTGGATATGGTTACTTATGAAATCTGGATTCTAAGTCCCTCCTTGACGAATCCTTCTAACATGTAGCTAGTACTCCACATTCGCACTTACAGTAAATTAACCTTAGTTACACTCAGCATCTGGGCAGAGAGGCTGGGTTCTGTGAATATTTTACTTCTTAGGGAAAGGAGAGAAGGAAAAGGAGAAAGTTATACTCTAGTGTTTGTATCTAGCCTAAGAAAGAGCCCCAGATCCTCAGCAATTGAAAGTAGAAGAGAATGAAGTCAGGGAGAGAGCCCCTTGTGAGATCAGAGAGAGAAGGATAGAAGAGGACATTAAAGTTCTTCATGGGAAGATGTGATTGGGACAGGGATGCTAAAAAGATAGTCAGGAGTCAATTGCTCTGATCCTCTGGAGAACTATAGAACCCTACAGAACTATAGTGTACCTTTATACAGCAGGTAGGGATTGAAATGGAAATGCAAATTTAAAGATTTTCCCTGCCCCTAGGCCCTTTGATGGGCTTAAGAGACTCTGAGAACTTCCCTTGATTTGAAAATATAATCTGCCCCCTAATAGGCTGAATGTGGTCACATGGAGCCTGTAGTAGGCGGCTTGGTTTTCAGGAATGGCCACACCTTGATGCTGTGTGATTGGGCAGTGGGTCAAGAGGGCGGTTACATTCTCTGACCCAGAAGAAGGCTATATAATCCCTGTTGTGAGGCTTTGCTTTGGGGATCACTTTGAGAAGTGTTGTGTGATTTGACCAGATGAGACTCTGGGCAGCCATTGAGAGCCCCCCAGCTTTGAAAACCCAGATGTTGATGCTTCCCTCTCTGGTAAATGTGATTTGGTATTGATGTGTAGTAGTTGGACAGTTTGGACTCTTGTCTGCTTGATCTGTCTGTTTCTCTGTCTTGTAAGTTCTGTCTGTATACTTTGAAGTTCGGGGTGCTGACGTTTTTCCCGTGAACTAGGTAAACGATATATGTTTGATTGATTAAAGTAAGCTTGTTAACCCATTTTGAGTTGCTTTCCTTTAGAAAAGCAGATCTAAGAACCTGTGTTGGCAGCCACCCTGGGCATGTTGGGGTGTTTGCCCTTACAGGGATTGAATTAGACAGACCCTCCCAATGCTAGGATTAGGGTGGCTGGGTAGCAAAGTGGAAACAACATTAATCCTCGAGTAAGAAAAGCTTATCTTCTTGAACTCAAATCTGGCATCAGACACTTAATAGCTCTGTGTCCCTGAGTAAGTCACTTAACCCTATTTACCTTGGGTCACTCATCTATAAAATGAACTGAAGAAGAAAATGGCAAACCACTCCAGTATTTTTGCCAAGAAAAACCCAAGTGGGGTCACAAAGAATCAGATATAACTGAAAACAATTGAGCAGGAACACAAAGTTCAGATTAAATAATTTTAATATTTTATGATTTCTCCTGGTAAAGCCCTAAATTATTTCTTTCCATCAAGATTGGCAATATCAAGCCTCCCAGCTTTAGAGTCAACTTCCTGCTTTTCTAACCCATTTTTTTCTGTTTTCATGAATATCCATATCCTTTATCTTTTGCCTGTCTCAGTCTTATTTCCCTGGCCCACTAATGGAGCCCAGGAAGCTCATTTTATACCTCTCTGAGCCATAGCTCCTGAGAATGTGATGAGGAACAGGGTACACAGTAGTAGCTGCATGTCCATCTCATCTTCCTGAAGTTTCCAAGGGCATCAACTGGTCCAAAGGCAGGAGTAGTAGAGTTTGGTTTCCTGCTTAGCCTTTCAAGGACAATAGCTATCGTCCATCAAGGAAGAATATTTATGGCAACAGATTTTGTGTTATAGGTTGGTAAACATTAACCTAATAAAGAAATTAAATAGACATGTTTTGGCCTCTCCTTCTTAGCGCATTTTCTATCAATCCTATTTTGTCCTGATTAATTCTCTTCTCATAATTTTCTAACACCTAGTAGCTGTGTATTCCTGGGCCAATCACTGATAGTGATATTTGTTTTCCTTAACTCCTAAGATGGTCATGAGAAAAGTAAGTCTTCACTTTTCAAGAACTTTATAAATGTCACTTTGGGGGCAGCTAGGTGGTGCAGTGAATAGAGCACTGGCCCTGTAGTCAGGAGGACCTGAGTTCAAATCCAACCTCAAACACTTGACACAATTACTAGCCATGTGACTGGGCAAGTGACTTAACCCCAATTACCCTCCACAAAGCAAGATTATATATATTCATCACCCTCTCTGCTCCTTTCCAATTCTATGACTCAATAAACCTCAGATGAAGAGAGAGAGAAAATAATAGTAAACCTAAGCTGTACATTTTGTCTACTTGCCTGGAGTGAATAGGTTTGAAAAAAGGAGCCCATCTTTATTTATTGAAGCATGCAGTATTTACTAATTAGAGCCAACTCTATGCCCAATGCTTTGTCTGAAGAGTTAGGCACTCCTTAATGGTAGAGACTGTTCTGTGTTTCTCTTTTTGTCCCCAGAAGTTAAAAGAGACCTCCTTATTCATTTGGAGAGAGGGAGAGAAGAGGGACTCCAGACTCATGATTTTATAAGTTATATTTATTTATAGTTTATATCCACTTTCAAGCAACAATAAAATAGTGCCCAAAAATAAATCCTGGAACAGCAGAACCAGCACAAAGACAGGGTGAAACAATCTGTTAGACCAAAAAAGTTGGAAGATTGTGAAGAAAGGTTTTTCTCACTGGGGTAAAAGGAGAATGCAATCCAGGAGTGGAAGCAAGCCAGCAGCAAGCCTCACTTCAGTAAACCAGCAAGAAATCATGAGTACCAGTGTGGTGGAGCAGGCAAATGCCAACACCAGTTCCCCCTCTCCTTCCCCTGTCCCCACCATGTGCCTCAGCATAGCCAGGGGAATAGGTAGACTCCAACTCTGAGAAATGGGAAGTGTTTCCAAGTAACTTCAGGCAAATAGACAGTCTCCAGCTGCCAGATGTCCTGGAGATTTTGTGTACCCCTGGGAAGTGCAGAAACACTCTACTGGCCTCAGAACACCCCAAATATCACCACTAGAACTCCATGTTATCACCAAGTAAACTGCTAGACCCATATAGCTACAAGCAGCACCAGTCAGGCCCACCTCAACCTCCTCAGCACAGCACCAAAGAGGAAGGTTCACAGTGGGCTTCATGGCAACATCAGTGCAGTACCAGGTAAATAGCCAGTGCCTGCAACCTCTGGCACAAGAAGCCTGAGACAGCCCCTTTGACCCTGGCAGGAGAGTTTAAATTTAGAAGGAAAGGAAAAGGTCAAAAAGATAGCAAAAACCACCAAAAAATTGACCATAGAAAATTATTATTGTGACAGGGGAGATCAAGACACAATCTCAGAAGAATACAACAATGTCAAAACACCTATGGGCAAAACCTGAAACAAAAAAGGGAAGTGATCTCAAGCCCAGTAAGAACTCATAGAAGATCTCAAAAAGGAGCTTGAAAATAATGTAAAAGTTGTAGAACAAAAATTGGGAAAAGAAATGAAAGTGATACAAGAGAATTATGAAAAAAGAGGCAACAGCTTGGAAAAAGAAAACAACTGTTTGAAAAGTAGACTTGACCAAATGGAAAATGAGATATAAAAATCCACTAAAGAAAACACCTCCCTATAAACTATAATTGAATGAATGGAAGAGGAAGTACAAAAGCTGAGGAAAGCAACACCTTAAAAGTTAGAACTGGGCAAGTAGAAGATAATGACTCTATGAGACATCAAGAATCAATCAGATTGAAAAGAATGATAAAATGGAAGAAAATGTAAAATACCTTATGGGAGAAACAACTGACCTAGAAAATAGATTCAAGAGAGACAATATCAAAATCATTGGACTACCTGAAAGCCCTAGTCAAAAGGAGGACCTGGACAGCATTTGCAATAAATTGCCAAGAGAAACTACCCTGATATCCTAAAACCAGAGGGCAAAATAGGCATCTAAATAATCCACCCATCACCTAAGGAAAGAGATCTCCAAATAAAACCTCCAAAGAACATTCCAAATTTCAGGACTATTAGGTTAAAGAAAAAATAATGCAAGTGGTCAGAAAGAACCAATTCATATATTGTGGAGTAACAATCAGGATTACTCAAGAATTAGCAACTGAGTAATAAGCAACATTAAAGGACTGAAGGTCATGGAACATGATTTTCCAAAAGAAAAATGAGACAGGAATACAACCAAGAATCACCTACATGGTAAAATTAAGCATGATACTTGAAGGAGGAAAATGGTCATTCAATGAAATAGAAGTATTTGACCTTTCATTAGGAGAAGACAAGAATTAAACAAAAAATTTGATCCGCAATATTAAAACCCAAGAGAATTCAAAAAAGAAAACATGCTTAAAAGAAAACATCTTCAAAAATTGTAGCACTAATAGTAGAGCTAGAAGGAATATACATAGATACAGGGTATAAATATAAGGTGAATTTGAGGGAATTTCATAAAAGATAATTAAGAGATGAGAAAGAGTAGTACACTGAGTGCAGAATGAAAGGAGAGGTAGAATTGGGCAAATTATTTCACTTTATCCTCCTCCTTTATCCCCCTAACTGTTATTCTCCTCATTGAGTTTTTGAAGTTCCTTTTCCATCTGGCAAATTCACCTTTTTAAAGCCTTCTTCTCCTCAGTGGCTTTTTGAGCCTCTTTCACCATTTGAGTTAGTCTGTTTTTTAAGGTGTTATTTTCTTCAGTGTATTTTTGGGTCTCCTTTAGCAGGCTGTTGATTCACTTTTCATGATTTTCTTCCACCATTCTCATTTCTCTTCCCAATTTTTCCTCCACTTCTCTTGCTTGATTTTCAAAATCCTTCTTGAGATCTTCCATGGCCTGTAACCAGTTCATATTTTTCTTGGATGCTTTTGATGCAGGAGTTCTGACATCACTGTCTTCCTCGTGCTCCATGCCTTGATCCTTTTTGTCCCCCAAAAAGGATTCTATGGTTTGGTCAAGTTTCTTGGTCTTGCTTATCTTGCCAATCAATTACTTGACTTTTGAGTGCTTTGTGACAGTAGAACTATGCTTCCAGAATGGAGAGAGCTTTGTCCCAAATTGCTGGGGTTTTCGCACCTGCTGCAGCTATTAGTTGGGCACCCTCTCTACAGACACTGCAAGCTCTGGTACATTGGCCACACAACCCAGGACCACCATCCAAAGCTGCAATCCAGATCCAAGCAGGTTAATGCAAGAGTGATTACCCTCTGAATGGTTGCTTGGTCACCCTGCAAACTGCAATCCAGGAGCTCCAGAGGCAGCCAGGCAGAGGTGGCTGCACACCTGCAAAGCCTACACCTCATCTCACCCCAGAGGCAGGGGTGAGACTGCACTCTTGGTCCCCCTGTTCCCACAAAGTTCCATACTAACCTTTCACTTTCTTTTGGCATTTATGAGTTGATAATTCTGGAAACCACCACAGCTGCTGGTGATTCTCTCTCCTGAAATCTGCTCTGGGCTACTGCTGGTCAGGGACTCCCTGGGGCTAGAACCACATGGTTCACATGCAGCTGTGCTCTGCTTCCAGCCTGGTGCAATATATCCTTCCTGTTGGACTGCCAGACTTCTTTCAGTGGGACTTTTGTTTATCTTTGTGTCTTTGTGGGTTCTGTAGCTCTAATGTTTGTTTAGAGTAATTTTCTTACATGTATTGGAAGTGATTGGAGGGGAGCCCACACCAAGTTTGTGCTTCTACCTACCACCCAAATTCTTAAAGAAGTTAAGTGAGTTAAACATACATGATCAAACATGAGACAGAGATCATTACAAAATGTAAAATAGATAATTTTTATTGTATTAAATTAAAAAGCTTTTGTACAAACAAAACCAATGCAATCAAGATTAGAAGGAAAGCAGAAAGTTGGGAAACAACCTTTTCAGCAAGTGTCTCTGATAAAGGCCTCATTTCTTAAATATATAGAGAGCTAAGTCAAATTTATAAGAAAACAAATCGTTCCTCAAATGATAAATGGCTAAATGGTATGAACAGGCAGTTTTCAGATAAAGAAATTAAAGCTATCTACAGGCATATGAAAAAGTGCTCTATATCACCTTTGAGCAGAAATAATTAAAATTAAAATAACTCTGAGGTAACATCTCACACCTATCATATTGGCTAATGTGATCCATAAAGGAAATGATAAATGTTGGAAAGGAAGAGAGAAAATTGGGACACTAATACCTTGTTGGTGGAGTTGTGAACTAATCCAATGATTTGGGAGAGCAATCTGGAACTATACCCAAATGGCAACCAAACTCTGCATACCCTTTGATCTGAGAATACCATTACTGGTTCTATATCCCAAAGGGATCATAAAAGAGGAAAAAGGACCTACATGCAAATATATATCAGCCATGTTTGTGGTTGCAAAATATTGGAAATTGAGGTGATGCCAATAAATTGGGGAACTACTGAACAAGCTGTGGAATCTGAATGCAATGGAATGCTATTGTGCAATAAGAAATGATAGACAGTTTTTTTTTTTAATCCTGGAAAAACTTGTAAAAACTGATGCAAAATGAAGTAAGCAGAACTAGAAAGTCATTGTACACAGTATCAACAACATTGGGTGATGGTCAAGTATGAATGACTCAACTATTCTCAGTAACACAGTGTTCTAAGGCAAATACAAAGGACTCATGAAGGGAAATGCTATCCACATCCAGATAAAGAGTTGGTGTACCCTGAATGCAGATTGAAGTACACTTTTTTCACTTACTTTATTCTTTTTTGTGTTTTTTCCCTTTCGATATTTCTTCTTTTACAACTGTGACTAATATGGAAACATATTTTACATGATAGCAAGTATGTAACCTATGTCAAATTGTCTACCATTTTAGGGAGAAGGGAATGGAGGGAAGGAGAATGATTTGGAACTCTAAATATTGTAAAAATGAATACTAAAAATTGCCTTGTCATGTATTTGGAAAAAATACAATAGTATTAAAATTAAGTGTAAGGAACCCCCAATGAGGAAATTCTCTTTACCAATGTAGATTGACAGGGTGCTCAGTTAGGAAAATGGTATTCACATCCAGATAAAGAACTGATGTACTTTGAATGCATATCAAAGCATACTTTTTCACTTTATTCTTTTTTTTAATCTGTTTCTTCTTTCATAACTGTGACTAATTTGGAAGTATGTTTTTCATGATAGGACACGTGTAATCTATATTAAATTGCCTACCATTTTTGAAAGAAAGGAGTGGAGGAAGGGAGGGAAAAATTGGAACTCAAAATAGTGTAAAAACTGTCTTGTTATGTAATTGGAAAAAATATAGTACTATTAAAAATAAGTGTAGGTAACCCCCAGTGAGAAAACTCCCTCTACCAATGCAGACCAATAGTTGCTTGGCAGTTTATGGAGCTATAGGAACCACAGAAGCTCTCAGAATTTATGAAAAGAAATTAAAGACATATCAGAGGCAAGATTTGGATCCTGCTCTTTCTGATCTTGAGGCTTTCTTTATCTAGCACAACACAGTGGTTCTTGCTATGTATATCCAGTGCTTAATAAACTATTATGAAATTAAATTGAAATGTTGGGGGCATGGGGTGGCTAGATGGTGCAGTGAATAGAGCACTTGTCCCTGGAGTCAGGAAGACCTAAGTTTTCAGCCTCAGACACTTAACACACAAAAACATAGGTCTAGAGTTATGCTGTGTGACCTTGGGCAAGTCACTTAACCCCAATTGTCTTCCCCTCCCCCCTTCAAAAAGCAAAATGATAATAATAAACAAAAATCTTTAAAAAAATGTTGGGGGCCATACAAAAGAATAAAATATGGCCTCTGCTCAAACAGTATATTATCAGACAAGCTAATTGAAAAATTTGTTCTTTGATTTCCTCACCTGCAAATGGGATTTATTAACTTCTGCCATTGTCTTATCCAATACTCAGAAAACCACACAGAAGCAGCAGGACTTTAATTCAGGTCTTTTCTCACTAAAAGTTGGTTTTTGTTTGTTTTTTTTTTCTCTTTCTAATTAAGTATCAGAATGATTAGATAAAATTACCAGGCCTGACACCAGTAGAGAACAGTTAAGTGCTGAATTTTATGTTATTGAACTATTGTGTTAAGTAGAGAGACAGGAGAGGAAAAACCTGAAGTGGAGAAATATCAATGGCAACATGAAGGAAGTAGCACTTGAGATGGGTATTAGAGAACAGGTAAAACGAGGGAAAAGGGATTTCTCAGTATGAGGAAATACTAGGAGCAAAGATAGGAGCAGGAATAAGATTGATATGTACAGGGGGCATCGATGGGTTTTATTTAACTGGAAGAAATAAGAGTTGGAGAGCAAATAAGATTATATACTTAAGGCAGGGCTAGATTGACAAGGCCTTTGCCAGCCAAACTTAGGGGTTTGAGATTTTGTAGAGGGAAATTATGAGTCCTTGTATATTCTTAATCAAGAAATTATGTTATAATTTTAAGAATATTTGTTTGGCAGCTGGTTCCAGGTAGATTAGACTGGGGTAGTGATGGAGGCAGTAAAACTACTTAACCAGCTGTTCCAGTAATCAGTTTGTGAGGTGATGAAGGTTTGGATTTAGGCAGTATCACTGAGAATAGAGAAGAGTAGACAAATCTGAGAGATATTTCTAAGAAATGATTGCTTTATGAGAGATCAGATATAAAGGGATAGGAGGATGGGATGAACACTGAAGAATTCACTGTGATTCCATAAGTTACTGGGGAGAAATAGAGTTTCACCAACAGAAATGACTGTGTGTCATTTCACTTCTTTTAATCTCAGATTTCTCATCTGTAATATGGGGCTGATAATAGCATCTACCTCCCAAGGTTATCATGAGTATCAAATGTGATCCTTTATCAATCTGGAATTCAAAGTTTTAAAATCAAATGTTTAAAAAATATATATCATTATTATTATTTTTTACATGTAACTGGGAAATAAGATATATAGGCACTGGGGCATAGAGACCCACTGTGCCCTACTGGAAAGTTGGAGGGGGTATGGGGGAAGATATGGGAGAGAGCAGATTGAGGGAGGGGATATTCAGTGGATCACTGTTTTGTGGTGGTGGGTAGGGGGAAAATGGGGAGAAATTTTGTAACTAAAAATCTTATGGAAATGAATGATGTAAACTAATAAATAAAAAAAAGAAAAAAAGGAAATAAAAAGAACAGATTCAAGATAGTAGAGGAGTCAGAATAATAGAACACTATAATTGGAAGGGACTTCATTCAAGGTCATCCAGGACACAACATAAGTGTTTCTCACTTTGATATTTCCAGTAAATATCTGTTGAACCTCTGTTACATACTCCAGTGACAGGGAGTATATTACATTATAAGCCAGCAAATAATTCACATCAGCAAGATACCTAAGCAAAAATCTTTCAAATCAGATGGATTCCCAAGTGAATTTTACCAAACAATTAATCCCTACACTCTATAAACTATTTGCAAAAAAAAACAAAAAACAAAAAACAAAAAACAGGTAAAGAAGGAGTCCTGCTAAATTCCTTTTATGACCCAAATATGGTTTTGATATCTAAACCAGGGAGAGCAAAAACAGAGAAAGAAAACTCTAGACCTATTTTCTTAAACCTTATCAAGGCAAAAATGTGATATAAAATACTAGCAAGGAGATTATCACAATATACCACAAAGATCATACATAATGACCAGGTGGGATTTATAAAAAGAATGCAGGACCGGTATAATATTAGGAAAACTATCAGCCCAATTGACCATATCAAAAAGAAAAATGACAAAGATATGATTATATCAATAGATGCAGAAATAGCCTTTGACAAAATAAAACACCCTTTCCTAATAAAAACACTAGAAAACATAGGAATCAATGGAGCCTTTCTTAAATAATAAGTAGTATCTATCTAAAAATAAGAGCAAGCATTATCTGTAATGATGATAAACTTGAAGTTTTCTCAATAAGATGAGGAAATAACAAAGATGCCCATTATCACCACTGTTATTCAGTATTGTAGAAGAAATGCTAGCTATAGTAACAAGATAAAAAAAAAGTAATTGAAGCAATAAAAGTAGTCATAGAAGAAACAAAACTATCACTCTTTGCAAATGGTATGTGGTTATATTTAGAGTGCCCTAGAGAATTAACTTTAAAAAGTTGAAAAAATTAAAAACTTCAGCCAAGTTGGAGAATAAAGAACAAACCCACATAAATCATCAGCATTTCTATATACTACCAACAAACAGAGAGAGATAGAGAAATTCCATTTCAAATAACTGCAGACTGTATAAAATACTTTGGAGTCTACCTGCCAACACAAACCTAGGAATTATCTGAACACAATTATGGAACACCTTTCACACAAATAAAGATAGATCTAAACAGCTGAAGAAAAATGAATTGCTCCTGGGTAGGTAAAACCAATATAATAAAGCTGACAATTCTACCTAAATTAATTTACTTATTCAGTACCATGCCAATCAAATTACCAAAAACTTATTTCATGGAGCTAAAAAAAAAATGACACAATTCACTTGGCAGAATGAAGGGTCAAGAATTATCAAGGGAATCAATGAAAAAAATGTGAAAGAATGCAGTTTAGTAATACCAGATTTTAAACTGTGCTACAAAGCAGTAATCATGAAAAAATTCCAGTACCAGCTAAAGAAATAATGTGGTGGATAAGTGGAATAGATTGCCCACAATACACAGTAGTAAATGATAATAGTAATTTGGTGTTTGATAAACCCAAATATCCAAGATTTTGGCACAATAAATCACCATTTGACAAAGATTATTGGGAAAATTGGAGAACAGTTTGGCAGAAACTAGAACAGACCAACATGTATACCATTTATTGAGATAAGGTCAAAATAGGTACATGTTTAGATGGTGATGATATATCCAAAATAGGGAAGTATGGAATATTTTTCCTGTCAGATTTATGCATGAGGGAAGAATTTCTAACCACAGAAGGAGAGAGCATTGCAGTATATAAAAGAGATAGTTGTGATTACATCAAATTAAAGGGTTTTTGCACAATCAAAACCAATGTACCCAAGTTAAGAAGGGGAACAAGAACCTAGTGGAATTTTTTTTACATCAAATTAAAGGGTTTTTGCACAATCAAAACCAATGTACCCAAGTTAAGAAGGGGAACAAGAACCTAGTGGAATTTTTTTACAGCATTTTTTTCTGATAAAGGTCACATCTCTCAAATATACAGATAATTGAGTCAAATTTATAGGAATACATACATTCCCCAATTAACAATGGTCAAGATATGAACAAATACTTTTTCAGAAGAAATTGAAGCTCTTGATGTTCATATGAAAAAATGTTCTAAATATTGATCAGAGAAATGTAAAATTAAAACAACTCTAAGGTACCACCTCATACATATCAGATTGGCTAATACGCAGAAAAATAAAATAACAATTGTTGGAGAGAATGTTAAAAAAAATTGGAATGTATTGTCGGTGGAGTTGTGAACTGATCCCGGCATTCTTGAGAACAATTTGGAATTATGCCCAAAGGGTTATAAAACTCTACATACCAGACCCAGAAATAACACTACTAAGTCTATATCCCAAAGAGCTGAAAAAATGAAAAGGGCCTACATGTAGAAAAAATATTTATAGCAGCTCTTTTTGTTGTGCGAAGAATTGGAAATTGAGGGGATGCCCATCAATTGGGGGATGGCTGAACAATTTTTGGTATATGATTGTCATGGCATACTATTATGCTATAAGAAATGATGACCAGGATGCTTTAAAAAATCCTGGGAAGACATATGAATTCGTGCAAGATGACATGATCTGAAACAAGAGAACATTATACATAGTAGCAGCAATATTGTATGATGATCAATTGTGAACTACTTAGCTCTTCTCAGCAATACAATGACCCAACACAGTTTCAAAGAATTTATCATGAAAAAAAATCTATTCACCTCCAGAGAAAGAACTGATGGCATATCAATGCATATTGAAATATACTTTTAAAATGTTATTATTCTTGCGTTTTGGGGTCTATGTTTTCTTTTTAAACATGGCTAATATGGAAATAAATTTTGTAGGAGTGCACATGTATGACATACATCAGATTGCTTGCTTTCATAAAGAAGGAGGCAGGAGGAGGGGAGGGAAAGAATTTAGAACTCAACATTTTTTAAATGTCAAAAAAAGTTTACATGTAATTGTTAATATAGAAATCTATCTTACCTGACAGGAAGGTAGGAGGGTTGGAGATTGAGTAAAGGCAGGCAGAGGTACTGACAGAAGTGAGGATAAATCAGGGGAGTTCGTAGACAGAACCAAACCACTGATGAGGAAGGAAAGGGTGAAAGGAGAGAGAGGACAAACAGAAGGAAGAATAGGATGGAGGGAAATACACGAGTTGTAATAATAGCAATTGTGAATGTGAATGGGATGAACTCTCCCATGAAATGGAAGTGGATGGCAGAGAGAATCAAAAACCAGAACTCTATAATATGTTGTTTACAGGAACCACATTTGAAGTAGAAAGACACATAGAGTAAAGGTAAAGGACTAGAGCAGAATCTATTATGCTTCAGCTGTAGTAAGAAAAAAAAAAGCAGGAATAGCAATCCTGATCTCAGAAAAAGTAAAAATAAAACTAGACCTAATTAAAAGAAGATATTATAGACAATAAAATAATATCAGTACTAAACATAGATGTACCAAATGGTATAGCATTCAAATTCTTTTTTTTTTTTTTAAGTTTAAAAAGTGGATTTTATTACCGCAGGACTGTCAGGGTACATGGTCACCCAAATCAGACAGCACCTTTGCACAGTGTGCAGGTTTTATAGAGGTTCCATAGCCAGGTTACTTAAGCTGTGATTACAGTGATGTAAGCTGAAACTACAATGATTGGTCAGTGTATACTTGAAAGTACAATTAGTGATTGGTCAATATACATTTGAATTTCCCGCTGGCAGGAAACCCTAGGCTGGGACTCCCACCCACAGATTAATCAAGGGTCAGCAAGGGGTGGGGGTTCAGCCTGTTTACAGATTAAGCAAGGTAGAGTTCTGTTTTACAAATCAATGAAGGAAAGGTTGGGCTGCCTGTTTTACAACAAGGAAAGGGTGAGTGGATTTGTGTCTGACATTCGGGAAGGGCAAAGTGACAGATCAAAGGGGGAAGGGCAGAGTGGAGCTGGGTCCAACATTCCCTACTCTTAGGTTCACATCTAGATTACCCAATTCTGTTCCTAAAGGATGATGGGGGGGGGGGTGTCCCTGATAATTAACATTAATGGAGTTAACACTGGATTTAACAAATTGTAGAAAACAATTAATGAGATAGGGTCTTACAATTAGGGCTATGATCAGGAGGAGGGTCTAATACCAATACTAATACCAAGGCTGATATCAATTTAGTGAGTTAAGGGGATGTTCCAGGGGAACAGAGACTGATACTCATTCTCAGAATTTTCCAGCTCCCTCTATTTGCAATATTCTGGCTTACCAACTTCAGACTCTCCCTCACCACTCCAGGGTTGTTTGCACAGAAGCAACAAGCCCCACCAAGGACTGCACACAGGCCACCCTGTTTAAGAAGGTCAAGGCCTCTGCAGTTCTGAAGAACCACCTCTGCCAGAGAGTCTACCTGTCTTTCCAGGGCTGAGATGGATTGCTCTATGTGGGAGAGGTCAATATTTACCTGTGTACTTAAGGCCTGATAGTTGGCCTCCCCCTTAATCAAGGCTGCCATCCCAGTAGCTGCAGAACCCACAAGGCCCAAGCCCACTGAGATGGGAATGGGGACTGGTACTGCCTGCCTTAGGTGGTGGCTCAGTTGCCCTTCTGGAAAAGTAATGCCAACCTTGTTCACCTGGGAGAAAGGTGACTCAGGGAATTATGGCCACTAGGATACACAGGGGGCCCTCAGAGCGTTTCTGTCTGAGGAACACTGTAGGAACACAGGAACACCGTCTCTACATACTGGGTAAGGCCATCGTGGCATGCCCACAAGGCT
This sequence comes from Gymnobelideus leadbeateri, assembly GCA_011680675.1. Lineage (NCBI taxonomy): Eukaryota > Metazoa > Chordata > Mammalia > Diprotodontia > Petauridae > Gymnobelideus > Gymnobelideus leadbeateri. The sequence goes on along the minus strand of WOXC01003769.1, from coordinate 462,427 downwards.
CCTAGAGGGGCAGGGAAGTAGTCTGAGCTAGAGGCCTGAATTGTGTAGGTTTTTCCACAAAACTTGAACTATACTGAGAGCTGGATAAAGGGGTGCTGGATGATATGAGGCAGAAACCTGTTCCCTGTAAATCCCCAAGGGAGAGCCTTGGGTGGTTCCAATCACAATTCTGTGTTGGAAATAGGGGTGACTGAGGCATTTAGTGCCACCCCTACATAGTAAGGAGGCTGGGGTTCAACACAAATCCCGAAATCTTTTCCCAACATGTGGTTAGAGCTGTTAAGTGTTTTATGAACAGCTGACAGAAGGGCAATTAAAGGGACCTGATAATTTCGAGATTCCTGAATCTTTGAAGATGAGGGGAGCATATGACCTGACAGGCGCCCACATGGTGACAGCTGATATTGTGATTTGGATATTGGGGCCCCCTATTGGGGCAGGGATAGCCAATTTCCCTATGGGACCAATGGGGTGGCGATCAGGCAGGGGTACAGGTGGCTTTTTGATTATAGTCAGTACTAAGGTCTTTCCCACCTGCGCTCCCTCCTCCCCTTAAGGGACTATGATTCCCAGGACTTGAGAAACCGGGGTTCCCCAGGTGTGGTGAGAGGGATTTTGAATGGTGAGATTTGGGCATGGGTTGCTAGGGGGCAGACGTGATTGTATGGATTCGGAACAATGGGTCCAATCCCTCACTACTGCCTGCCTAGTAGCACTGGGAGGCACCAGGACTAGGAGAGGGGAGGTGGTAAGATGTGACACAAGCACAGGCACACGGACATCCTGTATCTGAACAGAGTAGGTAATCTGCATCTACTGGTGGGCCCCCAAATAGTCCAGTTCTGGGGAACAGGGAGTTGAGGGGTAGCTGTGTGCTCCAGTTCTGGAAAAGTCCAGGACTGTCCATTTCCTGTGGTTAACACCCAGGTATAGCTTGGTCTGGGGGCATGGGGATTGTGGGGGACTGTGCAAGGAGGTAAAAGGGGAATCAGGGAGAGGATCGGATAGTCTTAGCTTTTAGGGGGTGCTCGTGGACTTCTGTTTTCCATTCTGAGGTGACAGCAGGCTTCACTCTGGTGCAATGGAGTCATGTGGGAATAGAGTCCACTTTGACAGCAGTAGGTGTAGTGGGGATCATGAGGTGTGGTCCCTTCCACCTCGGCTCCAGACCATGAATTTCTTTTTACCAGAACAGAATCCCCAGGTTGAAACAGGTAAGCTGAGGTGGAACTCGGGATCGGGATCAGGAGAGCTGAGGGAAGCAGTTTTTTTCTGAATTGCCTGCAGACCCTGAAGGAACTCGATGAGGGAAGAGTTAGTGATTTCAGCTTTTAGGTCTTCCCGGATTAGAGGAAGAATGGGTGGTGGTCTTCCAAATATGTTAGGGAATGGTCTGGACTTTCTCAGCCTTGAGTTCTGAGCTCTGAGAAAATTTCAGATGCCGGCTGCTCAAGGAAGTCAAAGCTGAGAATCCGGGGACCTGACCCAATTCTCATGGGGAAGCCAAACCTTATCTGCTTTGTTCAGCTTTTCATAAATAGACTTTAAAATAGTTTGAATTAACCTGGTGTTAAAAATGTTATCTTTCTTTTCTCTCAACTAAAGTATATCTGATTAAACTAAATATCAGGCACCCAAGTACCCCATCATTCCAAGCACCTGATCATCTCCCCCTTAAACAGCTGGGACCCAAAATCATTTGGGTAGATCTATGTTTCATAGGGAGCTGGGTCTATATCCACTCAGAGAAAGAGGTAATTCAGAAATTGAATCCTTAACATACATTCAGTTACAAATGTTAACTTTTGCTTACAGCATGAAACGACCACAAATTCAGATCAAAACAGCCAGATCTCTTCTGTTTTTACAATCTCATTAAACCTTGATGAAGAAAGTTAGTTGAAAACTTAAAATGATCTTAAGCAGTTTGCATAACTTTCTGCACATGATCTAATTCTAGATGAGAAATAGCATTAAATTTTCAACTAAGCTGACAAAAAAAACTCACAAATGTAGAGATTACATTCTTAGGGGTGTGTCAGATCAGATCTCCAAGCCTGGGCCTGATCAATAATCTGAGGACAATCAGAGACAGCTGGGGAGAAAAAGCCAGTGGGTCTCCACTGAATGAGGGGTGGAGATGGAAAGGGGCTGACCCAAAAAAAGGCTTATCAGCTTCTTTAACAAGAAGGGCCTCAGCAGCAATGGCCTGGAGGCAAAGGGCCCTCCAGCAGCTACAGAATCCAGGGGCCCAGGATTTTTTGATTAGCTGTAATAGTATTCCTACTTCAAAAATGTTTCTTAAGTTCACTTAGCTAAATAGACCTTTAGATACACAATACAGTCTCAGAAAGATGGTAACAAATTAACAATGAGTATCAAATGACAAATGACTTTTATCAATTGACTTTTCAATTGACATCAATTGACCTTATCAATTCTGGCATGGATTCAAAGTTAGACAGATACCAACATATGCCAGTCATACAATTCTGATTACAAGTATTTCACAAATGCTATTAATTTTCCTTTTACAAATTCAAGGAATAAATTAAGCTGGGATAGCAAAAAGCTTGTTTTTTTAAGCAATCCCAATGATGGGGTACTTGGGATGTATATGTGTCTGTAATATCAATCTGTAACATCAGTTTGCAAATGGGGTGCTTTGGGATCCATGTCTGCAAAATCAATTTGCAAAAACAATCTGTACAATCACAATTCCACCCCCCACCCCAGCCTCAGAGTATTGACTCTGCCCCTTCCCCCTTCCAGCACTCCGCCCAGCAACAACCCATGACCTGTCCATCTCTGCTTGAAACAACAAGTTATCTATGAATCCTTCCCTAAATGTTATCTCCCTTAGTTAGAGTGACCAGCTGCACCATAAATTCCTCAGTACCCTATCTATAGGGTAACTCCTTAGTCAATTGTCCTTTAGGCACTGACCACTCCTCAACTCCTCCCCGATCCCACCCCCACCGATCCCACCCCCACTCACCCGGTCAGCATATCTTGACTCCTTAAAACTATGCCTGTGACCTCTATGAGTTTGCAGGTTCCATAAGAATCTTTGCCCGCTGTTCTCTACAGCTTAACAACAAACTTCACAATTTAGGCTTCAAAGTTTGCTTGAGCCTGGTGAATTCCTTCCAGACTGAAACGCAGGGTTTCTGGTCACTCACAGTGATCAGGGTCCCTGGCAGAACCTCTTACCCTGCCCCCCTCCTTATCACCCTTCCCTTTTCACCAATATCCTATTTCCAATTTCTTAAAGATTTAATTCTTAGTTAATTTGACCAGGACTTGTAAATTGTAAATTTTCCAAATTAAAATTTCAAAATATTGCAACAACAGGGGGAATTTTGGTGGACCTTTTGAAAGTGAGCTTTGAATTTGCCAATATCAAAGCTTCATACTTAATTGGCTTTAATTGGTCAGGCAGGAGAAATTTTTTTTTAATTTGACAAAGAGGGGCCTGCCTCCCTACCTCCCACAATGCTCACAAGGAGGGCTCTGCAGGGCCTTCACCTTCTCTTGCCTGAGCCAGCAGAAGCTCAGGGTGGAGGTCGGTCAGACCAGCCCTTAGTCTGACCCGGACACCAGGCTGGCCGGCCCCTCCCCCCCAGCCAAGGCCATGAGCCACGTGGCCGGCCAAGCCAGGCTCAATAAGGCCAATTAGGCTGGGTTAATGGATTTCCTGAGGGGATGGCTGACTCAGAAGAGGGTTCTTCTGGAAACTAAGATATCATCTTCCCAGTGGAAATCAGAAAAGCCCCCTTGAAGGTGCTCTTCTGATAGCCACTCAAATACCTACTTTGCAGGAATAGAAACTTTAAAATGAGACTTTAAACAACTGAGCTCAGGACAAAACTTTACGAACACTCAAACCCATTACAATCCTTATCCACTTGATTGCTGCCTGCAGATTCTGAACAGGAAGCAAATGGGCTCAAGTGAGCGTAGGACAGACAAACATATAACCAGACCAGATACGGGCAAGAGGGTCCACGTCTCGAGCCTTGCCCGGGGAAGAGGTGCCCTATGAGGGCACTATAAGCCTCATCAGGCTCTCTTTCCCTCCAGACATTTACCGGTATATTTAACCAGATATACCATAGAGGTATTTAACCAGACATTTACTGGTATATTTAACCAGACATACCATGAACAACATCTAACTTACCCCCCAAACTGGAGGTCCTGGATCCACGAAAAGCCGAATGAGGAGCAAGTCAGAGTCAGGAGGCAGGCACGATCTTCCGTCCTCGAGACCTGGGGCCCTGGAATGTCATCAGGGGCTAGCCCCACTAGGGCTCGGGGCGAGCAGATGCCTACCTCCGGAGGTTGAGAGCTCTTCTTATTTGGGGATCTTTGGGGTGACACAGAACACCCCAAATCTCGCTAGGGCCTCCAAATGTTGTACCTTAATAAAAGCGAGACAGAAGATCCCGAAGATTAAATATAAAAGGTGGATTTTATTACCGCAGAACACGGAGGGACTGTCGGGGTACATGGTCACCCAAATCAGACAGCCCCGCATTCAAATTCTTAAAGAGAAGTTGAGTTACCGTACGAAATAGAGAATAAAACTGTACTAATGGGGGACCTCAACTGTCCCATCTGAGAACTTGATAAACCAAACCAAAAAATAAACAAGAAAGAAATTAACAAGGTAAATAAAAAGAATATTAGAAAAGTTAGACGTGACAGACCTTTGGGGAAAACTGAATGGAAACAGAAAAGAATATATATTTTCTCAGTAGTACATGGCAAGTACACAAAAATTGTCATAGCCATAAAGCCATAAAAAAACCTTAAAATCAAATGTAGAAAGGCAGAAATATTAAATGTATTCTTTTTGGATCACAATGCAATAAAAATCACATTCCATAAAGGGAAGTGGAAAGATAGATTAGAAATTTGCTGGAAAAAATAAATTTATTGGAAACTAAATAATCTAATCCTAAAGAATAGTGGGTCAAAGCTGCGAGGTAACGGAAATCCCACATTCATCCCTCTCTCCCAAGAGTGAGCTGGGCACAGTTGATCCGCTTGTTCTTTCTCCCTTTCTGTTGCCTTCTCCCTCTCTCCCCCTTTCCCTCTCTCTTCTCCTCCTCTCTTTCCCTCTCCCTCCCACGGTTGGCCAGGCTCTTCAGGCAGTCAGAGGCAGTGTGCCCTCTTCTTCTCATTGCTGAGGTGTAGTCCATCCCTTAGCAACCCTGCCCTGCCGAGTATCTGTCTGAAGAGCTGGGTCCCATATTATTGGGTCAGATAAAAGCATCCTGAAGTTAGCCTTTTATGTGGACAAATTGTTAAGAGATAAAATGAAGTTGAGAGAGAAAGCCAGCCAGTCGTGTTTTGAAGTTACTTTGGCCGGAACAAGGCACAACTGTACATCATCATGCCCAAGTTTTACTGTAATTACTGCGATACTTACCTCACTCATGCTTCTCCATCTGTGAAGAAGACACACTGCAGCGGGAAGAAGCACAAAGATAATGTGAGAGACTTATCAAAAATGGATGGAAGAACAAGCCTAGAGCCTAATTGATAAAACAACCACTGCATTTCAGCAAGGAAGAATTCCTCCCAACCTGTTCTCTGCTGCTCCACTAGGAGGGCCTATGATCCCACCTCCTCATCCTAGCATCATGGGCCCCGCCCCACTCCTGGAATGATGCCTGTGGGGCCACCTGCTGGCATGATAATGCCCATGGGAGGCCACATGCCTATGATTCCTGGTCCTCCAATGATGAGGCCCCTTCCTCATCCCATGATACTGCTCATGCGCCCAACAATGCCCAGACTAGACAGATAAAATGGAAAGAATATAAAGAAACCCATTTTCTCAGTTTTCTATTCTTTGTTCTATTCCACCAGAACATCATGGTGCTGGGTCTCAAACATGGGTTTTCCCCCCTTCCCCTTTTAAAATGTTGGCACTCTTACATCACTGTCACTTTCCCACAATTCCCCTCTCCCCCTCAGTATATCCCTCCATCCCTTCTTCCCTCCCTCCCTTCCTCCCTACCTCATTGTATCCTTCCCTCCTCAGTATCCCTCCCCTGTGATAAATAAGCACAGTGAAAAAAAATAAAAAAGAATAGTGGGTCAAAGAACAAATCATAGAAACAATAAATTATTTCATTAAAGAGAATGCCAAAAATGAGACAACATAGCAAAATTTATGGGATGCAGCCAAACAGTACTTATGGGAAATGTCATTTCTCTAAATTCTTACATAGACAAAATGTAAAAATAACAGATCAATGAATTGGTCATATAACTAAAAAAATAGAAAAATAACAAATTAAAAATCCACAAATTAACATCAAATTGGAAATCCTGAAAATCAAAGATGAAATTAGTAAGGTTGAAAGTTTAAAAAACAACCAACAAAAATGGAGCTAATAAATAAAGCTAGGAATTGGTTTTACAAAAAACAAAACAAAACAAAAAAAAAAAGATTGATGTCATTGGTTAATTTGATTAAAAAAAAAGAAAGATACATGATTTAGACATAAAGTTTGGTAGTATAAACAAGTTAGGAGAGCAAGGAATAGTTTACCTGTCAAATCTATGAAGAATGGAAAATTTTATGACCAAACAAGAGATAGAGAACATTATGAAATGCAAAATAGATAATTTTAATTACATTAAATGAAAAAAGTTTTACAGAAAGAAAACTAATGCAATCAAGATTAGAAAGAAAGCAGAAAGCTTGGAAACAATTTTTACAGTCAATATTTCTGATGAAGGCCTCATTTTTAAGATATATAATGAGTGAATTAAATTTATAAGAGTACAGTCATCCCCAATTGATAAATGATCAAAGGATATGAATAAGCAGTTTTCAGATGAAACTAAATATATCTATAGTCATATAAAATGCTTTAAATCACTATTGATTAGAGAAATGAAAATTAAAACAGCTCTGAGGTACCACATCACACATATCAGATTGGCTAATATGACAAAAAGGGAAAATGATAAATGTTGGAGAGGATGTGAGAAATTTTCGACACTAATGCAATGTTGGTGGAGTTTTGAACTGATCCAACCATTCTGGAGAATGATTTGGAAGCTTGCCCAAAGGGCTATAAAACTGTGCATACCCTTTGATTCAGGAATTCCACTACTAGGTCTGTGTCCAAAAGAGAGCATAAAAATGGGAAAATACTTATACGTGCAAAAATATTTGTAGCATTTATATTCATGATGACAAAATATTAGAGATTGAGGGGATGTCCTTTAGTTGGGGAATGGATGAACAAGGTCTGGTACACAAATATAATGGAATACTACTGTGCAATGAGAAATGATGAACAAGCAAATTTTAGAAAAATCTAGAAAGATTTGTACAAACTGATACAAAGTAAAATGAGCAGGATCAAGAAAGCATTGTACACAGTATCAGCAACATTGTGTGATGATAAACTATGAGTGAAGCAGCTCACAATTCAAGACAAAGACAAAGAACTCACAAAGGAAAATGCTATCCACATCCAAATAAAGGATTGATAGACTGAATGCGGATCAAAACACATTTTTCACTTACTTTATTCTTTTTTGTAGTTGTTTTTCTTTTTGATCTGTATAAGGCTGTGATTCCACTCAGCACTCGATTTCCACCAGCATTTATATGGGTCTTTAAAGTTTATGAAACATGTACGTTATCCTGTTTAATCATCACAACCCTGCGGGGTAGGTACTATTATTGTCCCCATTTTACAGATGGGAAACTAAGGCTGACAGAGGTTAAATGACTTGAGCAGAGTCACAGGACTAGTAAGTGTTTATGGCAGGATTTGAACTTAGGTCTCCCTTACTCTAGGTCCACAGTGTATTCCATGTAGCTATCTTTACTAGAGACTTAGTCTGGCCCAATCTATTTATCTCAGGTCTTACAACTCTATAACCAGGGAGGATTCTGGGTATAAGACCCAATGGACTATGAGGTTCTACAAATATTTTTAAATTATAATTTGGTTCATCAGGAATACATTTCTGTATAGTTTTGTGTCATCAGTGGTATGGAGGCAATTATAAGTAACCAATCTTCTCAAGTATTCTATCACTTATCAAATCTGTTCTCTATAAGGCTATATGGGTGACCCACAAGCGACTCAAACAGAGCATATTCAAAATAGAACTCACTATCTCTTCCATGAAGCCCTCTGCTCTTCTGTTCTTTTCAATTCCCAGTGAGGGTAACATCATTCTTCCAATTGAGCAAATCATATATTAATATTTATTTTTTTATTTGATTCCATCCTGTAATCGATTCTATTCTGTAACTGCCTGAGACACGTTTATTTGTCTCTCTATTAAGTTCAGAAGTTTATGAGTCCAGAAATCCAGTTTTCCTCTCTGAATTATATTTAAAAGTTATTTCCCTATATCTAATCAAAAGAAAGTTGGTATCTCTATACAGCTTTGCATACCCATGTACAAGTCAGGGAGATCTGTTATCCTATTAACAAACCTTACAAAATGCAGGTGGGCTCCAAGTCTATTATCTCTGTTCAACCAATGAACAGATGGACTCTTATCAATCAACCTTTTCTGACAGCAGGATGGAAGGAGGTGCTGTGGCTAGATCCAAATGTTCAGCCAATTATATTGTTTTGCTGCTTATGATACTTCAAACTTTGTAACTAATCACATTGTTTTCCATTTATGATGTTTTCTGTCTTTTGTTCTTCTATACTTCCCAAAATAATATGAAGGGAATACGCTCTATCTTGTGCTATCTTGTGGTCTTGGCTTCCTGAGGAGTCCAAGACTCATTTTGTTATTAACTACTAGTCTCACCAATAAAACAAATGTGTTCAGAACTTTATTGCCTCAGTTTACTTCAATTTTGAAATGTAACAAAGTCAACAAAGTTTGCAACATTGGAATTATACTTGACTCCTCTCTCTCGTTCACCCTACATATCCAGTTAATTAGCAATCTAGAAAATTCTGCCTCTACAATATCTCTTACCTATATCCCTTTCTCTGTGGTTGTATAGTTTCTATCCTAGTAGCCATTTCCTCTTGCCTAGCTCATTGTAAAAACCTCCTGGTTGTTCTCCCTGGCTCTTTATATTCTACCCTTCTCCAATCTATTCTCCTTACACTTCCAAATTTATGTTTCCAGTGCATAGGTGTGACCATGCAACCTTGTTGTTCAAGAAGCTATATTTGGGAGTGCAAGAGAATAATCCAGTAACCCAAAGGGCAACCATACTGTGCATACTCTTTGATCCAGCAATACCACTTCCATGTCTGTATCCCAAAGAGATGACTGAAAAAGGAAAAGGACCTACTGTGCAAAAATATTCGCAGTAGCCTCTTTTGTGGTGGCAAAATATTGGAAATTGAGGGGATGCACATCAATTGGGGAATGACAGAATAACATGGTGTATTGCTGTAATAGAATACTATTGAAATGATGAACAAGTAGATTTCAAAAAAAAACCTGGAAAGACTTGTACAAACTGATGCAAAGTGAAATCAGCAGAACCAGGAAAACATTGTACACTGTGTCATCAACATTGTGTGATGATTAACTATGAATGATTCAGCTCTTCTCAGCAACACAATGATCCAAGACAAGTTCAAAAGACTCACAAAGGAAAATATAATCCTTATCCAGATTAAAAAAAAAAAAAACTGATGGACTCTGAATGTAGATCAAAGCACACTTTTTTCACTCACTTTATATTGTTCTTTTTTTTCCTTTCGATCTGTTTCTTCTTCTACAACCATGACTAATATGGAAATATTTTTACCCAATTGTACATATATATCATATCAAACTGCCTACCATATTCAGAATAGGGGAGGAAGAGATGGAAGGAAAAATATCACAACTCAGAATCATGTAAAAATGAATGCTAAAATTTTTCTTGACATATAATTGGGAAAAATAAAATTCTATTTAAAAAAAAAGAAAAATATATCAGGGAGTGCCCTGTCAGGGAACTCATGAGCCATAGTGCTAAACAACCCATACACCTCAGAGTTGCCCAGTGAGAACACTGAGGTGAAAAGTAGTCATTGATCACTGGGAACCCATATAGCCTAGTTCCAGTTAAAAGAGTGAAACAGAAGGGCTATAATTTTATTTGTAATCTTCTCTGTTTTCATCCTTGAATGCCTTTAGAATGACTGCTTAATTGACAATCTTGCCAGTGTTTAGATGGATTTTGCTCACTACAGCTTCTTTCTGTTTTATGAGATGATACTACTTATCATTGTTCTTGCTCTTTCATTAGATTTTTACAGGCAAATTTATATTCTAAATTGCTGTTGCCATTGGCAGCCATCTCTCTCTGCTTGACAAGTAAGCTAAATGTTTCCATACTAAGACATTTTCTGGGCTCTTTTGGTTTCCTTGTTATAATAACTAATTTACCTTGGTTTAATCAATGGATTAAATTATTATAATCGTTCCCTATGATATTTCTGTTGTTTATTTCACAATTTTAAATTTTCAACAGCTTATTTAAAAATTCAAGATAAGATCTTAATTATTCTTCATATTTTTGTCATCACTACTCTTTCTTCTTATTTAGTATAAATTATGATCTTAGCTATGATGGATCTATGTGTTGACTCAAGAATAACTCCCACATATTTAATATGTCTTTTGCTATCTGTCAAAATACAATCAATTTCATACTTTGTATTGTGATATTATTTGATACTCTACCAAGCACCTACCAGGACTTTTTAAAAGTAGTTTTCATGATTTAGAGGCACGAGGCACAATCGACAAGTCTTTGGACTGTCTCAATTCTTCCTATTAAACCATAATTTCTGATTTAATTCTTCCAATCATCACTTTTCCCCACCTTTGTATTGATGTCACCAAGTATCAAAATGCATGTTCATTCAATTTGGAGAATCTTATTTAAGTTCTTCACAAAATTTCTCTACCACTTTGTCTTTAGCAAATATTGGTGCAGAAGCTGCAACTATTTTCCTGGTGGTCTTTTAAAAATTATTAATTTAGTATTTTATTTTTCCTTGATTACATATAAAGTAATTTTAACATTCATTTTTTTTTTAATTTGAGGTTTTAGTCCTCTCCTTTCCTTCCCTTCTCATTGAGAAGGCAAACAATTTGATATACAGTTCGTTTGTGTAGTCACTCAAAATATATTCCCATATTAGTCATGTTGTGAAAGAAAATATAGACCTCGCCCCGCAAAAAAACAAAAACAAAAACAAAAACAAAAAACAACAAAAATAAAACAAAAAAAAAACTCAAGAAAAATAAAGTTTGGGGGAAAAAAAGGATGCTTTAAAAGATCTATATTCAGACTCCATTAGTTCTTTCTCTGGGAATGGATAACATTTTTATTATAAATTCTTCAGAGTTGTCTTGGATTATTGTATTGCTGTAAAGGTAATGGGATTTGAAGATCTTCCATGCCCCTTGAACTTGCTGACATAACAGGAAAGAGTGGGGCAGAAAGTAGCGGGAGCCCAGAAGGGGCAGGCTTGAGCCAGTGTGGTGACTGGAAGCAGTGGTGGCAACTGCAAACTTCTTGAGAGCCAGCCAGAAATTCTGCTGAGGACTTCTAGGGAAAGGAACTGCCAAGGGCTGGAGCTGCTGGGAGTGAGCTGTGTGGAGGCTGACCAGTTACTGTGAGTGAGGAGAGGAGGATCTTTGCCTGAGGGAGCCTATTTTATTTTGAAGGCTTGAGAATGTGGGTGTTTAATGAATTAGCTATGTGTGCCACTCTACTCTAATGGCTTTGACTTTCTGGTTTTCAACCTCAGCTTTCTGGCATTTGAATAAATGTTCTGGCTATGTTCCCCATGTAGTGATCCTGTTACATTTTTTTTTAGGAAAAACAAATTTTATTGAAAAACCAGTTATTTGTATTTATAAATAAAAATACTATCCTCAGCATCTTTATTAGACGCATGCAAATTTTCCAAGGGTTTGGGGCCGAGAGAGAAGAGGGTAATATTTAATCCCTTAATCACAAAAGCAAAAACTGGTCATTGCAGAGAAGGGCTTAAAAATATGGCAGAACTCACCACATAAAAATAAGGACAGGAGGTACATAAATAGTTCGGTTGCTCTTCCTTCAGAGCAAGGGCATCATGAGGAGTAAAAAGAGAGATAGGCATGAATGGAACATGTGATTTGGCCTTCCTTTCTGGAAGTCATATAATGGAAACACACTCAGGATACCATATTACTTTTCATTTGAAGAACAATCCTGTTTTTCAGACTCCCTGTTGCAATCCTCACAAAAGTTTTGCTAATTAACAGTTATTTTAGTACTACCACACTGAACTTCCTTGAAAGGACATTTTAAGGCTTTTCGTGACATACAGACAATGAAGAGCCTGAAAAGTTCATCTTCTCAGGCATTTTTCCTTTTCTTTAAAATCTCTCAGTTTCTATGGGCAGGACTGACAAGACAGCTTCAATGACTCTTTTCTGACAGATTGCTTTCTCCCTGTTCCTGCCCCTGGGGTACACTGACACAAATCTTGGGAATCCTTTTCAGTTCACTGATGTTTGTTTTTGAACTAAAGACATGATCATTATCAAGATTTTTTGGGTAAACTCTTAAAACCTCAAATTTTAGACTCTTAAGTATAATTTCTCATGATATTAAAAATAACTATTTTGAGGCAACTCATCACATCTTACATAAAACTTACTTCTCTTTCCTTGAACAGAAACTTGTAATTAAAACGTGATTCTAAAAAAAATCGTAGGCACTATAACAAACGTGTTAGATAATGAGTGACTTCTTTCATCGATGCTATTCCCATATAAGTTAGGGAGGCAGATTCAGGCTTTTGAAAAGGTTCAATGGCTACTGCAGATTCCTCTGAATAAAAAATGCAAGGAGAAATTCCTTTTTTTATAAAAGACTTAAAATTCATTTTCCTCCTCATCTAGGAAAAGGAATTTGAAAAAAAAAAAAAGCCCAAGTGATTCTATTTTCAGTACTTTCTTTTTCAATGCAAATAAATGCATCCTGAAATATTTAGTCATCATAGTAATAATCCAACTTAGAGTATACAGTTTTGCAGCCTTTATCAGAAAAAACTCTCTCTTCTTTGGGAAAGAATGTCATCTCCTCTGCCACTCTAGTCACAATATCTTCATCAACTGCATAGCCACGAGATTTCATTTCAACTCTGATGCACATTTTTAGGTGTTTGTATTCCAGAGGAAGAAATGGGACAAAATAATCGATGAGGTTTTGGTCAATTAGGCTACTGTGCCAGAAGCCACTATTCTTGTTATTGAAGACTGATACAGAGAACACCTGCTCCACATCTTTCAGTTTGATTTCTTCTCTCTGCTTCCCACTCCTCCAGAAATCTAAAGCCACATCTGTTATTCTTTCAGCTCCTGCATTGCTGAGAAAGATGAAGATGGCTTTCTGATAGGAGACCCCATCTATCAAATTATAGTAGTCTAGGAATGACTTGATAGCATCTATAAGCCCTGCATGTATCTTATCCATTTCATCAAATATGAAGATGGACCTTGCACAGGCATTCACATTGCCCCGAATCCACAACTGTAACTGGTCCTTATCCTGTCTGATATTCCCAGCATGTGGAAAGTGCAACGTGGACACAAAGAGGTGTACGTAATCACTGTTGAGTCCACCTTCATAAATATGCTCAGCTATGATCTTGCTGACAAAATTTTTTCCCCGTGCCAGTCCATCCATGCAGGGAGAGGGTAAGAGGTTTCTTAGACTTTGGGTTACTTATGAACCCAGACATAGCATTTAAAATCACTTTCTTTGCAAGGTGCTTTCCAAAGAGCTTGCTGTCAAGGACCTTCTGCAATGCTTCATGGCTGAGGCTCCGCTTCTGGCTGCAGCACTCGGTGAAGAGGCAGTAGAGGCGCGGGTAGGAGATGTAGCCGGTGAGCACGCCGGCCAGGGCCAGCCCCAGGCTGATGGGCTCCACCACCCGCACCAAGGGCAGTGCCAGCAGCAGCAGGCCCAGGGCGGCCCCGACCAGCTTCATGTCCAGACCCGCACTGAGCCGAGCCAAACCGAGCCCGCCCTCCCAGCCTTGGCCTCAGCCATTCGATCATGTTACATTCTGTGATGAATAACTATACTAGCATATTTATAGTCATTGTAGGCATTGTGAATATTGTGTTGTTACAATTGCAGAGAATAGCTAAGTCATTCACAGTTGATCATCAAAAAATATTACCGTTAATGTGTACAATGTTCTACTGGTTCTGCTCATTTCACTTTGCATCAGTTCATGCAAGTCTTTCCAGGATTTTCTGAGAGTATCCTATTCATCATTTCTTATAGCACAATTTCTTACATCACAGTCATATGCCACAACTTGTTTAGTCATTTCCTAATTGATGAGCACCCCCTCAATTTCCAATTCTTTGCCACCAGAAAAGAGCTGCTATAAATATCTTTGTACATATAGGTCTTTATCCTTTTTAAAAATTTCTTTAGGATACAGACCTAGTAGAAGCATTGTTGGGTTAAAAGCTATGCATAGTTTTATAGCCCTTTGCACATAGTTCCAAATGGCTCTATAGAATGGTTGATGTTCATACCTACATTATGGTAGGCTTTTTGCAAGTACTGCAGTGTATAAATACTGCAGTATATGAGGATTAGATATTTATGTTTTCTAGCCAAAATGTCAAGACTGATATAATTCAGACTCTCTAGCAATCTGTCCACTACATTATTCATTCTATAGGGATTTAATATATAGAAAACTAAGTCAAACTGAAGTCTGTTGACAGTCTAAAAATTTTGTGATTCTCTTTCTCACCACTCTGTCACCATCACTGTAGAAATAAAAGGGAAATGAACATAACTGAGAACTAATTAAAATTTTTCTTTATTTCACAAGTTGCTGTGGTCAAAGAAGTTGCATTATAGCCTGCTGGTGATGTGCCTTTTCTTAGCTAGACTGCTCACTAGAAAATGGAATTAGTAGGATCCTGGGGCCAAGCTGTAAAACTTTTAATCTGATGGAACCATCAGGGCTTGCACTCCACTGTGAAAGTCTTTCGAGAAATTAGGATTACCTGTACACTATGATAGGTCATTGGAAGAAGTCCTTTATGAAGGGAATTCTTCCTATTTCATATATATTTTACATGAACTTTTCTTCATAATATTGTTTTCTACCAATTGAATGTAAGTTCTTTGTGGGTAGAGACTTTTTCATTTTATTTTTGTATACCTGATACCTAGAACATTCTTGGGCATGGAGTAGGTACTCAATAAATCCTTATTGAATGAATGGATGTCATCAGTTCACCATTGCTCCCAATATTTCTTAGGATTCACTGATTGCAAATCAATGTGGTCACATTGTATGACACCATATATCTTAACAATGACAATGGACCATATTCTTCTTGGCTTTACTGCTTTTTAACAGAACATCTGACCACTCCAGACAGCTTCCAGTCAAAATATCCTATATCCTAATCCCTGTCAAACACCATAAGTACCTGTACAGTTATTGCTCTTCAATCTTTCAGTTTGTCCCTAGTCCCTACTCTATGACCGCCATGGACTATACTGTCCATGGGTTTTCTTGGCAAAGATACTGGAGTGTTTTTCCATTTTCTTCTTCAGTGAATTAAGGCAAACAGAAATTAAGTGACTTGCCCAGGGTCACAAGTTACTAAGTGTCTGTGGTCAGATTTGAAGCCAGGCATTCCTGACTCCAAGCCCAGAACTCTATTCATTGAGTCATGTAACTGCTCTTAGCACCTGTAACACCACTGAAATGGATACTCTGACTCTCCACCCTCCCCATGGTTGCATAATTAATCTAATTCCAGATACTTCCATTCTTAGAAGTCAAAACTTCATTCTCAGAGTCCTGAACCCTGTGAGAAGTCTTGTATGCCAAAATCAAAGGAAGGTTTATATAGCCATTTATCTTTGCCATCTAGTCACTGCTATTATTTGAATACCAATACCTTACCAGGAATACCGTGCTTTTAATACTAGCCAATTGGTCTACAGAGATGTTTTGACATCTGTTTGTCAGTCCATCCCATGGGTTTACTCATCAGTTTAGACCTCCTGAAAGGTGAAGATAGATCTATCAAGGTGTGCTCATCAACTCCTTTTCCAGTGAATTAGGGCAAAGAGATTAAGTGACTTCCCTAGGCTTACACAGTTACTAAGTGTCTGAGATCATATTTGAACTCAGGTATTCCAGACTCCAAGCCCAGAACTCTTTTGATTCATTTAGCTAATCTTAGCACCTGTAGCATAACTGAAACTCATCAACCAATGGGAATCTGCATTTCATGTAGATCCTCCTGAAGAGTCAAGGGCAAGGTCTATGAACCAGTGAGATTTAAAATTTTTAGTTTACGTCATCTGTATTGACTGTGTGTCAAGCACTATAAAATTAAGACTCTGGCAGGAAGGGAGCATCTCAGATTGTGAGAAAAATCTGAAATCTCCCTATAAATGAGTTTTTTATCTATTTGAGAAACGAGGTCTTTATAGAGAAATTTCCCACCCCCTCCAGTTTCCTGCTTTCCTTCTCATCTTGGAAGCATTGTTTTTTAAAGGTTTATTGATTGACTGATCTTGAATCTATAGCAGACCATCCTTAACCAATTCTGCTTTGTCCTAGAGTCCCAGTCAATTGTGAGAGTAAAGGGAGGTGAAAACATAGTTTCATCCCTTTCCCTACCTTCTAATCCACCCAACCTGCATTCATATTACTGTTGCTCCTGATAATAGTGGTAGTAGAATAACTATATATAGGTTAAGTATTAATTGCTGCCTAGTGGTTTAGAAACTCTCTAAGAACTCATCTACCTCTAACAGTTATTGGATTCTACTCCATTTTGGGGTATTGCCTCTCCCAACCATAGCTCTTCCTTACCTTATCAATGAGCTTGGGATAATAAGATATGTCTGAAAAGAAAAGAAGGAAAGAAACAACATTTATTAAGAGCTTACTATGTGCCATGTAGTGTGCTAAGCACTTTACAAATATTATCTCATCTGATCCTCACAACTTTCCTATGAGGTAGGTGCTATAGTTATACCCTGATATTGTATTGGAGAAAACTGAGTCAGACATAAGTGAAATGACTTACCCAGAGTCACACAGCTAGTAAGTGTCTAGGCTGAATTTGAATTCCAATCTTCCTGCCATCAGGCTCAGTTCTCTGGATTCATTGTGACACCTAAGTTTATCACTTTGTATATGTTGACATTGAGGCCTATAGAGAGGGAATGACAGCCAGAAATTAAATTAAGCTTTTCTAATTCCACAGCTGTCAAGTTTTCAATACTGTGGTAAGGACAGATTCTACCCCTGAGCCATAGCTTTGTCTACATCCTGACCTATCCAGATGTTTTATACTCAGATAAATTCCCCTCTGTCCAGCTCAGCCTCAGTTATCTCCCATTTAGTTTTCCCTGCCCTCTCCTTTTCAATCTTCCCTCTTACTCCAGGCTCCCCATAGACATAAAATCCTTCATTTCCCAGGAGATGTTTCTATCCTTTGAGTCTCTCCTCCAATGAACCTTCTGCAGGAATATTACACTAGGGAGACTTGGGATTGTTCTCGGGTCCCTAGGAGCAGACTGAGGCAGAACTGAGTTCTCTGTGTTTTGACTGAGTATGGTTTTCTGATTCTAGGGTAGACAGAGGAAAGGGAAAGCATGAGCCCTGAGACATGGGACCTTACTGTCAAACAGGAAGGAGGGAAATTCTCAGGCAACAAAGACACATGGAGTCCTCAAAAGATGTTCTGATGAAGGAAATAAACTGTTCCCAGTGACTTGAGCTCCTCCCTCCACCTGAAGCCTAGCTTTAAGTGAGCATGGGTGATTCTCTTAGAGTTCCTACATTCATATGTGTGCCTAGTTTTTTCAAAAGAAATTCTGTGAGGACCTCTCCTTATTGCCTCTTCTTCCCAGAATGATGAGAAACAATAGCATACTCACATTTTTCCAGGCCTTGCTCTTTTTCTTGCTGTTGTTATGTGGTTGTTGCTGTTATTGTTTTGGATTAGACCTGCAATTTATTGGTCTAGAGAACTCTGGATCAGAAAACTTCCTTTACCAATGTAGAGTACCCCCTGCTATGACTTACCGTCTTATAGAGGTATGAAACTTAGAAACTTATGCATGGGGTCCCTAGAAATCTAGGGATTTCCCAAAGGTCAAACAACCAATGTATTTCAGAAGTGGAACTGGTACTCAGGGATTCTCTATGTGGAAGCTATGCAAACTCTAATAGAAAGTTTCTCATTCAAAGTGAAAATAAGCACTAAAGGTCATAATGTTTTTCCTTCTCTATCTCTGTCTCTCCCTCTTTCCCCCTCTCTCTCTTTCCCTCTCTCTCTCCTTCCCTCTCACACTTCCTCCTTCCCTCCTCTCCCTCTTTTCCTTTTCCTATTCCTCTTTCCCTCTCCATCCTTTCATCTCTCCCTCCTTCTCCCTCCTTCCCTGTTCTTCTCTTCCTTTCCTTCTCTCTCTCTCCCTCTTTCCTTCCTCCTCCCTCCCTCTCCTTCCATTAGTTGACCTCCAGGTCTAAAAACATGCTTTTAAAGAAGAAAAAAATAATTCTACCAGTCTTACAACCTGACTTATTCTAAGCCTTTTATCTTTCAGACCTGGAGGCATTATGTGTGTGTGTGTGTGTGTGTGTGTGTGTGTGTGTGTGTGTATGTGTGTGTGAAGCTAGTTTTCTTTTCTCAATTCATTTACTAATTGAGTATTAATTTATTATTATTATTTTATTTTTTTTACAATCATTGTTCAAGCTGCCAAGAAAGGGTCAAAGTTAAATAAGTTTAAAATTAAATTTAAGATACTACCCTGAACTCAAGGACATTTTAGTCTAGAAATTTCTAACCTTAACAACTCCCTCATAGCTATCAAATCCTATGTTAGGCTTTCCAGATTATGTTTTGCTCATCATCAAGTTATTGTATCTCTCATTTGTTCTGTATTAAGACCCTCACATCTCCTCCTCTCACCTGTCTGGGTATAGATATGTTGACTAATCATCTGATTGCTTGTATTACGTTTTAATAATCAATCCACCAAATAAAAATGTTCTCAGGCCCACAGTTTGTGGGAAGTGACTGAATAAGCCTTGAACAGTCACATGCCATGAACACCAAGTGCCATGGGACACAAACTATCAGACCAAAGATTCAGGCATGTGTTGATTCTTTATTATCAAGCTCATAAAAAAGCCTTTGTTTATTCTCCTTGGGAAAATGTTATATAATTCAGGTATATATTTTTATCATTATTCGTAATAATAAGGAGCCAATTATATCACTTTAAGTTTTACAAAGTGTTTTCATCATAACAGCCCTTTGAGGTATATAATAGAAGCATTATTACCCCATTTTATCAATTAGGATACTGATGTTTGGATGCCAAATGACTTGACTATAATCTCAGAAAAAGTAAATATTTAATCCAAGATTCAAACTCAGGTTCCTTGACTTCAAGCCTCTCCTCTTTCCACTACACCTTTCAGAGTCACTATCCTTAAGTAGTAGCCATTATTGGCCTTGCCCCACTATTAACATTGCTTAAGTTCATGCTGTAATGTAGTGAGCCAGTCAGAAAAGATATTCTCTAGCTTGTGTCAAGTACTCTGTCTTTTGACCTATTCACAGAGACCCTAGGATAGGGATTTCCTTCCCACAGCCTGGCACAGGGCATCTTTGACCTCCTTATTCCTCAGAGTTTATATAACAAGGTTCAGTAGTAGAGTGAAAACTATATAAGTTCCTGAGATCAGTTGATCCTGGTCCCTGGTGTTTTCTGACTTGGACTTGAGGTAGGCAATAGAAGCATATCCAAAATGGATAATGACCACAGTGATATGAGAAGCACATGTAGCAAAGGCCTTCTGCTGCCCCTCAGCCAATGCAGTCTTTAGGATGGTGGAGATGATGAGGACATAGGAAAAGAAAACCAAACCCATGGGCCCCACAATCACTAGTGAAATAATGATAAAATTGATGATATCGTGGATAGAGGTGTCAATACAAGAAAGTTTCATTATTGGGAGGATATCAAAAAATAATGGGGTACTTTTGCTTCACAGAAGGGCAGCTTGAACACTGATGCAATCTGAACTGTTGCAACAGTCAGACCAATGCCACATGCACCACATATTAGTTTGGTACACATCTTGTCCATGATTACCTTGTACCTCAGGGGGCTGCAAGTGGCCACATAACGATCATATCCCATTGCTGTGAGCAGGAAGCAGTTGTTGAGAGCTAAGGGGATAAAGAAAAAACATCTGAGTAGCACAACCTGCTAAGGAGATGGGCTGGTTCAGACCAGTGAGGCTGGCTAGCATGCATGGGACAATGACCAAAGTATACAAGGTCTCAGAAATGGACAGCATACTTAGGAAGAAGTACATTGGAGTATGGAGGTGACGGTCCATGCTGATGATGGTCATAATAATGGCATTGCCTGCAAAGGTTAAGAGGTACAGAGCAAGGAATACCACAAAAAGTATAACTTGGTTCTCCTGAAAGCTAGAGAGCCCTTGGAAAATAAATTCACTCGCCTCTGAATAATTTTCTCTTTCCATTGGGTCTGAAAAATAAGAAATATTGATTTAGTCAGTCAGTCATGTAATAAAAAGAGCACCCACTGTACAGGGAACTTTGTATGAAGGAAAATGGAATCCCCAACTGCTCCTTATATAATTGGGGAAATAAAAAGCACATATCAAAAAATTAACAGCACAAACAGGAAGAAATTTATGGTTATATGGAATTTTATAAAACTGTGCTGGGGAATGAATATAGTGATTATAACTCTAAGTGAATCTTATTGGGAATTGTCATCCAGGAGAAAGGAGATGCATTGGGAAATGCATCCTATAAAGGAAGGATAAGGGACTTGAGGTGGTTTTTTTTTTTCTATAAAATGGAAGGATGAGAAAGTGAATAATAGAAGTTGCTATATTTTTCTTGGTCCCACCCTTTCCTCATCATGGCCATAGATGAAACCATAACATGGATTTTTTCCATGGAAAAAGTCTTTTTGCCACTCTATAGCTTTTGCTTCCCCCGTTGTCTTTTTTTTTTCATATTCAGGAGGTCTCAGCCTAGAGCTGGAAATGGCATTCAAATTTATCTGGTTCAATGACTTCTTTTTCAAATGAGACAACTAAGGTTCAGAAAGGTAGGATGACTTGCCTAAAGTTATATACATGCTTAACAAGCTGCCCTCATCTCTCATTACAATCCAGACTCTACTCTCTGCTTGAGTCACATAAAACTACCCATCATTCTCTACTCTACCCTAACTTTCATCCATTAAAAGCGGACTCAGCTCTCTACTTTGTCAGACTAATTCTACTAATAATTCCACTTCTCCAGACTATGTCAAGTATTTGTGCAGTAAGATAATGTGAAAAAAATGCCTGTTCTGGCATCAAAGTGATCTGTGTTCAAATACCGCCCTTGACACTTACTATCTATGGGATGTTGGGCAAATCACCCTGGTTCCCTAGTCCTCAGTTTCATCATTTGTAAAATGAAGGCTTGGGGTTAAAGAACCTCTGGCCTTCTTTTAGTTTTAAATCTGTGCTCCTGTTAAATCTTGCTGAGATAGGCTGTATTGGGTTCTTCTGTATTTTCAGGTTTATCCAGATGGTATCATAATGTATATAATCACAGCTCTCTTATTTCTCTTATTAAATTGTGAGTCCCTCATTAGGGACAAACGATCTCATAACATTAATAAAGAACTCTAGTACAGAGCAGTGTATGTATTTGTTAAATCAAGGACTATCTGCATTATTACATGCTTTCTTGTAATGTTATGTGTAATTTCAGAAATAACCAAATTCAACTCTTAAATTCCCTACCCCTACTGCCAAATGGAGAGTCTGTTTGGAATAGATAAGTCATTAAAGATCAACTTTATGTTTAAAAGAATAGCTCTACAAGAAGGGTGACCTCAAAGATACTACTTTTCTTTTCTTTAGTTTTTTATTCTTTTTTTGGAGGGGGGAGGCAAGGCAATTAGGGTTAAGTGACTTGCCCAAGGTCACACAGCTAGTAAGTGTTAAGTGTCTGAGGCTAGATTTGAACTCAGGTCCTCCTGACACCAGAGTTGATGTTCTATTCACTGTGCCACCTAGCTACACCAAGAGGTATTACTTTTCCTATCCTTCATTCCTCTCTAGCTTAGAAAGGTAATACAATTCACAAGATATGGAAGTTGGTCAACTTGAGGAATTCTCTGATTTTGGGAGAGTCTTTTGAGGCAGAGTCCTTGAGGGCTCTTCTGCAATCACAGGCACCTCACCTCTGAAAGGCAGGAAAGGATGATAGGAGGATAGAAAGGAAAGAGTACTGGATATGGAGTCAAGAGATGTAGGTTTATATACCAGCTCTGATATTTATTATCTGATCATTTAAGTTCTTTGGGCATCTATTCTCTCATTTGTAATGCAAGTGATATTATTTGCCCTGCAAACTATGAAAGACTGGCTAAAAAGATACATAGTAAACCTTAGAGAGGGTTCCAGAAATTAGAACTGTTTTCAAGGGTTAAATATAGCAAACAACAACAACAAGTCTTAATCTGACATTTTGCTAAGAACATTGGCATATCACATATGCAAATAAATATCAACAATGAATCCTCTGTCAGAGGAAACATTAGGCAAGACTGAAAGACTGAAAAGGAAAGGACAAGTGATTGGAGTTATTTTAGCAACAACAGCCTATTATTGGTCAGTCTTTCAGGCATGTACCACTCTTTGTGACCCCCATATACTATACTATCCATGGGGTTTTCTTGGCAAAGATACTGGAGTGATTTGCCGTTTTCTTCTTCAGTGAATTAAGGCAAACAGAGATTAAGTGACTTGCCCAGGGTCACACAGCTACTAAGTGTCACAGGTCAGATTTGAACTCAGATCTTCCTGACTTCAAGCCCAGAACTCTATCCACTGAACCACCTAGTTGCTCTTAGTACCTGTAGCACCACTGAAACTGACTCTCCACTCTCTCCGTGATTGCATAATTAATCTGATTCTAGATACTCCCATCCCTGGAAGTCAAAACTGTTCATTCTCAGGGTCTGAGCTCTAAGCCCTGTGAGAAGTCTTGTATATCAACATCACAAAAGGGTTCATATGACCATTTACCTCTACCATCTACCACTGCTGTTATTTGGATACCCATACCTTACCAGGAATACCAGGCTTTAAATATCATCACATAATAATTATTTCTTGTTGATTGACTTACTGGTTTACTATATTCCAAGCACCATACTACAAACTAGGTGCACAAAAAAACAAAATTAAATAGTCCTTCTCCTCAAGGAGCTTACATTTAATCAGAATATACAACTACTCATATAAATCTAATATTAAAGAGATGCTGCTGGTCCCACAGGGGATGGCCTACTATCCTCCTCCCTTTCCTCCTAAAGAGATTGTCTACTCTGGGCCCGGGCATATAGTTGGACATGGGCGAGCCTAGTCTTTAATGAGAGGGATTTTATTCCCTTTAAAGTTAGCACCCAATTTTCCTCATCGATGAATCCTGATATTATTGAAGTGGGTAACTTTTTTCTCTAAACTACACCTCTGTGCAACATGTAATTTACTCTGCTTTTTGGGGAGGAAGGCATTTCGCAAATAGATCTAATTTTCCCCCAAAAATATCTTATCTGTCTTCCAAAATTTCCTATTTCTGTTGAACCTTCTATCATCCTTTCAGTCAGCCAGGTCTACTGTCTGGGAGTCATCTTCAAGTCTTCACTCTTTTTCATCTCCCCATTTCTAATCAGTTGCCAAGTCTTCTTGATCCTACGTCCACAACATCTCTTACATTCTTCCCTTTCTATGTATTATTATAGTCTCTATCCTAGTTCAGGTTCTCATAACTTCTCACTTAAACTGTTTCAATAATCTCTTAATTTATCTCTCTGCTTCCTGTCTTTCCCCTCTCCACTTCATCTTCCACACACCTTCCAAACTAAAACATGCCTGACCGTGTCACTCCTGTAGTTGATAAATTCCAATGTCTTTCTATTACTGTCAGGTATTTTGCTTGGTATTTAAAGAACTTTTGCCCTTTAATTTTATAGGCTATTATATATTACTATTTTCGCATACTCTGTGTTCTAATCAAATTGTCCTACTTGTCTTTAATCCACTCAAAAGGTATAAAAAAACATACTCACTTAGTACATGCAGTTTTGTCCCATCTTTGGGAATATTGCTTTTACTTGATTAGAAAAATATCAGTTCATCAGAGAGGAAATTGAATTTCTCTTGGGTTTGCAGAAAGTCAGATTAGATTCCTTGAAAGTGGAAATAGTCCTATTAGGGTTGAGGTGAGGCTCCCAATGCGATAAACAGCCTGCAATGATTTTTGAGACTTATGAACCTACCTGAAGAGGTTCATCAAAAATTACCAGGCCCTGAAAGTCCAGTTGACAGATTTATTAAAGACCTCTGTAGCATTCTGCTAGATAGCTACTGCTCATTTGGCAAGACAAGAACTGAAGAGGAGGATTACCACAAAATCTCTCGTAGAGCATTTAAATATGGGTAGCTCTGCCTGATTCTTCTTATTTTTTTCAGAAAACAAAGAGATCAGTTCCAGGGAGTACCTGTAAGTTATCCTGTTAGTTACCCTGCTTTCTTTCTGTCCCCAGTGTTAAACATAGGGTGCACAATATACACTTAATTCTTATTGACTGACAATGGCTTGCAATATAACAGATATTGTGCAACAAACTAGGTACACACACACACACACACACACACACACACACACACACACACACACACACACACACCAAATCCCTTTCCCCTCAACCTCTCTGGGACTCAATCATCAGATTCAAAATCCAGTTCTCTTTCTACTATACTATGTTTCCCCAACTGTTTGGCTATACATACCCACGACTGAAATTGCTGGATAACTTCAATAAGTCAAACCGAGATTGGACAACCACAGAATTCTTGACCTGTTAAAGAACTTATAGGTGTCAATCCTTCATTGGCTCCATTTGCCAATGTACATTGGTTCCAGCTTCCAGGAAAGTATTAGGTTTAAATTAAAACTAATAATTAAAACCATCAGGTTCTGCCTAAAGATAGTCACTTTTGATGGTAGATGTGAATGTTCATTCAATCTTGTGTCATTTTGAGGGCTTGTTATACTTCAAAAATTGTCTTGACCACAAGAAGTTCTCATTCCCAGATATTATAGTTGCACCCATTTCCTGAGCTTAGTTTCCACCAAAGGTCTTGATAGGCTAGCCTGTGTGTCTTTTTATGAAGATAGAGCCCAAATTAGTGCTTCAGAAAAGAAAAAAATTAAATGTGAGAAACATGAGCTTAATGGTTCAAGGTCAGCAACAACCTGTGGATCAAAAGAGACAACATGGCAAATGGAACAGAGGCTGCTTATACTGTATCTGACCTGCCTTTGCCTACAACCCTGCTGTATGTTCAGTGAACTAGCAACCCTGCTGTATGTGGAGTGAAATTGTCCCTGCAAGATGTATTCAGAAAGTCCCTATCATTAATAGGTCACTTCTGTAGAGATAACTTGAGTGGTTTCTTAAGCCAGCTCTAAAATGACACACTAGCCAGAGAAAGTGTGAAAAATCATGGTCCAGGCATGATTGATCAATGCAATCTGTTTATTAATACCATGAGCAAGGATATTATAGAGTAAGGAAACAAAGAAAGTAATTATAGGTCACTTAGTTTTCAAATACTGCTTTGTTCAATTTCAAGATGCCAGATGGTGATGTCAATGTTAAGCCTTGATGATAATCATGGCCTTGCTTTTTCCAATACCCAATGAATAGTATCTAAGAATGTATAAAAGTCATGAAAGGCAGGTAATATCTTCTGGCCAGAATCCCAGAACAGGGCACATCCCTGGATCACAGGATATCAGGAAGGCTCTGATTTACAGTCGAATCATAGAGAAAACTAGGACTGGACACTTGGGACTGGCCTCTGGAAAGCTCGGAGCTATCAAGGACCAGCCTGATTCCTGGATCAGATGTTTTGGCTCCCTTCACACTTCCAACTCTTAAATCCTATGATCTATTAGCTAATCTTCCTACAAATCAATTCTGCCTTTGTCTCCAGGAAATAATTAGTTTCAGATGGGTTTCTCTACCATATGTATGAGACCTCTTATATTTATCCCAGGTATCTGAATATACTTCAATGCATGATGACAAGTGGATAACTAGACATGTCAGACCCTATACTTGGTTGAGAAACTTTTGATAACCCTAGGCCCATCATTATATGATATGGTATATAACTATGTGTGATGTATATAATTGGACCACCAGCCCAGTTAGAAAACTGGTAGACTTCCTTCAACTTCTTCATAATCCACAGGAACTCTTGTTTTCCATTTTGATTATTTTTATCACTGACAAATCACCATAAACCTACCCTAATACATACCAAGCATTATCTCTTCTAAAATGAATCTGAATAGAAACTTTCCATTTGAACATGTAAAGTTTGAGGTGATGGTAAGGCATCCATAGACCTGTAAAACTGTCCTTGAAATTTTTGTGGGCAAAATAGGGAGGTGTGAGCTAGATGTGATAATACACCTGGGGGATGTAAATGTAATTGGTAAGCTCCAAAATAATGTTCAGTGGTCTGAGGTCAACTCGGTGGAAAGTCTCTAGTGTTCTATCCTATAGTTCTGTCTTCAGTTTAATACAATATTTTATTAACATTTAAAAGTTTAGGGGTGGCTAGGTGGCGCAGTGAATAGAGCACCGGCCCTGGAGTCAGAAGGACCTGAGTTCGGAGCCGGCCTCAGACACTTAATCCACACAAACAAACAAACAAAAAAAAAAAACCTAGCCGTGTAACCGTGGGCAAGTTACTTAATCCCAATTGCCCTAACGGGGCAGCTAGGTGGCGCAGTGAGTAAGAGCGCCGGAGTTGGGATGACCCGAGATCAAATCCGGCCTCAGAAAATGAGCACCCACACATAAATAATGACTAGCCGTGTAACCTTGAGCAAGTTACTTAACCCCAATTGCTTTAAAAAAAAAAAACATTTAAAAGTTTAAAATAATATTTTATTTTCCCCAATTACATGTAAAAACAATTTTAACATGGTTTTTATGTCTTGAGTTCCAAATTATATCCCTCTCTGAGATTGTGTAATCTGATACAGGTTATATATGTGCAACCTTGTAAAAACATTTCCATATTAGCTGTTTTGTGTAAGAACACTCAAACAAAAATAAAATAAAGAAACAATAAATTAAAGTGAAAATTTATATGCTTCAGTCTGTAATCAGATAACATCAGTTCTTTTTCTGGAGGCAGATAGAATTTCTCTAATCAATGGTGAATTTGGAGCATTTTTTTCATATGACTACAGATAGTTTTGATTTCTTCTTCTGAAAACTGCCCATTCATATGATTAGACCATCTATCAATTGGGGAATGACTCATATTTTTATGAATTTCACTCAGTTCCTCATATATTTCAGAAATGGCTTTATTAGAGAAACTTGATCAATTTTTTTCTACTTTCCAGTTTTCCTGCTAATCTTAATGGCATTGGTTTGTGCAAAAACTTTTTAATCTAATGTAACAAAAATGAACCACTTTGTTTTCCATGATCCTCTCTATCTCTTGTTTAGTCATAAATTTTTTCCTTATCAAGAGATTTAAAAGGTATAATTTTCCATGTTCCCCTAATTTTCTCATGGTATCACCCTTTATGTCAAAACCCATTTTGACCTTATCTTGGTAGATATTGTAAGATGTTGGTCTATTTCCAGTTTCTGCCATACCACTTTCCAATTTTTCCAACAATTTTTGTCAGATAGTGAGTTCTTGCCCACCAAACTTGAATCTTTGGGTTTATCAAATACTAGACCACTATGGTCATTTATTGTTATATATTGTGTACCTAATCTATTCTACTGATCCATCACTCTATTTTTTTAGTTGGCACAAGCAATTATTATTGCTGTGTTATATAGTTTTAAATTTATTTATTTTTAGTCTTCAATATTTACTTCCATAAGTTTTAATTTTTTTCCTCTCCCTCTCACCTCCCTCCCCAAGACGGCCTTGTAATCTGATATAGGCTTTACACATACATTCCTTTTAAACATATTTTCACATTAGTCATGTTGTATAGAAGGATTATAATAAATGGGAGAAACCATGAGAAAGGAAAAACTAAACAGAACAAAAAAAGAAAATTGTCTGCTTCACTCTGAATTCAGACTCCATAGTTCTTTCTCTGGATGTGGATGGCATTTTCCATCATGAGTTTTTGGTAATATTTTAGGTCCTTGAATTGCTGAGAAGAGCTAAGTCTATCAAAATTAGTCATTGCAGACTATGACTGTTATTAAATACAATGTTCTGGTTCTTCTTACTTCACTCGGCATCAGTTCATATAAATCTTTCCGGGTTTTTCTGGTCTGCCTGTTCATCATTTCTTATAGCATAATAGTATTCCATTACACTAATATATCACAACTTGTTCAGTCATTCCTTATTTGATGGGCATCCCCTCAATTTCAAGTTCTTGGCCACCATAAAGAGACCTGCTATAAATATTTTTTGTACATGTGGGTCCTTTTCCCATTTTTATGATCTCTTTGGGATAGAAGCAGTATTACTGGATCAAAGGGTATGCACATGTTATAGCCCTTTGGGCATAGTTCTAAATTGTTCTCCAGAATGGTTGTATCAGCTTACAGCTCCACCAACAATGCATTAGCGTTCCAATTTTCCCACATTTTCTCCAACATTTATCATTTTCCTGTTTTGTCATGTTAGCACATCTGATACGTGTAATATGGTACCTCAGAGTTGTTGTGATTTGCACCTCTCTAATCAATAGTGATTTAGAGCATTTTTTCATATGACTATACATAGATTCTTCCTCTGAAAAATGTCTGTTCATATCCTTTGACCATTTATCAACTGGAGATTGACTTGTATTACTACAAATTTGACTCAGTTCTCTATATATTTTAGAAATGAGGCCTTTGGGGTTGGCTAGATTGTGCAGTGAGTAAGAGCACCGGCCCTGGAGTAAGGAGGACCCAGGATTGGTTCCAGCCTCAGAAAATGAGCACCCACACATAAATAATAACTGGCCTTTTAACCTTGAGCAAATTACTTAACCCCAATTGCTTTAAAAAAAGAAAAGAAAAAAATGAGGCCTTTATCAAAGACATTAGTTGTAAAAATTATTTGCCAGTTTTCTGCTTCCCTCCTAATCTTGCTTGCATTGGCATTGTTTCTACAAAAACTTTTCAATTTAATGTAATCAAAATTATCCAGTTTGTATTTCATAATGTTCTCTATCTCTTGTTTGGTCATAAATTCCTCTGTTCTCCATAAATCTGGCAGATAAACTATTCCTTGCTCCCTAATTTGTGTATAGTACCAGCCGTTATGTATAAATTGTGTACCTATTTGTACTTTATTTTGGCATGTGGTGTCATATATTGGTTTATGCCCATTTTCTCCTATAGTGTTTTCCAGTTTTCCCAGCAGTTCTTCTCAAATAGTGAATTCTTATCCCAGAATCTGGAGTCTCTGGGTTTATTAATCAGTAAATTGCTATAATCGACTACTATGTCTTGTGTATCTTGTGTATCTAACCTCTTCTGATTTACCCCTTTATTTCTTAGCCAGTACCAAGTGGTTTTGATGATTTCTGTTTTACAATATAATTTAAGATCTGGAATGGCTAGGCCACATCTGGTACTGCTAAGCTGCCTTCCTGCATTTTTTCTTTTGTTGATTCCCTTGATATTATTAACCACTTGTTCTTCAAGATGAATTTTGTTATTTATTTTTTACCTCTACTTTTTTGGAAGTTTGATTGGGATGGAATTGAATAAGTAGGTTATTCCAGATAGTATTGGATCAGACTACCCATGAGCAATAATATTTCTTTAATTGTTTAGATCTGTTTTTATTTGGGTGAAAAATGTTTTATAATTGTGTTCAGATGATTCCTGGGTTTGTCTTGGCAGCTAGACTCCCAAATATTTTTATATTGTCTGCAGTTATTTTCTATCTTTTTCTGCTGTGTTTTATTGGTAGTATATAGAAATGCTTATGATTTATGTAGGTGCATTGTTTACAACAACTTGGCTGAAGTTGCTGTTTCAATTAGTTTTTCAGTTGATTCTCTAGGATGCTCTATATATACCACCATATAATCTTCAAAGAGTAACAATTTTGTTTCTTTATTGCTTATTATTATTGATTCAATTACTTTTTCTTATCTTATTACTATTTCTAGTAAGTACTGAATAATAGTGGTGCTAATGGGCATTCTGGCTACACTTTTGATCTTATTGAGAAAGCTTCAAGTTTATAATCATTACAGATAATGCTTGCTCCTGATTTTAGGTAAATACTACTTATAATTGAAGAAAGGCTCCACTGATTCCTATGCTTTCTAGTATTTTAAATAGGATGGGTGTTGTATTTTTTAAAGGCTATTTCTGTATCTGTTAATATAATCATATGCCTTTGTTGTTTTTAGTATTGATGTGGACAATTATACTGATAGTCTTCCTAATATTAAACCAGTCCTGCATTCTTGGTATAAATCCCACTTAGTCTAGTGTAAGATTTTTGTGATATACTACTGTAATATCCTTGCTAGTATTTTATATCAATTTTTTACATTGATATGGTTTAAGAAACTGGTCTAGAGTTTTCTTTCTCTATTTTTGCTCTCCCTGGTTTAGGTATCAAAATTATATTTGGCTCATATAAGGAATTTATTATGATTCCTTCTTTACTTATTTTAAAAATAATTTATAGAGTATTGGAATTCCTTAAATGTTTGGTAGAATTCACTTGTGAATACATCTGATTCTGAGGACCTTTTCCTTAGGTGACTCATTTATTCAATTTATTTTTCTAAGACAGGATTATTTATGTATTCTACTTTCCCTTCTGTTAAATTAAGCAGTAGAGAGAAAGAAAGAGAAAGAGAGAGAGAGAGAGAGAGAGAGAGAGAGAGAGAGAGAGATACACATATGCATATATACATATATATATGCACATATATATATATATAATATTCATCCATTTCACTTATATTGTCAGCTTTACTGGCATATAATTAGGCAAAATAAAACCTTTCATTCTTGTTAGTGGAACATTCACACTTTCCATAATTGATCCTGGTAATTTGTTTTTCTTTTTTTTTTTTAATTTAATTTAACTGGGGGTTTGTCTATTGTTTTCACAAAAAGGAACCCAGTTTTATTAATTAGCTTAATTTTTAAACTTTCACTTTTACTAATCTCTCCTTTATTATTCAGGATAATGGGGCAGCTAGGTGGTACAGTGAGGAGAGCACTGGCCCTGGAGTCAGGAGGACCTGAATTCAAATCTGGCCTCAGATACTTAACACTTACTAGCTGTGTGACATTGAGCAAGTCACTTAACCCCAATTGTCCTGACTTTCCACCTCCAAAAAAGTATTCAGTATTTTAATTCTGGTATTTAATTGGGAATTTTAAATTGTTTTTTTTTCTTTTTTTGTTGTACATCCAGTTCTTTGATCTGATTTTTCCTTCTTTTGTTGATGTGTTTATTTTATATAAATTTTATATATATATAAATATATATATTTAAATATATAAATATATATATTTTATATATATATTTTATATATAAATATATAAATATATATTTTATATATATTTTATATAAATTTTACCCTAAGCACTGCTTTGATTGCATCCCATAATTTTTTCCATTTCCTTTTTGGAGGGGGAAGGGCTGGGCAATTGGGGTTAAGTGACTTGCCCCAGTTCACAGAGCTAGTAAGTGTTAAGAGTCTGAGGCCATTTGAACTCAGGTTCTCCTGCCTTCAGGGCCAGTGCTCTCCTAACTGCACCACATAGCTGCCCCTATACCATAAATTTTAGAATGTTTTCTTATGGTTGTCATTCTCTTTAATTGAAATTAATAATTGTTTTATTTTTTATGATTTACTCGTTGGCCCACTCATTCTTTAGGATTAGACTATTTAGTTTCCAATTAGCTTTTTTATCTATGACTTCATGGCTCTTTATTGAATGTCATTTTTATTTCATAATGGTCTAAAAAGATTGCATTTAATATTTCTGTTTTTCTGCATTTGGTTGTTAAATTTTTATACCCTAATACATGGTCAATTTTTGTGAATGTGTCACATACAACTGAGAAAAATGTATACTTTTTTTAAAATTCCCTTTTGATTTTCTCCAGAGAGCTATCATATCTAAATTTCCTAAGATTCTATTTATCTCCTTAACTTCTTACTGATTTTATAATTAGATTTATGTGTTTCTGAGAAGGGAAAGTTCAGATCCCCCACTAATATAGTTTTACTGTCTATTTCTGCCTGGTATTAATTTACCTTCCCCTTTAAGGATTGAATGCTATGCCATTTAGCACATATATATTTAATGTTGATAGTACTTAATTCTCTATGGCTCCCTTTAGCAAGATGTAGTTTCCCTGCTCATCCCTAAAGGGATAAGTTGTATTAGTTTGAATTTTTCTTTGTCTGAGATCAGGATTGTTACACCTGCCTTTTTTACTTCAGCTGAAGCATAATAAATTCTGCCCTCACCCATTATTTCAGCTCTGTGTCTCTCTGTTTCAAGCATGTTTCTTGTAAACATTATATTATTGGATTCTACTTTCTAATAAATTCTGGTATCTACTTCTGTTTTATGGGTGAGTTCATACTATTCACATTCACAGTTACTATTACTGTATGTTTTCCTCCATTCTATTTTCTTTAGTTTATACTATATTATTCCTGGCATTTTCATCTGGGGGACATCTTTCAGGTGGTAGTTGGTGGATTCTTTTCATTTCTCTTTTATCCTCTGGTTCTAGGATATGAGAATTCCCTTGTGAATTCATTTGATCCAGGGGATTTTTTGGGGGGATGGGGCACTTACTGATGATTTGTTCAACCTCTTTTTCTAAAATAAAATTAAGTATTCCACTTTCCCTTTTGTTAATCTAGGCAATTTATTTTTGTAAATATTCATCCATCTTACTGAGATTGTTAGAATTTTTGGCATATAATTGGGGAAAATAGTTCCTGATGATTGCTTTAATTTCATCTTCTTTGGTGGTGCATTGACACATTTGATTTTTTTTATACTAGTAATTCAGTTTTCTTTTTTAAAAATCAAATTATTTTTAAATTATTGTTTTCATAAAAGTAGTTGCTAGTTTTATTTATTCATTTTTTGTACTTTCAATTTTGTTAATCCCTTCTTTGATTTTCAGGATTTCCATTTTGGTGTTTAGTTGGGAATTTTTAACTTGTTCTTTCTCTAGTTTCTTTTAAATTTCATGACGAATTCATTGATCTGCTTTTTCTCTCCTTTATTGATGTACTCATTTAGAGATATAAATTTTTCTCTAAGTACTCCTTTGGCTGCATTCCACAAATGTTGCTAAGTTGTCTCATCATTGTCATTCTCTTTAATGAAATTATTGATTGTTTCTATGCTTTTTTCTTTGACCCATTTATTCTTTAGGCTTAGATTTTTTTTTTTTTGTTTCTGACTAATTTGTAATCTATGTTTCCACAGCCTTTTATTGAATGTAATTTTTTTTGCATTGTAATCTGTAAAATGTTACATTTAATGTTTTTGCTTTTTCTGCATTTATTTGTAAAGTTTTTATACCTTTATACAAGTGAGGTATCTGAAAAAGCACTTTGCAAACCTTTAAGGAATTAAACAAATTCTAGCTTTTGTTATTATTCTTTTTTTTTTCTTTTTTTTGGAGGGCAATTGGGGTTAAGTAACTTGCCCAAAGTCACACGGCTAGGTTTTTTTTTGTTTGTGTGTGCGTTAAGTGTCTGAGGTCGAATCCGAACTCAGGTCCTTCTGACTCCAGGGCCGACGCTCTACTCACTGCGCCACCTAGCCACCCCATTTTTGTTATTATTCTTCACAGCAGAAGAAACTAGGAGATGTAGAGAAGTTTCCCACTGGAACAGATAAGTGTAAATGCACATTAAGGGGTTGATACCTCATTGAATCACATTAATGACAACTCTATGACACCCCTCATCCTTTGGCTGCCACCAAGGTATCCTAGAGGATCAGTGAAGCCAGAAATTAATACCATAGTTCACAATACCTTAATGGTTCCTCCATTCAGAGATTGTTCTGGAGCATGAGAACCACTTGAGGTTCCTTAGTGGGACCTATAATTGGAAAGAATCTTCATGATATTCAAAATCTGACCTTCAAGATTCCCAAGAAAGGAAAATCTCTCAAGTAATTTATTTTTTATAAATAGATTTTTATTAATCTTTTGATTTTGTATCACTTAAATTTCTCCTTGTGTTCCTCCTTTCTCCCTTCCCAGAAAGCCATTAGTTTTAACAAAGAATGTTTTTTTAAAAGAGAAAGAGAAAAAAATAACTAAATCAATCAATATTTTTTTAAAAGTTAATATTATATATAATTTTCCACACTCATGGATCCTGACAAAAGGAGGTGGTGGAGATGCCTTCTCATAATTTCCTTTTGAGCCCAAGCTTATTCTTTAAAATTTTATAACATCCAGCTTTGATTATTTTGTGGTTGTCTTTTCCATTTAAATTTTTGTAGTCATGCATATTACTTTTGAAGTTATGTTTATTTTAGTTTAAATCAGCTCATATACATCTTTCAATTTGTCATTGTATTCATAAATTTTATTTCTTCTTATAGCAGAGTAATATTTCATTACATTCATATACCATGATTTGTTTAACCATTTCCCAATCATTGGGAACATACTTTTTTTCTAGTTCTTTGACATAAAAATGTCTTGCTATAAATATTTTGGTATGTATTGAGCCTTCCTTTTTGTTAGTGACTTGCTTTTGGCATATGCCTAGAACTGGAACCTCAGGGTAATGCAGGTATACCTTGAAGATATTGTGATTTCAGTCCCAGACCATAGCAATAAAGTGAATATCAAATAAAGTGTGTCACATGATTTTTTATTCCTTAGTCCATATGTTATGTTTACACTTTATTGTAATCTATTAGGTTTATAATAGAAGTATGTCTTAAAAATTTTACATACCATAATTAAAAACACTCTATTCCTAAAAACTGCTTAACCATCACCTGAACCTTCAGCAAGTCACAATCTTTTTGCTGGTGGAAAATATTGTCATGACTTTGATGGCTGCTGACTGATCAGGAAGGTGGTTGCTGAAAGCTGAGATGGCTATGAAGTTTCTTTTTTTAATTAGCATTTTAACATTTTTATTTAAATCTCTGAGTTCCAAATTCTGTTCCTCTGTCTTCCCCTCCTTGAGATGGTAAGCAATCAGATATAGGTTATATATGTGCAATTATGTGACACATTCCCATATTAGTCATTTTGTGTAAGAAGAATAAGAAAAAATGAAAGAAAGAAAGTGAAAAAATAGCATGATTCAGTTGGTATTCTATCAATACCATTTTTTTTCCTCTGGAGATAAATAGTATGCTCCAACATTAGTACTTTGGGGTTGTCTTGGATCATTGTATGGCTGAGAATAGCTAAGTCATTCACAGTTCTTCATCAAGAAATATTGCTGTTACTGTGTGCAATGCTCTCCTGGTTCTGTTCACTTTTCTTATAGTACAATAATATTCCATTACAAGCAAATACTACATCTTTTTTAGCCATTCCCCAATTGATGGGCATCCCTTTCATTAACAATTCTTAGCCAACACAAAAAGAGCTGCTATAAATATTTTTGTACAAATAGGTCATTTTCCCTTTTATGGATGTTTTTGGGATATAGAACTATCAGTGGTATTGCTGGATCAAAGGGTATGCACAGTTTTAAAGCCCTTTGGGCAGGGATGGGGAACCTGTGGCTTTGAGGCTACATGTGGCCTTCTAGGACCTCAAGTACAGCCCTTTGACTGAATCCAAAGGTTACAGAACAAATTATTTTATTAAGGAGATTTGTTCTATAGAGTCTGGATTCAGTAAAAGGGCTACTTGAGGACCTAGAGGGTCACATGTGGCCTCAAGACCAGAAGTTCCCTACCCTTACCTTTGGACATAATTCCAAATTGCTCTCCAGAATAGTTGGATCAGTTGACAACTCCACCAACAGTGCATTAGAGTCCTAATTTTCTTATATCCCGTTAAACATACAACATTTTCCTTTTTTGTCACACTAATCCCTCTGATAGGTGTGGGGAGGTACTCAGAGTTGTTTTAATTTCTTTTTTCTCTAATCAATAGTGATTTAGAGTACTTTTTCATATAACCTTAGACAACTTTTAAATCAGACAGGAAGGTGTAGCAGCAAACATGATAGCATCACCACAATGGCTGCTAGCACAAGTTCATTGATCTGCTTTTCTAAATTAAAGCTGCTCAAAAAAGGGGCTAACGGGGCGGCTAGGTGGCACAGTGAATAGAGCGCCGGCCCTGGAGTCAGAAGGACCTTAGTTCGGAGCCGGCCTCAGACACTTAATCCACACAAACAAAAACCTAGCCGTGTAACCTTGGGCAAGTTACTTAACCCCAATTGCCCTAAAGGGGCAGCTAGGTGGCGCAGTGAGTAAGAGCGCCGGCCTCGGAGTTTGGATGACCCGAGATCAGATCCGGCCTCAGAAAATGAGCACCCACGCATAAATAATGACTAGCTGTGTAACCTTGAGCAAGTTACTTAACCCCAATTGCTTTAAAAAAGGGGGGGGGGGGCTAACAATCTAATTTTAATCAAACATATATTATTTAGCTAGTTCAGGGGGAAAAGCACCCTGAACTTCAGAGAATACAAACAGAAGTTACAAGCAGACAAAAAATAGAGACAGAGAAACAGACAAACAGACAGGGCTTCCAGTTATCTGACCATTACATCCATACATAGTTAGTTACCAGAGAGAGAGAATAACCAATATCTGAGTTTTCAAAGCCAGGGGGCTCAACAGATGGACAGAGTCTGATCTGGCCCAATAACGCAACTTTTCCCATGAGTGAACCCCAAAAACAAAACCTCACAGCAGGCCATATATAGCCTTCTCCAAGTCAGAGAACATCAAGACCCTTGTGACCTACTGCCCAATCACAAAGTAACAAGGTGTGGGCATTCCTGAAAAACAAGCCTCCCACCAGAGGCTCCATGTGACTACATTCAACCTATTTGGGGGCAGAGTATATTTTCAAATCAGGGAAGGTCTTCAAATTCACTTAAGTCTCTCAAGTGGCAGGAAAGATCTTCAAATTCTCATGACCATTATGGAAGGGTTTCTGGAATCCTCAGAAGCCTAATTAGGTTAAATGAAATAGGGAAATCTATATTTGAGAAGAGAAGATTGATCAGTGGACTTATACATTGTCTTCAATATTTTAAAGACCACTATGTATGAAAAGATTATTAGGTTTATCATGTATTGTTCCAAAGGACAGAACAAGAACCTACTAGTGAAAATGACAAGGAAGTAGATTTTTGCTCAATATGAAAAATAGTTAATAATCCAAATGAGTCCAAATGAGATAATACACTGCCTTTTAAAGTAGTGTGCTCTCTGGCACTGGAGTACTTAAGCAAAGGTTTGACATATATTAACCAAGAATATACAAGGGGGCAGAATCAAGATGGTGGAGTAGAAACAGGATTGCCTTGCCACTCCAGCACCCACCATCTCCAATTCATGTAAAAAAAAAGTGACTATAGACAAACTTTGGAGCTACAGAACCCACAAAATCAAGCAGAGAAGCTAACCTCCTGCTGAGCACAACCTGGCAGGACAGCAGGTAGGGGCCAGAACAACTCTCTAGGAGCTGACCTCAGCCACTGCTCCAGTGGGGGGTCTTAATTCTAGGGTGGCCTGACTAGATACAAGCTGGAGAAACTTCAGATCGCCAGCAGCTGGGGGAGTTGCCAGAATTATCAACCCATAGATCCCAAGAACAAAGTGAGAGGTCAGTGCAACATGGAACCTGGGAATTCTGAGTACATCGGCTTTTGCCCCCTAGGCAAGAAGCAGCTGAGGCAGGGTGGCTACCCACTGTCCTCACATGGCAGCTTCAGCTCCTGGCTTGCAAACTGTAGGGGTATCAAGCAACCAGTCTAAGGGGTAATCACTCTTGCTTTAATCTGCTTGGATCTGGATTGTGGTCTAGAGTGGAGGTCCTGAGGTGTACAACCATGCCAGAGCATGTGGAGGCTTCAGAGAGAGCACCCAACAATAACTCCGGCAGCTGAGAAAACCCCAGCATTTGGGATGGAAGTGCCCCTGTCTGGTGGCAGAGTACTACAGTAGCAAGAAGTTCAGAAGTCAAGTAATTCAGTAGCAACATGAGCAGGCAAAGGAATCAAACCAAGCAGAGCAATCCAGCTTTACACTCCTATTTTGGGGACAAAAGGGATCAAAGCATGAAGCAGGAGGAAGACAATGAAGTCAGAAATCCTGCACCAAAAGCTTCCAAGAAAAATATAAGCTGGTTACAGGCCACAAAGGAACTTAAAAAGGATTTTGAAAACCAAATAAGAGAAGTGGAGGAAAAAATTGGAAAGAAAAAGAAGAATGATGCAAGAAAATTATGAAATGAGAGTCAACAACCTGATTGAAGAAAATACCTTAAAAATAGATTAACTCAAATGACAAAAGATGCTCAAAAAGACAACGAGGAAAAGAATGCCTTAAAAAGCTGAATTTGCCAGATGGAAAAAGAATCTCAAAAGCTCACTGAAGAGAATCATTTCTTCAGAATTAGATTGGAGCAACTGGAAGCTAGTGATTTCATGAGAAATCAAGATACTATTAAACAGATCCAAACAAATGAAAAAATAGAAGGTAATGTGAAATATCTCATTGGGAAAACCACTGACCTCGAAAATAGATCCAGGTGAGATAATATAAAAATTATTGGACCACCTGAAAGCCATGACAAAAAAAGAACCTAGAAATCATCCTTCAAGAAGTTCTCAAGGAAAATTGCCCTGATGTTGTAGAACCAGAAGGCAAAATAGAGGTTGAAAGAATCTACCAATCACCTCCTGAAAAAGATCCCCAAAAGAAAACTGCTAGGAATATTATACCCAGGTTCCAGAATTCCCAGATAAAGGAGAAAATATCACAAGCAGCCAGGAAGAAACAATTTGAATATTGTGGAAACACAATCAGGATAACACAGGATCTAGCAGTTTCTAAACTGAGGGATCAAAGGGCTTGGAATATGATATTCCAGAGGTCAAAGGAGTTGGGATTAAAACCAAGAATCACCTACCCAGCAAAGGAGGGATGGGAAGGAATGATAATTAATGGAAGCACCCACTTTTGAAAAGGGACTTTTTGAAAAAGGATCAAAGTAGAGAATAGAACAAGTGGGAGGTTAGATAGGAGGGAGGGAAATATAGTCAGTCTTTTACAATATGTCTACTAAAGAAATGTTTGGCATAGCCTCACATGTACAACCTATATTGAATTGCTTATCTTCCCAGTAAGGGAGAGTGACAAGGGAGGAAGGGAATGAATCTGGAATTCAAAATTTTAAAATCAAATAATTAAATATATATATATATACACACACACACAAAATATATATATATATATATATATATATATATATACACACACACACAAAATATATATATATATATACTATTATTAATATTATTTTACATGTAACTGGGATATAATATATAAAGGCACTGGGGCATAGAGATCCATCATGCCCTACTGGAAAGTCAGAGGGGGTATGGGAGGAGATATGGGAGAGAGCAGATTGTAGGAGGGGGTATCCAGTGGGATCACTATTTTGTGGTGGTGGGTAGGGAAAAAAATGGGGAGAAAATTTGTAACTCAAAATCTTGCCAAAATTAATGATGTAAACTAGAAGTTAATAAAGCATTTGATTTAAAAAAGGTGAAGTAAATGACAAATTAAATCAAACAAAAGGCACTCTCCCCACTCATTTCCCCCCAAAAAAATAAAATAAAAGAATACCACAGGGGGGCACTCTTGTGTTAAGTGTCTTGGATGAGCTTGAAAGAGGTCCCTTACAATAATTTTATTTTTCTATTTTTAATATATTACTTCCATTACTAATATTAATTTATTATTGTTTCTATTATTATCATATTATTCTGATGCCTCCATTTGCTTGAATCTGTTTTTAAGGAAACACAGAGAAGCAGCACCTAGAAGATAGATGCAGATTTTTAAATATTTAAAGGCATTGTTAAGTTTTATTTTAATACTTTTAAAAGTGAAATACATTTTAGTTTAAGAAGTTCATAATATAAACCAGAATTTCTGTTAGATTCTTAGGATACCAAAAAAATACCAATGCGTCAAGGGAGAGGAACCAACATGTGCAGCTAAGTTTTGGTTATACTTGATAACGGGGATCTTTTTTGTCTTTTTTCTTTTCTTTATATATGTATTTGAAACATTTAATCTTAAGACCTTGGATTTCAGATCCATTTCCTTCCTCCCTTGTCACCCATTCCCTCTGGGGAGGTAAGTAATTCGGTATATGTTGTACATGTCTAGCTATGCAAAACATTATCATAGTAGATATATTGTACAAGGCTGCTTATAATTCCCTCCCCCTCATCCCACACCCCACCTGGTCCATTCCCCACTTGATCCTGTCCCTCTTCCATAGTGGGTACCTCCAACCTCCCCTCCCCCCAAGGATGCCCTCTTATCCATCATCCCTCCTCTCCTCCCCCTTCCCCCCATTCTGCTGTAGGTTGAGATGTCCCACCTAGTGTGTATGTCATTCTCTCCCCGAACCAAATTCAGTGAGAATGTGGTTTCACCTTTTTGCCTTCCTATTTTTCCCCTCCTCTGCAACTACTTCCCCTTGCTTCCTCTACATGGGATAGTCTACCCCACCTTGTCTCTCCCCATCTCTTCCTGCCACTTTGCTCTCTCACCTCACAACTTCACCCCTTGAGTATCCTCCCTTCCCAACAAATTCAACCTATGCCCTCTATCCATATATAACTGTAACCATCTACACACACATTCACATATGTATTCATGTGGCCATACACCCTTCTTCCATTATTTTCATACTGAGAAAGGTTTCATCAGTCACAGTTATTGTTTTTCCATATAGGAATGTAAATAGTTCAACTTTGATAAGTTCCTTTTTAATTTCTTTTCCCTGATTACCTTCTCAGGCATCTCTTGCTTCTTGTGTCTGGATGTCAGATTTTCTATTCAACTCTGGTATTTTCCTCAAGAATGCTTGAAAGTACTCTATTCCACTGAATGACCATATTTTCCCCTGAAACAAAATACTCAGCTTTCCTGGGTAGGTGACCCTTGGGTTCATTCCCAGCTCTTTTGCCCTCTGGAATATCGTATCCCATGCCCTTCAATGCCTCAGTGTAGAAGCTGCCAGGTCCTGGGCTATTCTGGTTGTGTTTCCACAATATTGAAATTGTTTCTTCCTGGCTGCTTGGAGTATTTTCTCCTTGATCTGGGGATTCTGGAACCTGGCTATAATATTCCTGGGAGTTTTCTTTTTGGGATCTTTTTCAGGAGGTGATCGGTGGATTCTTTCAACCTCTATTTTGCCCTCTGGATCTAAAACATCAGGGCAATTTTCCTTGAGAATTTCTTGAAGGGTGATTTCTAGGTTCTTTCTTTGATCATGGCTTTCAGGTAGTCCAATAATTTTTAAATTGTCTCTCCTGGATCTATTTTCCAGGTCAGTGGTTTTTCCCATGAGATATTTCACATTGCCTTCTAATCTTTCATTTGTTTGTATCTGCTTAACAGCATCTTGATTTCTCATAAAGTCATTAGCTTCCATTTGCTCCAGTCTAACTCTGAAGGAATGGATCTCCTCAGTGAACTTTTGAGATTCTTTTTCCATCTGGCAAATTCGGCTTTTTAAGTCATTCTTCTCCTCATTGCCCTTGTGGGTGTCCTTTGCCATTTGAGTTAGCCTATTTTTTAAGATGTTGTTTTCCTCAGTCAGACTGTTGACCCTCATTTCATGCTTTTCCTGCATCCTTCTCATTTCTCTTTCCAATTTTTCCTCCACTTCTCTTATTTGATTTTTAAAGTCCTTCTTAAGGTCCTCTATGGCCTGCAACCCACTTATGTTTTCCCCTGGGGCTTTTGGAGCAGGACTTCTGACCTCACAGTCCTCTTCCTGCTCCATGCTTTGACTGTCCTTGCCCCCAAAGTAGGAGTCTAGGGTTGCATTTTTCTGTTTAATTTGTTTCCTTTGCCTTGGCATGTTGCCACTTAATTACTTGACTTTTGGGCTTGTTGCCACAGTATGTCTTTGCCGATAGATAGGGGAATTTTCATCCCGAACGTGTGGGAGGGCAACTTCCATTTCTGGCAAGCTGGAAACCCACCCACGACTTCCACCCCAGATCACAATCCAAATCCAGGGAGGTTAAAGCAAGAGAGATTACCCCCCAAGACTGATCACTGGATCTCCCTACAGTTCGCAGGCCAGGAGCTGGAGCTGCCTCTGAAAACTACAAAATAGGGTGTCTCCTCAGCGGCTTCTAGCCCCCAGGGGAGGAAGCCGACGCATTCCCCAAATACTGGTCCCAAAGTCCATAGGGCACTAACCTCTCACTTTGTCTTGGCATATCTATGTTGATAATTCTGGAATCGCCACAACTGCTGGTGTTTTGGGGTCCCTCCAGCTGGCCGCTAGCCCAGCCGCCCCGGGACTAAAACCTCGACTCAGGTGGACCGGACCTGTGCTCGCATCCCCGAGCTCTGCACACTGTGTGCTGCTGGCTTCCAGACCGATGTGCTGCTCCTTCCTGCAGGGCTGCTTGGCTGTCCTCAGCAGGAGGTTAGCTTCTCTGTGTCGTTCTGTGGGTGCTGGGGCTCCAGAAGTTGTTCATAGTCCCCTTTTACATAGTTTGGAGGAAATCTGGGGGCAAAGTGGCTTGGGCATGCTGTTTCTGATAGGTGCAGTTTTAATGTGTGGGCCTCTGGCAGCATAGGAAAAAATATATTTATGTATTCATAAGATAACTGTTTCTATTCAGTCAAGAGTTGGGTTGTGAGGGGTGGACTCTGGGAGCCTAAGGGCACAGCTGAACAACCAGTCCAGGTATTGGAACCACAAAGGAGATAGATGAGGACTCTCTGAGGATATTGGGGCATTCTAGTATCAGAGATATGTACTTTGTCTCATGTGTTCCCTACATGTATTCCTCACTACCATTGTACTGAGAATCTATGCCTATTCTTGTCATGAACACTGTATTTGTGGGAGAATGTGTCTAAGTCATTTGGGGGAACATTTTTTAGCTAGTCTTTGAACTATACTTTATTAATAAATTCCTTTGTTGTGAGCAAAATGTATCTACTGATTGGCAGTGATAAGCATAGTAGTGGGAGTTTGTAACCTGTAATGTTAGGAGTGGGCATATACATGGTAGTCCTAGAATTGAAAATAGTAGCTGCCCCACCGAGGTTCCAAATTGAAAACCTGTGAGTGTTGAGGTAGGGAGATAGCCAGTAAAGGATGTTACAATATCACCACTGGGTCATAGATCTAGAGTTGGAGGGATTTCAAAGGACAACTGGTATGACCCCCTCGTTTTATAGGGGAGGAAACCAAGGCCCTGTGAGGTTAGTGATTTGTCCGAAGTGACAGAAGTAGTACACATCAGGGGTGGGGTTGGAACTCAAGTCCTCTGATGTCATATCCAAATGCTTCCACTCTTAGGATGATTTTTATCAATTGTTTGAAAGACATAAAGCAAATCCTTCCACCTTTCTGGGCCTTAGTCCCCTTATATGTAGAAGTATAAGGTGGCACTCAGATATCAATTAGGTTTCTTCAATTCAATTGAAAAAATGTTGATTGTATACTAAGTGCAAAAAATCCACTGGAGAAGGAAATGGCAAAACATTCTAGTATCTTTGCCAAGAAAACCCCATGAACACCACTGGTGTGCTGTGGTCCATAGAATCAGAAAAAATTGGACATGAACGACTGAATGACAAGTAAAAAGCACTGTGCTCAGCACGTGCTGTTCTATGACCTGGGCTCAAGTCTTGGTGTTAACACTTTCTAGATGTCTGACCATAGCCAAATTGCTTAAGCTTCCAGAACCTCAATCTTCTCATCTACAAAAAGTGCAGTTAATTATGCTTGTATTTCCTACCTCCCAGATTTTTTTCTGAGGAAGTGCTTTGTAAAAGTAAAAGAGTTATATAGAACTATAAATGATAATTCTCATATTAATGATATAATTATTCTTGGCAGCAGTACCAATATGAGTATTATTATTTTTCTCTTTGGTTGAATCCCTTTTTCTACTCTTTAACCTCATGCACCTCTCTCAACTTTGTTTTTGCACCTTCACACTTCTTTCTCCACCTTTAGTCTCTTGATTAATAATTCATTCACTTCCTGTTTTCAACTAAGTCGCCAGTTTTGAATTTTACCTGCATTTCAGGATATTTCTATTTGTCTAAGGAGAGGACTTCTTGAATATTCTACCATGGTTTCTAATTAAATTTGTTGTCTCTTTCGCAAACTGTCTCCATTTCCTCCTTGTGTCAATTAGAATTTTAAAGTCTTGAATATTCAAAAAATGACTTTACACAAATGATCATATTCGATACTTATCATGACCCTAGGAGGTAGATTAATCCCATTATTAACCCCATTTT
Source organism: Gymnobelideus leadbeateri (assembly GCA_011680675.1). Taxonomy (NCBI): domain Eukaryota; kingdom Metazoa; phylum Chordata; class Mammalia; order Diprotodontia; family Petauridae; genus Gymnobelideus; species Gymnobelideus leadbeateri. Next base: position 417,732 of record WOXC01003769.1, on the reverse strand, counting down.
ATAGATGAGAAAAATGAGATAAAAAGAAGTGAAATGATGCACAGCCATTACTGTTGGTGAAACCCCATTTTCCCCCAGTAAGGGTGGAATAATATCGAATTCTTCCATCACACTGGGTTTGGTCACCATAACAAGGGAAAATAAGGGTAGAGGCCAGTTAGTTTCCTGTGATTAAGAAAGTGAACTTACAATTTGCAATCCACAACCATCACACCCGCTTTGGTCCTCAGAAAAAACAAAGGAAGAGCATAAGGCTATTCCTAGAATATAATGAGATAAGACCCTCCACTACATCAGAGTCCATGTAGGCAAGTGATTTATACCTGGGTACAAGTTTTCTTGGTGAAAGCTATGGTATCAGAAGGACCTGTGGCTTTATAACTGAATAATAGTTCAACTCTAGTCAAGGGCTGCATTTCTCTCTTAATTGTTCAAGGAGGGGTGCAAGCTAACAGATGGCCACCAGTAGATATGACTTGAAATGCAAGCTAATTAAATACTACACAAGTTGGACAAGCAGCTGTTATACACATTGCCACTGGGGTGGTCCCTGGAACAACCCACCCTTTCTTAATTGAATTAACCATTCCTTGTGTGCCACAGTGACTACCCTTCTGAACTAAAAAGTATACTTGGGGGTGTGGAGCCAAGATGGCGGAGTAGAAACAGCTCATCCAAGCCACTCTGCCCCCACATTCCCCCCAAACGATGTAAAAGGGGACTCTGAACAACTTCTGGAGCCCCAGCACCCACAGAACGACACAGAGAAGCTAAACTCCTGCTGAGGACAGCCCAGCAGCCCTGCAGGAAGGACCAGCGCAGTGGTCTGGGACCTGGCAGCGTGCAGGGCGCAGAGCGCAGGAGCTGAGCTGAGCTGAGCCCAGGTCCACATGAGCTGAGGTTTTATCCCCAGGGCGGCAGGGCCAGCAGCCAGCTGGAGGAACCCCAGAACACCAGGAGCTGTGGCAACTCCAGAATTATCAACATAGACATGCCTAGGACAAAGTAAGAGGTTAGTGTCCTATGGACTTTGGGACTGGTATTAGGGAATGCGTCGGCTCCCTCCCCTGGGGGCTAGAAGCCGCTGAGGAGACACGCCATTTTGTAGTTTTCAGAGGCAGATCCCGCTCCCAGCCTGCAAATCTGTAGGGAGATCCAGCGATCAGTCTTGGGGGGTAATCGCTCTTGCTTTAACCTCCCTGGATCTGGATTGTGATCTAGGGTGGAAGTCGTGGGTGGGTTTACAGCTTGCCAGAAACGGAAGTTGCCCCACACACGTTCGGGACGAAAATTCCTCTATCTGTTCCTTAAAGCCATAGTGTGGCAACAAGCCCAAAAGTCAAGTAATTATGTGGCAACATGCCAAGGCAAAGGAAACAGAAAAATGCAACCCTAGACTCCTATTTTGGGGGCATAGAGCAGGAAAAGGACTGTGAGTTCAGAAGTCCTGCTCCAAAAGCCCCAGGGGAAAACATGAGTGGGTTGCAGGCTATAGAGGACCTTAAGAAGGACTTTAAAATCAAATAAGAGAAGTGGAGGAAAAATTGGGAAGAGAAATGAGAAGGATGCAGGAAAAGTATGAAATGAGGGTCAACAGCCTGAATGAGGAAAACAATACCTTAAAAAATAGACTAACTCAAATGGCAAAGGAGGCCCAAAAGGGCAATGAGGAGAAGAATGCCTTGAAAAGTCGAATTTGCTAGATGGAAAAAGAATCTCAAAAGTTCACTGAGGAGATTCATTCCTTCAGAGTTAGACTGGAGCAAATGGAAGCTAATGACTTTATGAGAAATCAAGATGCTGTTAAGCAGATCCAAACAAATGAAAGATTAGAAGGCAATGTGAAATATCTCATGGGAAAAACCACTGACCTGGAAAATAGATCCAGGAGAGACAATTTAAAAATTATTGGACTACCTGAAAGCCATGATCAAAGAAAGAACCTAGAAATCACCCTTCAAGAAATTCTCAAGGAAAACTGCCCTGATGTTTTAGATCCAGAGGGCAAAATAGAGGTTGAAAGAATCCACCGATCACCTCCTGAAAAAGATCCCAAAAAGAAAACTCCCAGGAATATTATAGCGAGGTTCCAGAATCCCCAGATCAAGGAGAAAATACTCCAAGCAGCCAGGAAGAAACAATTTCAATATTGTGGAAACACAATCAGAATAGCCCAGGACCTGGCAGCTTCTACACTGAGGGATTGAAGGGCATGGAATACGATATTCCAGAGGGCAAAAGAACTGGGAATGAACCCAAGGGGTCACCTACCCAGCAAAACTGAGTATTTTGTTTCAGGGGAAAATATGGTCATTCAGTGGAATAGAGGACTTTCAAGCATTCTTGAGGAAAAATCCAGAATTGAATAGAAAATTTGAGACCCAGACACAAGAAGGAAGAGATGCCTGAGAAGGTAATCAGGGAAAAGAAATCAAAAGCAACTTATCAAAGTTGAACTATTTACATTCCTATATGGAAAAGCAATAAGTGTGACTGATGATATCTTTCTCACTATGAAAATAATGGAAGAAGGGGGTGTGGTCATATGAATACATATGTGAATGTGTGTGTATATGGTTACAGTTATATATGGATAGAGGACATAAGTTGAATTTGTTGGGAATGGAGAATACTCAAGGGATGAAATTATGAGGTGAGAGAGGAAAGTGGCAAGAGGAGATGGGGAGAGACAGGGTAGTGTAAACTATCCCATGCAGAAGAAGCAAGGGGAAGTGGTTGCAAAAGAGGGGGAGAATAAGGAAGTCTAAAAAGGCAAAACCACATTCAAACTGAATTTGGTTCAGGGAGAAAATGACATACATAGTAAATGGGATGTCTCAACCTGCAGCAGGATAGGGGGAAGGGGGATGGGAGGAGGGATGATGGATGGGAGGGCATCCTTGGGGTGAGGGGAGGTTGGAAGTACCCACTATAAAAGAGGGACAGGATCATGTAGGGAATGGACCAGGTGGGGGGGGTGGGATGAGTGGGAGGGAATTATAAGCAGCCTTGTACAATATATCTACTATGATAATGTTTTGCATAGCTAGACATGTACAACATATACTGAATTACTTATCTCCCCAGAGGGAATGGGTGACAAGGAGGAAGGAAATGGATCTGAAATTCGAGGTCTTAACATTAAATGTTTCAAATATATATAAATACTATTATTAATACTCTTTTGCTTGTAATAGGGAGATAAGATGTGCAGGCATTGGGACACAAAGATTCACCTTCCTCTAATGGAAAAGTCGATGGTGGTATGGGAGAAGGTATGGGAGAGAGCAGATTGGAGGAAGCGATATCTTGTGGGATTACTGTTCTGGGAGGTTGGGTAGGGGAATAATGGGGGGAAAATGATTGTAACTCAAAATCTGGTGGAAATGAATGATGTAAAACAGAAGTTAATAAAGCATTTGTTTAAAAAAAAGTATACTTGGTGATAGAAGCTCTGGGGAGGAAGGGATTACGTTCCTTAGTTGACCAGACCTAAGAGAACTGTTTAGCCTTATACTGCTGTTTCCACTTCTTCAGCTCAGTGTCATTATAGGGGACAGGATGCTATTGTCTTAACAAGTGTCAGGAATTATATCCATATATAGCAACACAAGTTTACACACACAAGCAATAGTTGGATTCAAGATACAATTCCATGATCCTCCAAATCATCTTATCCTGTACATTTCTACGTTTTGATTGGGAGAGGTCCTAGTTCTTCAAATGGCAGTGTTGCAGAGTTTCACAATACTCTGTCAACAGAGCTTTATAAACCTCATAACTCACAATCAAATAACTTGGAAGGGGTCTGTGCCACTCTCTTCTCCCAAAGGTGAGTTATTTTTATTTTCTAATTTATTAAAACAAAATATAGTAGGTGATATTAATTTAGTTGAATGTATTTTAAATTAAACTCATGGAAAGTCATTTATCTCATTACTCCTGAGCTTTTTACCTTTCATGTAAAAATATATATTCATTTTATTTAATGTATGCAATACAATAAGCATTTCCATAACATAGTATAATAAAAAGATGATTGCATATGAAACTACAAATCTACTATATACAACTTGCTATGCCTTTTAAATATACACCAAAGTTATCAAGTAAATTTCTTTTTTGTCCTCCCCCCCTCCCTGAGATGGCCACCATTAGACACAAATATGTGTGTATAGTTTTATATATATATATATATATATATATATACATATATATGTATATATATATGTGTGTGTATATATTTATATATATATGTATATATATAGTTATGCACACAATATATGTGTAAAATTATTTTATATATGCTTCTATTTATCAATTCTTTCTCTGGATATAGATAGCATCTTTCTCCATATGTCCTTTATAGTAAATTTAGGTATTTATAATAGTAAAAATAACTTATTTTCTCAAAGTTGTTCTTTTTGTTTACTTGTTTTTGCTTTTTTCTGGAGGGCAATTGGGGTTAAGTAACTTGCCCAAGGTCACACGGCTAGGTTTTTGTTTGTGTGTGCATTAATTGTCTGATGCTGCATCCGAACTCAGGTCCTTCTGACTCCAGGGCGACACTCTACTCACTGCTCCACCTAGCCGCCCCAACGTTGTTCTTAAAACAATATTGCTGTTACCATATACAGTGTTCTCTTGGTTCTGCTCAGTTTGCTCTTCATTATTTTGCTTGTCTTTCCATATTTTTTGAAGATCATTGAGATGACCATTTCTTATAACACAGTAGTATTCCATCACAATTATATATCATAATTATTCAGCATTCCTCACTTGATGGGCATTTCTGCAGTTTCTAGTTCCTTGCTACCACAAAGAGCATTTCTATAAACATTTTAGAATGTTCAGGATATTTTCCTTGTTCCCTGATTACCTTTGGAAATAGACATAGTAGTGGTATTGCTGAGTAAGAAGGTCTGGGTAGTTTAATACTCTTTGGGCATAATTCCAGATTGCTCTCCAAAATGCTTGGATCAATTCACAATTCTACCAACAATGAATTATGTCCTAATTTTTCCATATACCCTCCAACATTTGTCTCTTTCCCCTTCAATCATTTTAGTTGATCCAGTGGGTGTAAAATGGCATCTGAAAGTTGTTTTGATTTGCCTTTCTCTAATCAATAACGTCTTAGAGCATTTTTCATATGAGCTATACATTGCTTTGATTTTTTCATTGGAAAACTGGCTGTTCATATCCTTTGACGACTTATCAATTGGGAAACCCCTGGTATTTTTACATAATAATAGTTTATATAGTAAAATACATCACATGCCAGGCCTTTTCTAGGTCTTAAATGAAGATTTTAAGGAATTTCAAATGCCTGTTTTCAGAAGTGTTTTAAAACGTTTAGTCTATGACTTTTCAGTTAGAATTCGAATTCCTGAGATATATCAACAAATTTTTTGATGTTTCATGATAATTAGGAAATGTGTCTATGCTGAATTTAATTCCTACACAAGCCAAGCACAATGCTAAGCACTTCACAATCATCCTTCTCCCAACAATCGTGGTGCAAATATTTATTATCCCCTTGTACATATAAAGACTGATTAAAACCTTTAATATACTAGAATTACAATGTAGTTTTAAAACTAAATTTTTAAAGCTATAATTGCTAGTGGCAATTATTTTAATTATTTTTCAATTGACTTATGTTAAAAATTCATGGTGACCCTCCTAGCACCCATTACTACTTCTTTATTTCTCTGAACCATCTAAAGAGCCAAATCAATTCCTTTAAATTACTGATCCCTTATTATAACTGTTTAAACCAGAGCAAAGAAATAATCCTTTCCATATCAACCAGTTAATTAATATGCATTTGTCAAATTTTCTACTTAATCACTGTCAAAAGTTATTTTTGCTTTTAAAATTGCTTTAAAATTCATCTAATCATTATTTTTAAATTTCAGTAGAATCAGATCTCCTTTTTTCAAAACCAAACTCCTTACTGTCAAACCCTGCATTCACACTGGATCAGTGAAAACAGACTCCAACTTTCCTTAAACTTTCTACCCATTCTTCTCTCATTCCTACTTGGTTATACTTTTATCTGCTAAACTATCATCTTTTCTTTCATTTTATAAAACCCTTTGAAACTTTCTCATTAACTTAGCCAATATTTCTCTTGATTTCTTCTACTTGCTTAAATATTTATTTTCCAATTGTGCAGACAATCATTGCTCCACTGAATTTTGTTTTATTCTTCAACCTAAGTTTTCACTACACAAAGCCAATTAATTGCAATACTGCAATTTTTGGTTCTTAAAGACTTACAAATGCACAGTTCTTTCCAAGATCCTTAAAGCCTAATAGTCAAATGCACCAATTGTGACTGTCATGGGGTTCTAATTAGTAAATTAAATAACAATACTTTTGACTGATATATACTAGTATATTTATGCAAATTATTTGATGTTTAAACAATTATATCAATTTCACTAACTTTTGATAGTAAAACTGAGTATTGTTTTTATCTATACTTAAAATTTATCTCATTCAAATGTCAACAATTAGAAGTATCTGTTTATTTGTATCATAATAATTTCTAAATTTAGACTTTTACTACACTCAAAGCTAAGTGCATCTCTTCTGCTTTCCTACTCTAACTTATTATAACCTTACTAATTATAGTTCTTCAAAAATACCATATTGAACTTATTTTGATGTCCACTGATTTCAACACAAGTTTTACGGTGTTTTAATTTACCTAAACAATTGATTTGAACTATAGAAGTATTATAAAATTTCACTTACCTTCAGTAACTTCCTGATCTCAAAACAAGCTTTTCCTTTTCTGGGAGCACTTTGGGATTCCTTTCAATCTGGGGGTCCAAATCAAGACTTTCTTGGTGCATTCAGGAGAAATTAAAGTCCTCTGAGTTTAAATAATTCCATAACTTAGAGTCTTAAAATGCTAAGTCCTAAAAAATGTAGTTTTAGTTAGCCAATTTCCAAGTCTGAAGATTTGGAGTATCAATCTGTGAAATTAGTTTAATTTTAGTGTAGAATAAAGGTATAATTAAAAACTATATTTAAAATTGGAATGTTTATTGTATTATTTTCCTAAATACTTCTCTGATTTTCTATTTATTTCCTTTAAAAATACTATAGATTCCTGGTGATATTTATTCCTTAATTTGTATATTTGAGTATTTTTCATGGTTAAAAAATGTATTTAAGTGATTTTCCTAAAAATGAGTTGAGCTATCATCATTATCATCACAGAATTATGAGATTCTCTCCATTTCTTATAGGCCACAACTATAGGTCAAAATTGTTACCTATATCAGAGGTAAGACTAGTAGTAACTCAATGGCAGAGTCTCCTCTTGTGATTTGCACCTGCTTCTTTTCCTCCAGGACAGAGGAAAATTTGTCAGTGTTGATGCAAGCCTCCAAATGACCTAGGAAGTCATTTTAACGTTCTCCTTTTATGGATTAACTGCTCTGTGATTTTTTTTTGTTGTTGTTGTTGTTTCATCAGATTTTATATTGCTGGTGCCCCAAAGGCTCATCAAATACTTCATAAAACATCCAAATTATGGTTTTAGAAATGAAAGAAATTAATCATTTCTTTTTCACAGATTTGGTTTCCAATCAGTTTTTGTACCTTTATTTCAAATTTAATTTTGTGTCTGTCTTTTATCTCAGCAGTCTCCGACATGGTCAGAATTTGGAACAGAATAAAAGATAATGTTTTTCTTCTTTTTGAGATTATTTTGAAAGTTTACTTTTACAGCCTGTTTATTTTGGGTGATCATGCCAAAACAAAAGACCTAGGCAAAACACCTCTTGGCTATGAGTCAGCACAAAGTACAGATAGTGTAGCATAGACAGAACAGACACTTACACAAATGTGCTATTTAAGGAGCAGTGGGTATGTCCCCTAATTCACCTTAGTTTCTGTGATGTGGGAAAAGAGAAATTATAGCTTCCAAGCTGATCTGCTTTCTAGTGTTACAAATTTTTCTCCAGTCCTTAATCTCTTATTTATAGATTTTTTTCCTTTGAAATTTTAAGCAAAAAAAAAATCTAAGTTTAAAATTCATACAGAAATAGATGTACATTAGCAAAAACCTTCCTCTCTAGTTTCCACTTAAAGAAAAGTTGTATTCCTCTAAGCTTTTTTCCAAAATATATTCACAGAAAGAAAAACTGAGACTAAAATGAACAAGTTTCAAGCATTGTGAAGATGAAGAATTTAGCAATGTCAATAGTTCATTTGTTCTAAATTGGTTTTGTGAGATTGTTCAACAAAATTCCAGAATTTTCTAAGGGCAGATTAATCAAAAGTTTCACACTTAGCAAAACAACACTCTGAATCCTTTTTTTTCCTTGAACTAGATCTTATTTAATTTGACAGCTCTATCCTTGGCCATTCCATGCTGGAGGGAGCCACCATTGTCCCAGGTTATCAAAAACTTGCTCAATGGGGATGCTGTCTGAATGTTTATGTCTGACCCCATCTCACATGTGGCCATCTTCACCCAGAAGTAGTAATGCTCTCAGGAACTCCTAAGAGAATTGGACTAAATTTCCAAGTGCAACTTCTTTGCTACTTTTTAAAAGAAGTTCCCCACTTAAAATGTCTATAAAACCATTTATAAACCATCTGAAATCATTCTGATGGGAATTCTTTCCTATAAAGACACTCACATATTTGGGGATCTGTTTTGGCAAGTTTTCCAATTCTTCCCATTTTAATTTTGGGGCTTAACCTCTAGGGTCCTAAGGCTGAAGAACTAAGACCCTGGGGTCCTTCATGAGTAAATATTAAGCAAAATTTATACCTTTTTTTCTTATAAACTAAAGCAGAATCATAAAGCCAAAGACCAAATGATGATTTTCTATCCTCAGAAGACTTCTTTGCTAACTGAAAGGGCACCTTCTCCTTTCCTGATATCTGTAAAGCAAAAATGAACCTTTTTTCTCAGGTCAAAAGAGAGTAAGATTATTTCCAGGGCCATTATATGCCTTGACAACTTACCATTGAGGTGGGCAATCTCTCTGCTAAGGCTATTAGGTCTGATCAGAATTATTTCTCCCTCAAGGTGGTGTCAGAGGATCTGAGTAGGGAATCTTTCCTCCAAGTCCCACTCATCCAAGAATGGGTGTTGGGGTCTTCAAGATGGGTCCTTCAACCCACTATGAACCACTACTGGAGTCCCCGTGAATCAATTTGAGAGATTACTCTACTAATGACAAATATGATTTAATTACTCTTTGTTAAAAGGTTTTAAAGGGGGAAAAACAGCACCCTGTTTTTTACTTTGGCAAAAGGAAATTCTTCTAGGTGTTAATTAGCTGGCTAATAATGAGGAACTAGACCTTTCAATGCTGATTGAATCTCCCTGGTTTTGCCTACTTAATAAAATGTGAGTAAGAAAAGCAGAGAAAAATAAACACATTAATTCATGCTTTAAGATTTAAAATTGGGGCTACATGATTTTTTTCATAAATAATTCATTTAAGTCCTCCAGAGCTTACAAATCCCTCTTAGCTATGAGTCCCTATAATAAAAAGAGACCTCTAAGTCCCTCTTACCCCAATTGAGGAATTTCTTTAAGGGAAGGAATATTAGGAGGTAAACTAAGGCAGGCCCACACATCTTGAAAAGACTTACCTCAGACTCAGAGAATTTGAGTGTGGACAGTGAGGGGAGCTCAACCTCTCAGTTTCTATGGGGGAGCCATGAGCAAAAATTCATCTGCATCCCTTTTTGGGTCCCTTTCAGGGGCCAGCCTTGAAAGGTATGTGTGAGGGGTGGGGGTGGTGAGGAGAGACATATCATTGTCCTATCTGGATCACCAGATAGGGGTGTGAGGGCCAAAATTATACAGCCTATAATAAAAGAAAGTGAGGCAGAGCCCTGAGCACTTTATTAAAGGGTCCACAGCATCCTCTAATGAAGTGGATTTCATTACAATCTGAAAAGCCCCCTACCTCCAGAGTCTTCATTTTACAGTGCTTGATACTCAGACAATACAGATGAAGTAAATAAAATACAGAATTTTATTGGTTAGTAAACCTTGCCCTTGACCCTCCAGGAGGGTCAGCCCAAAAAAAAACAGATTCCCATTTGGTTGACAAGTTGATGAGTAGACCTTGACATACCTGTTGACTTTTCAGGATGTCCTACTGAGCTGAGGAGCAGGTCCATGGGCTAGGCTGATATATAGATGTCAAAACATCTATGTGGGTTGATGGGCTGATAGAAAGGCAGGCCACAGGGTGACAAACAAAGTCAATTGTTGACCAAATGCTCATGACCATCGCCCCATGCTGGGCAATGATGGGTGACATAGGGCAACAAAAATAGCTGGGGACATTTCTGTCATGCTGAGCTTGATCACCATACCAAGGGAAAACAATGGTGGAGGTCCTCTACTTAGCTTCCTGTGATTAAGCAGGTCACAATTTTCGGGTCATAACTCTCAGGCCCAATATATAGAACTTATAATTACTACCCTTATGGAATGATATCAAAGTGATTAATACTGATTGGAATAAAATAAGGGTCTAATCAATCATTTATCAACCCATCCTCTTATATCTGATCTTTCATAAAGCAATCAATTCTTCCTTAGAAACATCTCTCAGATTTCTTACTCCTCTCTATTCTCAATGATACAGCCTTAATCCAAACCTTCGTCACCTCACAAACCGAATACAGGAACAGCTGGTTAAGTGATTTTACTGCCTCCATCACTTCCCCACTCCAAACCATCCTGTATCAGCTGCCAAGCAAATAGTCTTAATGTTTAGCATATAATTTCTCCCAATTAAGAACATATAATAGCATATTATTTCCTTCTACAGAATTTCAAACCCCTCACCATGACTCTTGAAGGCTTCTTCAGTTCAACCCTGCCCTATACATGCAACTTTGTTTGCTCTCCAACCCCTATTTGTTTTAATTAAATCAATACCATCAGTGTCCCCTGGACATTTAAAACTTATTCCTGCTTCCATCTTTGCTCATAGTGTTCCCTCTGATCTGGAAACTCCTTTCCCTAGTCTTCACCTTTTAAAATCTGACTCATCCTCAAATACTCATCACAAATGCTACCTCCTTCATGTAGCCAACAATATTTATTACAGTTCAAGTGTTTCTTTCCTGTTGATGAATTAAAGTCGAACAATTATGTATTCTCTGCTGGTACCATGTCTGGTAATTTTATCTTTCTAGTCATTCAAATTTTAGAATTGGAAGGTAATTTAGAGTGGTAGCATAGTTAATTAGAAAGAACAAACAAACAAAAACAACAAACTTTGAGTTAGGAAAGACCTGAGTTCAATTCACAGACCTGAGTTCTGTCTGTGGGGTTTTCTGAAGCTCAAATAAGACAATGGCAACAATTCATTCAATTAATTTTGCAGATGAGGAAACCAAAGCCCAGAGATGTTTCAGTTGACTTGTCTACCACTTCTGATTTTAGATTAGTTACTGTCCTTGGAAACCTCATGAGGAAGAGATGGAAACCCAGTTACTGTGGACCCTACTCTTCATCACCTTCTCAGGATCTGTGGTCTAGAAAGGTAGAAAATGAGCTTGCTGGGTTCGGGGCTCCCTCAGCAGGCTAGGGAATGGGGGCTAAGACAGGCACAAGATGGAAAATTGATTTGCATGAGAACAGAAAGAAACTAGGCTAGAAAAAAATAAAAGTGTCCTAAAGTTGGAATGCCTGATCTTGCCGATGGTGGTGGAAAGAGAAGTGATTTAAGGTCTTTACCAGTAGGAGATATCATCAATCATTTCATATGAGCTTGTTGTTCACTTGCTTTTAGTAGTATCTGACTCTTTGACCCAATTTGGGGTTTTCTTGGTAAAGGTATGAGAGTGGTATGCCGTTTCCTTCTCATTTTACAGATGGGAAACCTGAGACAAATGGGATTAAGTGACTTATCCAGGGTCACACAGCTACTAAGTGTCTGACACCAGGTTTGGACTCAGCAAGATGAGTCTTCCTTACTCCAAGCCCAGCATTGTATCCTCTATTCCACCTAGCTTTAGGAGAGCCTTATCTAATTAAATCCCTATCTGCTATATGAAGTTACACTGCAGTTCTATAATGTTCTATAACTCTCCAGAGGGTTAGAGTGATTGCCTCCTTACTGTCTAGCATCCCTGTCCCAATCACATCTTCCCATGGAAGAGTTTTAATGCCTTCTTCTATCCTTTCTTTTGTGATCTCACGAGGGGCTCCCTCCCTGTCTCCATTGTCTCTTCTACTGCCAATTGCTGAGGATCTGGAGCTCTTTTTTAGGCTAGCTACGAACTCTAGAGCATAATCTCCTTCTTCTCTCATTTTTCTAAGAAGTAAATTATTCACAGAAACCAGATTATCTGGCCAGATGCTGAATGTAACTAAAGCTAATTTATTATAAACGTGAATGTGAAGCTATATATTAGAAGCTAGAAATGTCCAACTGCTTGACTTTGATTGAAGAAACAGACAAAACCTATTATTGGTCAATATATATACAATCTATATATTAGAAGGACTGGTCAAGCAGGGACTTAGAATCTGGATTTAGAGAGTAGCCTTACTCACAGGCCACTCATTTCTGGATAATAACTCGATACAGCCCTCCAATTTACCTCTGTCACCCAGTATTGTCTGTTGACTATCTTCATTTTATCCTGTTAATATCTTGTGTATGCTTAATTGTTTATATGTTGTCTCTGCCATTAGAAATCTTGAAGGCAGAAATTTATTTATTTTGCCTTTCTTTGTCTCACCAACACTTAAAAGAGTACCTAGATAGAAGATAGTAGGCACTTAATGAATGTTTGTTGACCGACTGACTCAACTCCAAATGTACCTGCCTCCAAACCATCTCTCTCCGTCTATGCAGATCATCAACTTTGCCTTTCTAGTCCCACTTATCTTTTACTCCTGGATCCAAGGAGATCCTCCTGTGGGCAGCCTTGACCAATGAGGAAATAATAGGTTTTGTCTGTTTCTTCAATCAAAGTCAAGCAGTTGGACATTTCTAGCCCCCCATCTCACCCTACTACTCTTTGCTATAGAACTGTTCAAATAATTACCAACCTCTTTCTTCTATTACTGTGATTTTGGGTACCTATAGTGTTCTGTTATTCCCCCATCTTCAGTGGAATTACATTAAAATTGGGGGAGGGGAGGTAGTAGACCATAAGTTGTGAAATTAGTAAATGATAGATTCGTATGTAAAGTAAACCCCATTATCACATTCAAAGTAACTTGGGACCTTTTGTTCATTACTCAGCTAGAGAGTTGTTAATGTTAACAGAATCTGAAGATCTTCCATGCCTCTTTGAATTGGCAAGAAAGCAGATACTTAGCACCTTGTTTCAAGTTAACATATGGTTTAAGCTATTTAATTAACATAGAAGCAGTAACAACTTCCTTGGGAAGAAGTTGCTAACATAACAGGAAGGGGCAGAACAAGGAGGAGCTAATACATATATAAGGAAGAGCATAAGCTGGACAGACAGATTTTCCTGGGGTAAGCATCCTGGAGGCAGAACAGCTGCTGCCAGGGAAAGAGAGAGAGAGAGAGAGAAATTCCTCAGTGAGCATCTGGAGGGTGGAGCTTCTGCTGAGACCTTTCTTCTGGTGACACCTTTCCTCTGGGAGTTTCTGCTAAGAACTTCCAAGAACCAGGCTGACAAGTCTGAGTGAGGGAGGAGGATCCCTGCTTGAGGGTGCCTGTTCTGTTGTGAAGAATTGGGAATGTGGGTGTTTGCTGAATTGACCATGTGCACCAACTTCGTGGTTACTGTAATGACTTTGGCTTTCTGGTTCTGAGACTTGGTTTTCTGGTATTTGAATAAAGGCTTTGGTTCTATCCTCCATGTAGAGAGCCTGTTACATTTTGTGATTCACAACTATATCAGCATATTCATAATCACTGTGGGTGTTGTGAATATTACATTTTTATTACGAGAGTTAGACTATTATTTCTTCATTGACTAATAGTCATTGACCCAATAATCTACATATATATGTGTGTCCCAACCTAGTTTCCATTTGACTGAATTAAACTTTTACTGAGCAGTATTCATAAGGCAGTCCTAGATAAGACATCTACCAAAATTTAAAAAAAATATCCCTGCCCTCAAGAAATTTATATTTTATTATTTTGAATCCAACACTCCTTGGAGAGCAACATGGAGAAAAACATAGGGCAACTCTTCACACAATTCTTTATCCACAGGCCTCCAGAGTAATTTCCTTTTCTCAAAATCAACAGCTGATTCCTATATGACTCTGATTCTACTGCAGAACAAATAGCTGTAGAGCTTCACTGTGTGCTTGTGGACCTGCTCAGAATTGTCCCATGTTTACTCTGTATTCTCCTACATCATTCAAGCTTTGGCCAAGGAGATCCTCCTCTTCGGGGATAGAGTTGGACAGTACAGTTTGACAGCTGGGGGAAAAGAGGTTACTTTCCAGATGATTGAATCTTCTCTTACTCCAGTGGATATCTGTGCCACTTGGAATCAGTCTCAGGGGGTGCTGAAATATGAATGAATGGGAAACCCCTGGTAAGGAAGATTATTAAAGTAGGATACAACTTGAGTGCCAATGCCAAGATCATTCTGGGGCAAAACTAGGATTTACTAAAGGGGTGGGTGTTATCTAAATCAATCTTTTGTTGGGGAGATTGGGAATATATATGTGGGATTATGTGCTTCCACCCAAGGAGATAAAGGACAAATGTAATTGTGGCAATATCCTCAACTAGAAGAAGCTAAAATATGAGAAGTATGGCTCCGTGTCTACTGTTTCCCATTTCTGGGTTTTATTCCCACTTTCCTCAGAAAATGTGAACAAGACAAATCAAGATTAACTATGTTGAGTTATCATACCATCTGAGATTTAAAGTATTGATTCCTGGTCTTGGCTTTTGGTGTTTCTATTGCTTTGCTGAGTTCCCCAATGGATAATCAGGTACCTTGGGTCAAACTAAAACTTGCAGAATGCCTTCTTATCTTTACAGACTGAATACATACATCTCCCAGGCTGAGTTAAACATGGCCTGTAAAAATGTACTGCAGCATCTGGATCTTGGCCAGGCTGCTTTAAGGAAGTCAAAGCCAAATTCTGGTCCTCTTTGCTACAAGTGAGGTGGAAAAGCACACTAATCTCAGAATTCTTCCCCTGCACCTTGGGTTCAGTCATTTTTGAAGAAATGATTTAGTCCTCATCTGAGTTTTAATCTTGCCTCATACACTTACAGTATTTGACCCTAGAGAAGTAACCTTATCTCTTTCCATTTTCTTGCTCTGTAAAATTAGAAGGTTTGACTCAGTGGCCTTCAAGGTCCCTTCCAGTTTGAAACTGATGATCCTATCACCTCCACTGGGGACTTGGAAGATAGTCAATGATCATTGTAAGGGTGTTGATTAAAATAAGTCTGAGTTATTTCTTTGTAGTCTATGGTTCAGAACCCCAACTGTAGGGAGCCCTGCCATCCCACAGCAGTGCTGAAAAAGAGCTGCTTACCCAGAGGGTGCATAAAAGAGATGGGACTCCAAGAGTGATGGAAAATAGAGCCATTTTTATTACTCCATGTACAAGCTTTTATGAGATGCTTCCTAATTGCTTTCCCCTGAGGACATTGCTTACTTCTTTGTTCCCAAGCCTGGGGTGTAAGCCATGCTCATCTTGAGGACATAATGCTGTGTGTTTGAGCTCCTCCATGTGGGGTGGGGAACTGATCCAAGCCTGGTATCAGGCTCTTCAGCTGAGAGGGCTTATTCAGCCATCAGGGTCAGAGTGCCACTGGCCAGTGGTCCTCTACATCCAAGCATACAATTTATGTAAATATAGTCTTATCTTGAGTAGTGTCTTCCTAAGACATTCTTTCTTTGCTTGTGTTCTTCCTACCTAGTTGCCCCTCTGTGAAATCTCATAATATAGCTTAAATATAGCTTGTATCTAGGACTCCATGACGTGGGTAAAAGATTCTATGCTCCCTTACTAGCACTTAGAGTACCAATGTATATTTCCAGTACAGGATAACATTTACTCTATTCTATAAAATAAAAGGAAAAATATACACTAGTTAGATAGGGAGAGAGGTTAGAAGAACCCTCATTAATAGATTTCACCCAAGCCCAGTTGATATGATCACAGAAACTATGTGGAAGATAGCAGGGACAAGACAATTATGCACTAAGTACAAAGAAGTGTTTTCATTTTGTTACCAATTTATGAATCAGGAAGGATTTCTACTTGGTGGAACTGAAAGGCATCTTTACATTGGTTGAGAGATCAGTCACATTACCAGTGTCCTTTGAAAAGCAAGTAAGAGCTAAAAAGAGTCACTTCTTTTTTAATGAGAACGTCAAGTGGTCACAAGCTCAGAAAGAGTTCTTGGAAGAACTTAAAAGGGACTTTGAAAATAAAATAATAGAGACTAAGGAAAAATAAGGGGAAAAATAATAACATTCCAAGAAAATTATAAAAAGAAAGTCCATCAAAGGGAAATAGATAATCAAAAACTTAAGGAAGAAAAGATTTCCTTGAAAGCTAGAATTGGGCAAGGGTTTAAGATGTTAAAAGATACCAAAAATAATAAAAAAAAACAAAACCTAAAGAATGAAAATGATAGAAGAAGATGTAAAACATCTAATCAGAAAGACAAGTGGAGATCTGGAAAGCAGATTGAGGAGAGGCAATATAAGAATTGTAGTGCTACCTGAAAGCTACAATCAGAAAATTAATCTTGATAAAATATTATAAGAAATGATTAAGAAAAATTGCCCTGAATTTGTAGAACAAAAAAGTAAAGGAGAAACAGAAAAAAATTCCATCAATTACCTCCTGAAAGGGATCCCAGGAGGAAAACTTACAGGAATATCATAGCCAAGTTTCAAGCTCCCAGGTTAAGGAGGAAATATTGCAAGCAACAAGAAAAAGCAATTTAAATATCAAAAATCTATTATGAGGTATATATAAAACCTAGCAGCTTCCATGCTAAAGGACTATAGATTCTGTAACACTCTATTTTGTAGAGCAAGAGAGTTGGGGTTACAACCAAGAGCAATATACCCGGCAAAGTTAAGTATAACTTTAAATGAAAAAAAAATGAACATTTAATGAATTGAAAAATTTTCAGGAATTTGTGACAAAAAGAGCAGAACTTAATAGGAAATTTGTCATATAAGATCCAGAAAAAAATACAAGGTAAACATTAAAGACTAATTATAAGGGACTCAGTAAGATGAAATTGTTTGCTTCTTACATATGAAAAAGTTATTAGTACTCTTATGATTGTCTTATGATCATTATTTGGGTAGTTTGCAAGAAAGACTTGGACTGAAATGTGTATGATGGGGGTGATTCTAAAAAATAAAACTACATGGGGGGATGAAAAGGAGTAATTATCTCTACAAATTAGGCATGGAAGAAATAATTGATGCTGAAGAAGTAAGTGGGTGGCAGAGGGCTGTTAGGGCTGGAACTTTACTCTCATCAGAAATGGGTTAAAGAAGGAACAACATATACATTTAGAAGGGTAGAAGGGTATAAAAGTCTTCCAAATTTAGAAAAAAAAGAGGGCTAGAGGATAGAAGGGTAATAGATTAAGCATTAGGATGGGAAGGGGAAAGATAGGTAGATTAAAGAGAAGGGTGGGGGAGTGGATGAGGAAGGAACTCTTAGAAGAGTGAGCATATTAAAGAATAGGAAGGCAAGACACAGGGAGATATAAAGTAAATAAACAAGGAGGGATAGGTAAATAGAATGAGAAGGAGAGTGAGGAAGACTGGGAAGGAGGGAAATACACTACAAGTAATTTTAGCTGAGAATGTAAATGGGGTTAATTTAGCGGTGAAAGGGAAATGAATA
This sequence comes from Gymnobelideus leadbeateri, assembly GCA_011680675.1. Lineage (NCBI taxonomy): Eukaryota > Metazoa > Chordata > Mammalia > Diprotodontia > Petauridae > Gymnobelideus > Gymnobelideus leadbeateri. Next base: position 399,878 of record WOXC01003769.1, on the reverse strand, counting down.
GCAGAATATATTAAAACATGAATTCATGCTTGTCTTCTCAGTGGGAATGGGTGAGGAGGGGAGAAGGGAGAGAACTTGGAACTCAAAGTTTTAAAGACAAATGTTAAAAATTGTTTTTTACATGCCACCGGGAAATAAGATATATAGGACATATAAATATATATATATATATATATATATATATAAAATCTTATATAAATAAGATATATATAAGATATATATGGGAATTTCTATATGGGATATAGAAATTCATCTTGCCCTTTGAGAAAGCAAGGTGGGGGGGTTGTTGGGAAGATATGAGAGGGTAGATTGGGGAAGGCGTAGTCAGTATGCTTGCCATCTTGGGGTGGGGGTAGGAAAGAGATGGGAAGAAAATCTATAAGTCAAAATCTTTGGGAAATAAATGTTGAAGACTAAAAATTTTTTAAAAAGGAAAAAAAAATAATTGGGGCATCTGGGTGGCACAGCGAATAGAGCACCAGCCCTGGAGTCAGGAGGATCTGAGCTCAAATCTGGCCTCAGACACTTGACACACTTATTAGCTGTGTGATCTTGGGCAAGTCACTTAACCCCAAGTGCCCTGCCCTCCTCCCTCCAAAAATCAAATCAAATTAAAAAATCTTTTTAAAAAAGGAAAAAAGATGCAGTTCAATTCTGAGTACTGATTGGAAAAATATGAATTCAACAATATCTTGCTTTCAGGAAGCAAAAAAAGAGAGAGACAGAGATAAAATAAGGGACTGGATATACTATTATATGATATTAATAATAACATATTAACTGATAATTTTATATAATAATATAATGATTAACATATAAATATTATATTATTGAATATATTATGTAGAAAAGCAACTGTAGTGACCATAATCTCAGACAAAGTTAAGGTTAAAATAGATTTAATTAAATAAGAAAAAAAGAGAAACTACACTGTCACAAATATCATTCAATATTATTTTAGACCATTTAAAATAATTAGACAGTGCATACCTCCCAAAGCAGACACAGGCATGTGAACATAAACATAAAATATTTTTATATAAAATCAGATTTAAATAATTGGAGTAATATTTATTGGTTGTACCAGGTAAAGCCAAATGAATTTTTTAATTACAATTTTACCTAATCTATTAACTCGATGACATCACAATGAAATTGCTAATATATATATATATATATATATATATATATATATATATATTGCTGAGTTAGAAAAAAATAATAGAAAAACTCACTTGAAAGAATAGAAGGTCAAGAATTTCAAAGAAACTAAGGGAAAAGATTTAAGGGATGGAGATTCAGCAGTACTGGACCTTAAACTTTATCATAAAGTAAGCTCATTGTTGAATTGTAAAATGAATAATTTTGATTATTTTAAATTAAAATTTTCTAGTATAAATAAAACCAATGTAGTCAAAAATAGAAGGAAAGCAGACAATTTGGGGAAACAAACTTTGACAGATAATCTCTCAAATAGGATATGATTGTATTGGAATACTGCTGTGGTATAAAAAATGATGAGGTGGTTAATTTAGAAAAAACATGGAAAGATTTGAACCTATGAAGAAAGATGCTATCCACCTCCAGAGAAAGAAATGACAAATAGAAATATGTATAGTATGCTCTTACACATATGTACTTGTGTATATGTTTCTCTCTCTCTCTCTCTCTCTCTCTCTCTCTCTCTCTCTCTCCCTATAACTATATATATGAATATGTACATTTAAATGTACAATTAAACATGAATATATATATATATGTGTGTGTGTGTGTGTGTGTGTGTGTGTGTGTGTGTGTGTGTGTGTATAACCATGTTTAATTGTAACCTTCTTGTAATGGTAATGGAAATCTGAAGATCTTCCCTGCCCCTTAGCCCTTGACAGGCTTAAGTAAATCTTCGAACCTTCCCTGATTTGAAAATATACTCCCCCTCTAATAGGCTGAATACGGTTACATGGAGCCTATGGTGGGAGGCTTGTTTTTTCAGAAATGCCCATATCTTGTTACTTTGTGATTGGGCAGTGGATCAAGAGGTTTGTGACATTCTCTGATCCAGGAGAAAGCTATATGTACCCTGATGTGAGGTTTTGCTTTGGGGCTCACTTTGGGAAGAGTTGTGTGATTTGGCCAGGTGAGACCCTGGGCAGCCATTGAGTCCCCCAGCTTTGAAAACCGAGATGTTGGTGCTTCCCTCTCTGGTAACTATGTATGCATGTAATGGTCAGACAGCTGGAAGCCCTGTCTGCTAATTGTGTTATTGTCTGTTGTAACTCCTGTTTGTATTCTCTGAAGTTCAGGATGCTGACTTTTTCCCCTGAACTAGGTAAATGATATATGTTTGATTGATTAAAGTAAGATTGTTGACCCATTTTGAGTTGCTTTCCTTTAGAAAAGCAGATCTAAGAACCTGTGCAAACACAGCCATCCTGGCATGCTAGGCTGCTTGCTGTACACTTCTCTAGGGTAGAGGGGGGAGGGAAAGAGGGAGGAAAAATAAAGTAAAAAGTACACAGAAAAGGACAAAAGAAAACCTAGAAGGAAGCAAAAAAAATATGAGTAGCTTTGAAAGCAATGTGTTGTTTATTATAGGTTTTCTTGAAATGAAAATTTATTGTTTTATGTTCCATCCTCTCTTATTTTGTTGTATATGTGGAAATGCCCCCCCCTTTATTTTGTATTTAAGTTTAAAATGAATAAAATATTTATGCAAAAAACAAAGAAGAAAGAAGACCAAGTCATTGGAGATGGTTGTCAGTGGAGAAATAATTTTGAGGAGTGAAAGCTCTGGCAACAAATAATAGAGACAACTATAGTAAAGGACCCCCGTGATCACGTTGCCTGTGAGTGACTATGTCAGAGAAAATTTATTTTTCCTCCCTCGTTCCCCATTGGTCATGGTGCTTTTCAATGAAGTCACTCACCCAACAGGATCCCAGCACTACTTTTTGTAATAAATATCCTTTTGTTTGATATTCACTTTTTAATGTTGCATTATAGAATTTTCCAAGGAATTTAAGCTAAGCTTACTGGTTTATTATTTGCAGAATCTGTTCTTTTCCTTCTTTGGAAATTGGTACAACATTTGCTCTACTCCAGTACTCTCCAATTTCCTATTCATTTTCAAGTATCATTGGCAATGGCATGGAAATCACAGCTGCCATTCTTTCAGTACCTTAGGATGTATTTCATTTTGGAGAGGTGATTTGAATTCATGAAGGATAGAAAGATATTCACTTATGATCACCTCACTTATCTTGAGTGTTAGCTCCTTTTTATCTATTTTTGTTGTGTCATTTCTTTGCAAATACTCTTTGGAAGAGAAGCAAAATAAAAATTGAGCAGCTATGTATTTTCTCTGTTGTCAGTTATCACTTTACCCTCTTACTGAAGCAGCCATCCTATCCCTCCTTTTATTCTATTCACTATAATGTAGCTAAAAACAATCTTTTGGTTATCCTTAGCTCCCTTGCCAGCTTGAACTCATTCTGCGTTTTAACAAATTTGAATTAAATTTTTATAGACTCATGCCATGCTCTTCATTCATTCTCTGTTACTTATTATTCCTTTCATCTTCTGTACATATATTTTAAAATAAACAAGTTATTCAGTGGGTTCCTTGTTCATCCATATTAGTCTTGTGTGAGGGACAGAAAAAAAAAAATAAAGAAGGAACAGGTAAGTTATTTGGCCCATGTTTGGGAGAGTGGATTTCACAGTAGTCTAGATTGGGGATAGAAATAAGGAAGTACAGAAAATAAATGAATATTCATGGGAAGGAATATCACCAATGAAGATCCCTCAAGGTACGAGTTTGGAGTGGGAAAGTGAACCACATTGTCATCAGGGTTAAAAAAAGAGGAAAACAAAAGGAGTGTGGTTGGTTGAAATGAATAAAAGAAAATAAGTAAAGATTAATGATTCAAGTTAAATGAAGGAATTTGGAATAGAATATAAAAATGAGAGTATACATAAATCCTCTCTACCTTGAGAGAATATGAGGAGGAAGACTGGGATCAATTTAGTGCAAACAAAATTAATCATGGGAAAAGAGTATTAAATTAAATTATAAAACAGGAAATCAATTCAGATGATAAATAAAGGAAAATGTAAATCTAAAATTATAACCTTAAATGTAAATAGATTAAACTCCCCAATAAAACAAAGGAAGATGACAGAATGGACAAGACAATAAAATCCCCAATTCTGATATGTACCAATAAAACCCTCATTTTAAAAACTAAGGATATAGAAAATTAAGTTAAACAGCAAAATAAAATTTATTATGAATTAGGTTGTTTTTTTTCCTTTAAAGAGGATGAAATGATATTGGCAGAAAATAAAAATAAGTATAAAATAGAAAAAAAAAGAAAAATCTGCATGGTCAAGAGAAAGAGCCAGAGTAAGTATTTTATTCATAAAAAGGCACAGAAACACTATCATTATTAAATTTATGTATAACAAATATGAAAACCTCTAAATTACCAATGGAAAACAAATTTTGGGGGCGGAGCCAAGATGGTGGAGTAGAAACAGCATTTCCAATGTGCTCTGCCCCACACAAATTTCAAACAATGTGAAAGGGGACTCCGAACAACTTCTGGAGCCACAGTACCCACAGAACGGCACAGAGAAGCTAACCTCCTGCTGAAAACAGCCCAGCAGCCCTGCAGGGAGCGGCCAGCACAGCACTCTGAGAGCAGGCAGCACAGCACACTGGGAACCTACAGCACAGCACACAGAGCTGAGCCCAGGTCTTCAGTTTTAGCCCCAGGGTGGCCAGGCCTTCAGCTGGCTGGAGGGACCCCAAAACACCATCAATTGTGGTGATTCCAGAATTATCAGCGCAGATATGCCTAGGACAAAGTGAGAGGTTAGTGCCCTATGGACTTTGGGACCAGTATATGGGGAACATGTTGGCTTCCTCCCCTGGAGGCGAAAAGCTGCTGAAGAAACAGCAGCACAGAAGCCATTTTGCAGCATCAGTAGTGGCTCTAGCTCCTGGTCTGCAAACTGTAGGAAGATCCAGCAATCAGTCTGGGGGTTAATCGCTCTTGCTTTAAACTACCTGGATCTGGATTGTGGTCTGGGGGGGAAGTTTGGGGTGGGTATCCAATTTGCCAGAGTGGGTGGAGGCTTTACAGAGGCCACCCAACTGGCAGAAGTTGTGAAGACCCCAAGTTTGGGCGGAAGCTCCCCTGTCTGGTGTCAGAGTCCTACTGTGGCAAAAGATGAATCTTTGTGTCCCAATGCCTGCACATCTTATCTCCCAATTATAGGCAAAAGAGTATTAATAATAGTATTTATATATATATTTAAAACATTTAATATTACGACCTCGAATTTCAGATCCATTTCCTTCCTCCCTTGTCACCCATTCCTTCTTCGGAGATAAGTAATTCAGTATATGTTGTACATGTCTAGCTATGCAAAACATTATCATGGTAGATATATTGTACAAGGCTGCTTATAATTCCCTCCCACTCATCCCACCCCCCACCTGGTCCATTCCTTACATAATCCTGTCCCTCTTCTATAGTGGGTACTTCCAACCTCTCCTCACCCCAAGGATGCCCTCCCATCCATCATCCCTCCTCTCATCCCCCTTCCCCCTATCCTGCTGCAGGTTGAGATATCCCATTTAGTATGTATGTGATTTTCTCCCTGAACCAAATTCAATGTGAATGTGGTTTTGCCTTTTTAGCCTTCCTTATTCTCCCCTTCTTTTGCAACCACTTCCCCTTGCTTCTTCTACATGGGATAGTTTACCCTACCCTGTCTCTCCCCATCTCCTCTTGCCACTTTCCTCTCTCACCTCATGATTTCATCCCTTGAGTATTCTCCCTTCCCAACAGATTCAACCTATGCCCTCTATCCATATATAACTGTAACCATATACACACACATTCACATATGTATTCATATGACCACACCCCTTTCTTCCATTATTTTCATAGTGAGAAAGATATCATCAGTCACAGATACTGCTTTTCCATATAGGAATGTAAATAGTTCAACTTTGATAAGTTCCTTTTGATTTCTTTTCCCTGATTACCTTCTCAGGCATCTCTAACTTCTTGCGTCTGGATGTCAAATTTTCTATTCAACTCTGGTTTTTTCCTCAAGAATGCTTGAAAGTCCTCTATTCCACTGAATGACCATATTTTCCCCTGAAACAAAATACTCAGTTTTGCTAGGTAGGTGACCCTTGGGTTCATTCCCAGTTCTTTTGCCATCTGGAATATCATATTCCATGCCCTTCCATCCCTCAGTGTAGAAGCTGCCAGGTCCTGGGCTATTCTGATTGTGTTTCCACAATATTAAAATTGTTTCTTCCTGGCTACTTGTAGTATTTTCTCCTTGATCTGGGGATTCTGGAACTGGCTATAATATTTCTGGGAGTTTTCTTTTTGGGATCTTTTTCAGGAGGTGATCGGTGGATTCTTTCAACCTCTATTTTGCCCTCTGGATCTAAAACATCAGGGCAGTTTTCCTTGAGAATTTCTTGAAGGGTGATTTCTGGGTTCTTTCCTTGATCATGGCTTTCAGGTAGTCCAATAATTTTTAAATTGTGTCTCCTGGATCTATTTTCCAGGTCAGTGGTTTTTCCCATGAGATATTTCACATTACCTTCTACTCTTTCATTTGTTTGGATCTGCTTAACAGCATCTTGATTTCTCATAAAGTCATTAGCTTCCATTTGCTCCAGTCTAACTCTGAAGGAATGAATCTCCTCAGTGAACTTTTGAGATTCTTTTCCATCTGGCAAATTCAACTTTTTAAGGCATTCTTCTCCTCATTGACCTTTTGGGCCTCCTTTGCCATTTGAGTTAGTCTATTTTTTAAGGTGTTGTTTTCCTCAGTCAGGCTGTTGACCCTCATTTCATACTTTTCCTGCATCCTTCTCATTTCTCTTCCCAATTTTTCCTCCACTTCTCTTATTTGATTTTTAAAGTCCTTCTTAAGGTCCTCTATGGCCTGCAACCCGCTCATGGTTTCCCCTGGGGCTTTTGGAGCAGGACTTCTGACCTCACAGTCCTTTCCCCACTCTATGCCCCCAAAATAGGAGTCTAGGGTTGCATTTTTCTGTTTCCTTTGCCTTGGCATGTTGCCACTTAATTGCTTGACTTTTGGGCTTGTTGCCACACTGTGGCTTTAAGGCCAGCTAGAGGAATTTTCGTCCCGAACGTGTGGGGGGCAACTTCCGTTTCTGGCAAGCTGTAAACCCACCCACAACTTCCACCTTAGATCACAATCCAGATCCAGGGAGGTTAAAGCAAGAGCGATTACCCCCCAAGACTGATCGCTGGATCTCCCCACGATTTGTAGGCTGGGAGCCGGAAATGCCTCTGAAAACTACACAGTGGCGTGTCTCCTCAGCAGCTTCTAGCCCCCAGGGGAGGGAGCTGACGCATTCCCAAATACAGGTCCCAAAGTCCATAGGACACTAACCTCTTACTTTGTCCTAGGCAAGTCTATGTTGATAATTCTGGAGTTGCCACAGCTCCTGGTGTTCTGGGGTTCCTCCAGCTGGCTGCTGGCCCTGCCGCCCTGGGGCTAAAACCTCGGCTCACGCGGACCTGGGCTCCGCTCAGCTGGGCTCCTGCGCTCTGCGCCCTTTCAAGCATTCTTGATGAAAAAACCAGAGTTGAATAGAAAATTTGACATTCAGACGCAAGAAGCAAGAGATGCTTGAGAAGGTAATCAAGGAAAAGAAATCAAAAGGAACTTATCAAAGTTGGACTATTTACATTCCTACATGGAAAAACAATAACTGTGTTTGATGAAACCTTTCTCATTTTGAAAATAATGGAAGAAGGGTCCATGGCATATGTTCACAGGTATACATGGATAGAGGGCACAGGTTGAATTTGATGGGAAGTGATGATTCTTTTTTTTCTTTTTTGGAGGGCAATTGGGGTTGGGTGACTTGCCCGGGGTCGCACAGCTGGGTTTTTGTTTGTGTGTTGGGTGTCTGGGGCTGGATCTGAGCTCGGGTCCTTCTGGCTCCGAGGCCAGTGCTCTGCTCACTGTGCCACCTAGCCGACCCAAGGAGGGGATGATTCTTAAGGGGTGAAGTCAAGAGGTGAGAGAGGAATGTGGCAAGAAGAGATGGAGAGAGACAGGGTAGGGTAAACTATCTCATGTAGAAGAGGCAAGGGGAAGTAGTTGCAGGGGAGGGGAAGAACAGGAAGGCAAAAAGGCAAAAGCATATTCTCATTGAAGTTGGCTCAAGGAGAGAATCACATACAGACTAAATGGATTATCTTACCCTCACTCACTCTCCTGAGTAGGGGAAAGGGGGATGAGAGGGGGGATGATGGAGGGGAGGGCATTCTGGGGGAGGGGAGGTTGGAAGTACCCACTATCAAAGAGGGACAGGATCAAAGTAGGGAATGGACCAGGTGGGGGGTGGGATGGGTGGGAGGGAATTGTAAGCAGCCTTTTACAATATATCTACTACGGTAATGTTCTGCATATCTATACATGTACAACACATACTGAATTACTTATCTTTCCAGAGGGAATGGATAACAAGGGAGGAAGGGAATGGATCTGAAAATCGAAGTTTTAAAATTAAATGTTTCATAAGATGTCCAGGCATTGGGGCTCAGAGATTCACCTTGCCCTAATGGCAAAGTCGAAGGGGATATGGGAGAAGATATGGGAGAGAGCAGATTGGATGAGGGGATATCTACTGGGACTGCTATTCTGGGGTGGTGGGTAGGGAAAAATGGGGGAAAATGTAACTCATAACCTGGTGGAAATGAATGATGTAAACCAGAAGTTAATAAAGCATTTGTTTAATTAAAAAAAAAAAGAAAAGAAAACAAATTGTTGAGATGGCTAGGTGGCATAGTGAATAGAGCACTGGCCCTGGAGTCAAGAGAACCTGAGTTCAAATCTGGCCTCAGACACTTAACACAAAACTAGCTGTGTGACCTTGGGCAAGTCACTTAACCCCAATTGCCTTGCCTTCACCCCTCCAAAAAGCAAAAATAGAAAGAAAAGGATAAAGAATACAAAATGCAAATATAGCAGAGAGAAGATAACCAAAATTATGGGAGAATTTAATATTTCTTTTTGAAAAATAGATAAAGTTAAAAGTCTTCATAACTTTGTGTCTTCCTATTTTCCCCATTCTTCTTAAGTCTTACTCCTTCCAATGTATTCTTTGATACAGTGAAGTGACAATAGACTCCTTTCTGTTCCTCCCATGATAAACTCCTTCCAACTCTGGGCTTGTCACTGGTAGTCCTTCATGCTTGTGGTTCCCTCTCCTTTCTCATTCCTGCCTCCTGAATTCCCTGGCTTTGTTCAAGTCTCATTAAAAATCCCATCTTCTGGAAGGGATTCTGAGAAGATGGAAGAGTAGGTCAGAAAATTCCAAGCTCTTTAGATTTCCCCCCCAAATTCGATAAGATAGCACTTCAGGGTGAACATAGAGTGGTAAAAATAAATAAGATTATGGGCAGAACAGTGATCTCCCTGAGATAATTGGAGAAGATCTGAACAAAATTTTTTCCCTATGAAGAATAAACACCTCCAGGCCAGTTCCACTTAAACAATGAGCAGTGAGCCTTGTGGTTAGCTGGATTGGAAAGCTTCCTTAGCCTCTGCCTCCTTTGAGCAAGCAAAGGAGAAAGAATTCAAACACAGGAAGTTACTATTGGAATAGAGAAGAACAGAGTTTGTCTTCAGAAGAGGATATTGAAGTAAAGAAACCCTCTTCTGTCTCAAAGAGTAACATCAAATGGTCACCTGGCCAAAAAGAATCCATAGAAGAAAAAAAGAAAATCCAAGAAAAATGAGATTATTGTAAAGCCAAGCATGAGCAGCTTTCCAGAGGATGGCTGCTGTGAACAGCTTTCAAGATTCTGATTACATAGTATAGGGAACACTCTTTTTATTCATTAACATGTCAGAGCAAAACATTCACAGAAAATCAAGGTACAGCATTCACAATGTTACAACTTATCACAGAAAACCAAAATACAGCATTCAACATGTCATAACTCAACAACTTATCATAAAAATGGCCACTTAGTTTTCACCAAAGTGGTCACAATACTTTTCAAAAAAGTACAAATCATTTAGTAACTCAATCATTTAATCATCCTTAAGAGGAGGCTTACCTCCTTAAGGGACACAAAATACAAAAGTCAAAGGACTCCACCCCTGGCTACTCTCAATTGGAGATTAGTTTTCAATCAAAAACAAAGTGCATTCATTTAGACAGAGTCCTTAGATCAATCACAAAGTACAAGAGTCAAAGTCCCCCACCCATGGGGTACAATTAAGTTACAACTTCAACAGTCACTTTAATTGATCAAATGTATATCATTTACCTAGTTCAGGGGGGGAAGTCAACACCCTGAACTTCAGAGAATACAAACAGAAGTTACAACAGATAATAACACAATTAAGCAAGCAGGGCTTCCAGATGTCTGACCATTACATCCATACCTAGCTAGTTATCAGAGAGGGAAGCACCAATCTGGGTTTTCAAAGCCAGGGGGCTCAATGGCTGCCCAGAGTTTCACCTGGCCAAATCACACAACTGTTCCCAAAGTGAGCCCCAAATTAAAACCTCACATGAGGGTCAGTCACTACTCAGACAATGTCATCAATCACTATTCAGTATCCATGGAGAGGTCTTTTCATCTTGACTTGAGGCAGGTAGCTCCTACCTGAATCCACCAAACTGTCACCTGTGTCCAAAGACAGCTCCCAATTCCTTGTCCAGCTCTCTATGCAGTTCCTACTCCACATTGAAGCTCACAGTGTCCAGTCCTTCTCAAATCCTTCACAGTCTCTGTTCCTGGGAAGACAAGGCTTAACAAAGCCACAAGAACGTTCATATATATTAACAAAGTCACAGCAATATTCGTGCAAAATACTGACACCACAGTCACGCTTCCTCAGTCTTTGGCAGCTGCAGCTGGCCCTCAGAAGTCTTCAGCAGCTTTGTTATCAAAATAAAAATCACTTTCTTCCATTCTCAAAATAAAAATCACTTTCTCCACAGAAGTTCCAGTCCAGCAGCAGCAGCCCAGCCTTCAGATGCTCATCCCAAGAAGTTCTGACTGCCCAGCTTGTGCTCTTCTTTAAATATGGTATAGCTCCTCCTTATTCAGCTCCTATTCATCTTCAAATTTCATTACCATTACAATTATTTAAAAAATCAACCAATTAGAAAAGGAGATCCAGAATCTTAAGAAAGAAAATAACTTTGAAAATTAGAATTGGGCAAGGAGAAGCCAGTGAAGTCATAAGAGACCAATATATAATGAAAACAAATATAAAGAATGAAAAAAGTAGAAGACAATGTGAAATATCTCATAAGAAAAAAATGATCTGGAGGACAGATTGAGAAGAGAAAACACAAAAATAATCAGACTATCTGAAAGCTATGATTTAAAAAAAAAAAGAAAGAAAATCTGGATACAATAATACTGGAAGTTTAAAGAAAATTGTCCTGAATCTTTAGAGTGAGGGGAAAGTAGAAATATAAAAAATCCACTAATCCCCATCTGAAAGAGATAGTATGAGCAAAACCCCCAGGAATATCATAGTCAGATTCTAAAACCCCCAGCTCAAGGATAAAATATGATGAGCAACAAGAAAAAAATTAAATATGGTGGTGCCACAATTAGAATCCCAGAAAGGCCTAGCATCTGTGTCACTATAAGACCACAGGTCTTGGACACTATATATCGAAGAGAAAAAGAACTGGGGTTCTGACCAAAAATATAATTCCCAACAAAATCAAGCACAGTCCTGAATGAAAAAAAAAAGTGGATATTTAATGAGTTGTTAGACTTTTAGAATTTTGTTTAAAAAAAACTGAACCCAAAAAAAGATTTGACATACAAGAGCCAAGAAAAATATAAGATACATACCAAAGGGACTCAGTAAGGAAAGACTTTAACCTTTTTTATGAGGTAATGTAAAATACATACCTAAGATTTTTATTAGCAATTGGTTAGTTCATAAGAATGATTGAGGTAGGGGTGGAGCCAAGATGGTGGAGTAGAAACAGCAATTCCAAGGTGCTCTCCCCCCAGACCACTTCCAAACCATGTAAAAGGGGACTCTAAACAACTTCTGGAGCCCCAGAATCCACAGAATGACACAGAGAAGCTAACCTCCCGCTGAAGACAGCCCAGCAGCCCTGCAGGGAACAGCCAGCACAACGTTCTGGGAGCTGACTGCACAGGGCTCAGGGACCCAAACCCCTGTACACATGAGCCACGGTTTTAGCCCCATGGTGGCCAAGCCAGCAGCCAGCCGAAGGGACCCAGAGCACCATCAGCTGTGGCGATTTCAGAATTATCAACACAGACAAGCCTAGAACAAAGTGAGAGGTTACTGCCCTGTGGACTTTGGGACCAGTATTTGGGGAACTCGTCATATCCTCCCCTGGGGGCTAGAAGTCACTGAGGAGACACTGCACAGTTGCCATTTTCCAGCTTCAGCTCCTAACCTGCGAACTGTAGGGAGATCCAGCAATCAGTCTTGGGGATTAATCACTCTTGCTTTAACCTGCTTGGATCTGGATTGTGATCTGGGGGGAAGGTTTGGGGTGGATATCCAACTTGCCAGAACCAGAAGTTGTGAAGACCTCAACGTTCCGGACAGAAGCTACCCTGTCTGGTGGCAGAGTCCTACTGTGGCAACAAGCCTAAAAATCAAATAATTAAGTGGCAACATACCTAGGCAAAGGAAACAAAATAAACAGAAAAAATGCAACAATAGTCTCCTATTTTGGGGGCAAGGAGGATCGAAGCATGGAACAGGAGGAGGACTGTGAGGTCAGAAATCTTGCTCCAAGAGCCCCAAAGGAAAATATGAGAGGGTTACAGGCCATGGAGGACCTTAAGAAGGACTTTAAAAATCAAATAAGAGAAGTGGAGGAAAAATTGGAAAGAGAAATGAGAAGGATGCAGGAAAAGTATGAAATGAGGGTCAACAGCCTGACTGAGGAAAACAATACCTTAAAAAATAGACTAACTCAAATGGCAAAGGAGGCCCAAAAGGGCAATGAGGAGAAGAATGCCTTAAAAAGCCGAATTTACCAGATGGAAAAAGAATCTCAGAATTTCACTGAGGAGATTCATTCCTTCAGAGTTAGACTGGAGCAAATGGAAGTCAATGACTTTATGAGAAATCAAGATGCTGTTAAACAGATCCAAACAAACGAAAGAATAGAAGGCAATGTGAAACATCTTATGGGAAAAACCTAACCTGGAAAAATAGATCCAGGAGACACAATTTAAAAATTATTGTACTACCTGAAAGCCATGATCAAAGAAAGAACCTAGCAATCACCCTTCAAGAAATTCTCAAAGAAAATTGCCCTGATGTTTTAGACCCAGAGGGCAAAATAGAGGTTGAAAGAATCCACAGATCACCTCCTGAAAAAGATCCCAAAACGAAAACTCCCAGGAATATTATAGCCAGGTTCCAGAATCCCCAGATCAAGGAGAAAATACTACAAGCAGCCAGGAAGAAACAATTTCAATATTGTGGAAACACAATCAGAATAGCACAGGACCTGGCAGCTTCTACACTGAGGGATTGAAGGGCATGGAATATGATATTCCAGAGGGCAAAAAAGCTGGGATTAAAACCAAGAATCACCTAACCAGCAAAGCTGAGTATTTTGTTTCAGTGGAAAATATGGTCATTCAGTAGAATAGAGGACTTTCAAGCATTCTTGAGGAAAATACCAGAGTTGAATAGATTTGATATTCAGACACAAGAAGCAAGAGATGCTTGAGAAGGTAACCAGGGAAAAGAAATCAAAAGGAACTTTTCAAAGTTCAACTATTTACATTCCCACATGGAAAAACAATAACTGTGACTGATGAAACCATTCTCAGTATGAAAATAATGGAAGAAGGGTATATGGGCATATGAATGCATATGTGAATGTGTGTATATATGTTTACAGTTATACATGGATAGAGGGCACAGGTTGAATTTGGTGGGAAGGGATGATATATAAGCAGTGAAGTTATGAGGTGAGAGAGGAAAGTGGCAAGAGGAAATGAGGAGAGACAGGGTAGGGTAAACTATCTCGTGTAGAAGAAGCAAGGAGAAGTGGTTGCAGGGGAGGGGAAGAACAGCAAGGCAAAAAGGCAAAGCCATATTCTCACTGAATTTGGCCCAGGGAGAGAATGACATACATACTAAATGAGATATCTCACCCTGCTGGAGAGTAGGGGGTAGGGGGATGAGAAGGGGGATGATGGAAGGGAGGACAATCTGGGGTGAGGGGAGGTTGGAAGTACCCACTATAAAAGAGGGACAGGATCATGTAGGGAATGGACCAGGTGGGGGGTGGGATGAGTGGGAGGGAATTATAAGCAGCCTTTTACAATATATCTACTACGATAATGTTCTGCATATCTATACATGTACAACACATATTGAATTACTTATCTTCCCAGAGGGAATGGTTGACAAGGGAGGAAGGGAATGGATCTGAATTTTGAAGTTTTAAAATTAAAGTTTTCAAATTTATATAAATACTATTATTAACACTTTTTGCATGTAATTGGGGGATAAGATGTTCAGGTATTGGGGCACAGAGATCCACCTCGCCCCAATGGTAAAGTTGAAGGGGGTATGGGAGAAGATATGGGAGAGAGCAGATTGGATGAGGGGACATCTTGTGGGACTGCTATTCTGGGATGTTGGGTAGGGGAAAAATGGGGAAAAATTCATAACTGAAAATCTGGTGGAAATGAATGATGTAAACCAGAAGTTAATAAAGCATTTGTTTAAGATTTTACTAAGAAGGAAAAAAAAGAATGATTGAGGTAGATCTGAGTATGATACGATTTAAAAAAATTAAAACTGTTTAGGACCAGCTAAATGAGTAATTTTCTTATACAAATGAGGTGTGAGAGGAAGAAGCAACATAGAGGAAATAGATGGGGAAGGAGAGCTGGTAGTTCTGGAAACCTATTTTCATCAGGAATGGGTTCAGGAGGGAAAAATACATGTATATCTAAAAGAATACAAGAGTCTTCTAAATTCAGAATGAAATAAAACGCTAAAGGGATATTTATGAGGAAGAAGATAAGGGAGGGATCTTTAGAGGGAAGGGTGAGGGAATAGGTTAAAGGAGGGCATAAAAGGGTCTAAGATTAATGGGAATGGGAGGATAAGGGAAGGAACCTCAGAGGTTAAGTAATTGAAGGGCAAGGTAGTAGGTAAAAGTAAACTACAGGAGTCAAGAGGGACAAGAAATAAGAGATATGAACAAACATAAAATAAAGATAAGGAGTATAATTTTTTAGAGGAAAAGAAGGGATGGTAAGTATAATCTCAAAGTTAAGGCTAAAATAGATTTAATCAAAAGAGAAAAACAGGTCAACTATGTTATATGTCACTCATATTCATCAACATTATTTTCAAGTATTTAAAACAGCTAGGCAGCATAAGGTTGGAATATTGCTTTGCTGTAGGAAATGATGAGTTGGTGGACTTGTAATAATATGGAAAGACTCGGAATTATTAAGGGAGAGGTTATCCATCATCGGAGAAACAGAGAACAAATATGTATAGTGTGGTCTTACATAGATGTATGTAAATGCATAAGTCTATATATGAGTATGATTATACATATCTAAGTATATGTACAAGTAAGTGTATGTATGTATGGGTATATGTATGATTATGTATATCTTTGTGTGTCTATATAAGCATGTATGTAAATATGTGTGTATCTGCATTTAATTGTTTCCTTCTGGAGGGGTGAGGAAGGGGGAAAAAGAACAACGTGAAAGTTGCAGAGCAGATGAAAAAAGAAAACTTATAAGGAAACAAAGATGGGTAGCTATCAATACAATGTGTAATATTTATTATATAGGCTTTCTTGAAATGGAAATTTATTGCTGTATATTTTGAATCCACTCTCATGTTCTGCTATGCACATGGCAATGCTTCCTTTTTCCTTTGTTTATTTTGTATTGTTTTAGTATTTCATTTCATTTCATTTTTTTCTTTTTTCTTTTGTATTTAAGTTAAAGATTTTTTTTAATTACAAAAAAGGTCCACCTTCTACAAGAAGTTTTATCTAGTCCTCTTTATTCTTAAAGTCTTACATTTGAGATTAACTTCAACTTTCCCTGTATACATCTTGTTTGCAAGATATTTAATCATTTGTATGCTGTCTCCCCCACTAGACTGTGAGGTCTTTGAAAGCAGGGACACTAATTTTTTCAATTCTTTGTATCCCCAGCACCTAGCTTATTGCCTGAAATATAGTAGGGACTTAATAATAAATAGTTATTGAATTGGCCTGAGAAAGATTTTTTCAAAAAGGAAAATGTTAACAGATTATTGGGCAAAGAATACACATATTTCTCAGCCTTACAATCTATATTTTGGAGTGATACCTAAATTGAAACATGAAGAAACTATAAATGGACATAAAATAGAAGGAAATCTTAAATATAATTTTCAAACCATAATGGGATAAAATGGTAATTAATACAAGAAACGTTGTCTAAAGTTAAATGTAGAATATGTAAGTACAAAGTGAGAAATGAATGGGTCAAAAACAAATTTGATTCAATTCAATAAATATGCATTGAACACCCACTATGTGGCATGAATTTTGCTAAGTGGTAGGGATACAAACAAAAAAGAAAAAAAGAAAGAAAAAGTTTCTGTCTTTAAGTGGTTAACAGTCTAATGGGGAAAGAAAACACACAAATTAAACTAAAAGCAGGGGGATGGGAGGTATGACTTTCCATGGAGTCAAAATCAAGTATTAGTGATGGAAAATGGAGTCACCTGGAAAATACTGAGTCCAGTATAAAGGAAAGTTTTGGAAGGGCATTATTTCTCTACCCTCCAATCCTCAAATCAGAAGGGAACAGCAACTGAGGGAGTTGAGAAAGAGTTGGTATCAAAATTGAGTCAATCTGCATAAATGTGAGATTTTATATAGTAGTCAGTTTATGCTGGGGGGAAGCATGGTGTTCAATGATAGAGTTTAAACCAAGCAGAATTGCTGATAGGAAGTGGATATTAGTCATAGAAACAATTAAGAATCATGTAACCATAGAATGACAGCACTATTATACATTATACCCCTTAATATACTCTAGCGTCTGGCCCCAAAATGAACTTCTCCGTATTTCTTATATAGACACTCCTATTCTCTCTCTATGCCTCTGAATGGACTAAAACGCATTTATTTCTTAGCTCCACTTAGACTCTCTAATTTGCTTCAAAGTTTAACTCAAGTAGCACCTTCTTTCTACATAAGTCCTTTATTGATATGTCCATCTGCTGATGCTACTTCATTCCATTATCTTGCATTCATATATTTATTTTGTATATACCTTCTTATATACATACATGTTTATCTTTAAACCCAATGGTAGGGTATGTTTCATTTTTATCTTTATGTGCTCAGAATCAGGAGCAGTTAGATGGCACTGTGAATAGAATGATGAACCTGGAGTAAGGAAGACCTGAGTTCAAATCCAGCCTCAGATACTCACCAGTTGTGTGACCCTGGGCAAGTCACTTAAATCCGTTGGCCTCAATTTCCTAATCTACAACATGAGCTGGAGAAAGGGATGGAAAACCCAGTATCTTTTCCCAGAAAACTCCAAAATGGGTCACAAAGATTTGGACACAATTGAAACGACTGAAAAACAACAAAATAACAAACCCCAGAATCTATCACAGTGCTTTGCACCTAATATAAGATTAATAAATGATTATTGATGGATGGATTAATGATAACAGTGATACAGGATAACAGAATTTTAGGATAAAGCTAAAACACTTCTATATGTATTAACAACATAGAAAAAAGTGAAAATTAATTAATTGAATATGTTAGAAAATGTTCTAGGTTAAAATAGAAATACAACAAATCAGAAAACCAAAAGAAGTATCAAAAAAGAACTTTTGAAAATGAGAGAAATGTATATAGAAAACAAAAAAACTATAAGCCATTTCAATTTTTAATGATTAGGAACTTTATAAACATCAAAAAACCTAAATATTTTTTCTATCCAAAAATAAACAAAGAAAGAGTACTACACATAAAAATGAGAATCTCATTGTATACCATTTTAAAAAGTGAATTTCAAACTTAACATGGGAGTTCCAATTCTGCCTGGCTTATCTGCAGTTTTTAAAAATGATTCATTGATTCTCTTTCCTTTCTTCCTTTTTGCTTTTCTATTACTATACGATCCCAATAATCCTCCCTCAACCTTCCCCTCCCTACAAAATAGCTTTCACTCAAAACAATTAAATGCAATCACACAAAACAACTGTATATTGGTCATGTCTGAAAATATATAACTCTCTGGACCTTTAGTTCAGCTCTTTGCTAAAAAAAAGCGTGATTTATCATGACCTTTCTAGAGTTGTAATTGGTCAATATGTTCTTAGTTGATGGAGTTTTTCTTTACAGTGTTATAGCCATTGTATAGACTGTCTTTTCTCTTCATTTTACATAAGTTTTTACAGGGGTATTCCAAAAGTGTGAGAAGTTTTAAGTTATTAAAGTTCAATAAATCAAAATTTCTCTGAATCTGTCCCATACATAATTTCTTAGGTTGTAATAATATTTCATTGCTTTCATATGGTTTACTTTGTTCAACCATTCCATATTTTATAAACATCCACTTTGTCTTCAGTTTTTTTCTACAACGAAAAATGTTGTTAAATATCTTTACGTGTGTAGATCCTTCCTTTGATTTTTTTTTTAGGGGAAAAGGTGTACTAGTGATGTTTCTAGGATATATGGTATGAACAATTTTGTGACGTTGGGGGTATAGTTCCAAATTCCTTTTCATGATGGTTGGATCACTTGATAGTTCTACCAACAGTATATTAGTGTGATTATTCTCCATAGTGTGATGATTATTATAGAAGTATTATATTATATATAATATATATTAATATATTATTATATTATTATCCATTAGTATGATTATTCTCCAATAATCTTCCCGACAATTATCATTTTCCTTTTTAGACATATTTTCCAATATAATTCATGGGAGGTAGAACCTCAGAAATATTTAGATATGCATTTCTTTTATTAGTAGTGACTTGTAGCATTTTTGTCATATGGTTGCTGATAGTTTAGATTTCTTCTTTGAAAAAATGGTCTGTTCATATCCTTTATTTATTTCTTGGAAGGATGGCTCTTATTGTTATGAAAATGAATCAAGATAATCTACAGAACAACCCAAAAGTCTTAATGTAGTTTTTATCTGTAATCATATCAAACCGCATTAACATTTTGGGACATCCTGTAAATGTACATGTGGAGTTAAAACCAAGTATATTAAAATTAGAAGTGTATATAAATGGGATGGATGCAAAATAAGGCAAGAAACATAGGTAAGAGAATTATTTCAAAGGGCTTTCAATACCTAACAAAAGGTTTACATTTGATCCTAGAAGTATTAGAGAAACACTAGAGTTTATTGAGCTAGAGAGTGACATGTTCAGACCTATGATTTAGAAATGGCATTTTTGGCAAATGTCTGGAGGGTGTATTGGAGAAAGCAGAGACTTGAGTCAGGGAAACTAACCAGAATAGTATTTCAATCATCCAGGTGAAAGATGACTAAGACCTGAATTAGGATAATGTCCATGTTAGTAAGGAGAAAGAAATGTGAGAAATGCAAACATAGGACTGGTAAAATTTGGCAACTAATTAAATAAGTTGGTTGAGGGAGGATGAGGAATCAAGAATGATTCAGAAGTTGTGAATTTGGAATAATTAAAGGCTAAAAGTGTCATTCATAGAAATAGAGAAGTACTGAAGAAGGTGGAGTTTTGGAGAAAAGATAATGAATTCTGTTTTAGCCATGTTGAGTTTGATAGGTTGTAATGGAAATGCAGATTTAAAGATCTTCCCTGCCCCTAGCTTAAGTGCACCTGGAGCCTGTGATGGGAGGCTTGTTTTTCAGGAATGACCACACCTTGATGCTGTGTGATTGGGCAGTGGATCAAAAGGGTGGTTACATTCTCTGAGCCCAGAGAAGGCTATATAAGCCCTGAGGAGAGGCTTTGCTTTGGGGCTCACTTTGAGAAGTGTTGTGTGATTTGACCAGATGAGACTCTGGGAAGCCGTTGTTGAGAGCCCCCCGGCTTTGAAAACCCAGATGTTGATGCTTCCCTCTCTGGTAACTGTGATTTGGTATTGATGCATGTAATGTTGGAACAGTTTGGAAGCCTGTCTGATCTGTAAGTTCTGTAACTCTGAAGTTCGGGGTGCTGACCTTTTCCCCCTGAACTAGGTAATGTATGTTTGTTTGATTAAAGTAAGCTTGTTAACCCATTTTGAGTTGCTTTCCTTTTGAAAAGCAGATCTAAGAACCTGTGTTGGCAGTCACCCTGGGGATATTGGGGTGCTTGCTGCTACAAAATGGCGACGAGGATGGGATCTGCTGAGTAAAAGGAAAGTATGGGGGCTGGGATAATTGTTTGTTTCCCAGTTGTGGTAGCTGTGACTCTGTGGAGCCATGGAGCAGGAGAGAACGACCTGCATGCTGACTTCACTGAGCTGAGAGCAGGAATGGTGAGCTGCCTGCATGGAGACCTGTGGAGAAACCTGGAGCTGCTGCCTTCTGCTGGAGAAGGAACCCAGGAGTTTGGAGTTCAACCACAGGATAAGATGAGGACTGTGTGGCAAAGCAGGGGCACTGAATGTGTTTCCTTGTTGCATCCCACAGTTTGGGACCCAGGGGGAGGATGGACTTGTGACTATGGTGGGTGGGGTGAAGTGCCATGGACCCCAAGGACCCCACTTTGGTTTTGTTGCCCAGCCCCCTCTCTGGACTTGAAAGCAGGGGCTGGAGCAGTGTTATGGGAAGGACACCCCCCTCCTTCCAAGAGAACTTTATGTGATAATGCTTTGTATTTTGTGAATTGATGTGATAATGCTTTGTATTCTGTGTTTAAGGCCCAGTGGCCACTTTGGTAACTTTAGATGTACCTTGAAAATGTGACCTAAGAGATGTTTAGTGCTAATTCAAATGTAAATTGTGTATGCTATGGGCAAGAAAGATCTTGGGGCCGAATGTAATGGAAATGCAGATTTAAAGATCTTCCCTGCCCCTAGTTTAAGTGCACCTGGAGCCTGTGGTGGGAGGCTTGTTTTTCAGGAAAGCCCACACCTTGATACTTTGTGATTGGGCAGTGGGTCAAGGAGGTTGTTACATTCTCTGAGCCAAGAGAAGGCTATATAAGCCCTGAGGAGAGGCTTTGCTTTGGGGCTCACTTTGAGAAGTGTTGTGTGATTTGACCAGATGAGACTCTGGGAAGCCGTTGTTGAGAGCCCCCCAGCTTTGAAAACCCAGATGTTGATGCTTCCCTCTCTGGTAACTGTGATTTGGTATTGATGCATGTAATGTTTGGACAGTTTGGAAGCCTGTCTGTTTGATCTGTAAGTTCTGTAACTCTGAAGTTCGGGGTGCTGACCTTTTTTCCCTGAACTAGGTAATGTATGTTTGTTTGATTAAAGTAAGCTTGTTAACTGATTTTGAGTTGCTTTCCTTTTGAAAAGCAGATCTAAGAACCTGTGTTGGCAGCTACCCTGGGGATATTGGGGTGCTTGCCGCTACATAGGTCTACCAAACATCCAGTGGGCAATGTTCAATAATCCGTTGGGAATGCTGAACTGCAACTCAGAAGAAAAAACTATTATCCGACTTTTTTATTGCTGTATGACATGGAAGTCAAGAGTAGCTAAATGGGTTTGAACAGGCTAAAACATATAATCAATTGTGAACTTCAAAGAGGAATAGGAGTTAAAGATGCCATTGAAGAAATGTCTGCTAGAGAAAGAAAATGGGCTAGTCACTTGGTGATGGCAAGGAATAAGAACTAGTCAGTCTTAGATCATATCTTGTAGCATCTTGCAGTCAGAAGAAAACAAGGAAATTTTCTGAAATGATGAGTGAATACCCTGTACACAACTTACAAAAAAGATAAAGACAAGAGTTTTACAGGATGAGAAGGTAGAGATGGGCTGCAATATGCATAGTGAGAATGAACGTCCAAATCAAAGAAACTACAAATTTCTTTGTATTTAAGTACCTCTAGAACAGGGATTATTAAATCATGTTTTTGAACTTGATTAAAAAATACCTTAATAACTTTAGTTAAATGTATGATGGAGGTTTGGCACATGAGCAGAATGCCATCATGTGGAGGAGGCTATGGAGTCTGTTTCTTGGTAAGTCATAGTTATATGGAATAGAAGTACCTTTGAGAGACTGGGGAGTATGTGTAAATGGTTCTGGTGAATGGTGAATGGGAGGCTCTTTGATTGACTCTAGAGGCATTTAAAAGACCTTAGATATCTCTCAGTTTTTGCTGGCATCAGTTCTTTTTACTATTCTGTTCATACTCATTACAATGAGAGAGATAATACTATAAAGGGAGAAATCTTGGAATCTTCTCCCCATTGAGGTTTTGTGGTCCCAAGAAACAAAAATTGGTTTTTGGCCTCTGTGTTAATTATTTTCTATTTTAAGTAAAGAGAATGGATCCTCTAATCTTCTGAGTTTAAAAGATCCAGAAGGCAATTTGGAATCTTGGTCTTCTAGAGCCCATGTTTATAACCAATTACTTATAAATATCTCAAGGAGCAAGAAAAGACTTTTGAGAGTGACTTTGTGGATGCAAGCTATGGAAGCTAAGAAGACAATTCCTTTTGAAGTCAGTCACCTTACATCTGATAGGACCAATTCTATGCATAACTGAGCTAAGTAATAAGCCAACTCTTCCCAACCGCCTAAGCATGTATTCTCCCCTATATCACCTCAGTGACTGGGGGAGAATAGACTTGAGACAAAGCTCAATTCTTGCATAACATTAGTCCCACCATGTTCATGTCCAGATGCAGCCTAACAACAGGAGGGATTCTCTCAGTTTATTCTGGCCTGGATCCACAAAATCATTTCCCAAAATTGCTTTTCCTTTGGTATTGATCCTGTGTTGAATGAAAACACAGATTCTGTGATGTTAGGATATTGAGGCACCTTCTAGGCTTTCAATTCACAAATATAATTGTTTTCCTTTGTACTCCTATACATAATCTTGATATTTTTATTTACATTTTAAAATAAAATATGTTTTATTTTATTCATTTGAAATAAATTGGGGGTGGGTGGTGGGTGAAGATAAGATGGTGGATTAGAGGAAGCAAACTACACAAATTATTACAATATTTCCCTCCAAACATCTTTTAAACTATTACTCAAATAGAATTTTGGTGCAGTAGAGCTCATAAGAGATAATGGTGAAATGTTTCTGGCCTAAGACAAGAGGTCAGCATGAAAGGTCTGTGATACCTGGATGGAAACTGGCTTAGAGCTTGCACAGTAGAAGCATCAGTGGCAAACCTTGGCATCCCTTGTAATAGAGACTAAGTTTTGGGATCTTTCATCCCAGAGAGAGTAAGGAGTTCAGACAACTTGTCAAAACTATGTTATCCTTTTCTGGCATTGGGTAGAGCTGGTGTTAATTGGCAAATTTATTACCTCTGCTCAGTTCTGGGTTGCAGTTCCATGGTGGAGAAGAGCATATTTGATTTGTCACAAGGGAGCAGGGGCCCTGGCTGCAGTTCCAAGGCACAGAGGAACACTAACACTTGTAGTTTAAGGAGAACAGGAAATCTAGCCACAGTTCCAGGACCAAGATGAACACAAGTGCTTGAAGTTGCAGAGAAAAAAAGGTTTTCCTGGGTAAAGACCAGAGAGCCAAGCAGGAGAACAGTGACCACACCTCTCCCTAGATCATTTTACCTTAGAAGAACCAATAACCTGCATATCCCCAGAACTAGCTCTGAAAACCACAGAACAAAAAAATCCTAAAGATTGGGATGGTGCCTAGGTGAACAAAGCAAAACTTTAAATAAAGTTCAAAGTCTGGAAAATGAGGGGGAAAAAAGAACTTGAGCATAAAAAGTTATGGAAGTGGCAAGGAAGACCAAGACACAAACTCAGAACAAGAAAACAATGTGAACCACTACAACCAAAAACTCAAAGAAAAATGCTAATTGGATGGACTCAAGCCAAACAAGAATTCCTGGAGAGTTAAATTAATTTACTTTTAGCTTTCAGTATTCACTTTTAGTGTTTTAAATTTTAAATTTTCTCCACTTCCATCCACTCCACCTCTCCCCAAGATGGCATGCAATCTGATACAGGCTCCACATATACCTGAAAGAGATAAGGAAAGAGATAAGAGTAATAGAGAAAATATAGGAAAAGAAAATAGAGTGATACAAAGGCATTATTTTAAAAATTAATTTATTTCTAGTCTTCACCATTCACTTCCATAAGATTTTTTTTTGCTTTTTAGAGGGCAATTGGGGTTAAGTGGCATACCCAAGGTCACACTGCTAGTTTTTGTGTTAAGTGTCTGAGGTCGGATTTGAACTCAGGTTCTCCTGGCTCCAGGGCAGGTGCTCTATTCACTGTGCCCCACTTTCATAATATTTTGTTTTAAATTTTCTCCCTCTCCTTCCCCTTCCTCTTTCACAAGACGGTATGAAATCTGATATAGGTTCTACATATACACTTTTATTAAACATATTTTCACATCAATCATGTTGTAAAGATGTATTAGAACCAATGGGAAGAACCACAAAAAGGGAAAACAAAACAAAACAAAAAAGAGATGGAGGGAGCAAATAGTGTATTTTGATCTGCATTAAGACCCCATGGTTCTTTCTCTGGATGTTGATAACCTTTTCCATCATTAGTCTTTCTGGAGCTGTCTTAGATCCTTGTATTGCTGAAAAGAGTTAAGTCTATCAAAGTTAGTCATTGCACAATGTTGCTGTTACTGTATACAAGGTTCTACTGGTTCTGCTCACTTCACTCACCATCAGTTCATAAAAGCCTTTCCAGGTTTTTCTGAGGTCTGCCTGCTCATCATTTCTTTTTTAAAATTAATTAATTAATTTACTTTTAGTTTACATCATTCAGTTCCACAAGTTTTGGAGTTCCAAATTTTCTCCCCCTCTCTCTCCTTCCCCCTCCCCTCCCTATGGTGGTATGCAATCTGATATAGGTTCTGTAAATACATTCACATTAAACATTAGTCAAGTTGTAGAGAACAATTATAATGAATGGAATGAACAATGAGAAAGAAGAAACAAAACAAAACAAAAAAAAAAAGAGAGAGCAAGTAGTTTGCTTCAGTCTTCATTCAGACTCTAATTCTTTTTCTGGATGTGGATACCCCTTTCTATCATGAGTTTTTGGAGTGGCATTATAGCCTTACATTGCTGAGAGGAGCTCAGTCTGTCAAAGTTAGTCATCACAGATATGATATGTCTGTAATTGTATACAATGTTCTCCTGGTTCTGCTCCCCTCATTCAGCATCAGTTTATATGCATCTCTCCAGGGTATTGTGAAGTCCATCTGCTCCTCATTTCTTATAACACAATACATAATACAATAGTATTCCATTCCATTCACATACCACAATTTGTTCAGCCATTCCCCAATTGATGGGCATCCCCTCAATTTCCAATTCTTGGTCACCACAAAAAGAGCTGGTACAAATATTTTTGTACATGTGGGTTCTTTTCCCATGTTTATGATCTCTTTGGGATACAGCCCTATAAGTGATATCTCTGGGTCAAAGGGTGTGCACAATTTGATAACTTTTGGGGGTATAGTTCCAAAGTGCTCTCCAGAATGGTTGGATAAGTTTACAACTCCATCAACAATGTTTTAGTGTTCCAATTTTCTGACATCTTCTCCAATATTTATCATTTTCTTATTTTGTCATGTTAGCCAATCTGATAGGTGTGATGTGAAACCTCAGAGTTGTTATTATTTGCATTTCTCTAGGCAACCATTATTGACTAGAGCATTTTATATGACTATAGATTGTTTTAATTTCTCCATCTGAAAACTACCCGTTCCTATACTTTGACCATTTATCAATTGTGGAATTACTTGTATTTTTATAAATTTGATTCAGTTCTCCATATATTTTAGAAATGAGGCCTTTATTAGAGACACTGGTTGTAAAAAATTGTTTCCCAGCTTTCTGCTTCCCTTTTAATATCTGCTGCATTGACTCTATTTGTGCAAAATCTTTTCAATTTATGTAAACAAGGGGCGGCTAGGTGGCGCAGTGAGTAGAGCGCCGGCCCTGGAGTCAGGAGGACCTGAGTTCGGAGCCGGCCTCCGCCACTTAATCCACACAAACAAAAACCTAACCGTGTAACCTTGGGCAAGTTACTTAACCCCAATTGCCCTAAAGGGGTGGCTAGGTGGCGCAGTGAGTAAGAGTGCTGGCCTCGGAGTTGGGATGACCCGAGATCAGATCGGGCCTCAGAAAATGAGCACCCATGCATAAATAATGACTAGCCGTGTAACCTAGAGCAAGTTACTTAACCCCAATTGCTTTTAAAAAAAATATGTAATAAAGATCATTCATTTGATGCAAAACATTACGAAAAGACAATTAACAGCATGATAAAAGAGGCACAAAAAAATCCTGGGTAAAGTAATACCTTAAAAACCTGAATTGGCCCAATGGTAAAAGATGCTTAAAATTCACTGAAGAAAAAAAACTCCTTAAAAATTAGAATTGGATGTGTGAAAGTTAATGAGTCCATATAACATAAAGAAACAATAAAACAAAAAATAGAGCAAAATGTGAGCTATTTCATTGTGAAAATGACTGAACTTGAAAGTAGATTGAGGAGAGATAATTTAATTATTGGACTACCTGAAAACCATTACTAAAACACACACACAAAAGCTAGACATTCAAGAAATTATCCAGAGAAACTGCTCTAATATTCTAGAATCAGAAGAAAAAATAGAAATAGAAAGAATCCACTCATCACCTTTTGAATTAAATTCCAGAATGAAAACTGTTGGGAATATTGTACCCAAATTCCAGAGCTTTCAGGTCAAGGAGAAAATATTACAAACAACCGAAAAGAGACAATTCAAATATTGAAGAACCACAGTCAGGATAACACAAGATACAGCATCTTCTACAAAAGATCAGAGGGCTTCGAATACAATATTGTGAAAGGCAAAGGAGCAAAGATTACAACCACAAACAACCTAACTCAAAAAATCTAAGTATAATCCTTCTGGGAGAAAATGACTATTTAATGAAATAGAGGATTTTCAAGCATTTCTGAAGAAGAGACCAGAGCTAACTAGAAATTTTGACATTCATACACTAGAAGCATAAAAAGGTAAACATGAAAGAGATACATAAGAGACACAATAGGTTAAATTGTTTATATTTCTATATGGGAAGATGATACATGTAACTCCTAAAAACTATATTATTAGGATAGTTAAAAACAGTATACATAGAAAGAGGACATGCCAGGTACAAATCAGTCTCATTGGGATGATCTAAAAGAAATGAATGTGTGAGAAAGAAGGATGCACTAGGAGAAGAGAGAAGGGAGAGATAGAATTGGAGAAATTATCTAGCATAAAAAAGACACACAAGAAAGAACTTTCATAGTGGAGAGGAAAATAGTGGGGTGGTGGGTGATGCTTAAACCTCACTCTCATCAGAATTGTTTCAAAGAGGAAATCATACATACATACATATACACACTCAGTTGGGTATAATAATTTATCTTAGCCAAGAGGGAAATGGGAGTTAAAGAGATTAGGAGAAAGGGGTGATGACAAAAGCTAGAGAGGATTAAGGGAGGCAGTAGTAAGAAGCAAAACATATTTTTGACAAGGGACAGATTAAAATGAGAGAGAGGGATAAACAGAAGAAAATGCAATGGAGGCAAATGCATAGTTAGTAATCATAACTGTGAGTGTTAATGAAATACACTCACTTATAAAAAGAAAATGGATAGCAGAATAGATTAGAAACCAGAATCCAACAATATATTGTTTACAAGATACACACTTAAAACAGAAAGACACAGAGAGTTACAATAAGGAGATGAAGCAAAATACATCATGCTTCAGCTGAAGCAAGAAAGGCAGGGATAGCAATCAATCTCAATCAAAGCAAAAGCAAAAATAGACTTAATTAAAAGAGATAATCAGGAAACTATGCTTTGATTAGAAGGAACCATAGACAATGAAGAAATATTAAAAAAATTACTTACAGCAAGTTTCTCTGATAAAGGCCTCCTTTCTAAAATATGTAGTGAAATGAAATAATTTTACAAAAATAAGAGCCATTCTCCAATTGATAAATTGTCAAGGGATGTAAACAAACAGTTTTCAGTAGAAGAAATCAAAGCTGTCCATAGTCATGTTTTTTAAATGCTCTAAATCACTATTGATTAGAGAGAATCAAATTGAAAAAACTCTGAGGTACCACGTTGCACCTATCAGAAAGGACAAATGCTGGAAGAGATGAGGGAAATAGGTACATTAATGAATAGTTGTTGGAGCTGTATCCACCCATTCTGGAGAACAATTTGCAACTGTGCCCAAAGGACTAAAAACTGTGCATAACCTTTGGCCCAGCAATACCACTAGATCTGTACCCAAAGAGATTAAAGAAAAAGGAGAAGGGCCCATATGTGTAAAAATATTAATAGTAACTGTTTTGTGGTGGTAAAGAATTAGAAATTGAAAGGACGCCCAGCAATTGTGGGATGCTTGAACAAGATGTGGCAAACGATTGTGATGGAGTACTTTTGTGCTATATGCAATGATAAAGGAGGATAGTTTCAGAAAAACTCAAGATGACCTATGTGAATTGATGCAGAGTAAAGGGAAGAGAACCAGTTGATCACTGTACACAGTAACAGCAATATTGTAATGATGATCAATTGTGAAAGCCTTAGTTACTCTGATCCATACAACTATCCAAGATAATCTGAAAGATTTATTATGAAAAATGCTTTCTACCTCCAGAGAAAGAACTGATGTACTCTGAGTGTAAATTGAAGTATAGTTTTCTCATTTATTTTTCTTGCTTTTTGTTATATGGCTAATACAGAAATATATTTTTGCATGATTTCACATATATAATTAATATCATATTTCTTGTCATCTCAGTGGTTTTGGAGGGGCAGGAAGGAAGATGAGAATTTACAACTAAATTTTTTTAAATGTTAAACACAAAAAATAACAGTATTTGAAAATAAATAAAATCATTCTGAGAAGAAGTTTGAAGACTTTACTAGACTGCTAAAGGGGTCCTTGACACAAAAAAGTTGAGGAACTCCAGCTCTAGATCCTAGCACCAACCACCCAAGGCCAGGTAAAGTTGGGTAGGTGGAAGAGGAGGAAGAGGGAGTGGTTCATTTGTGTGTAATCAATGTACTTTCTGGTGAATATATACTTTCTGGTGAAAGTATACACTACATCTACATCTACATCTCTTCACTGGTTAATTTACCTATTGATTACTGAACAGCCTACTTTCCATTTGTATTACAGAAACTATTAAAAACTTGAAGAATGAAAATAAACCTCCTCCTCTGTCACAAAAAAATAATGTAAACCATATTGCTTGCTCAATTTCCTGTGGACTTTTATTTGAATAAATCTTTGTTTCTGTAAAAAAAAATTAGAACAGTGAAGAAGGTTTACTTCTCAAAAAAATTATCAATTTCTATTCCAAATAGAAATTTGAGATCTCATTGTCAGTTGATGTATAGCTACATTTTTGTTTTCCCAAATAGATGGTGGTATTGTATGCATAAGCTTATTAGAGAGGGAAGAGGTATTTCAAAATACCCTTTGGTTCTGTCTCTTACCATTGCATCTGAGTTCTGAAGAACAACTTCTTTGAAGGCACTTGTCGAGCAGAGCAAGTCATAGAGTTTTATAAAGTTCTCTTCTTGCCCCTCCAAAGTTAGATAAGGGACATTTGTCCTAGATAGATGTATATATGTATGTGTGTTTATTTGTGCCTTATATATGTTTCCCCCTTATCCTAATTTAAACAGTAACTTCCCCATTTCAGGCCACTGTCACCTCTTGCCTGTATTATAAGCCTACTAATTTACTTCCCAGAATCTAAGATCTCTCCTTTCCAATCCATCCTTATCACAGATGGCAAATTAATATCCCCTCTGGTCAGGTTACTACTACTGGGGAATAATCAGTGGACCATCTTTACCTCTAGGATGAGAATAAAGCCTAACCTTTTGATTTTGATACTTAAAGCATTTTATAATATGGCCTCAACAATTTTTTCCAAAGTCATCTGACCTAACTCCCCCTTATGCACTCTGTTAGTCACAACCTAATATGCTAGCTGTTACATATTGGATAGCTTCCCTCTCCAGTCTTTGCATAGGTTTTGCCTCATGCCTGGGAGTCTTTCCTTTCCCATTTCCACCCCAAAGAATCTTTAGCTTCCTTCAAATGACAGTTCAGGCACAATCTTCTGTAGGAGAGCTTTTATGATCTTCCCAATCGTTAATTCTTCCATCCCAGAAACTATGTTAACTTCAGAGTTAAACATAAAATCCTCTGTTTGGTTTTTAAAACCCTTCCTAACTTGGTCCCTTTCTCCTTTTCCAGTTCCCTCACACTTTACATACTTCATCTAGTGACAGTGGCTTCTGTTCAGATCCTCAAATATGGTACTCTGGGCATTTTCACTCTGAGCATATGGCACTGGATGTATTCATTCATTATCTCTCCTTCATACCTGGAAGTCTCTCTCTTTTCTCATCTCTGTCAACTAGATTTCTTGCAGTTTTAACTTCTACATGAAGCCTTTCCCAGTTCTCCTCAATCTCAATATTTTCCCTCTGAGAGTACCACTAATTTGTCCTGTGTATTTCTCATTTGTTTTCTTTTATTTTACTTTTAATTTATGGAATAAAACAAGAATTTCCATAAAATAGTACAATAAAAAAGATGATTGAACACAAACCTTCAAATCTACTATGCACAACTTGCTATTGTTTTCAAATGTACAACAAATATACATATATATGTAAAATTATTCTGTGCATACTACTAGTTATCATTGTTTCTCTGGGTGCAGATAGCATCTTCCTTCATATGTCCTTTATAGTTAATCTGGTTATTTATAATAGTCAAAGCAACTTATTCATTCAAAGTTATCCTTAAAACAAAATTGATAGGGGCAGCTAGGTGTCACAGTGGATAGAACACCAACCCTGAAGTCAAGAAGACCTGAGCTGAAAGCAGACCTCAGATACTTGACATGACTAGCAATGTGATCCTGGGCAAGTCACTTCCCCCTGATTGCCTTGCAAAAAAAAGAAAAAAAAAGTTTAAAAAAATCCAATATTGGATATCAGGGATAGAGTCAAGATGGTGGAGTAGAAACAGGACTTTCACCAGGCTCTGGCTTCCACCTCCTCCAATTCATGTAAAATAAATGACTCTAGACAAACTTTGGAGCCACTGAATCCACAAAATGACAAATAGAAGCTAACCACCCACTGAAGACAGTCCATCAGGCTAGCAGGAAAGGGCCAGCTCAATAATTGGGGAGCTAAGCCCAGCCCCACTTGAGTCAGACATTTTAGCCTGAGGGTGAGTACAACCAGGCCCTGGCTGGAGGGACTTCAGATCACCAGCAGCTGTTGTGGTTTCCAGAATAATCAACCCATAGATGCCAAGGACAAAGTGGGAAGTCAGTGTAGACTTTGTGGGAACAGGGAATTTGGGAGTGTGGTCTGGCCTCTGCCCCTGGGCCAAGAAGCAGTTGAGGCTCCACAGGCCTGAAGCCACCTGCAACATGGCAGCTGCAGGGCCCCAGGCCTGTAGATTGTAGGGGGACCAGGCAAACAGTCTAAGGGGTAATCACTCTTGCTTTAAACTGCTTGCATCTGGATCACTGTCCTGAGTGGAGGTCCTGGGGTACATGAACATTTTGCCAGAGAGCATGTGGAAGCTTCAGAGAGGGCACCCATCTAATAGCTTCAGCAGCTGAGAAAACCCCAGCAATTGGGATAAAGCTCCCCTTCCTGGTAGCAGAGTTCTACTGTGGCAAAAGGCTCAAAAGTCAAGTAATTGAGTGGCAACATGAGCAAGCAAAGGAAGCAAAGCAAACAGAGAAATTCAACATTGGACACCTATTTGGGGGAACAAAAAGGATCAAAGCATGGAACAAGAGGAAGATTGCTAAGTCAGAACTCCTGCACCAAAAGCTTCCAAGAAAAATGTGAGCTTGTTACAGGCCATAGAGAAGCTTAAAAAGGATTTTGAAAAACAAATAAGAGAAGTGGAGGAAAAATTGGGAAGAGAAATGAGAAGGATGCAGGAAAATTGTGAAATGAGAGTAAACAACCTGACTGAAGAAAATAACACCTTAAAAATAGACTAACCCAGATGGCAAAAGAGGCTCAAAAAGGCAATGAGGAGAAGATTGCCTTAAAAAATTGAATTTTCCAGATAGAAAAAGAATCTCAAAAGCTCACTGAAGAGAATCATTCCTTCAGAATTAGACTGGAGCAAATGGAATCTAATGACTTTATGAGAAATCAAGATACTATTAAACAGATCCAAACAAATGAATAAAAGAGAAGGCAATGTGACATATCTCATTGGGAAAACCACTGACCTCGAAAATAGATCCAGGAGAGATAATTTAAAAATTATTTGACTACCTGAAAGCCATGATCAAAAAAAGAACCTATGAATCATCCTTCAAGAAATTCTCAAGGAAAACTCCTGATGTTTTAGACCTAGAGGGCAAAATAGAAGTTGAAAGAACCCACCAATCACCTCCTGAAAAAGATCCCCAAAAGAAAACTACTAGGAATATGATAGCCAGGTTCCAGAGTTCCCAGATCAAGGAGAAAATATTACAAACAGTCAGGAATAAACAGTTTGAATATTGTGGAAACATAATCAGGATAATACAGGATCTGGCAGCTTCTACACTGAGGGATCAAAGGGCTTGGTATATGATATTCCAGAGGTCAAAGAGTTGGGATTAAAACCAAGAATCACCTACCCAGCAAAACTGAGTATCATCTTTCAGGGGAAAATATAGTCATTCAGTGGACTAGAGGACTTTCAAGCATTCTTGATGAAAAAAACCAGAGTTGAACAGAAAATCTGACATTCAGATATAAGAAGCCAGAGAAAGGGTGGCTAGGTGGTGCAGTGAGTAGAGCACTGTCCCTGGAGTCAGGAGGACTTGAGTTCAAATCCAGCCTCTGACACTTAACACAAAAACTACCCATGTGACCTTGGGCAAGTCACTTAACCCCAATTGCCTTCCAAAAAGTAAAAAAAAAAAGAGCAAGAGAAGTATGAGAAGGTAAACAGGGAAAAGAAATCATAAAGAACTTTTTAAAGTTGAACTATTTACATTCATACATGGAAAAATGATAACTGTAACCTATGAAACTTTTCTCAGTATGAGAATAGTTGAAGGGAAAAGAAAGGTGTATATACATATACATATATATGTACATATATGGATATACATATGTATACATACATATGTGTCTATATAGGAGGATATATGGTATGAATACCCATGTGAGTATGTGTATGTGTACAGGCATATGTAGACAGAAGGAGCAGGACAAATTTAATAGGAAGGGATGATACTTAAAAGGTGAAATTAAGAGATGAGAGAGGGATATAATGAGAGGAGATGGGGGGAGACAGAATGGGGTAAATGATCTCATATAGAAGAGCCAAGGTTACAATGGAGGGGAAGAACAGGAAGGCAAAAGGGAATGAGTCAACCTTATTCTTACTGAACTTGGCTTAGGGAGGGAATGACATACATACTAAATAGGGTATCTCACCCTACAGGAGAATAAGGGAGAACGGGATGAGAAGGGGGATAATGGAATATATAATGGAAGGGTGGGGTTAGGAAAGTTGGAAGCACCCACTTTTGGAAAGGGACAGGATCAAAGTAGAGAATAGAACAAGTGGGGGTGGTATAGGGTGGAGGGAAATATAATCAGTCTTTCACAATATATCCACTATGGAAATGTTTTGGATAGCTACACATGTAAAACCTATATTGAATTGCTTATCTTCCCAGTAAGGGTGGGTGATGTGGGATAAAATGAAAGAATCTGGAATTCAAATTTTTCAAATCAAATGTTTAAAAAATATATATATATATATGTATATATATATGTGTATGTATCATCATCATCATTATTATTTTACATGTAACTGAGATATGAGATATGCAGGTACTTGGGTATAGATATCCACCATGCCCTAATGGAAAGTTGGAGGGGGTATGGAGGAAGATATGGGATAGAGCAGATTAGGGGAGGAGATATTTAGTGAGATCGCTGTTTTGGGGTAGTGGGTAGAAAAAGAAAAAATGGGAAGAAAACTTGTAACTCAAGATCTTGTGGAAGTGAATGATGTAAACTAAAAAATAAAAAAAGGCAGAAAATAATATTAAAAAAAAACAATATTATTGTTACTATATATAATGATTCTCTTTGTTCTGCTCATTTCACTCTTTTTTATTTCATGCAAGTCTTTCCATGTTTTTTCTAAAATCATTGAGTCAATAATTTCTTATAGCACAATAATATTCCATCACAATAATAACTTGTTCAGGCATTCCCCAATTGATGGACATTCCTGAAATTTACAGTTCTTTGCCACTACAATAAACCATTTTAGACTATATAGGATTTTTCCACCCTTCTTTAGTTATCTTTGTAAATAAAGTAAGTAGTGGTAATGCTAGGTCAAAGAGTATAGATAGTTTAATAACTCATTGGGCATAGTACCAGATTGTTCTACAGATTGGTTGGATCAATTCATAATTCCACCAAAAAATGAATGTGTCCCACGTTTTCCACATCTTCTCTAATATTTGTCCCTTTCTCCTTCTATCATTTTAGCCAATCTAGTAAATGTAAAATGAAATTTCAACATTGTTTTAATCTGCATTTCTCCAATCGATCACAATTTATAACTTTTTAATATGACTATAAATTGTTTTGATTTCTTTATTGGAAAACTGGCTGTTCATATTCTTTGACCATTTCTCAACTGGATAATGACTTGTATTCTTATAGATTAGATAAAGTTCATTATATATTTTAGATATAAGACCTTTATCTGATATACTCCCTATAAATTCCCCCCAAATTTTCTGTTTCCTTCTAATCTTGACTATGTATGTTTTATTTGTACAAACGCTTTTCAGTTTAATGTAATTGAAATTATTCATGTTATACCTTGCTTTGTTCTCTATCTCTTGTTTACTCATAAATTGTGCAGCCATCCACATATCTCATAAGTATTATTTTCCATTTTCTTCTAATTTTCTTATAAAATCTCTCTTTATATCTAGGCCATGTATGTGTTTTGGCCTTTTCCTTGTAAATGGCATGATAGATTGGTCCATTCCCAGTTTCTGCTATATTGCCTTTCAGTTTCTCCACAATTTTTGTTTTTTTTTTTTTACCAAATAATGAATTATTATGCCAAAATCTTAAGTCTTTATACTTGTTATATACAAGATTATTGTTTATTTGCTGCTGTAAATTGTATGTCTACTCTATTCCATTAATCTACCTTTCTATTGCTTAATAAATATCAGATGGTTTTGATAATTTCTGCCTATAGTTTGATATCTGGTACTGCTAAAAGTCCTTCCTTTACATTTTTTTTCATTATTTCCTTTGATAATCTTGATTGTTTTGTTTATCCAAATGAATTTTACTATTTTTTTCTGATTCAGTAAACAATAATTTTGGCAATTTAATTAGCATGACATTTATTGTATAAGTTAGTTTAGGTAAAATTGTCGTTCTTATTTTATAATGGCCCTGCCCACCCATGAACAGTTAATATCTCTCCAACTATTTAAATCTGATTTTTTTATATAAAAAGTTTTTTAAAAATAATATTGTTCTTATAACTCTTGCATTTATTTTGGCAAGTGTATTCCCAAATATTTTATACTGTCTAGAGTCATTTTAAATGGGGGATATCTTTTTTTCAACTTTCTCTTCTTGCAGAGTTTTGTTTGTGATATATAAGAATGTTGATGATTTGCATGGAATTAATTTATATCCTGCTACTCTGCTAAAATTATTAATTGTTTCATCTAATTTTTTAGTTGATTCTTTGGGATGTTCCAAACATATCAATATATATAGTCTGGGAAAAAAAAGATAGTTTTATCACCTCATTACCTATTCTGTTTCTTTCAATTTCTTTTTCTTCTCTTCTTACTAGAATTTCCAATACAATATTGAATAATATTAATGGCAGTGGTAATCCTTGTTACACACCTGATCTTACATGGAAGTCCTCTAATTTATCCCATTACAAATAATGATTGCTAATGGTTTTAGATAAGTGCTTTTTATCAATTTAAGGAAAAATCCATTTATACCAATACTTTCAAGTATTTCTAATAGAGAGAGTGTTGGACTTTATCAAAAACTTTTTCTTAATCTATTGATGTGATCATTTTAAAATTTTTATTATTGATCTAATCAATTATGTTAATAGTTTTCCTTATGTTAATCCATCCTTGCATTCCTGGTATAAATCCCACTTGATTATACTATATAATCTTTGTAATATATTCTTGTAATCTTTTAGCTAGTATTTTATTTAGGATTTTTTTTACATCCATATTCATTAATGAAATTTATTTATAATTTCTTTTTCTGTTTTTACTCTTCCTGGTTTAGATATCAGTATTCTTTATTTGTACGTGGTTGTTTACACTTTGCCTTTGCCATTAAACTGTGAGCTCCCTGAGGAAGGGACTGTTTTAGTTTAGTTTTTCTTTCTTTGCACCTTATCCTTATTTCTGATGAGTACACAGTGCCTGGAACATTGTAGGTGCTTCATAAATGCTAGTCGACTAACTTAATTAGTTCTTTTAGAATGTGAGAACAGAGACATGCCTTACTTTGGGGTTTTTTTTGTTTTGTTTTTACAAAACATTCCCATTGAAAAATTACTAAAGGAAAAAGTTTTCAAAGATACCATATGAACCAATTTATGTATTTTGTTGCTATGGAACAATTTTAGGTTAAATTATAAAATATTTATATTTAATGACTTCAATACTATTTTAAATAAAATATTATAATTCCAATATTTCAATAATTCTTTCATTTTCACTGTCCTTGGTTTCTCACATTGATAAGATCTCTGTTGGAATCCCACTACCTAGAAGAGTTACAGACACACAGATAAGCCTACTACAACATGGTGACTATTTCTTATGGTCTTCTATTGCCGAGCAGACTGAAAATCCAAGGTTATTTTGAATGATAAAAATAAAACATTTTAAGAGGACTAGCTTGAGCTTTTACCTCTGGCCCCTGAGATGTAGGGAGTCTTTGGAAACAAGAAAGATTGACAAAAGATAGCAGCTCTCATCAAAGATGAGACTTCTTCAGTATATAAGCTGTGGGAGAGGATAGGTAAACCATTTTGCTGCTATGATCTAAGCTCATATATTGTGCTTTATGGGCTGAACCATGAAATGACATACCATTTGACAATTCCACAAACCGGAAAAGGAAAAGTTTTGAACAGTGAAGCAGTGAGAGATCTGGGAGGTATGTTCTTAGCTTTTTAATCCTTAACTCTGTCATTTATGGTCCTATATTCCTCATTCAACTTGGTTCCAGATACATAAGTGTTTTGAATGAGATGACTTTGATCTCTATTAGATAATTGCTGCCTTATGCTCACCCATTGAGAAAGTGTTTTTTACTGCATGTTGGAGGAAGTAAACAAGAGATTCTATTTCTAAAGCATCAAACAAACTTACATCTGCAGAATTGGTCTTGGTTCATATGTATAAGTATATGTGTATGTATGTGTGTATGTGTGTGTGCGTGTATATATAGCTTAAAGCTAGTGTTATTTGTCATGGAGAAATACTAGAAAAATTTCCCATCAGTGTAGGGATAAAGTAAGTATATTTATTTTCTCCACTATTATTCAACATAGTTTTAAAAATGCTAAGGATAGAAATTTTTAAAAGAAAAAGAAACCAAAGGTGTAAACATTGAGGAAGAGGAAACAAATATATCCTTATCAGTAAACAGTGTACTGTTTTACTTGGAAAACCCAAGGATTTTAACAACTAATTAACCATTACATGAATAATAGTTACAAAATGCCTACTATCTAACAGGCATTATGCTAGGCACCAAGAATACAGAAACAAAAATTAAAACTTCTCTGCTACTGCTTATATTATATCATATATGTATGTGTATATCTATACATGTGTACACACACACACATCACACATATATTACTATTTAGAATGGATGAATTAGAAGTGCTTGGGACAAACTGTGGAACTTGTAACTGTTTTTAGTTGGCTACTGATGAATCGAAAGAAAGTCTCACTTAATTTGAGAGTGAGGGAGCCATTATTGAGCTTTGAGAGAGCACTTTCAGTACAATGGTGAGAGATAGGAATCTGCTAGGAGTTAAGGACTGAGTGGGAAGAAGTAAGAATAGTCAAAGTCATTACTGAATGTGATGATAGACCTTCAGTGTTATAAATCTTTTGGAACCTGCAAGAGTATTTCTGATGGGTACACAGTTGGCACTCAATAAGTTCCTACTTAATTGAATTAAATAGAGAAATTCAGAACCCCACGAGTCCAATAATCTTAAGAGATTTAAATTTTTTCAGGTTACTTCAGAAGTAATTTAAGGAAGGAAAGGTGGAGCTGGAACTTCCTTAGATAATAAATTAATAAACTGTGTTTCCTGTAATATGTGAAGAAATTGGAGGTGAGGAAGTTCAGTTAAGACAATTAGTCCATGAATATTCTTCTTCCCACTTCTGCCTTAATTGTTTTAGTATTAGTTCTGGAAAGCATTTGCCTCTATAATGAAACCCCCCAAGAATTGTCTGTTTTATTTATAGCAGCAACAAATAGGCTTTGGATTAATCACTGATTACTCATGATACTACTCAGTTTGGCACTAGAGAGGAGGTTCTTGGGTCTAAGCACTGTTGCCCAAACTATATTCACAATAAAAGAACCTAGAGATGGGGAGGTTTTCCCCCTTAAAGGAGAAGCTCATAGACTTCATGGCCTGTGATGGACACTAGAGTGAATCCCTCTTCATGACCATCCTATATCCACAAAGCCTGGCCTGGGAGATCAGTGTAACCAGAAACAAACTGTAGTCCATGGTATCTTAATGTTTGGTCCCTTCAGATATTTATCTGAATGGCTAATCTCAGAACATATTTATCATCATACAATATTGTTGGTAAGTATCTGAGACCAGATTTGTACTTAGAAAGATGAGTCTTTCTAACTCCAGGCCTGGCATATCTAACTGCCCAACAACATTTTACTACAAGGAAATAAGTAGCAGACACATATAATTTGGAGTCAGGCTTCTGAATCCAAATGCAAGGCACTATGTACTTCATGATGCAGTCTCTCAGAACTTTTAAACTGAGGCCAAGAAGCACAAAGGCAGAAAAGTGGAGGGGGTAGGAATGGGAGTGAGTGAGGTGAGCACAGGAGTCCATTTGTCTAGGATTCGTTTCCAGGAAAAAGGTAAGTTCTGTTGGCAGAGCCAAGGAACTCATCAATTCAGAATCCAGGAACTATAGAAAGGGCAGCATTGGTCCAGGGTTGAGGATTAGATTTAAGCCCCAAGAAGAGTGGGGTGGTGGGGGTGGTAATGGAGAATGGAAGCAACCTGCTAGGTCAGTAATGAATAAAGATGAGAGAATTTGGGAATGGGTTTTGCAGGAAAAGCAAAAAAAGTAGATCTAGGAATGCAGACTAGAGATAACCACAAAACTGATTTGTGTAGCTCACTTTAATGCATAGATATAGTCATACAGCTACAATTTACACAGCAATTTCTACACCGTCCTATGTAATGCATCATGTATTCTTATTATTTCCGTTCTGCAGATGAAGAAACCAAGAGTGTTAAAATGACTCCACCCTCACATAGTTACATAATTAGTGAGTAGCAATGCCAGGACCCAATCCCAGGCTTCCTGGCTCTGAGTTCAGAGGGCTTGCTACTGTACCTGCTAATTGTGAGTGTCCCACAAGCTCTATCCTGGGCCCACTTCTCATATCCATTCACTAAAATTCAAGCTTATCCAGCTTTTTAAAAAAATGTATTTATTTTATTTTTAATATAGGGAATCAAGCATTTCTATAAAATAATATAATAATAAAAATTACATGTGAAACTGCAAATCTATGTACAACTTGCTATTCCTTTTAAATATATAATAAAATTATCATGTAAAGTCTTTTTCCCCTTTTTCCCTTTCCTTCCACCCCCCCACCCTGGAGATGGCTACCATTAGACACAAATATGCATATATATGTCCTTTATCTGTGTCCCCCCCATAAAGATAGCATCTTCTTTCATATGTCCTTTGTCATTAATTTGGGTGTAATGTCCACTTGCCACCCAACCCTAACCTCTGGCTCCAAGAAGCTGGAGCATGCACAGTAGCTATATCCAAGTAAAACTGTCTTGGCAGATGTGCTAAACCATATTGAGGGTAATTGACAGGTTCACACCCAACAATGAGTTAGGAGGATGTCTACGCCAAGCATGTAAAGACTAACTCCACGGGCAGAATGGATAATGAATGAAAACAGTTTGTTCCAATGGCCACCAGGGTGACTAAAGCAGGTGCTTTGGAACACTTAGAGCTTGATCAGGCACAAAAGATGGCAGTGTCATCCACTACATCCCAGACCATCTCTGGTAACAGAAGTCCCGACTTTTGTTTTGCCCCTGGAATTCAATGACTCTGGAAGAGAGGGTGAGCTAATGACTTTCTGCAATTGTGCCTCACTTAAATTCAATTTCTGCACCCTGTGATGTCATTGGTCCTCTTTGAAAAAGGACAAACAATAACAGCAATGCCCTAAGGTCTCTCCATATTGTAAGAAAACAGCTGTTGTGTTCACATGTTCAAATGGTATCCTGTGGGTCCTTGCTTCTCAAACTTTTGCTTACAAGTCCCATCTGGTGAGTTATTATTACCAGTTGTCCAAGGCACAAAATTAGCCCAAAGCAAAGAGATTTACTAAAATGATATAGTAATAGGAGTAACTATAAAACATTTGTACCATAAACCTGGGGCATAGTCTCCCACAGGTATATCACCTATGGCAAAGTGGGCACAAATTGATAGCATCACAGTAGAGAAGCACACATGTGAGAGAATGCATTTGGCCAAGACAAATCAGGCCCCCAGTATTTTAGAAATTTGATTTCCTTTCTTTCTTATCTCATAGAGTCATTGTATTCTTTCTCTTACAAATAATGTCTCTGCTCAGTTGAACTCTGTAGCTCTATTTCTCTCCACAGTTCTAGTTTTGACTGTCAGGTTTAGTTCTTTCTTGAATTCATAGCTAGGTCTCTTTTCTACTGCCAAAGGTCTCTTTTCTTAAATCTACTTTCAGTCTGGGAATGTTATTTCTCTGTTTCTGTATCTGCCTAGAGAGTGTAAATCTCTGATCCTGGTCTCAAACTGCTGAGCTCTCTGAACTGTACCCTACTTCTATGATGTCCTTTATTGGGCAAGTTCCTCTGCTACAAGATGTCATTGGCAGTGGAATTAGGCAACCCCAGCTGTCCCTAACAGAGATACTAGGGCTACATTCCTTTCTTGAGCTAGTTTGGACTCTCAAATTGTTTGATGTTCTCCAGAACCTGACAGGTTTATCTTTTTAAGTACGTATCCTGAGATATGTATAATCTTTTCCCAGTCAATGACTAGCTGCCCTTCCAATTCAATCAGAAAATTTCATTGTTGTTGTTGTTTGTCCTTCATTTTGGAAGAGGACCAATGACATCACAAGGCAATATCTTGACTCACATGTGAGGCAAAGTTGTGCAGAATCATCAGCCTCACTCTCTTTCCCTGAATCATTGCAGTCCAGTGGCAAGATGAAAGTCAAAATGACTGGTGATTGCCCAGGAAGCAGTGGATGACCTTGGCATCTTCAATGTTTGACCAAGCTCTAAGCCCTCCACAGGGCCCACTTCAGCCTCCTTCCTGGCCACTGGGACAAATTGTTCTCCTCCACACATTCTTCCTGGGGAAGTCTTCACATGCTTGAGGTATACAGCCCCCTAATTCACCAATGGGTTTGAGGCCTATCAGTTACTCTTAACCTGGTTTAACCCAGGCTTTTGTTTTGGGGTTTATGTGGTATTCAAGAAGGACTAGGACCTCGGGTGAGGGCTTGCTGAGCTCTTTTCAGGGCTGTTCATCTACTTTTGATGTCCACCCAGGGACTCAACTCTCATCTGTGGTTCTAAAAAGCTATGGCATGCACAGCAGTCACACTCCAGCATAAACCTCAGAAAATTTCATACTTCATAAAGGAATGACAGAGTTTATTCATATTCTTACACTTTGTGTATTATAATAGCTGTTATCAGCTGGTAGGGGTGGGGTGGGGAACATTTGTTGTTCTTAGGAAACCAAAAAAAGCTTTTTTTGGGTGGGGGGAGTCCACATTCTTAATTCTGGATAGCTCTCTAGTTGCTTGGTAAGAATCAAGCCTTACAATTTCAAGTGCCTCCTGGTGCTATGAACTACAGTCTCAGCAGAATCTATGTGATGGGTTTTTTTAGAAGTCCAAAAACTAGCTTTCTTCTATGAATGCCCAGGCTTATCATAGCCAGTGGGCCTGAGGATTAGATTTACCCTCAAATTCATAGTTATGTAATTTAGCAAACAGACATCATGTTACAAAATTCTCATAGATTCCTGATTGTCTTTGGTGGTTGTAAAAGTCTGCCTCAACCTAAAAACAAAAAAGGAAAGGAAAGGGAATGAATAAATCAAACTTCTTTTCTCAGAGGCAAAGTCTGGGACTATTAGGGCTCCCAACAGGGACAGAGAAACTGGGATGTCCTGGAAGTCACACCCTCACCTTCAGATAAGAAGCCAAATCTTACAGGTTGGAAATTCCTCAAAAGAACTGCAATACACAGTGCATTTTAGAAGAAAGCCTGGGCAAAAATTTCTGAAGGGTTCCTTCAATATACAGGTCATCAGAAATGTTCCCAGTGGGGGCGGCTAGGTGGCACACGTGGCCCTGGAGTCAGAAGGACCTGAGTTCGGATCCGGCCTCAGACACTTAACACACACTAACCAAAAAACCTAGCCATGTGACCTTGGGCAAGTTACTTAACCCCAATAGCCCTCAAAAAAAAAAATGTTCCCAGTGATCCCCTACAACATATAAGGGGTTCCAAAGGGAGGTTTAAATTCATCTTTCGCTAGAGACCAGGACAATTTC
The DNA here is from genome assembly GCA_011680675.1 of Gymnobelideus leadbeateri. Classification (NCBI taxonomy): domain Eukaryota; kingdom Metazoa; phylum Chordata; class Mammalia; order Diprotodontia; family Petauridae; genus Gymnobelideus; species Gymnobelideus leadbeateri. Next base: position 356,649 of record WOXC01003769.1, on the reverse strand, counting down.
AAAGAAATTAAGCTCAGAAAATGCCCAAAGATATGTAGGGCTCCCCAAAAGGGATTAAGCTCAAGTTTAAAGGTATGTCATTTTTAGACACAATCTTACTTTCTGTCATTTACATCAATTGAAACCATTCAAGTAGTTATATGAACCAAAAAAAAAAAAAAGATTGGTCAGAGTTTCTAGGCTTTCAGGAAAAGCTTATTCCATATACCTACAGTGCACAACAATCTTAGGGTCTGTCTGAACTAGAAGCAGCTAGGTGACTCAATGAACTGAACATTGGGCATGAAGAAAACCAGAGATCAAATCTGGCCTCAAACTTTTACTGACTGTGTGACCCTGAGCAAGTCACTTAACCTCTTTTTACCTCAATTTTTTTCAACTGTAAAAAGGAGATAATAGTAGCACCTACTTCCCAAGGTCACTGTGTTTGTGCTCTAAAACTATGTCCTCATTGTAAGGATCAAAAGAGATGACATTTACAAAAGCTTTGTTCTCTTCCCAGATCACAATTAATGCAAGCAGTCTAGATCTTCTCAAAAGTAAATTAATTAAAAAAAAAAAACATGGATAAGGTTGATAAGGTCCCACTATGTGCTACAGAAACACTGCTAGACCTATAACATGATAGACATTATTCCAAGGATCCCACAGTAAGTTAGAATCATATTGTGCACAGTACAACACACTTACGTTACTCATTATCAGCTTCTATACACTTAACATGTAGAGTAAAACAACCATTATCAGTAGTTAAGCATCCAAGCATGCAAAAGTTAGCTTAAATAAGCCATTCTAACTTGGAAAGGAAATATCAGAAAACTGTCTGGTTATATTCTAAAATGAAATCATCCCTATAAAATGTCAGCCCCCATGAAGGAGAGTCCCAGATGGAGCGTCTTTCCTGTGGGTCTCTGAAAATGCGTAGGGGACCCAAATATATCCACAATGGGTCCCCCAGTATGATACTCCATCTGAACTGCTTTGCCATATAGGCACTTAAATATCTGCAATTGAGTCTTGTGGGTTATGTGGGGAGTGGATAAAGAGAGGCATAACTATTCCCAAGCTTCAGAAATACCTTGTGGCTCCATATTCTAAAAACTATTATCTTGTGAGCCCCCACCCAGTTAGCTTCTCTTTAATAGTCAGCCAATAAATACAATTAGGGTACAGTGAATATAGTGTCAGGCTTGGAAGGAGGAAGACTCACCTTTGTGAGTTCAAATTTTATTTCAGATATTTACTAGCTGTGTGATCTTGGGCAAGTCATGTAATCCTGTTTGCCTCCGTTTCCTCATCTGTACAATGAGATGGAGAATGACCACTTCATTGTCTTTGCCAAGAAAACCCCAAATGGAGTCACAAAGAGTCAGATACAACTGAAAAATGACTAAATAGCAACAATTAATTCAGAATCCCCCACAGCACAAAAGCTTTTACAACTATTAGGAGTCCTAAATGGTGTAATGAATAGAGTGTTGGACTTGGAGTGAGGAAGATTTATCTTCGTGATTTCAAATCTGGCCCCAGACATTTACCAGCTATATGACCCTGGGCAAGTCACTTAAGTCTATTCACCTTAGTTTCCTCATCTGCAGAATGATCTTGAGAAGAAAATGATGAACCACTCCAGTTTTTTGCCAAGAAAATCCTTAAAAGGGGTCAGGAAGAGTCAGATATGACTGAAATGACTCAACAACAACGTCTAACTAGCTGAAAACAAAGATATTTGCTAAGACTGTATATAATTAGCAAGTCAGGATTCCCTCTGTGTGAGGGTTGAATTTGATGTCATCTGAGGTCCCATCTAATTCTCAATATTTCATGAATAGTGTCTACAAAAGCATTCCCACCATAAACTTGAGGAGCATTTACCCTGTTCCCAATGTTCTTGGGAAGAATGGTTATGAGAAGAGGTATGTCCAAAGCAGATCATTCCTTTAATATTATAGGGCCAGACTGTTCTTTCTCTTTTTGTAAAGTCTTTATGCTGTTCCCTCTTAGACAGAGAATCCCCATTGGTCAAGTTACTCAGATGGTTTCTCTGGATCTGTTCCTTTCCATATCTCATCTGTAGACTGCCAAAGCTACTTTATTTAATACATAGTCAACTGTTTTCTGTAGCCAGAGATCTTTCTCCTTAAAGTACTTCCTAACTGGTATGTATGGTGCTTCTGTTTATGAATATATCTGAAGAGTGTGGATCTCTACTTCCTACATCAAATGACTGGACTCTCCTCAACTTCTCCCTGCCAGATATGGTATCTTCTCCTGAGGGAGTAACTCCACTTCAAGATGTCATGGCCTTTGTGTGGGGGAAGGAGATACAAATCCCCTTCTCTCTGTATCCCCTTGCCCTCTAACAGAGGTACAGGAGTCACACTGCACACATCACCTCCCTGTGGCAAGCCCCCATGAACCCTCAAACTGAGTAACTATGCCTGGGGCTTGGCTGGCTTAGTTTTTTAAAAGCCTAGAGAAATATGGGCAATCTTTTCACACCCAATGGCCAGCTGCCCTTCCAATTTAATCAACCAGAGAACTTCACACTTCATGATGGGACTTAGACAGATCTTTTCACTTTGTTAGCATGTTAATACCTCCAAAGCTGCACTTGCAATTCAATCAGAGAACCTGTTCACACTTCTTAAAGGGATGACAGGCTTAGATATATCTTTGGACTTTGTTAGCATATTACTAACTCTGTTATGTGCCCCTGTAGACTGTGATTACATCAATTAATTGGGGATATGGGAAAAAATTCAATCCCATCTACCTCCACTGCATGCATCTATTGTTTTCAGTCATATTTGTATTTTTTGTATTCTCACACTCTATATTCTAACCACATTAAAATATTAGCTGTGTGCCTAACTTCCCATTCACTTTTCCACCTCTTTCCCAGAAAGGGTCCCTCATGGTCAGAACTTACTCTTTCTTCTTCTCTGTATCTCATAATCCTTATCTTTCTTCAAGGCTTAGTTCAGGTGTCAGATCCCCTGGTACCTCCTAGGTAGGTTTTACTCATTTCCTGGCATAAAACAGCTGAAATCCCCTGGTAACCTGTCAATGTTATCTAGATAACACATTTAGCCATTAGCTGCCAGTAACACTTTGTCTGGAATTATTTCATGAGATTAGAATCTCACTTGGCAGAGTCCCAAGCACAGTTAGTAACTTGAAGACTGTGTAGGTGCAAAACATCCCCAAAGTCTAGGACAAGGGGTAAGAAAAAGGAGAAAGCAACTAAATCTGGAAAGGACAAGCTCCTTCAATTGATGTTACAAGAACATTTCCCACAAATCTAAGGTGCATACACAATAAATAAGATATAGAATAATGAACCCAGAATGACATGACTATTACTATAATCAATACATAAGCATTGAGGTGTGGCTGGTGGAAATAACAGTTTTATAGATAAGTATAATAATTTCCTTGTTTGGAATTCACTGGTGCTTGCTCCTTTTTGTCATTTCTTATCTCATGTTCTTTTTTTTTAAGCTTTTTGGAGGGGGGAAGGCAGGGCAATTGGGGTTGTGACTTGACCAAGGTCACACAATCTAGTTTTTGTGTTAAGTGTCTGAGGCTGGATTTGAACTCAGGTCCTCCTTACTCCAGGGTCGGTACTCTAGTCACTGTGCCACCTATCCTCCCCATCTTATCTCATGTTCTTGAGGAAAGGAACCTGACAGGCAGCTAGGTGGCATAGTGAGTAAGAGCACCACCAGGGAGTTGGGAGGACTTCCTGGCCTCAGATACTTAACACCCACACAAAAATAACTGGCTTGTAACCTTGAGCAAGTTACTTAACCCCAATTGCTTAAAAAAAAAGTGGAAAGCAACTTGACATGGTGATTAGGGTGCTAGACTTGGAGTCAGAAAGACTTGGGTTCAAATCCTACCCTGTCACTTGTTAGGTGAATATGCATGAGCAAATTACTTAATTCAGCTATCTAAGCCTCAAGCTTCTCACCTGTAAAATATACTAAGAATTATCCCTTCCTCACAGCCTCTCTGAAGAATAGTGAGTACCAAACAGGACACGTAAAGCACTTGGCAAACCTTAAAGCGTTATGTAAATGTTAACTAAAATTACAGGGTTAAAGATGGAGGGACCTTGACATCATCTAGTTTTGATGGGGTATAGGCTCTGGGAACCCCCTTGAATCTTCCCACTTGATGAGGCATTTTCCTGAGGCCATAAACTTCTTATTATCTCTAGGCCTCAGTCTCTGTTACTCCGTTACCTAGCCTAGTCCTCCATTGTCCAGCTACTTCCCATCCTTGATCCCATCAGAATATCTAAACCCTTTGTCTGCCCATTGTCTGTCATCTCCAAGTATCCTTCAGCTATCTCCCACCCTTAATCCCATTCCTGGAGTCTTACCTGAGTTCCTCAAGATCCTTCTTAGACTCCTCCTCTAGACCCTCCCCAAACCTCTCCTCTAGACCACCCCTAGATCCTTTCCACAGTCTTTCTGTATATAAGATTCATCTTGCCTCTATTAAGGTGCTGAGATTCAATCTAGCCAGACTCAGTCTGTGTCAGATTGTTCTGACCCCGATTGTCAACACAAATGTCACAAATACTTAGGCTCCTTATGAGTCGACCCATCATAGTGAATCTTTAATAAACTTTACCTTACTTTGGCTGAGGGAAAACTTGTGTTGAATTCATTCAGCAGGACCTGGCATGGTGGTATTTTGGGGTCTCAAACACCCTTAAACACTAAACCACATTTTCACTCTCTCATTTAACAGAAGAGGAAACTGAGGCCCAGACAGAGTGTGAGGGTATATGGAAACTTAAAAATACAAAGTTTGAAAGTCATAATTTATCAGTATCTGGAAGAGAAGTTTGTCAGATTCTAGATCATTGCACAGTGATTGAGGCAGAAGTACCCCTAGAAGAGAGGAGGCTACCAATATCTGATGATATCTGATCACTTAGAAAATATAAATACTGGATTTACACTCACAGTACTCTTGTTCAAACTCCAGTATTTCTACTTACTCTCTGTATAATCTTAGGCAAGCAGGCAACTAATTTCCTCAGGTTTACCATCTGTAAATTGTGGGGGCTAGATAAGATGACCCATAAAGTCATTTCCAGATCAAAGTTTTGTTTTAATTCATTGTTCAACAAATAACTGCTGATTCACTAATTCCTAACAGTAAAGAAATGACTTTTTTCTTGCTGTAATGTTTGTTCCTTCTTTTCCACTTTTCTACTTACTGTTTCCTTACCCACCACCCACCCCTACCCCAGGGAGGAAGCAGAGATAAGAGGGAGAATGCTAGCTATCTTAATTGGGAATTATCAAAGCTAAGGAAAACAAAATCAGAGTCAATTAGAATCAGTAAAAAGAAATGCTTCTGTCAAATCTATATTGACTAGCCATTGGTCTTAACTACTCTAGTGTTACTTTTCCCTTTCCTACTCATCATAGGAGATGGGAACATGGGAGAGACATACAAAGAAGCAACATAGAAGAGGATTTAGAAGTTAGACTCAAGGGGACCTAAATAGAATAAGAAATTTAGATCATTATAAATTTTGAGCTTTTATGATCTTCTGGGTATTCAGATGGATTTCACTGCAAGTAGAAGATAAAAAAAGCCTGAAACTTGACTTGAATTCTGGGAACTCTAGTCTCAGAGAGGTAGTGTCATCTTCCTGCCCTGGTATGAACTGAGACTATGGTAAACTCTGAGCTGGGGGGTGACTTCTACCCCACCACGAGTTTCTGAACTAGAAAGAAGCAGAAAAAAGACTATCTGATATTGGCTGAGGGTGAAATGGCATTGAATATGGAGGTACAACGTTGATTGCTGGGAGAAAAAGAGAAAGTCTTTTTAGCTATTTTGTGATGGGAGTTCAGAGACTAAAGACTGGCTGTTCAGTTGCCGTGATATTGGGAAAGTTGTCACTGGCAATTAATATTAAAAGGAGACATTGGAATGGGGTCTCATGCCAGTACCAATGAAGGAACCTTACTATCCCTCAAGGGTAACTGAGGAGAGCATGTATCTGGCTGGCTTGGCTTTGTGGATGTAGCCTATTAGTGTACGTGTATGTTGGGAGAATAAATCCAGTGTCTCACTCTATTTTTTAATACAAACTTGCTTGGTGCAAATGTAAAGTGAAAGCCTCTATTCATGAGGAAACAATTGGGGGAGGAGGTAGATACAATGAATTAAAACTGCTGGCAGTAACTGTTCCTTTGAGAGTTGTGAAAAGTTTTATGTTTCTTTCCCCTTTCCAGTGCTTGTAATGGGAAAGTGATTTCTGCATAGTTTTTTCTCTATTTGTTTAAGCTTTTTCTATTCACTAATTTTGTCTCCAAGAAACTGATTAATCATAGTGATCTGTGACTCACATTTGTTAATTAATTACATGGAGGGAGAGGAGGGTATAATGGAGGACACTAGTGGCTAGCTTGGTATATACAGGAATAAAAGGGTCAGAGGATTATATCCATCTCTAGAATTCTAGGACTTTTTTCACTACCTAGGGATTGAGCTGATTTAGAAATAATTGTGTGGTTTTGATTTTGCTAATGATTTTTAAAAGCCCCTAAATAGCAGAAAGAGACAAACCACATGATTGGAGACCATGTGCCCATTAGCTAATGGAGTCATTGGGAAGTCAGATTCAGGTGGCTAAAGCTCAGGTCTTTCAGTAAAGCATCCATCTCCAAACTGAGGGTAAGGTAGAAGCCTGGACCAAGGGAAAAATATGTCTCCTGGGTCATCCAACTGTGGAGAGATGTATTCCTAAGGGGAAAAGAAAACTAGAAGGAGTCCTTCCTTTTGCTTTCTGTCCATTCTAAGACTCCATACCTTGCCAGATAGTGACACCTGCTGGTTACAGTACCTTAAAAAAATTACCCCTTCCCCCAATCCCCTAATAAATCATTTTGTTTTATTTTACCTTACTAATCCTTACTGTGTCCCTGCAGATTTAATGGAAGCAACATGCATAGTGGGGGAGGGGGAATAAACAAAGACCAGACCCACTTAAAGTCAAGAGGATTGGGTTCTCAGAAATATATTAACTGCTGACTGTGAACAGGTTAATTAACCTCTCTGGGTCTTAGCTGTCTCATCTATGAAATAGGGATAATAGACTTATCTCAGAAAGATGTTGTGGGAAAAGACTTCTGCAAATGATAAAAATTATATAAATATGAAGGATGTTTCCTTCACATTTAAAGAATCAAATGAGATAATACTTGTAAAGCATTTAGCCCACTGCCTGGCAAATCATAGGTGCTTAATAAATGCTTATTCCCTTCCTCCCTTCATAACTAAAAAACAGGGGAAATTTAAGTTCTCTCAGAGACCGTTGGAAATAGTAGAAAGAAACTTTATGGACAAAGATTTGTGAGTATTCTAATTATGATAATTTTCTCACGCAAATGTCAGAATAACCTTCAACAAATATACTTAGTACTTGTGTGACTTTGGGCTAATCTTTTAACTTCTCTAGCTCTCAGTTTCCCTATCTGTAAAATTGGGCAGTTGGACTGGATAGCCTTTAAGGTTCCTTCAACCCTAAATCTGTTTTCCTATAATACTTCGATTCTTTGGGCCTCAGTTTCCTAATCTGAAAAACAAACAATTGGACCAGATCAGAAGTAGGGAACCTGTGACCTTGAGGCCACATGTGGCCTTCTAGATCCTTAAGTGTGGCCTTTTGACTAAATTCAAATTTTACAGAACAAAATCTTTGTAAAATTCTCAAGGCCTCAAGGCCTCAGGTTCCCTACCCCTGGACTAAATGATCCCTGGGGCCTATTCAGTTCTATCATCTAAAAACCTACTTAAAATTCACCATTTAGTGCAATCCAAAGCACTTGGCTTTGGTGTTGCATATATATAGTAAACACTTTCAATAAGTATCTGTTGAATGAATAATAACAATTGTAATAACTTCAATTTATATAGCACTTTAAAGTTTCCAAATCACTTTAAACACATTTCTTCACTTGAGCCTCCCTCATAACAACCCTGTGAAGAAGGTACTAAGGTGATTATAATTCTTATTTTACAGATAAGAAAATTGAGGCTTAGAGAATCATGAATTCTGCAAACAGCTATTTGGTCTCTGAGAGGACATATTCACTGAGGTGTCATGTGAAGATGGACAGTCTTGCGGCTAAGTATATCTTTTTTCATCCACCTTTGCTGCTCTCCTGCCCTCTTTCCAAATAATATTTAGGATAAACAAATAGCCCACTTTATTACCTTGGTCAGTGACGATTTTGGAGGGTTATATTTTTATGAAATAGAAAGGCTAGGCAAAGGGATATATCAGTATGTACATAGTGTGGTTCTGTAGGTATATATGAGATATGTCGGGTATGGCATGTGCATGTGTATGTGTGCTCATGAGAATACATGCATGTGGTATGTGATGTATGTACTTAGAGTACATGTAATGTGCAAGCCATGTAGAGGGTTTGGTGAAACTGCTTCCAGAAATTTGTAATGGTGTGATGGAGGGGGTCTCAATGCTCTCAATTCAGGGTACACACAGGTGTTCTGTAACTGTTTCCTGGCTGCTTGATGCTGGGTATTAAAAAATAAATAAATAAAGCCTTTTAATTAGCTGCTGAGATGGGACTAGAGCACATAAAAAATTCCATCAGAGAAACTCGACCTCTTTTTCTTTCATTCTGAATTTAAGAAATGAAACAAGCATTTTTCCCAGCAGAATAGAAAAAAAAATTACATGTGAAATTACATATCTGTTATGTACAACTTGCTTTTCTTTTTAAATATATAATAAAGTTACTATACATCTTCCCCCCCCCCCCCACCATCCCAACCTCTTTCTTACTCATGGTGATTAAGGGGGAAAGCCCTAAACTTCAGAGAGGCCTCATGTCCTTATATCCCCACCAAAGTTATCACGTATTCTGTGGACACATGGCCTTGCTGTGTCTTTTCTCTCTATTGTGGTTGTCCTTTCCTACTCTGAAGTGAGGAGTATGGGAGGCAGAACTATCCTGTGAACTTCAAAAGGTCAGAGGAGTCAGCCAAGTTTACCAGCAGCAGAGCCCAGTGAGAAGCCAGCCCTTTTTGACCAGTGCAACAGTGAATCAACCCAGCAGCCAAGACAACATGATCAAGAAATAAGGCAATGGCTGGTCCATCAGCTCTGCTAAACAGAAACAACTCAGCAATGGGAGTATGGTTTGTAGCAGCTCTCTTGAGTTTGATCCCACTCTCAAGGACGAAATTGGTAAAGAGGAGATTGGGAAGCTGGGTTGGAGTGATGTCTGTACTTTTGTTCTTGCTATATCTTCTCCATAAATACACCTTTGTGATAGGTAATTGATGTTAATTACATCATTAAGGAGCTATCAGTATTGAGGAGGTATCAACTGGAAATAATAAGTGGCACTGGTAAATTATATTGGAACAGCAGTCAGTGGTGATTAACACTAGGAAGAGCCATGTCAGAATGGCAACTCATGGCAATAGGAATAGAAGAACTTCATTACCCCCCACACGGATACCCCTGAAACCCTGAGGAATGGGTGGAGCCAACTGCATTCTGGGGATCTGCCCTAATAATGCACTGTTGGGTTGCGAGGATAAATACAGTCTTCCTATATTTATTTAATATAAACTGGCAGTATACAAATGCAAAATGACACGACCAGTCTCTTTCCCCCCCTAGGATGTGGCTCATTTATTGTGACATTTCTTGTAGCATTAAAAGATAGAGAGGATCTTGTATGATGTTGTATAGGTGCTTTATGAAAGATTAATAGAAACACCAGAATGAGAATCACACAAAAGCAAAGCTGTCTGATATAGAAGAACTCTGTCAGGACCCCTCCTTGGTATAATGAGGAAAATATATATACATATACACAGAAACCATACTATACACACATACATACACGCATATACCCTCCTATACTACACACATACTATATACACACATACATGTCATGGACATTATACACATACATACCACATATACATACATACCATATACACAATATACCCCACCCACATATATACCGTACATATATACATATATCATACACACCTCACATATATACATACCCCCACTACATACATACATACATACATATACACAGAAACCATATGACACACACACATACATGCATATACCCTCCTATACTACACATATACCATATACACACATACATGTCATGTATATTATACACATGCATACCACATATACATGCATACCATATACACAATATACCCCACCCACATATATACATATATCATACACACCTCACATATACACATACCCCTCCTACACACATGCCACATAGGGACACATACCACACACACCCATTAACACATGCACCCCACAATACACATATATACCCACACACATATACACCACACACACACACACACACACACACCCCACACTCTATACACATATATGCACATATCACATATGACACACACACACATACCCCATACTCTATACACATATATGCACATACCACATATCACACACACAAACACACACACACACACATATATACCCCACACTCTATACACATATATGCACATACCACATATCACACACACAAACACACACACACACACACACACACACACACACTCACACAGACCAGGTTTAGTCTTTCAGGTTCACTCCAAAAGGGGTCTTTCTGTGTCTCATGATCCCATTTATGGCAAAATAAACTTATGGCTTAATTTCTGTCTTGGTTTCCCCAAGTAGAGTTCATTAGGTCCCAAATTTAAGATAGTAAATGAATACTAGGTATAGGGAAGCCTTTATTTCACTCTCACAGAAAATTCTTTTTTTTTTTAAACAAATGCTTTATTAACTTCTGTTTTACATCAATCATTTCCGCCAGATTTTGAGTTACAATCATTTTCCCCCCATTATTCCCCTACCCAACCTCCCAGAATAGTAGTCCCACAAGATATCACATCCTCCAATCTGCTCTCTCCCATACCTTCTCCCATACCCCCATCAACTTTTCCATTAGAGGAAGGTGAGTCTTTGTGTCCCAATGCCTGCACATCTTATCTCCCTATTACAAGAGAAAGAGTATTAATAATAGTATTTATATATATTTGAAACATTTAATGTTACGACCTCGAGTTTCAGATCCATTTCCTTCCTCCCTTGTCACCCATTCCTTCTTGGGAGATAAGTAATTCAGTATATGTTGTACATGTCTAGCTATGCAAAACACTATCATAGTAGATATATTGTACAAGGCTGCTTATAATTCCCTCCCACTCATCCCACCCCCACCTGGTCCATTCCCTACATAATCCTGTCCCTCTTCTATAGTGGGTACTTCCAACCTCCCCTCCCCCCAAGGATGCCCTCCCATCCATCATCCCTCCTCTCATCCCCTTCCCCCTATCCTGCTGCAGGTTGAGATATCCCATTTAGTATGTATGTCATTTTCTCCCTGAACCAAATTCAATGTGAATATGGTTTTGCCTTTTTAGCCTTCCTTATTCTCCCCCTCCTTTGCAACCACTTCCCCTTGCTTTTTCTACATGGGATAGTTTACCCTACCCTGTCTCTCCCCATCTCCTCTTGCCACTTTCCTCTCTCACCTCATAATTTCATCCCTTGAGTATTCTCCCTTCCCAACAAATTCAACCTATGCCCCCTATCCATATATAACTGTAACCATATACACACACATTCACATATGTATTCATATGACCACACCCCTTCTTCCATTATTTTCATAGTGAGAAAGATATCATCAGTCACAGTTATTGCTTTTCCATATAGGAATGTAAATAGTTCAACTTTGATAAGTTCCTTTTGATTTCTTTTCCCTGATTACCTTCTCAGGCATCTCTTCCTTCTGGTGTCTGGATGTCAAATTTTCTATTCAACTCTGGTTTTTTCCTCAAGAATGCTTGAAAGTCCTCTGTTCCACTGAATGACCATATTTTCCCCTGAAACAAAATACTCAGTTTTGTTGGGTAGGTGACCCTTGGGTTCATTCCCAGCTCTTTTGCCCTCTGGAATATCATATTCCATGCCCTTTGATCCCTCAGTGTAGAAGCTGCCAGGTCCTGAGCTATTCTGATTGTGTTTCCACAATATTGAAATTGTTTCTTCCTGGCTGCTTGTAGTATTTTCTCCTTATCTGGGGATTCTGGAACCTGGCTATAATATTCCTGGGAGTTTTCTTTTAGGGATCTTTTTCAGGAGGTGATCGGTGGATTCTTTCAACCTCTATTTTGCCCTCTGGATCTAAAACATCAGGGCAATTTTCCTTGAGAATTTCTTGAAGGGTGATTTCTAAGTTCTTTCTTTGATCATGGCTTTCAGGTAGTCCAATAATTTTTAAATTATCTCTCCTGGATCTATTTTCCAGGTCAATGGTTTTTCCCATGAGATATTTCACATTGCCTTCTATTCTTCCATTTGTTTGGATCTGTTTAACAGCATCTTGATTTCTCATAAAGTCACTAGCTTCATTTGCTCCAGTCTAACTCTGAAGGAATGAATCTCCTCAGTGAACTTTTGAGATTCTTTTTCCATCTGGCAAATTCGACTTTTTAAGGCATTCTTCTCCTCATTGCCCTTTGGGCCTCCTTTGCCATTTGAGTTAGTCTATTTTTTAAGGTGTTGTTTTCCTCAGTCAGGCTGTTGACCTCATTTCATACTTTTCCTGCATCCTTCTCATTTCTCTTTCCAATTTTTCCTCCACTTCTCTTATTTGATTTTTAAAGTCCTTCTTAAGGTCCTCTATGGCCTGCAACCTGCTCATGTTTTCCCCTGGGGCTTTTGGAGCAGGACTTCTGACCTCACAGTCCTTTTCCCGCTCTATGCCCCCAAAATAGGCGTCTAGGGTTGCATTTTTCTGTTTCCTTTGCCTTGGCATGTTGCCACTTAATTGCTTGACTTTTGGGCTTGTTGCCACACTATGGCTTTAAGGCCAGCTAGAGGAATTTTCGTCCCGAACGTGGGGGGGGCAACTTCCGTTTCTGGCAAGCTGTAAACCCACCCACAACTTCCACCCTAGATCACAATCCAGATCCAGGGAGGTTAAAGCAAGAGCGATTACCCCCCCAAGACTGATCGGTGGATCCCCCCACGATTTGTAGGCTGGGAGCCAGAGCTGCCTCTGAAAACTACAAGATGGCGTGTCTCCTCAGCAGCTTCTAGCCCCCAGGGGAGGGAGCTGACGCATTCCCCAAATACAGGTCCCAAAGTCCATAGGACACTAACCTCTTACTTTGTCCTAGGCATGTCTATGTTGATAATTCTTGAGTCGCCACAGCTCCTGGTGTTCTGGGTTTCCTCCAGCCGGCTGCTGGCCCTGCCGCCCTGGGGCTAAAACCTCGGCTCACTCGGACCTGGGCTCGGCTTGGCTCGGCTCCTGCGCTCTGCACTCTGCGAGCTGCCGGCTCCCAGACCGCTGTGCTGGTCCTTCCTGCAGGGCTGCTGGGCTGTCCTCAGCGGGAGGTTAGCTTCTCTGTGTCGTTCTGTGGGTGCTGGGGCTCCAGAAGTTGTTCACAGTCCTTTTTTACATAGTTTGTGGGGAATCTGGGGGCAGAGAGGCTTGGAAGAGCTGTTTCTACTCTGCCATCTTCCAGAAAATTCTTAAGATTCAAAGGACTCATAGTAACTCATGAACCTATTAAAAAACACACAAAGAACACCAATAGTCCATTAGACTCCTTATCCCCAGAAGGTAAACCCACTTTAGGAGCTGCTGAACAAGAATTCCCTTTCACGGCAGACCTGAGCTGACCCAGAAAATTTGCAAATAACAAGAAGAGTTGGTAGACCTCCGGAATCACCCACATAATGTGGCTCTAGTCCTCCACATACAGGGACCATTTTGGCAGCACTTTTCCTACTCCAAGACACACAGTGTTAAGAAAACCTTCTCTCTCTAGGAGGCAGCTATAGAATTTGGGAATCCTAAAATGTTCTATTGCCTATAATGCAAACCTGAAAGTTGGGATATTAATTCTTAGGTTTTCTCTTTTCAAGCTGCATATAAACAAATGTCTACTCTCTGCTTCCTCAGTAACTCTATTAACACCCCAACTGCTGCCTCATCTTGGTCAGGAAAAGTCCATTCTCAGTAACTGACATGTTCTTAGAAGATGAAACTGAAAAAACTAGCTGTATGACCTTGGGCAAGTCACTTAACCCCAATTGTCCTCTAAAAAGCAGAGAAAGAAGATGAAATTGAAAGGCATATGGGACCTAAAAATTTCGAGTCCAAGTGTTGAAGTTTGGGTGCTTTAAGGATGTGCAAGACCACAAAATACTGATATACCAGGTCCTGCTGAATGAATTCAACTCAAGTGTTCTCTCAGCCAAAGTAAAGAAAAGTTTATTAAAGATTAATGGGCAGACTCTTAAGGAGCCTAAGTATTTGTAATGCTTGTATTGGATAAGCAGGCCAGAACAATCAGACACAGACTGAATCTGCCTTAGCACCTTCATGGAGGCAAGATGGATCTTATATACAGAAAGATTGTGGGAAAGATCTAGGGGTGGTCTAGAGGAGGGGTTTGGGAGGGTCTTGAGGAACTGAGGTCAGACTCCAGGAATGGGAAATAGCTGAAGGATACCAGGAGATGACAGACAATAGAGGGCTAAACTAGTCTAAGGGTAACAGATTTGGGTATAGATATTTTGATATGTCAAGGGTGGGAAGTAGCTGGACAATAGAGGGCTAGGCTAGGTTAAGAGTAACAGAGATTTGGGCCTAGAAATAATGAAAGGCTTATGGCCTCAGGCAAATGCCTCATCAAGTGGGAAGATTCTAGGAGGTTCCCAGGGCCTAAACCTTATCACTCCCCTGTCAAACAAATGGAACCCAAATTCCTTTGAGGTAAAGGACAAAGGTCTCAGTTTCTGAAAGTACTTCCCACTGGCAAGGGGCATAGAACTGTCCCTGCCTCTCTGGGTCCTGTTCAAGGAGTATACAACCTGAGGAGTCATCTGGAAGTTAATGGCTGGAACCCTGGAGGTGACAAACCTGGTAAGGAGGTTAAGCAAACAAGAGCCAAACAGACACAAAAAGAGTATAGAAAAGGACAATAGAGGGAATTAAAGATGACTATGGCAAGTCGAAAGCATAATTTGATTTATAATATGATTGATAGGGGAGTTTTTGCTGTCAGATATGCCTTTCCTTTCCGAATTGCTCCATGGGCATGTAGAACTTGGAAAGCAGAAACAATCACTGAGCCTAATTGTTTTGAAAAATAGGCAGGTCCTAAGGACTGTGTAAGGACTCCCAAAGTCTGTCCTCTCCTTTCATCAACATCTAGAGTGAAATGTTTTTCTAAATTGGGTAGAGCTAATGCTGGAGTGGTGGTCAGTTTAGTTTTCAAAGTCACAAAAGCTTTAGCCTTGTCACGACCTCACTCTAGAGGGAGTGAGTCTGGGCCTTGAGTAGAGTCATAGGGAGGTTTAGCAATAAGACCAAAATTAAGTATCCAGAGTCTACAAAACCCAGTCATATCTAAAAAAGTTCAAAGTTGTTTCTTAGTAGTTGGGATAGGGATGGACAAGATTGTCCTTTTCCTCTCAGAGGTTAAGGAGTGAGAAGTGGGAATTAGTTTGTGGCCCAGATACTTTATGGACTGGCATGCTATTATCTGGACTTTATTCAAAGAGACCCTATAGCCTCAACTACCCAAGAAATTAAGGGCTTCTATGGCACTAGCCAAAGATGCCTCCTGGGTGGGGCTAGAAATAAGAATATCATCCACCTACTGAATCAAGCTACTATCAGTTAATTTTAGGTACCTTAAATCCCTTCCCAAAGCTTGGCCAAATGAATGAAGGCTATCCTGAAACCCTTGGGGCAAGAATGTCCATATTAACTGACATGGACTTGTTTCCCCAGGAAGTATCCATTCAAAGGCAAAAAGAAAATGTGAGTCTATGTGCAGAGGTATACAGAAAAAGGCATCTTTGAGATCTACGGTGGGAAATAGGTGGACAATGGAGGGCTAGGCTAGGTTAAGAGTAACAGAGATTTGGGCCTAGCAATAACGAAAGGCTTATGACCTCAGACAAATGCCTCATTAAGGGGGTTCCCAAAGCCTAAACCCAATCACAGGAACTCCCCTATTATTTCACCTTGGCAAATACCTTCTAACCTCTATGTGCTGCTTCTTCTTTTTGTAACTAACAAAAAATTATTTTCTTTCCTTGCCTCTTCCCTCTACTTTTTAAATTTAAAAAAGAGTGAAAAAATTATGATACATATGCATAGTCAAGCAAAATAAAGTCCTGCATTGGCCATGTCAAAAAATATATGTCTCTTTCTGCATCCTGAAAATATCACCTCTCTGTTAGGAGGTAGGTAGGAGTAGTTTGGAATTATGGGTAGTCACTGCATGATGAGAATTCTTAAGTCTTTTGAAGTTGTATGTCTTTATGACATTGTTTGTACAGTTTAAATTTGTTCTGGTTTTGCTCGCTTTGCCCTCTATCAGTTCAAGGAAATCTTCCCAGATTTCTGTGAAACCCTCCTTTTCATCATTTTAAAAAACATGATAGTATTCCATTATATATATAGGCCATACTTTGTTCAACAATTTCCAAATTGATAAGCATTCACTTTGCTTCCAGTTTTGTGCAACTATAAAAAGAGCTGCTATAAGTAGTTTTGTACATATGGGTTCACTTCCTTTTTCTTTGATCTCTTTGGAGAATAGGCTCAGTAGTTGTACTTTTGTGTGCTTTTCCTGAAAGTTGTCAATAACAACTGCTGAATGTGCAAGGAGAAATCTTCTATCTTCCTTTTGCTGCTGAGTGGAAAAGGAAAAAAGGAAGTCCTGAGGAGAAATTACCCTCAAGCTGGTCTCATGGCCTCCTCTATATTGACTGTGAAGGCACAGATTTCTTCATCTTGACTTTCAGTCAAGCATTATCTAGAAGTTAGCACCTGGACAAAGAATCAATCAGAGAAATCCTCTATCCTCTCAGCAATACAGCAGCATGCATGCCTCCCCTCTTTAGGAAGGGTGCCCTTTTGAGCTCATATTTTAATTCTTTCAAATTAAAGTTTTACCCTGCAATCAACTCAAATTGATTAGGATCATAGACTCAAAGATTTCAAGATGGAGAGGATTTTAGAGGTTATTGAACCCAATCCCATCATTTTACAGATGAAGAGACAAAAGCCCATAGAAGTGACTTGCATTGGATCACACAGCTGTGGCAAGATTTGAGTCCAGATCTTCTCGGCTCAAAGTTCAGGGCTCTAACCATTACTATGCCACTCCTATATCAACCCTACCCTTCTGCTACTCCTAATGATGAGGTACAGGCTCTGGGAACCCCCTTGAACTCTGATTGAATCTTCTCATTTGATGAGGCATTTGCCTGAGGCCATAAGCCTTTCACTGTGGCTGGGCCCAAAACTCTGTTACTAGCCTAGCCCTCCTTTGTCCAGCTACCTCCTCCACTTAATCTTTCATTACTGGAGTCTGACCTCATTTGATTCCTCCTGAAGACCCTCCCCAAACTTATCCTCTAGACCACCCCTAGATTCCTCCCACAACCTTTCTGTATATAAGACCCTATCTTGCCTCTATGAGGTGGGAGAGCACCAGAGAATGAACTAATGCAGACTCACTCTGCATCAGATTATTCTGGTCCAGTACAAATGTCACAGATACTGAGGCTCCTTAAAAGAGTCTACCCAATATGACAAACTTTTAATAAACTTTGTTTCACTTTGGCTGAGAGGAGACTTGAGTTGAATTCATTTGGCAGGAGAGGGTGTATTGGTATTTTGGGGTCTTGAGCACCCCTAGCCCTATACCTCATCAGTATGATCATATCCACTTAGAACAGTAAAATCACTGAACCTGAGGAAGACAAAGATATGCTATCAACAACACTGTCAGATCTCAGCCTTCCCTCATAGAATACTTCAATACAATTACTTGTTTACAAAGCCCAAATTGACTTTCTAAGGAAACAGTTTTGGTTAGTTAGCTTATTCATTTGGAAGGAAAGAAGTAAAGAGGACACTGCTCACTTTCGAAAGTTAATGTGGCAAATACTATACTAATTTCCCATTAACATTAGGGGAAATGGAGACTCAATGGTTCTCTTCTGAATTGGGACTGTAGCAACACTTCATTGGACTGGTTCAGTCTTCTTTTCACTGAGCTAAATCTACCTCCCTCCTCCTCTCTCTCTCTCTCTCTCTCTCTCTCTCTCTCTCTCTCTCTCTCTCTCTCTCTCTCTCACACACACACACACACACACACACACACACACACACCACACTCCTTTTCATCTTTCTTTATGGGAGTTAATTGTCCTTTCCTTTGGGTCATTGTTAACTTTTCCTGAGACTACCATAAACTTCCTCACGCTGCTTTTAAGATTCCAAGAGTAGAATAGATTTCTCCCAAACTCAAGTGAAAGTCACTGGGTCAGCCTTTCACATTGTCAGAATATCCTACCTACCTGAGGAATTCAGGAAATGCAATCAAACCAGTCTCATTCATTTATTTATCTTACAAATGTTTTTAAGTGCCTGTTTACTATGCTAAGCACCTAGAGAGATAGGCACCAGGTTCAGATAAAGCCTGGTCCTGAAACCACAAAAACATTACTGTCAGGGGCGGCTAGGTGGCGCAGTGAATAGAGCGCCGGCCCTGGAATCAGAAGGACCTGAGTTCAGAGCCGGCCTCTGACACTTAATCCGCACAAACAAAAACCTAGCCGTGTAACCTTGGGCAAGTTACTTAACCCCAATTGCCCTAAAGGGGCGGCTAGGTGGTGCAGTGAGTAAGAGCGCCGGCCTCGGAGTTTGGATGACCTGAGATCAGATCCGGCCTCAGAAAATGAGCACCCACGCATAAATCAAATGACTAGCCGTGTAACCTTGAGCAAGTTACTTAACCCCAATTGCTTTAAAAAAAAAAAAAAACATTACTGTCCTTTGGGAGATAAGATAATGCAATATATATATATATATAATATGGGGTATTTACCAAAAAGGGTTTGAAGTATTTTGGGGAAAAGGGAGGTGAGAAGGAGAAAATTTGATTGCTTTACTTGAAAAAAAAAAATATCTGAAATCATCTAAGAAAAGGAAAAAAAAAACAGTATGAACATGGCATAGTCCCAGAGAATGTCCTGGAGTAATGTAGTTATGGGCAGAAGTATTCAGAAAAGACTTTCTGGAAGAGTAGGCATTTGAGTGGGATTTTAAAGAATTTACTAAGTTGGGAAGGCAGGACTTTTTTTTGCCCAAAATAAGACACTTGAGGATAAATTATTTCGAAAAGGAACAGAGGTTCAGGGTGAGAGGTTCCTCAATGGGGCAGGCCCATGGGTAGCATAAGAACACTGGAGTACCAGGTACCAAATGCAAATTGTTCCCACTTTCCAATTGTGATTGAGGCTAGACCTTCCTCGAGCCCTTTCCTCTCTCTTACTTTGCTGTTTTCAAAAAGAATACCCAGGAAGGAGCCAGAAAAAAGAAAATACCTACCTGGTATAGTATACCACAGTCAAGCCTAGGCATATTTCCTAGTTTTGACTGGGCCCTGGCAGGTAGAGAGGACTTTTTAAGATGGAAGTCCCTAGACTGTGCAATAGATGTGGTTATGAAGCATGGAGGAATTAGGGGAAGCTGCTGACCAATAGCCCCTTTCACATTGACAGCTAATGTAGAAAAATGTCCTTGTTTCATGCATAATGAAAAATTTTGTACTAGTGACCCAGTCCCTAGCATCCTCCTGATCCTATAAAAAGCATCCAGCAAAGCAACTTCTCACCTCAGTCCTATGAAACTTTCCACTCCTCTCTGGTTGCACAAGCCACCACTTAAACATTGTCTCAATAGAACAAAAGGGAGTAGAGGAAAAGTCTTGGAACCTGTCTGAACTCACCTAAGCTAGAAATAGAGCCGGAATACCGTGTTTGGGGGCTATACCTTTGATTAAATAAATGAACTTTTTAAAAAATATATTCTCTAATTGTAATGGATCAGATATTTGTATCACCTTGCTACCTGATATTAGGACAGATGATATTGATGTCTAGGATTAAATATAAGGTCCTTAGTCCGGCGTTGAATGCTCTTTTCAGCCTGACTCCTTGCTACCTTTCCACTCCCTTCCACAAACTCTACAATCCAAACATACTGTCCAATTTCTTGTCTTTCATGTATGACACTGTATCTCCAGTTTCCACACCTTTGCCTACACTCTACCCCAAGCCTGGAATGCTCTCTCCTCACCTCCTCCTTTTAGAGTCCTTGGCTTACTTCAAGACACAACTCAAATGCCACTATCTGAAGAAGGCCTTTCCCAGTGTCCCAGCTGTTAGGGCTTTCGCCTTTAGTTGTTTTTCAGTAGTTATTATTTTTTATCCTTCACAAAGATACTGGAGTGGTTTGCCATTTCCTTCTTCAGCTCATTTTGCAGATGAGGAATTGAGGCAAGCAGGGTTAATAGTGACTTGCCCAAGGTCACACAGCTAGTAAGCATCTGAGGTTGGATTTAAACTCATGAATATGACTTCCTGATTGCAAGCCCACTGCTTTTTCCACTGTACCATCTAGCTGCACCTAGTATCTACTCTGCATATATCTTGTATGTGACGTTTACATGTTGCCTTCCCTATCCATACATAATGTTCTTAAGGGCAGAGACTATTTTCACCTTTCCTTGTATTCCCAGTGCCTGGCACGTAGAAATAAATAAATGAATGAATAAATAAATGAATAAATAAATAAATAAGTTAATTAATAAATACATGGTAGTTGATTGATTCTTACATCCATGCCCCCTAATTTGAATGTATCTTGGCACTATGCAGCATTTGGCTTAGCCAGGAGCATTGGGGAAGCCTTACTCATAGATGCTAAAGTAATTGTGATCCAGTAGGGGGTGGTAAGAGTTAGGAGTCAGGTTGTTATACTGTTCCCCTTGCCTCTAGCATTATTTACCTCAATCCTTCTAAAAAAAAAGGCTGAAATGTCCTCCTGGATTGTAGAAAGGGCTCTTATAGGTAATTTAGTCCAACATCTTGATTTTGTAGATGATGAAACCAAGTCATAAAGAGATTAAATGATTTGTCCAAGATTACATAAACTATGGATTTGGATCCAGGTCATCTGGTTCCAAATCCATCACTGCTGATAATTAATGGAAAACATACTATATTTAGCTTGAGATTTAGGGCATCCATTTCTTAGATAGAACAGTTTCTATTCTTTGTTCTAAAGAGCTTAGTGCCTAGGGTTCCAAAGTAAGACTAAGGGAAAGGAGACAGTCATTCCATAAGGTTAAATGCAGAGATCTATTTTCCTTAGGGAAGTATTTTGCTGATCCATGACTGGAGCAGCTGCTCTATCAAAAGTTTTTTTTCTTTTTTTCTTTTAAGGCTCTGCTTGGGACTAAGGGAGCATGGGCAGAAACTATTCTTATGAAGAAGAGAACAGCACCATAGCCAAGGACATCAGCAAAAACTAGCAGCTGGAGTCACTGAAAAATTCCACCACCATGTGCCCTCTGGGGCAATGCGTGTCAGTGGATGCTAGGCATCCAGAAGAGTGGCAACAGACATAGCAGAATTCAGCAGAGACTATGCCTCCAGTGGAGCAGTTTGCAGCTGGGATGTACCCTATCAATACCATGCATTTGGTGGGAAGGAGCAAGGAGCAGAACTGGTGGGAACAGTGTAATCACATCCATAGAAGACAGCAATAGCTCTGTAATATTAAAGGCATGAGTTGCCACCTCCACATGCATATCTTCATCCCATGTTCCCTAAATGCATGCTTCTCCCTGAATGGACATTAGCCACATGTATTCTTATGCTCACATGGTAGATAGCTAGCTAGCTAGATAGATAGCTATACATTTGGATAGGCAAGTGTGCCCCATATTTGTTGGGAGGATGGGATGATTTGTGGTTATTTTTCTTTCAATACTACATTTTCATTAAACACCTTTCCTTTGTGTTGATTGTGTCCTCTGGTTGACTATTCAAGGTAAATGCTTTGGCAGGAACTTGTGATTGCAGACCTTCAGAATAACTTGTCTGCCCTGCCCTGTCTGTTGGGGGAGGGAGTCCCCGTCTACTTCCGCAGATAAGTGTACTCCAAATTAGAACATGATCAATGCATAGGAGAAGTATAAGTACAGAGTTATGAGATCATCTTCTGTCCACTGCAGGAGAGGAGCTATTCCTGATGCCTTCCCAGCTATGAAAGGGGGTGGGGGAGGAAGCCAAACATCCTTAAGGAGGCTTCTGTATTCAAGCAGAAAGACACAGACATGCACACAGCAAATTAGGAACAGACGGCTCAGATCAGCTGAGCGACCAGCCAGAGACATGATCGATGACTCAGCGCCAACCAAGGAGACTTGTGAAGAGGAGTCCCCCACAAGGGATCATGGTATGTCATACTATCCCCAATTGAAGGACTCAAAAGGGTGTCCATTAACTTTGAAGAGGACACCCAGTCCCATGAGGGGGTTAATACCACAGAGGATAAGAATAGGAGGCAAAATGGCATAGACAAATTAAACAAAAATGGCTCTTTCAAAGTATTCTCAGGGTCAGAGTATACTCAAAGAGACGAGAGTGTAGTGTACCCTAGGGGTACCACATTGTAGTGAATGTCAAATGAAATCACATAAAGTGGCATAGAAATGTTATTATTTAGCATGTGTGTATAAATGCCAAAAGGGTACCTAGCATAGTCCTAGGCATATAGGAAACACTAAAGAAAGAAGCCCTCAGAGAGTTTACAAGAAGCTTAGGCAGATCCCATATGGGAACATTTCTCCACCCCATCAATCCATAACTCTCATTTCTTAGAATTCCAGACTGAGGTAATCGTTCCTAGTTAAGTAGTGAAGGGTGACCTCGACCAGTAAAAGCAAAGTATCTGATAGTCTGACCTTGGCTCACTAATGATTTCCTCTCTCTAGGGTCAGCTAGGTGGCTCAGTGAATAGAGCACTGGTCCTGGAGTCAGGAGGACCCGAATTCAAATCTGACCTTAGACATTTAACACAAAGCTAACTGTGTGACCTTGGGCAAGTCACTTAACCCTAGTTGCCAAGCCCTCCCCCCTCCAATAGGGCAATAATAATAATTTCCTCCCTCAGAAGATAGAGGAAGCTACAAGAGGAGATCTGCTCCTCTGGATTCTGCTAAAGTTGAAGATTTCCTATTCTTTGTTGTATCCCATGTGCCTAAGGTATCTAGGGGCTCCTTAGGGATTAAACACAGCCTTACCGGTTTATATTAATATAGCAATGAGGAGGAACTGATTGGGAACTGAAAGTGAGTTGTAAACCACTATAGAACAAGAATTAAATTCATTGTAATATGATGCCTTAGACTATGAATAAACAAATTTCAAGATGTTATACATTAGTCTACTTTGTGGACAAGCGCTCCCTCCCCAACCCATCCCCCACTTGTTTGTCAAAAATCTTACCCATCATTTGAGCAGCTAGGTGGTGCAATGGATAAAGTTCTGGATCTGGAATCAGGAGCATCTGATTTCAAATCTAGCTTCAGACATTTACTAGCTGTGTGGCCCTGGGGAGGTCACTTAACCCCTGTTTGCCTCAGTTTCCTCAACTGCAAAGGTCAACATAATAACAGCACTTACCTTGTAGATCACTGTGAGGATCAAATGAAATAATATTTGTAAAGCACCTGGTGTATATAGAAGGTGCTTAATAAATGCTTCTTCCTTCTCTTTCCTGTTTGAAGTTGACTTCAAAAGCCACCTTGTCTAAGAAGCCTTCCCTGATCCCTTTCCCCTCCCCTGCAATCCCTGATGGAGATGACTCTTTTCCTTGGACTTCATGTAACGTTTTGTTATGGAATTCCTCATAGTCCTATGGAAAGCAAGCTGGGAGACAGTGATAGTTTCACTTTTGCCTTTCTGTCCCCAGCCCAGTACTGTGCCTGGTACAGAGAAGGCAATGAGCAAATGATGACTGATAGACTCATTGGTTGTAGCTCTCTAAACCATTTAGATGAAGCTTCCTTTTTTCTTTAGTGTTTTGTCCCTCTGTAATGTCCATGACATTAGAGATGATGTCTTCTCTGTACTTTGTGTGTCCCGTGGGGCCTAATGTGTGCTCTGCACACAGTCAGCACTTAATTTTTGTTGAATGAATGAGTGAATGAATGAATGAGAACACATTTATTTCACTTACTTTATTTTCTATTTTTCACAAACACCTAGAACAGTGTCTACCCCACGACAGAATAAAGGACCAAGCAATCTTCATTTAAGTTGGTGGAGGGGGGAAAGGAAATCCAGTTTACTCTCTCAATTTTAAAAGCAATTTTGGGAAAGATCTTGAAAGTCAGTTGATCAACTAGTGAAGGGGAGGGAATCAACATTTATACAGTAAGCACTATATGTCGACAAGTCACTGTGCTAAGTACTTTACAAATACTGTTTCATTTGGTCCTCATGACAATCCTGCAATATAGATGCTGTTATTATTCTTATTTTATAGTTGAGGAAACTGAGGCAGGCAGAAGTTAACTGACTTTTTTAGGGTCACACAGCAACTGATTATTTGAGGCTGAATTTGATCACAAGTCTTCCTGATTCCAGGTCCAGTGCTCAATCCACTGAGCTACCTTGTTATTATTTATTAAGCCTCAGAAAGAGTCTACAATGACCAAAAGGACAAAAAAATTAATCCTGTAAAGAAAGATAAAAAGGAGTGGAGTAAGAGGAGTGGGGAGGGCCAACTAAACTCAGGAAACTTTTCTCAGTCCCTTGCTAATGTTAATGCTTTCCCTCTGTTGGTTATTTTTAATTTCTCCTATATGTAGCTGACTGGCTTATATGTGGTCTCATCCCATTAGATTGTGAACTCCTCCAGAGTAGGGACTAATTTATGCCATTCTTTATATTCCCAATGCTTAACATAGTGCCTTGGTACACAGTAGGTACTTTAAAAATGCTTCTTGATTGACTCAGAGAAAAGAAGACTGAGGCAAGAAACTGTGTGAGCCCACCTGACAGACTGTCTGCATAGCCCAGACTTACACAACAAACATCAGGTTTCTATTTCCCCTGATGCCAAGGGATCAACCTTGGTATTGTGTCACCACGTTAAACATCAGAAGTGAGTAGCTTCCTCTCAACTTCCTGCAAAAGTAGCTGTTTCCTTAGAAAATCAACAAAAGCTGTAACCAAGCAGCAAGACTGAAGTGTTCTAAGCATGGATAAGGGTGGGGAGGGCATGACGCTTCTTGAGACTTACTGGGCCCTTGGTGGTACTCATGCTGTTTTCTTCTCCCTCTTCTTTTTCAGTGGGTCTCCCCTGTCTCTTTAACCTCTCTCCATCTCCCTACAACCACCTAACACATACCATACTCACTGGAAATTCTAGTATCAGGGCTCAGCGGGTGGGTGAGAAGGAAGTAAGAAGAGGAAAATCAAACCATGACAACCCCAAAGGCTGCAGTAATCACATTTTAACTTGAAAATTGCCTGGGAATAAACCGTATGTCAGTGTAGGCCTATGCAAATGATATGCAAATAAAATGCAAATATGAATGGCCCTTCTAACTATTTTCTACATCTGGTTCTGGCCCTTGGAGAAGAGCCCCAGGAAGAATCTGCTTTAAATTGATGGATTGAGCTTGATTCTTAGCTTCCTCCAACACCCCCTTTCCCTGCTCTGTTCTTTACTTAATGTGGGGATTAGTGGTAGAAGAGGAGGTGGGGGAAGGGAGTGAAATGCCTAGCACTGTGCCTTCCATAAAGGAACCACTCAATAAACTTGTTTCTCATTTGTGTTGAGATGAAACAGATAATAAGTGCGTTACTGAGTTACTGAGATAATCTGGTGAGTTACTGAATCTTCCCAGACGAGCCCTTTGAAGGAACAAGATGGTCCACAGACATCTTGCTTCAATTCACTGATAAACAGAAGCTTCACAAAATTACGGGATTATTGTATAGCAAGCTATCTTCTTTCCCCATAATCACTGGAGCTCCATACACAACTGACTTACTTTACCCATCAAGTCCTAGTCTCACCTTGTCCTGGTTTGACACCTCCACTCACCTATATCTTTGCCTTGATGTGCTTCTCCCATTGACCTACATCATCCTTTGTCTTCAGTTAATCTCTTGGCATCTTCTCCAGCTTCCCCCAGGCTTCGGTGCTCCTTGGAACATAGCCTTACCAATCGCCTTAGTGTGGTGTTCCTCCATATCCCAAGGTAACCACTTCTTTAGTTTCCAGTGTACCAGTTCCTTCTTCCTATCTTTGGATTAGCTGACAACTGATTACACACATAAATATGCTTTGTCCAGTTCCAAGGTACCAGCCACTGAGGCCAGCCTTCACTTTTTACCATCTGGTGGCAAAATGTGACTTCCAGAATTTTCTCTTTCCCATTTCTTTTCCTTTCTCCCCTTTCCACTCTGGCCACATACTCTGGATAGAATAATAATGTAACAAAAATAATAAAGATATCCTTTGGATACAAGTATACTGACTTGCCATCAGTAGAGTGCAAACTATTTTGCTAGGAAAAGAGAATTTGCCCTAATCTACACTCTCTTAACCATCTAATAATCATGAATATACATATGAAACCAAGGCCAGTCCAAGTAAAATTGTGAAGCAGGCAAAATATGAGTTTGAGTTCATAGAACTGTATCATGTTAGCAAGGGAAAGAGTCTCAATTAGTTCACCTCCCCACATTTCACAGATGAGGTCACTGAGGCTTAAAATAGGGAAGTGACTTATTCAAGGTCACACAGTGACTGGAATTAGAGCCAAGGTGTCTTGACTCCTAGTCAAGTGCTATACCATGTCACCATTTTTCTTTTCTTCTCTGTGTTTTCTCAGTGACTCTCTACTATAGCCCTCATATGACTACATCTTTCTCTTAGCCCTCTTGTTATGGAAAATCATGTAATAAATTATCTCATGTTAAGGTATTGTGGAAGCTTCTCTCAGCCTCAGTTTCACCATCTATAAAATGGACTTCCTTATACTACTTATCTCCTCTACTTTGTAAACCTTAAAATGCTAAAAATGCCCGGTATTCTTAGTATCCATGACTGAAAATTTTACCTCTCCCAGGAAGAATATTTTTTAAGGATTGCAGGGAAAGAAAATGCTTAGCTCAAAGGAAAAATCTCTGATAGTAAAATTCTGAGAATTAGTGGACCCCAAATGAGAAATTATGTAGATATATTTTTGAGTAGGAGGAGCAGCCTTCCCATATCCCCTGGAATCACATCGTATTGATGATTTCTGAGGCAAACCCTGTTTGTGAGGCAGATGGCCTGGGGTTAGGAGTTCAGTCTGTGGTCACAGAAGAAAGCAAAACTCTAAGCCCCATAACCTTGGAGTCATTAATAGAATCAAGACTAAAGATCAGGGATGCTGAATAGTATCTATCCTGCTCCCCTAAGGGAGCCCAGAAAACAAACCACCCCTACCCTTCCCCCACCTCCATGGAAAGCTTTCTCTTTCTCTTTCTTCTCCCCTCCCTCCCTTCTATCTTCCTTCTCCCGCCTCATTGGCAGGCTCCCACAGTTTGTCTTCTTTACAGGTAAGATCCTTCACCCCAGGAAGCAACAGCTTCTCTCAGCTCCTGTTGGTTGCATTCTCTAGTCAGCACAGGGGGTGGAGATGGAAGAAGTGGGGAGATGGTGCTATCTCCTCTTGTTCCTGATTACTCAGTCTTATATTTCTTGTGGGTATGTAGGAAGGAGTGAGTTCTGCATTAGGAAGTCTAAGAGGGTAGGGTATGCAATAGTCCCCCTGAATTTTCCCTAAAGAGACAGGGAAAAGTTCTTGCATCAAAACTGACTCCCACTGCCCACAGACCATAAATTGACTTAAGAAATGCAACCTGACAGGGGAGAAAACACCAGAAGAAAAGTCAGGAGACATGGGATCAGGTACCAGCTCTATCACTAACTAGCACTGTGACATTGGATAAGTCATTTCCCTTTTTGGAACCTCAGTTACGTCCTCTAAAAATGTGAGAATTAGACCAGCTGATCCTGAAAGTCTCTACCAGCTCTGAATCCTACACTCCTATCACAATCTGCAAAATTAGACAGTGTACACATAAACTCTGTCCCTTTATAGCAATGTGGTATAGTGGAGAGATACCTATACCGGAAGTCAGGAAATTTGGTATTTCTTAGCTGGAATATTATGAACAGCTTGCTAAAAGCTCTCTGATCCTCGATTTCCTCATCTGTAAGATGGGGACAATAATTCTTGCATGGATGACCTCATGGGGTTGTTTATGAGAAAACTGCTTTACAAACATTAGGGCCCTAATGTTTTATTTATGATTCTGTGGTTTTAAAAGTCTGAGATTCCCAAATATATACTGGGCCAGGGAAACTGGCAGGGTCAGAGGAGTTGGAAGAGATCCAGGAACCCAATTCCACTCTGAAAATTGTCTGGGATTCAAGAAGCACCAGCCCAGAGTGCTATCTGTGAACAACTAGGACTCTTCCAAGTGCCTCATCTCAAGAGATCAGAGAATGTGAGTGGGTGGGAAGTTGCTGTCATACGAAGTCTCCCAGCACCTTGTTGGCTATTTTCTGAGAGGCTGTCATTTGCATCTTCACACAGAGTCTGAGTAGCATCTCCCTGAGCTGAACCTCGCAGCCTAGCTCCTTCCGTTGCCTTGGTAATAATTCAAGCCTGGCATCATTGGTGCCTAGTGGACTTCAGGCAAACCTGAACTTTTGGTTCTTACCCAAGAAATAAAAAAAAAAAGACAAAAAACCCCAAATCTTTGGATAATTAGGCAGTGTGCTGTAGCAGGAAGAAATCGAACTTGGAAGGCAAAGTTCCAAGTTCAAGTCAGGACTTCACCACTTTCTAGATTTGGGCAAATCATTAAGAAGCTAAATCTGTTTCCTCATATGTACAATGAGAAAGAGAATATTAGCACTACCCATCTCATAGGGTTATTCTGAGGATTAAATGAGATGATGGATGTAGATCTGATGCTTTGACACCTGCGAAAGTGTTATGCAAATGTAAGGGATCTCATTAACTGTGGAGGGTGTGGCTCAGCAGAAAGAAATTGAAGTTTGCCTCTTCTATTTACAATCTGTGTGGCCTTATGTGAATCATTTTTACTACATTGAGCCTCAGTTTCTTTATCTGTAAAATGAGAGTGTTGGAGGGGCTCTGAGATCTATTCCAACTCTTAGTGTATGATCTTGGTTATTCATAGCTTGGTAGCATGGGGATATACAAGTCCTGGGAAATAGAAAGCCTTGTGTGCTCTGATTGGGGTAGCTAGGTGATACAGAGTGCTGGCCTTGAATCTGGAAGACTCACTCAGACACTTACTAACCATGTGACTGTAAGTGAGTCACTTAACCCCAGTTTTCTTATCTTTAAAATGAGCAGGAGAAGGAAATGGTAAACCATTCCAGTATCTTTGTCAAGAAAACCCTGGATGGGGTCATGAAGAGTCAGACTGACCAGCAACTCTAATCATCCAAGCCATCCAAATGTGATAAGGAAGATGGATAATGGAGGTGGTTCCTGAGTCCAGCCTTCTCTCTTAAGGATTTGTTTATTTTATTTTTAGAACCACTTTCACTAGGTCTCCCTACTTCATGCTCTTTTTCTTTTTTTCCAGAGCTCAGTCAGCTACTGGTTAGCTATATGACCCTGGCTAAATCACCTGACCATCCTGGACCTCACCTTCCCCATCTGCCAAAGAAGGCAGCCAGATTGGATATCCTTCAAATTTCTTACCATCTCTGACATTCTGTCTATAAGGTTCCCTCTACATCAAATATCCTAAGCCATCTGTGTGGCTCCCTTTCCAGCTCTAAAATTCTCTGATTTTAGGAAGTAGGCTGGCTTCATTTTCCCAAGGTTTTCTTCTTCCCTCCTGGGTGGCTCCTTATGTCCCTTGAAAAATCTGTTTCTGGGAGGAAAGTCTACAGTGACATACTCTAACCACCAGAGGGACCCCAGGCTTCAGCTATGGCTCTGGACTGCTTAAACACTGGGTGTTTAAGCAGTCCAGAGGGGCGCAGGTTTGGGCTGGAGTCTATGGGGCTATAAACTGGTCACTGAGGATTCACAAGAATATCAGTTCTAGGTCCCAATGAGTCTATCTGTTGTCTAACTCAGAGTTTAGCTTGGGACTGAGGCATCAGAGTCACAAAATTACAGAAACTTAAGGGATATTTACTCAAATGCTTCACTAATTCCAAGGGCCCCTTATTCACTTTCTGTTATAGGTTAGTAACCATCTAGCCTTTCCTTGAACGTTTCCAATGGCTAGGAGCTCACTCTTCCATAAGGCATGCCATTTCATTATTAGTCATATCCCATTCCCTGCACATAGCATAACACCATACATAGGTGCTAGCAAGTGGTTATTAAATAGAATGCAGTTGAATTTTTACAAAAATTGTTCTTTATGTTGAACTAAAATCTATCTCCCTACAGCTCTTCCCTGTTTCCCCTTGATCCCTCTACCCCATTCCCAAGGCAGCCGAGTAGGGTAGTACATAAAGCACTGGACTTGGAGTTGGGAAACTTTAAGTCCAAATCTTTCTTTAGTCACTACCTGAGTGACCCTTTGTCACATCTTTCCCCAGCCTCAGTTTGCCCCATTTTAAAAATAAGGATAATACTAGCACCTGCTTCACAGGGTTGTTGTGAGGATGAAAGGAAATGGAATGCAAAAGGCTTTATAAGCGTTCCAGTGTTATATAAATGTTAGCTGTTACTCTCATTTGTCAT
This sequence comes from Gymnobelideus leadbeateri, assembly GCA_011680675.1. NCBI lineage: Eukaryota > Metazoa > Chordata > Mammalia > Diprotodontia > Petauridae > Gymnobelideus > Gymnobelideus leadbeateri. The sequence continues at coordinate 325,863 of WOXC01003769.1, read as the reverse complement.
TTGTTGAGTTTCTACTAAGCACACAGTAATACAGAATAAGTTTACTCACTGGAAAATGAAAGAGAGACCTTCCTGGCAACTACCCTTTCTCCTCTGAGACATCTCTTCTCCAGATACCCCAAATGTTTGAAAGAGATGTCTCCAGTTCCTGGCACTGCTTTTAATTTGTTCAGACTTTGGATGAATTATTACCTCTCTCTGGGCTTAAGTCGCCTTATCCATAAATTGAGGGTATTGACATCTATTTTTCTCTTTAGCTACAGCAAAATGTGTATGTGAGAGCAGCTCATTTCTCAGGTCCCTCCCAGCTCTGATCATAGAACCATTTCTTACATAACACATTTTCTAGGCCTCTTGCCATCTTGGCCACTTTATTCTGGATGTTTTCTGCATTATCAAAGTCCTTCTTGATATGATGCCTAGAATTAACACAATCTTCCAGATGTGCTCTACTGAGGACATATAGGATGGTCACTTCCCATGCCCTGGATAATATACTTCTATTAATGCAACATGATAGCACATGATCTTTTTTTTTCCTTTTTTGACAACCCCATTAAACTAATGCCTAGAACATCACCCAAAATCCTAACTCTTTTTTAAAAAAAATTAATGATTGTTAATCTATTTTTAAAGAATTAAATTTAGGACTTTACCTAGAGGTTAGAAGACTTTCACAGTATTACATAGGCAACATGTGTCAAGTCCCATGAAGGACTAAAACCTAGATCTCCCTAGCTTGGACACCAGCTCTCATTTCATTCCACCATGTTGATTCTAGACTTTCAGAATATCTCACCCTCTTCTCTTTCCACTTCTACCTCCCCCTCTCTCCTAGTCTTTCCTAGAAGTCATCTGGTCAGTCACTAAGAACAATTTGTTTTCTCTTTGGCTTGAAGATCTGTATAGCCAGAAAAAGAGGAAAGGTCTCTTCCCTGTGTCAACTCCCAGCAGCAGACCAGGACACCCAGATGCCCCACCTTCACGACACAGGCTAAGAATAGATCATGGGATCATAGATTTGGAACTAGAAGGGCTATACAGCCCAAACACTTCTTTTGTTTATAATTGAGTAAACTGTGGCCCAGGGAGGTCGTCACTTGTACAAGGTTTACACAGGTAGTAAGTGAAAGGGGGGATTTGAGTCTTCCTTATAGCTCTGACTCCAGATTCACTATTCTTTCTATTATACCATTTAAAATGGATCTTCTTGGAAAGGACACTGTCCTCTCCAGCTGGACAAACCTACTTCTTTTCCCCTAGATACTCAGGGCCACTGGTCAGCTACTCTTTCACTTGTACTATGTGCACCTATCAGAGGTGCCAGGGCACTCCTGGACAACAGGCCAAATATAGGTATTTCACAAAGTATGCCTTAAGAGGCAGGATAAATTTGAGGAAAGAGATCTGTTCTGGGAGACAGGAGACCAGCATTCCTTTTCTGTTTACTGACTTGCTGTATTACTGTGAACTAGTGGATGGAGCTTTCTACATCTTATTTTTCCCCATCTTGTATATTAAGGATGATTAACCCAGTTCTACCTGCCTCCTATGGGAGAACATGAGACAATGGCTGTGCATTTGGTAGAAAGAACACAATGGGCATATGGGAGATTATAACACTTCATTGAGTGTTATCCTCCCAGAAAAGCCCATGTGCTGGGTCAGTGGAGAGAGGCCTCCCTCTCCTTTCTGTGCAGAAGCAGCCAGAGTTTTCAACATTTTCTTTCATTGTTCCAACCTATGGACATTTCTAGGAGTCTTACAGAATTAAGATGCCAACTGTGAGTCTCTCACATCTTGTATTGATGGTAGGATGTGAATAGAAGATTGTGTCCCAGTAAGAGGCAAAATTCTCAGGATCCTAGAATCTCCAAGTAGGAAGGGATCCGTGGTCATGTAAGTTTAATGCATTCCTGAAAACATTCCTGAAAATAGAATTCCCTTAACAATATACCTGCCAAGTGGTCATCTAACCTTTGCCTGAAGACCTCCAATATGGGGTAATCTGCTACCCTGTGAAACTTTCCATTCTACCTTCAGATTGTTTTCATTGTTGAAAAGATGTCCCAACATTACGCCTAAATTTGCTTCTTCCTAACTTCTAGCCTGCCCTTTTAGCTCTGCCCTGTGGGTCAAAGAGGACAAGCATAATTCCTTTTCCACATTACAGCTCTTTAAATACTTAGAGACAGTTACCTTTGAATGTTCTCGTTTCCAGGCTAAAGACCCCTAGTTCCTGTAACCAATCATCATATGGCCAAATGCCATTTACCCTTTTGCTTGCCCTCCTCTGGACACACTTCAACTTATCTGTGTCCTTTCTAAAATGTGGTGCCCACAATGAACATGGTCCTCATGGTGTCTGAGATGGGGAAAGCACAATGGGATTATTACCTTCTCATACCTGGAAGCTATGCTACATTCCGCTAGGCCCAGAAATTTTTATTCAGTATGATCACTTCAGCTCTGGAACTCCCACCTCAGAAGTACCTACTGCCCCTGGGGTCCTCCCTCTGATTGTAGGTTGAAGGGCTCCTCCTAGAACACTCAATTAAGGAGAGCATCCAGGCCAGCCATTTCTTCAAATTCCCCATCACGCTGCCACATGCTGGGTTCTTTCCCTTCCTTCCTTTTATGTGTTGTCTTCCACATTAAAATGTCAGGTCCCTGAACACAGAGGCTGATTTTCTTTTTTGCTTGTGTTTGTATTTCCTGTGCTTAGCACCTAATAATGGCGCATTGTTGTTGTTGTTTGTCCTTCATTCTCAAAGAGGACCAATGACATCTTCAGGGTGATGTCTTGACTTGCAAGTGACTTGGATTTAAGTGAGGCAGAGCTGTGCCTCAGTCTTGCTCTCTTCTAAAATGCTTGTTGACTGTCTGACTGATGCATTGCAAGGTCACATTAGTTTTCCTGCTGTAACAACAATTGACATTTGTATAAAGTACTTAACAATTAATAAACTGCTTTACATACATTATCTCATTAGATACAACTCTGTCAGGCAGATATTAATATTAATACCCCCATTTTACGGATGAGAAAACAGTCTCAAAGATGTAACATGCCCATGATGACATAGCTAGAACCAAAGGTAAAATGGGAACTTTGTGACTCCAAGTCCCCCATATCACATGTAACCTCACAGTGTGTGGAACATCATACTGCTCTTGGCTTTCACATAACATAGTTAAGGTATTTGGGGCTGTCAGTTCCCAGACCTTGCTAGGTAAACTGCTGTCTAGCTATTGTTGCTGTTTGGTCATTCTTAGCCATGTCTGACTCTTTGTGAGCCCTTCTGGGAATATATTCGTTTGCCATTTCATTTTACAGATGAGAAAACTGAGGCCAACAGGGTTAAGTGACTTGCCTAGGGTCACACAGCTAGTAGGTCTCTGAGGCCAGATTTGAACTCAGGAAGATGAGTCTTCCTGACTCCAGGCCCAGCACTCTCTATCCACTGCACCACCTATCTGCCCTGCTGTCTAACTATACCGCCTCCCAATGTGCCTGGGCAATTGATTTTTTGAACACACATGTAAGACTAAACATTCATCCTCATTAAATTTTGTCTTATTTTATGGGTTAAGTCCAGAATGGCTAGACCAGTTCATAGTACCTGTTAAGATCTTTTTTGAATTCTGAATCTGGCATCCAGTATGTCTCTTAGGCCCTTGGGAAGAAGAAGGAAGTTTGTGAGGAATAAGACAGCCCATGATCGGTCCAGGGGAGTGGTTGAGGACTGAATGTCACAGCTATTGATGCTTGAACTTCCCAGTTCTGACAATAACATTTTCCCTCTGGCCAATGTCCTTAGAAAACTGGGTATCTGCCTGGCCTTGTACATACAGGGTATTCAAACACGTTGGAAGCCTGAGAGGGGGATGAGAAGCCCAGTGGAAGGAAGAGAGAAAGCACTGAAGGGCAAAGAGGAAGGCAAGCCCTTTCAGGGGTCTGAATCTGTGAATCTGCCCAGGGAACTGAACTGCCATGTGCAAGTGTCAAAACATGATGGCATAAAGAAATAGAAACTAGCAGTGCACAAAAACAAGAAATCAGTGGCCCTGTTTTCTTTGGGGGAATTTTCTGTTACTTCTGATAAGTAGATGAGAGGCAAAGAGGCAGTCATACCAGTGGGCCTGAAAGCCAGATTGTCACAGAACACTAAGAAGTGATCAGGGCAAATGGAAGGGAATAAGCACTATTCATCAGGCATTTTGCAAAGCACACTATAAACACCATCTCATTTAATCTTTACAGTACCATGGGGGGTGGGGTGAAAGTGCTATTATTATCCCCATTTTACAGTTGAAGAAACTGAGGCAAGCAGAGTTGAGTGGCTTGCCCATGGTCACACAGCTAGTAAGTGTCTGAGGCCATATTTGGACTCCTGTCTTTCTGATTCTGGGCCTAGTTCTCTATCCACTGTGCACTGGATTTTAAAGGTGTGTCCAACCAGAGAAGGGAGTCTTTTTTATAGAGTAGTCTTAAATGGAGAATGTCCTCTTGAGAATGATGGTGTTTGCATCAGTGGTAGTACCTCTAACTGGGTTCTGAGCCTATAGAAGACCATTCACCATGCCCTAGAACCCTAATGGAATTCCTTATAATTCTTTCACCTTTAGGCCATGGAGATAACTCAACCCAACCTTTCTCTAGGCAACCGAAGGCCCTGGGGGAAAGAAACTGGACTTTCCCAAAATGATGCTTACAGACACATTGAAAGTTTCCCCAATCTCAGTCATTGCAACACAGGTGAGCAGATGTGGAAATCATTTCTGTCCCTCATTTTACAAATCAGAAAATGGAGATTATGAAGTTAAATAGAGAGTAGAAGTACCTTGTCAAAATCTGCCCAATCTCTCCTGCTTCAAATCACCTGAGCTAAGGGATATAGGGGCAAGGACTCTGTATTTCTATAAACCTAAGCTCAGAGAGACACCCAGAGGCAATATACCTTGCTAGACATCCTCCAAGTTTTACTCTTTCAATTGCTGTCTCACCTAAATCCCCCTAGCTGTAGTTTCAGCTTATTCCCTCTTTTCTTGTCAGCAAATCTATAGGATAGCTAGCTTCCCTTTTCTACACAAAGACCTCTCAGAGACAGAGTTATGACCCAAGGGTACTTAACTCTCTTAGCCAGCACCCAAGCTTCTTTTCTCTAGATTCCTTTGACTCCCTCCTTTCAAATTTTCTCTTTGGCCCTGTTTTTCAATGCTTTATCATTTCAGGTCCTCCACAGTCTCTTATAGATCTTCCTCAGTTTTTAGGGGCCTGTGAGAATAAGAGCAAACCCCAGAACTCTATTTAATGCTGTGTTTTTCAGACTATGGGACAGAACAGAACCGCCAGGGCATTCACCACTTAGTCAATTAATCCTTCCATGGTCCTAAAATACTCTCTTCTCCTGAATTCCGAAGACTGTGTTTGACACTGGGGAGAGGTTTAAAAAGAGAAGACTTAGTAACTGCCCTTGTGGATTTCCTGGTTGGATAGGAAAGCCAAACTTCTCGTGCGGGAAGGGAAGGGAAGGGAAGGGAAGGGAAGGGAAGGGAAGGGAAGGGAAGGGAAGGGAAGGGAAGGGAGGGTTCCTGGTGATGAGCTCCAGGGATGGCTAAATGAAGGAAATGGGGAAAGTGACGGAGGGGACCCTTAAGGGCATCCTGAATTACAAAGGTCTCAAAATCATGGGTTGAGTAGAATGACTTCCTCTCTTGTTTATACAATTTAAATTAAAAACATAACCCTATATTTCCAGCCTGGACATAAAGATGTCAGATATGAGCAACTCTGGATATCAGCTCAAGAAACTCTGCTAATCAAATACCCCAGGCTCTTGACTCCTTGACTTTTCCCCCACCAGCTTGCCAAGTATTTATATTAAAAAAAAAGATAAAGAATACCAAGGAGCATTTTCACTGAGTTGAAGTCTCCCCCTATCCACCCTCCAAATCACCTGGACCACGACTAGAGATGGTTTGAAGGGACCCGGACTTGTTAATTAACCTAAACAGTCACATTCCTCATTTGCAAGGTGCATTATTGTTAATTAAAACCCCAATTCTCTCGTTGTTGTGCCCAGACAGCGAGCTGGCTGTTGTCAGAATAATTAGATAGCGTGTGATGGTTTTAATGCAAATCCCTGGCAATTAGAGTTGGCAGTAGATTGGAATTGAAATCCCAGCAAAGTTCTCAATCAGAAGGATGCAGACAGTGGTGGCAGGAGGAGGGGGATCAGAGGGGAAGGACATCTTGCACCAGGGATGGGTAATAAAAGGGGAAAGCCCAACAACCAATCTCCCAAATCCTTCCAGATAACCCTCCAAGGCCTAAGTAGATGTGGATTGGGGTGGGGAGGATGAAGAAGAGATGACCATCGATCTAATGCTCAAAGCTGGCTATCATCATCATTACCGGTCTAGATATTGTGCTCTATTTGGTAACCAAAGGTGATGCAGTGGATAGAGCACAGGCCCTAGAGTCAGGAGGGCCTGAATTCAAATTCAGACTGAGCAAATCACTTAACCCCGTTTGCCTCAGTTTCCTCATCTGTAAAATGAGCTGGAGAAGAAAATGGCAAATCACCCCAGTATCTTTGCCAAGAAAACCCCAAATGGGACCGCAAAGAGTCTGACGAGACTCAATAACAAACATAAACAGATTCCCCACCCCCAAAATAGATTTGAGTATCTATGATAAAACCCAGAAGGATTCTCTCATAAACATCTCTCCAGAAAGGGGAGATAGCACAGTGACCCTCCCTTCTCTCTTCCAAGTCCTGGACTGCTCTTTCCATGTTCTTATCTCTGAGAAAATTCCTCTTTCACCAGAAATCCTCAGGATGACATTGATCAGCTGAAGTCCCTTCAAACTCTGAGATTTCTGATTCTTAAAGGCCCTAAGAAGTAGACCCTTGCAATAATAATAGTTCACATGTATACAAGAACTTTAAATGCGGCATTTCCTCATTTGACCCTTATGATAATCCTGGGAGCCAGTCGCTATTATTGACTTAATTTTACTGCTGAGAAAACTGGGGCTCAGAGGGGCTAACTGATCTGTGCAGTAGCTGGTAGTAAGTATTTCAGGTGGGTTTTTAAACCAGGTCTTCCTAACTGCAAGCCCAGTGGCTTATACACCATCTGTCTCTCCAGGGGAAATTCAGAAAAGTTTCAAGGGAGCAGTGGGGCTCAGAACCAAGTTTCAGCATTTGGTGGTGCACTGTGGGCTACATTAATAAATAGGGCCATGGTATTCTAAGGAAAACCCCAGGGAAATGATGGAGAATTACAGCAGGAGCAGTGGAGTCTGGGCAATAGGCAGCACTACCTAAATGCAAGAGTAATTAATAATAAAAAATGCAATCCCATTAACCATGTGTCTCCCCATCACCACTTCTGATTTAACTAGGTCAGGCTTTGAATCTGGCAGATTGCCTTCTAAAATAGGGGTCTACAAAAGGGAGAGGGGCAGGGACTGAGGAGATGCTAGATGGAGGTGGAAGGTTGGGTGGGCAGTGATAAGGAGGGAGGGAGAAACTCTAGAAGGGATCAAAGGGAAGAAGGGGGACAAAAGGATTCAGATGTAGGGAAGGTTGGGGACCTCTCCACAGCTTGGGCCCCACCTGTCTCTTCCTCCTCTGAGATGTCTTCGCCATCCCCACATCCTCCCTTGGGTTCCAGAATGTCTTCCTTGTTTCCTTTGGCCACTCAGTCCCTCCCTTCAATTTATTAACAGCCAATCAGGGGGTAGTCTGGTTGTTGCTAAGCAACAGGAGGTGGGGGATTTGGAAACGACATCACTCCCTCCACCCCCACTCCAAACTCTCTGAACTTGGCATTCTTCAGTCCATCCCTGCCTTTACCCCAGTCCACAGAGAAACAGCCTGTTTGGGAAGTAATGCCAGGTCCAGTGTGTCTGAGATGAGTACATCTGGGTCCAGCCAGAGGTTGGGTAGAGGACTTCCTGGCCCACAGCTTTTAGGCTTGTTAGAGGTCAGTGGAGGGACACCTTGACTTTCTTCCATAGTGTTTGGGGGGTGGGGGGGAGGGGTGAGGAGAGGCTTTATATGCCTTAGCAGTCTCTGAGTTCTATGGTGCTCCCCTTATTGGGAGGGGAGTTTGGGCATGAAAATTTCTTGTTCTATGGGGTGTGTTCAGACATGGACAAAAGGCTAGTGGGCCAAGAGTAAGCAGGGGCAAAGTTTTAGGATAAGGAAGACTGGAGAAAAAGAATAACTAATCTGTGAAAGGCTGACCCCAGAACTTGGATCTGGGGCCGGAAATTTAGACAATTCCAGTTAGAGGGTGGGCATACACTAACCTCCACTAGGTCACATACCTACTGGTTTCCTCCTTGGAATCCTTCCAGCATTCCTCTCCCTTCACCCCCACACCCCCTTCTCTGTATCCACTCTCCTTCTCAGAGAGAGCAGGTCAAGGAAACCAGGGAGGGGGAAAAAAGTGAAAGGAGGTGAAAAGTGAGTCACAATCCCTGACCATGCCTCCTAAGAACAGAGAGGAGAAGTTAGAATTAAGGAGAGGAAAGAGAGAGGAGGAAACTTGGGTTGAAGGGACCTAATAAGGAATTTCAAATGGATACACACACACACACACACACACAGGATGACTTTAGCAAGGAGGGTGGCGTAATGGTCATCTCTAATGTGCCTGTCAGCTTTAAAATTGCTTTGAACTATTAGTAAGAAGGTCTTTTTTTCTGACAGTTCAGAGGAGCTGAGAACTTAACCCATGAGAACCTGTAACCAAATCAGGAATTCTTAAGGTGGAATCAAAGAATTTGCTCTAGAACAAGATGAGGAGGTACCCTAGATGAGCTCTTGTAGGGTCCTTAGCATTCCTTTCTTGATTCTGGGCAGAAAAAAAAAATGGGAAAGAAAGAAGAGGGAACTGAAAGGAGTACAAAGAATAGGAAAACTCATTTAAAGGAGAATTAGTGAAGTCCTGAGGTTCATTGCCACTATTCCTCTTCACTCCAGGTTCCCCGTTCAAGTTCTATTCCCTCCAGGTCCCCCAGCCACGGAGACCTTTCCTGTTTCACCTGCTAAACCAGTCCCCTTAGGAATTCTTTCTCTGGTCCCTATTCTTAACCTTAAGGCAATGATCCCAGACTTCCAGAGAACCTTTGGTCCATCTGTCCTGCTTCTGGGGGTAATCTCTGTCCTGCTGTCCTGGAAGCTCACTATACTCCCAGGCTCACCTAATTGGTACCAGCTGGGGAGATAGGTGCTGGTAGGAGTACCTAAAGTAGGATAGGGCCCACCACCCTTGCCAAATAAGAAACTATCAGCTTTACAGCAGCATAAACTTTAATGTCAATTGGCAACAGGGAGAACTGGGACTTGTCTCCCAGGATGCCCAGATGCCAGGATAAGTCTGGAAGGGTTGAGGGGTGGGGGAAAGAAATGTCTAGAGTGGACTGACCATGGGGGTCCAGGTGACACAGTGACAAAACAGTGCCAACAGGAATGGAGTTGCTAGGCAGTGTAATATCCCCAAGATCTTTGCAGAGTCTAACAAGAAATCTAGGGTCTGCTGGGTAAAGCAGTCATTTATCACCAAGACTTCAGACCTTACCAGGGCATCGGACCCCATCACCACTGCATGGAGCCACCAGAACAGGAACCAGGCCCACAGGACATTAGCCCATGGCCTTGGCCCTCCACCTCTTGCCCTCTGCACTGCCCATCCCCCAAGCAGACCCAGGGGCAAAATGATGAAAATGGCCGTGCAGACCATAATATGGACCATACACCAAACCCACACATCATGGTTGAATGACAGGGTGCAGAGTCCAGAGGTAACATCACTAGCCAGGGTGACAGGCAAGGCCATCAGCAGAGCAACACCCCACAGAACCAGTGAGATCTTGAGAAGCCACCTTTGGTGCAGTTCAGGGCTCAGGCAGGCATGTACACACACCAGCAGAGCCTGGGCAAAAGCTGAGGCATACCAGAGCCCATGTCCCAGGCAACAGAGGGCAGATCCAGGGAGAGGGTTCAACCCTGGTGCCAGGATGGGCAAAACAATGCTGAAGAGGGTACTGCCCCCAGCCAGCTGTGCCAGGATGGCCCGGCCTGGGCATAAGTGCCAGCAGGCAAGGGGTTTGAGGAGGACAAAGAGCAAAACCCCCCCACCTAGTATGCCTAAGGCACTAGTAAGAGCAAAGAAGGGCAGTGAGGAGCTATCTAACAGGGTACAGGAACGGCAAGGAGCAGCCGAGTCCAGGTCAGCATCAGTATAGTTGTAAGTCTCATTCCATAAAGTGGCCCAATCGTCATCCAAACCATCGATGGTCCAGTTTTCGGAGTTCTGAAGCATGGATTCTACCTGGGAAACATACCACAAAGGGCCACTCAGAGAACCTTTTCATTCCTCCTTCCAACCCATATTATGTAGAATAAGGTGTGAAGAAGAGAGGGAGGAACAAGGTTGGAGGGATAGGGTGGGGAGGGGGGGTTAGGGGAGTGAGGGAGGTGGGTAGAGCAAGCAATCGAGAAAGGGGGCAAGAAAATAAGGCAAAGGGAGAAGGGACCAGTAAAAAACCGAGGGGCCATAATAGGGAAAATTGAGAGGGGAGAATAAGGGATCTGGGTCTGTCACAAAGCATAGGGAATGAGGATGGGGTTCTGTTCAAAGTCTAGATAATGAGATATTAATGGGGTATCCAGGGCTTTGAACATGAGATGAGTAGAAAGGGTAAAGGGCTGTAAGTGATGAGAAGGAAAATGTGTGAAGACTGTGATGTGACTGGGGTGAGGCAAAAGAGGAGAATGAGAGTTTAAGAAAGAAATGTAAGAAAGAAGGAATTGAGGAGGGAAGGAAGGAGGGATAAGATGGGGAGGCAGGAGAGGAGAAGGCAGTGAGGTGTAAGTGGTTGAGGAGGGAATGATTGATCAGAAGAGATGAAAAGAGGAGGTGAAGGTTGAGATGGTGGAAGAAGAAGGGATAAAAACTAAAGAGGAAAAAGCCAGTGGTTAGGAGGAAAGGGCTGATGAAGGAAGACTGAGAAATAAGGTGAGGAGGACTGAGGGGGAAAAGAAAAAAAATGAGCTAAAACAAGGAAGGGAGAAAAGTGAAAAGGGATGAGTATAAGAATTGAAAGGTGTCTTTAGCCTTGTCCCCCACACTCACCCGATGCAAACAGTTCCCCATGGTTCTGCGCTGAGCTCAGGGCAGTCAGGGTGGGTCAGGGACAGAGCAGCCAAGGTTGGTGTCTGAACCTCTAAGATAAGAGCTAAGGACTAATAAGAAACTTAGTACCCCAGGGCAGGACAGTAGGGAGGAGTCAGGACAGGGTGGGAGTAAGTGGCTGAACCTTCAGGAAGTCTTCTTGAATTTGAACAAAGCTTCCTGCTTTGGGACCAATATTGGGCTGGGATCTTCTACATGGGAAGGAAAGGGGTGGGGGCTGGAAAGTGGTAATTCTCCTAGAGGTGGGTGGAGGGGCAAAGATGTTGGGACTTTCCACCAGGAGAAGACTGGTTAGGCAAGAAAAATATAGAGACTCCAAGGACTCTGGGAAATGGAGGGGAAAGGGTGCCTAGTGATGTCTTCTGTCACTTCAGTTCTTTCAGGATGGTTCTAGGAAATACCAGGGATCCCCAAGAGTTCCTTGTGAACAAGAGAGGCTGTTAGGGGTAGCCTGTGTGTGGGATTATATCAGCAGTAGTGTATATGTGGTGTCTGTAGGTTTTCTAGATCCCAGTCTAGAACCCTATTGCACTGTGCCTATCCTGAGACAGAGATGTGAGTGTGCTTATGTGTGGGTGTATCCCTGGGTATCATTTTGAATGGTATGTGTCACCAGAGGTGGGTGTCTTGAGTGTTAGTGTGGTTCTTTTTTTCTGTGTTTGTTCAGTATGTGAGTGGGGAGGGATTAGGGGGATGACCCACCAGAAGGCTACCCTCAGAGGCAATTTTCCATTTTTCTGGGAGTCAATGGGGTTACTTTTCCTGGGATGTCTAGTTGGGGGATTTAAAATCAGTGGCTTAAGGTGAAAGAAGATTTCCTTATTAGCCTGGAATCCTGGGGTTATACAATCTATATGTATGTTGCTATATGTAGCAATCCAACTTCCAATAGGTGGGCCAACAGATGGTCATGAGAAGATGCTATCCTTCCCCTGTGGATCATCACCTCCAAATAAATAACTTTCCTTTTTGGTGGATCTGTTCAATCCCACGTCGGCCTCAGTTTCTTCATCCTTTCCTTCATTTTGACCTTTGGTCTCAAGGTTGGAGGGGTTTGGGATATGAACAGCTGGACTCAGTGGTATAAGAAAGAGTAGCACTTTAAAGATGTTCAGGGAGTGTCCTTCGCTTTTGACATGGCCTATTTAAGGCTGCTTAGGTCCTAAGAGACCGCTACTGGGGTCTCTGACAGGGACCATCCAGCTGAGATGGAAAATAGTGACAGTGGGGTGACAAGATGATTTATGGGAAAGGCATCTTATACTAAAGTAGAGTTAATAATGTTGAGGGAGGTTTTTGTTTTTAATGCAATCTTTCTACTCAGATGTCCTAGAGATCACAGAATTATAGAAGTCAGCCCAGGAAGTTCTAGCTTATGCTGAGTAGTCTAGTGGCCAGGGTGCTGGACTTGGAGTTAGGAAGATATGATTTTAAATTCAGTCTCAAGCACATAGTAGCTGTGTGACCCTGGTCAAATCACTTAACCTCAGTTTTCTCCTCAGCAAAACAGAGGTAATGATTCCTACCTCATAGGGTTGTTGTAAGGATCAAAGCAGATAATGTATGTAAAATTCTTCACAAACCTTCAAGTCCTGTATAAATATTACTTATAATTATTAAATGTTTGCTATGCCACTCTCCCTAGAAGGAATGGGTTTTTTTTTTGGGGGGGGGGGTTTGGCCCCCTTTCAAAATCTCTCTCTGGATTTCTGTGTTTGACGATGGGGAGCTGTGAAGAAGCACCAGGCCCCACTTCTGCTCTTGGGCAGAAGGGACCCAGCAGATAGGGGAGAAGACAAGCAGCACTGACCCTTTCTTCTGAGCCTTATCGTATTGCTTGGGGGCAGGGGTAGGTTTACTGTCCTGAGCTCTATCCTACCCTCCCCTCCTCTCCCCCCACCTATGTGGGCAGTATGAGTAAAACAGGAAACATCCCAATGACACGGATAATCCAGATATATTGAGGGGTAGCCCCTCTGAGATTAGCACAGGAGAATTAGAAAGGTTATAAAGATACACGATCCCCTCCCATCCCATCCCTTCCCCTCCCACCTCCCTGGACAGACACACACAGCACGACAGGCCCCCTCCCCCGCCCCCCCGTACAAATATGGCTTCTGTGTATATGGACAGAGTGGTTCAGCTCGAAAGATTTAGAGTTGTTTGTCCTGAAAGGGGATGCCAGGGATGGAGGACCCAGCAGGGCTGGGATCCCAGGTTCCCTTTCTGTTGGAGGGGGATTGGGCCCCTGGTCTGGGTGTGGGGCTGCCTGCTGTGCCCAGCGTTGGGAAGATTCAGAAGGGCATTACCTGAACTGAAGGGAGTACACTTTGGCAGGGAGGGAGAGAGGTGGGTTTCCTTGCCAGGTTGCAAATGCCCCTCCTCCCCACCATTCTTACTGGGGCAACTGGCACAGGCTGGGAGAAGAGTGAGGGGAGTGCCAAAAGGAGTCCTGGTCCTGAGTTGGGGGCAGGCCAGGAGCCCTAAAGCAGTGGGACTAAACAGGGTGGGATGAGGGTGGGGTGGGGTGAGCAGGCCTTGTCTCCATAGCAACCAGCTCAGGGCCAAGGAAGCAAAATGGATGATGAGAAGAAAGGGTGGGGATGCAAAGTCAGGAGACCTCATCCCCAGCCCTCCTGGCCCATCAAACCACTGAACAGACTAGGGATGGGGGCAGGGGAGCAAGAAAGTAGGTAGTGAGGGTATTAGAGGGTAGTATCCAGGAGAAGCCTGGGGTGTGCATAGCAAGGACTGTGGCACAGACTTAGCAGCAGGAGAGGGGTAGGAAAGGGTGTGTGTGCGTGTGTATGTGTGTGTTTGTGTGTGTGTCCTCTGAGGGTGGGGGTGATGTAAGGAGGGGAGGTGCTGAGCAGAGACCCACCCTGAGATTCCTCTGTTTGAGGCTGATGGGCACTGGGGGGTGGCATGGTTAAGACTAGTACGGGTATCATCCCAGGGTGAGGTATGTACCCTAACCTCCCAAAGCCCTTTTGTATGCCTTCCCACAGTCACCATTTACCCCTGGGCCTCCCAAACTCTTTGTTTTGGGGTCTTGGGCAGGGAACAGCTCCATGCAGTTAAGGTCTTTCGAGGTTTTTCGTTTGCAAACGCTGTTGTTATATCTATCTGTCTGCTGGGGGTAAGGGGCTTTGGCATGGGATGGCACAGGAGGGGAAGGTTGTTTTGTAATGCCTTGGAGGGGGTTGCCATGCAACAGTTCAGTGTCTTGGAGAGGAGTTTGGGGCCCTTTGCAGGGAAAAACAGGCTAAGTTTGGGTCCCAGAGCATTTCCTCTCCCACTGCTTACACAAAAGGAAGGAAACAGTATTGCCTTGCTGTCCTTTCCTGGCCCTCCCTATTCGTTTCTCCCTGTCATGGCCCCCATCCCCTGACTGTGCTGCTTTTAAAGAAGGGGGAAGGGGATGGGAGGAGGGAATGCGGTATTATATAAATCTTAGGAGTTGGGAGTGGGGGGAAGGGAGTGGCAAGTCAGCCTCAGCTGCTCTTTCACTATAGATTTCTTCCTTTCTGCAGGTCTTGGCTTTCACCTCAGTCTGAAGCACTGTACCCCTGCCTCACTGACTGGTCCCTTTCTCTAGTATCTATTCCTAACCCTTTTTCCTTCCTTATAAGAGGAGGGGAGGAGCGATTGGTCTAAGACAAAGTAGAAAGGCTGGCCTCTCCAGGACCATGATGACAATGCCTCTGAGAACTCAAAGTTCCTGGAGCCCTCTGCTTCTCACTCTTGCCCAGCTAGTTCCTAGCTATCTGAGGAAAAATAAAATAAAATAAAACTAAACAAAACAAAAACACCCTTTCCTGGAGCCCAAGACAGTATGACCTGCCCCATTTCTGGAGATGTGGCTCCTGCCACCTTAGACTGGGAAAACTACTCTGCTCTAGGGATGGACAGTTCTCCAGAGTGGATGAACCCTAATGTCTCCTTTCTTCAGACCCCTCTATTCTTTGCTCCTTTGCTTTTCCTCTCTTAACCCTTCAGTTTCTGCTCTCCCCTACCCAAAGGGCCCCTGCCCCCTCCAGCCTGGACACGGATTTGATTTTGGGATTGTTGAAAATAAAAAATAAACCCAAACGCAGAGAAGCCACAGAAAGGGCCGAGGGCAACCCTCTCTTCCCCTCCCGCCCCACCCCTCCCCATTCCAAACCGAGTACAAAACCTGGCCCAAAGCAGACATTCTGTACAGGGGGGCGGGCTGGGCTGGGGAGCAAGCGGGAGGGGGCGGCCCTGGGGTCGCTCTGTACAAGTCCGGGTTGGTGCCTCGGCCCGGCAGGCCCTGGGGTGGGCCCCCCCCGGGGGGGCCGTGACGGACGGGCAGACACCCCTAGATGAAGTACTCCTTCTTGTCATCCCCTCCTGACTGCCCGCCCTCTGCATTGATGATGGCCGTGTCCGCGTCTGGTGCGTCATCTGAGCCTTTGGCCTCATGTGTCAGGTACGTCCCTGGACAGAGACAAGGGCTTCCTCTCAGAAGCAGTCCCTGGCCACTGGCACTCTACCTTGCCAGGCTTCCCCTTCCCTTCCCTCCACCACAGGCCACAGATCTTCTCCCCATCCCTCCCCAACCTCTCCTATATTCCCTACCCAGGCTTTCCTACCTAGGGTTACTTTATGACCTCTTGCCTTCAGTGGCCCCAATGCTATGAATATATATGGAGTTAAGAGGCCTGTTTGGGGGTATGGTGGGCTAACTATGCTTAATGGTACAGTTAAATTCCCATGGGCACAAGGACTGACATTTGATCTGCCTTTGCAGTCAAGCTACTAGTTAGAGGTAACATTTGGGGAAGATAGGAGTTGTAGGGAAATTGAGAGAAAAATGAAAAGCAAGTTAAGGATAAAGAGGCAGGAGAAAAAGAGAAATAGATATGGTTGCAAGAAGAAAGAGGATAAAAAAGGAAAAACAGGGTTAGAGAGAAGAAGGGAAAGGAAAGAAGAAGAGTGCCCGTCATGGAAATATATGAAAGGAATTGGGATGGGGATGAAAAATGTGAGAGTTTGTGGCTGGCTGTGTATGAGAGAACCCTAAAAGTAAGAAAAGCATGGGAACAGCAGCTGGCTGAGTGGGCAGGTTTTGTTTTATTTGGACGATCATCACCAAATTATCAGACTCTATTCTAGGGTTGTCAGGGACAGCGTTGGCAATGAACCGCTCTTCCCTTGCTCAAAGTCATGGGGGTTGCTATAACCTCTCCTGGTCCTCCCTCCATCCCGACCCTCTGGTCTGGCTTAACCTCTCTCTCTCTGGCTCCCTTAGGTCTGTTCTACCCCCTAACCTTTGTGCCGGATCAGGTAGTGGCCCAGGATGATGAGTAGGATGAGCAGCAGGAAGACGATGAAGGCCACAATCCCCCCAATGACAGCATGGTAGGTGCTGGAAGTGGAGATCACTGGGCTGTGGTCTAAGAGTGGGAGATTCAGCATGGTAAGACCTCACCAAAGCCCTACTGTTCCCTGTGATGCAGCCCAGGCAAAAGGCCTGGGTCAGGAGTTACGGCAGGGGGTTAGCTACCTGCCCTAGTGTAATATACATTGTGGGAGGGCCCTTTGGTGAAGGGTCCTGGCTTTGATCATGGCCTCCTCTTTTACTTTTCTTACTGCTTTCTTCCCAGGGTTTTTTTAGCTTCTCTGATTCTTGCTGCCCCTGATTATCTTTCTCAAAAGCAGACTGGTTCCTCTAGATGACTTGTCTTAACCTATTAACCGATGGTTCTGAACCTAACAGGTAAGGAAAGGGTAACAAATTGATGTGGCAGGGAGAAAAGACCCATGGGGGGAAGTAAAATGGGGAAGGAGAATAGGTATTGGGTCCTCCAAAGGAAGGTTGCTGTTACTTTATGACAGGATAGTCTTAAGGTCTTGTTCCAGTATGACTGAAATTAAAGGCTCAGGACTCCACACAAACACCCCTGGATCAGCCAGAAGATATTTTTTTTTCCTTTTTGGCTGGTGGGGCAGTTAAATAGTAACTAGTTTCTCTCTGGAGATGGGGGACCTGCCTTGAAAACACGGGAGACAGGTTTCCTGGACACAGACTGAGCGATTTGGTTGGCAGGGATGAAACCATCCCTGGACAGAGTCACAGATAAAGTACCCAGGAGAGATAAAGTAAGAAGGTCCAGGACCTAGATAGGTCTGATGTTCCCCCAAACTGGATGTAATTAACAGCAGATTTAGTATCACCTCAGGTTTTGGCTGGGTCAGACTTTTTATTTTCTTGCCTTTCAGTGCATCCTGGGAAGATAAAATATCTACATTCTTTCTCTTTACTCTCTGCTGGTGAGAGAGGACATGGTTAATACTGGGGATTTTGTGTGTAGTGTAATTTGTAGGAAATAATCCAATAGTGATTCTATGGAGTCCATACTTTGATGCTTGTCTCTCAGGGCACATACTTTGGGGCCACAGAAATTAGATGGGAAGTATTACTGGCTGAATGTTCCTCAGATTTCTGTGGAGCCAGTGGTGGTAGCAATTGTCTTTGGGAATCATAAATTCCTATGACTGGAAAGGGTCTCAGAGGTCATCTTATTCACTCTCTTGATTCCAGGAAGGACTCAGACTAATTCAATTCCAGATAGAATAGTCTCTACCAGTAATGATATTCCAAGAAGGGGAAGTGATAACCCATTCTACCATCAGGCTTCAGTGTAGTTGATGAGGCAGATTAAATCAAACAAGACTCATCCTGGCCCTTTGACAATTTGTGGGACCTGAGGATGGATGGGGGAGGCTATCCTTGTGGACACAGCCACTTTAGGGAGATAACTTCTAAAGCCCAGGCGCTTCCTGGGCAGAGACCTCACTGGATCTCACTGTGTTTTTCTGGTTGTTGGGGTTATTCAGTAGGCTTATCAGTAATGTTGTTTTGAGGGTTGAGCTGACCTTGTGAGACTGGAAGCCTTGGGATTTTTTGAGTAGACAAAGACCCCAGAAGGTTCTGACCCTAAGATCCTCTAGAATTCAAAACTCTCTGTAGTAAATATTTCCCAGCTTCTCTTACAAATAGTTCATATGCAGGTTTCTCTAATATCCTGAGTGTACCCCAGATCCTAACACCCCTGTCTTTACTCTCGTTCTCCCTGGGACTTTCATATGCTGACAATGGCTGGGCCAGGCTACTGGGCTGGGCTCCATTGCTATCTGCATCTGTCAGAGAAGGGGACATTACACAGATCTGCAGCCTTTGGCAACTCTCCCATTTAGAGAGGCTCTCTTGACCTGTTAACTTCCCTGAGGCCTTGCCTCAGTCAAGGGTCATAGCTTTAAGCCAGAACCTCTAGAAAAGAGGGAGCAATAGTCCTACAAAGAGAAGATACAGTTTTTCTGAAGAAACTTTGACTGTGCCTTTGCATTGTGACTGCTTGTCTCCTGTCTCTTTCCTGGACCCAGAAAAGCTTGTAAGGAAAGGAAAAGGCCATAACATATACCCCCACATCCCCACCGCCAAGCCCAGTAACATGCCTGGTTTGAGGGAATAACCTTTTGGTATGCAAAGGGCAGCTGTCTGCTGACAGGAGGACTAGAGAGCTTCACCCATGGGATTATTGTCCTTCCTGCCAAGGGCAAGGCTGGGATGAGAACCAACACTGTTGGAGGCAATAACCGCCATCCATTTCAACAGGCAGATGGGAGGCACATCCAGCTCCTTCCCTCCTCCCTCTCATTGCTTATGCTCAAGTAGACCTGAAGCCTAAGTCCTCAGCACTCTCAGAGGCTGCCTGAACTCTTTCCTAGATTCCATTCTCCGGCCTACTGTGAGAATGGTTAAGAGGAGTCAGAGAGGTGAGAAGACTAGGGCAGAAGAAGACTAGGGAAAAAGTAAGCCAACTAAGAATGGGGGTTGGGGAGGTGTGGAAGGAGGAGGGCTCACCGCTGACATCAAGAGTGTAGTAGGCTATGTGACTGCCCATGTTGTTTGAGGCTGTACATTGGTAGATGCCGCTGTCACTCTTGTTGAGAAAAGGAAAGATGAGGGCACTCTCATGGGTCATCAGTAGTGGTGGCTCGATGCCTGTCTTCACCCACTCGTACTGCTGGGGGCTGTGGAGGCAGAGAGATCAGAGGGCTGCAGGGAAGAGGAGGTTGAGGAGCTGTAGGAATAAGAGCCTGGGAGCAGGGGGAAGTCAAGTTGTTATAGAGAAGGGGGTTCAGGATGCTTTGGGGAAATTGGGTGGCATGGAGGGAGGGGAGGGAACAAGCACCTAGTACAAGGGTGGGAAACTTGTGGCCTTGAGACCACATGTGGCCTTCTAGGTCCTTAAGTGCAACCTTTTGACTGACCTGCAGTCTTAAGACCCCACCCCTGAGCTAGTAAGTGATTACTATGTGCCAGGCACTGTGCTAAGTGCTTTACAAATATTATCTCATTTGATCTTCATAAAATCCCTAGGAGGGTGGTGGACATGACAGCCTTCAGAGTCTGTGGCAGCTGATGAAACTCTGCAAACTCCCTAAGACAGTGAGGCAGTTGCTGGATGAGGAAAGGAGCATTCTTCCTGAAGGAAGGAGGAGGTCTATATGTACTCTTGGGTCATGATGAGCAGGAGAGATGGATGCTTTCACCACCTACCTCACAGATAGGTTTGTGAGCAAAGAGCTTCCTAGTCTCAAAGCACTTTTACATATATAGATGTGCATTATTATTGTTGTTAGCTTGAAAAGTCCTATAATGGGTATAAGTACCTTCTAGGAGCATCAGAAGTAAAACCAAAATTGCAGTTTTATTCTGTTGTTGTCTCCTTTATAGAAAAAAACATGGGGGATAAAGGGACTTGTCAAACAAGGCTGGAAAAATTAGTGAACTAGGGAGGGGCCTTTGTGTCAGGGTAAATGTATGGAATAAAGTGGGGAGTGAGGGACCTGTTCTTCTTACATGGGATTGCCGTGACCTTCACACTGTAGCATCAATTTCTCGCCTTCTCGGGGATGTTGGGGATATGGTCTGATCATTGCTGTTGGTGTGTCTGTAGAAGTACAACACAGGTCAACCCAGAATTCTACACAGCTTCTTTTGAGACTCACCCCCAACCCTTTTCCCAGTTTCCTTTGATATCTTGGTATCCCTCAAGATTTCACTTTAGAATGCTTTATGAGCCCAAGTGAGTCCCACCCCTCTATATTACATTTTCTATTATACCTCATTCCTCTGTACTGTCCTCCATTTCTCCACAGGTCCTATCCCACCATCCCTGTCCTTTTGTTCTTATCCACTTTTCCACTGTTCATGTCCTTTACCCTGCTGCCCTGCCCTCTCCCCAACTGTACTCTTGCCTATTTCCAGGTCTCAAATATGATCCCTGCTCATCTTCCCAAACCCAGGACATACAGAGGACCTCGATCCGTTGAGAGGTGGACCTGTCCATGTCTTGTAGAGACTTATGCTTTACGGAACATGTAACATCAACACCATCATCTTCCCGGAAAACCTGGAATTCCACGGAACTGCTCACTGTGAATGTTTTATTGTCATCTTCCTGAACCATGTTTGGTTTCCCTACAGTACAGAAAATGCACATAAACACACATGTACAGAAGACAGTGAGCCACAACCTTCACAGACATGCACACACACACACACACACACACACACACACACACACACACTTTATATGGGCCCCACCATAGTTGCATTGAAGTTGTGAATCTCAACACATTTAGAAAAGTCCTAATAGAGACATAGTCAGACACAGAGCACAAGCATACATCATTATACACATTTGTGCATAAACATACAAAATATTTTCTATTCCTCTTTTTTCCTACTTACCCATAGCTGTCACTCCCCTGTATATATACATAGACACCCTTACACACAGACACATAAACATCATATGATATGGAGGAGTACTCACCCTTGAGCTCCTGATCACCCTTCCTCCAGCTGATCTCTGCAGCAGGCTTGCTCCCTTTCGACAGACAGGTAAGGCGGGCTTTCCCCTTCTCCGGGATTGCAGACACATAGCCGGTGATTTGGGGCTTCTGTGGGATTCCTGCCATAGATTGGTGGGGGTATGGCCAGGATAGGAAGGAGAGGCACTATGAGTCTACTTCTAGCCCTGCTGCTTCCTGTCCCTGGGGATCTTACTACTGAAAGGCAATGTGGTGTAATGGGAAGATCAATGAACTAGAAGTCACAGGACCCAGTTCTGCCACTCTTTAAAGTGTGTGACTCTTTAACTTTATACCTTTCTAATAACCTTCAACCTCTTGAATTCTATGATTCCAAGATAGTCTTGCATAAGCTATCTTATACATATGGGCCAAAGGAATCCTTCTCTGAACCCCAAACCATAAATACCAACTGGGAGCAATACCATTCATCTGAAGATTCAGCCAGATAGCCTTGTTACCCAATAAGAGAAAGCCAGAGGTAGGAGGACCAAGAAAGTTTGGGAGCCTGCCAGTCTGGCCCAGAGGGAGGCATGACTCCACAAAATTCCTCTTTTTGAACAATCCAGATTCTTTCTCCCAAAACACTAACATGAATCTTTTACTAGAAAGAACTGTGCCTCCAAGCTGGGAACCTAAAGAGTCAATCTCCAACTCCTAAGAGGTGAGAAATCTGAGCTTTTTTTCTATCCTCAGCTCTATTACTAACTAGCTAGCTGTTATGTCTTAGAGCAAGTAACATGACTTCTCTGGACCCAATTTCCTCATCTATAAAAGGAGAAGGTTGTACTAGAAGATTTCTAAATTCTCTTTTATTTCTAAAAACCATGTCATTCAAATCTATGAGGCCTGAGTAAAGGCTGGGCTTCGCTCTGTCTTCTCCTGTTTCCCAAATTGAGTTGATTCTGATAGCAGAAAGTGGAGTACGCCCAAGGGAACCTTGTAAGGTATTTCTGCACTGGCAAGTGGGAATGAGCATTAAATAGGCAGAGCTATAACCAGGGAGTCATGTACCCTGGACAAGTTCAATTACTATGGGATGAAGAGAAGTATGGCCTGGCATAGGAGAATACTTGGGAATGGAGGAAATGATATGGGTAGAGTCATAGAGTATCAAAGGCACCTTGATCTCAATAGTCTGCAAGAAGAACTGGAAATTCCTCTGGGGACTTTAAATCCCAGATGTTCTACTCCAGGTTACAGTAATGACAGAAAAGGGGGCAGCCTATTCCTCACAGAGTTCAACCCAGGTCCTTGTAGTATAACTAGTAATCTCCAATTCCTTCAACATTATTTGTATGTTGTACTTCTTCATTATAATGTGAGCTCCTTCAGGGCAGGGACCATATTTTTACCTTTTTTAGTATCATCTATGTTTAACACAGTACCTGGAACATAGTAACCCCTTATAAATGTTTGTTGACTCACTGGGGAGGAGATGAGGGATGAGAGGTAGAAAATAGAGGTAGGTGGTCTTTTGGAGAGGGGTACTACAATAGCACTAACCTAATGGGTATGGAGACTAAGGAGGGGCAATCATACCACATAGCACAGGCTATTGGAGGACCATGAGACAGTCAGTAAGTCAAAAAGCATGTTTTAAATACTTGGTGACTAACAGACACAGGCATATTAGGATGGAGGATTATTGGAAGTGATAGAGGAAAAAGTATTTCCTGGATGTCAGTGCCCTGGGACAAAATCTTGGTCACCTTGCCCTGGTTAAATCTCTATATACCAGATTTTTTTTTCAGGGGGTCATCACTTAAGTGGTCCTTGGATTGAAAAGTTTTTGAATCACTGCTCTTGTAGTATGAATACTGGGATGAAAATGAAAAGGTCTAAATTCTAGTCCTTATTTCACCACTAAGCATCTATATAGTTTTGAGTGACTCATTTAATTTCTTTGTGCCTTAGTGTTCCAATCTGTCAAATGAGAATTAACAGAATTTGCCCTGCCTATTCTAAAGGATTGTTATAAGGATCTAGTGATATAATGTATGTGAAAGTGCTAAACAAACACAAGACAGAGAGGGAAGGATGGGTAAGGGAAGAGCTTGATAGGGCTGGAGAATTGGAAGGAAAAGCCTATAATCAAGGGAGGACATACACTGGGGAAACTGGGATTTGGGCTCCTCACCAAGCACAGTGACGAGAGACTTGGCAGTGCGCACAGGCATAGTGAAGATGGAGCAGGTATACTCGCCCTCATCTGCCAGGGCCACCTTGCTGATACTGATGGTCAGTTCGTTGGGGGTGGATCGCACCAACTGGATCCTATTGTCTCGAAGTGCTAGGGAAGAGCAGGACAGTTGGAAGCCATGTTCTCCCCCCACCACCCCATCTCAAATTATACTCTTAGCACTTTCCATATCTATTTTACTTTCTTAGTTGTGCTTTCTCATCATTGTGAGGAAAGGCAGGTGTTGCCCTTGAACTATTTTTTTAAAGTTGTCTTCAATTTCCTTTCTAGGACCAAGAGATCAATGATGGCTTGAAAATTATTCAAGCAAAGTCTGAAACCAAAAGTCAAAGTGAACTTGATTGGATCTTGTTCAAATGTGGATTCCTGAGCAGACCTTGGAAAACCAACCTAATCCTTTTCAGGATCTTCTAGAGGGAGGCCACTCTATAACTATACTAGACCATGCATATTGGCTATTCCAGGCCAGACTTACAATCCTAAAGCTTCTCCAGAATGAGAATAGAAGGTGTTCTTCAACAACAACTAAAAACAGAGTATTGGATCACTTTTGTTTAGGAGTCTCCAGAAATGGCTTACTCCACTTCTCTTCCCCTCTGATCTCTAAAAATCACATTCCATCCCCACCTTACCAAGGGCTATTGATAGTACCTCTCTTCTCCCCAAAGTAGAGAGTCTGTTGAGCAGGATTTGACCACTGTAGGGATGAGGAATCAGGGTCTTTCACTTGGCACTTGAGTTGTACGGTATCACCAGCCACTACTGTCATATCATATGTCCAGGGCTGGCTTTCTGTAAGAGCAAAGTAGGATCAGTTTTCTGTCCATAGCCATGACCCTCAGTTTTTGGACTAGTGCACAACTCTCTTTCCTCTCTTCTCTCCCTCCAGCAGATATCACTCCACAATTTATTTCTCTTGCTTTCACTAGAGTAGAGAAGATGATGAAAACTAAGGGTATGGGAGAGAAAGATATTTATTTACCTGTTCTCTTTCTCTAGGTACAAAGAGAGAGAACTTTGTGAGGGAGGTATAGGGGAGGAAGTATACCCTGGATGTTGGTGACGCAAAAGATACAATTGTTGAATGGTTGCTGAATGCCTAAATGGAACACAAAAACACAAACACTCATAGGGATGGACACACACACTTTGTATACACAGGTCTGGGCATACCTTTTCTTATATGTTATACATTGCTGCAATACCTAACCTGAACAATATATATCCTTTCCTTTATGTCCCCTTCTGTAAACACCCAGTATAACCTGGATAAGTATAGGGACCAAGGGATCTGGGTGGGTCAGATGAATCCAAAAGCCAAAAGAAGCAAAGTCAGTCATTAAGTTGCCTAGCTCAGGTATAGATAGGCTAAATATTTTAGTTAGCAGATCCCGTTAAAACTGTAAAACAAAAAAAGCAAATCAGAAAAGAAAGTGTTAGTTGCAGATGCATCTATTTCCCTAACAATGACCCTCTAAATTACTCCCCAACACCAGTCTCTTAAAACTAAAATCATCCTTGCATATTCCACTCTGCATCTTTCCTTCCCAATCAAGCACCTTCAGGAAAGTACCTTTAATAGTCATAGAAAAGGATTTTCCCCTCCTACCACAAGAGAATGCATTTCTCTTAGCTACATTGAGAAAGGATGGGGTAGAACAGGGAGTAGAATTTAGTCCTTCCCATTGCCATATTAAAACAGGGGATGCCTAAATAGAGTGTCAGATAAGAGCATCCTTAATCTTAATAGCACTGATGAATCCACAGTAGGATTCTGAATCCTCTAAGCACTGATTTCCTCAAACTGCCAGTTTGGACCTCTTAATACTAAAACTGACTCCCTAGATCTCATTACTGACTTTTGACTTCCCCTGCCCCACTCCCTATAGCACCAAAGCCTTGGTCTTCTACTTACTACCATATTGACTTCTGCAATACTTTTTTCCCCTCATCCCACAGTAGGGAACCCTAAAATACCAATCCCCTCCATTCTCTACAGAACTGATTTTATGTTGACCCAGAACAATGGGGAAGAGAGATGAGAATAAGCATTTATGTAATGCCTATTATGTGCCAAGCACTGTATAGGTATTATTTCATTTGATCTTCACAGCAATGTTGAGAGATAAGTGCTGTTATTGTCCCCAGATGAGAAAACTGAGGCAAATAGTGTAAGTGACTTGCCCAGGGTCACACAGCTAGACTGAGGCCAATTTGAACTCAGATCTCACCTAGCTGCCTTAGGACAATGAACTAATTTAAACCAGTATTGCTCTACCCTGAACTGGTTCCTATAGTAAATACCTTAAGAACCCCCTGCTATTCTTCCCCTCCTTTACACTAACACTGACCATTTCAGAAATGATCCTGGCTCTATAGCTTTAACGTCTTACTGGCACGGCTTCCATGCTGTCTTAGTCATGCCAACTAGTCTTCTTTCAACTTACATTTGCTCTGGGAGCTCTCCTGACGGGGGGAGGGCACTCAGATATAAGGACAAAGTATATACTCTTTATCTCCCATACTGTCCAACAGTTCATAGTTCTCAGGCCAACTTTCTATTCAGGAAACTGTTGGCTTTTATCTTGGACCCCTCTCCATTAGGAATCAAAAAATTTCAGCTAGAAGGGAAGTAATTTAGTCCAACATCCTCATTTGACAGACTGTGTAACCAAATCTCAGAGAGAATGAGTGATTTTCTCAGCATTTCATAGCAAGTTAATGGCAGGACCATGACTAGAACTCACGTCAATAGACCCTGAGCTCAGGGTTCTTTCCATTATATCATTGTAACACACACACACACACTCATTCACACACACATACATGCATGCACACGTGCACACACACACACACACGCACACAGCAGACAGCATTGGAACCCTGAGAATTAGATAGTTACTTTTTATTGAATGAACTGGCTGGGAAGAAGTTATAAGTCTCAAATGCCCCAAGTTCATCACTTCCAAATTACAAGTGCTATTTCCTAGTAATAATGCCCCAACTTTTGAATATTAGTTCTTCAATGCTTTGTTTCTCTGGAAGAAATCTCTCTGGGTTGTGGTTTTGTGAGATTTAAAACACCCTCAACATATCCTCCCTTGGAATTCTTTCCTTTACAGCAGAGGTGTCAAACACACAGACAGCAGGCAGCCAGAAACACTCCAGAGAGCTGCCTGAATTCGATTAAAATGTAATTGGGAAATATTTAACAAAATACAAAAAAATACAATAAAGCATAGAAAAGATATTTTGAAACTAAGTCAACATGCAGCCTGCAGAGATTCTTATGTATGGATTTGTGGCCCCCAATTATATTCGAGTTTGACACCATTGTTTTCAAGAGGTGAAAGGTTGGGGGTATAGCAGCCTTTTGTATTGGAGTAAGGGGAAGAAAGGGAAAAAGTGGAGGAGGAAAGTGCAAAAATTGGGGCATAGGATGTTCAATGTCAGGGAATTGGAGTCCTGGAAATGGGAAAATGGTGGAACAATGAATCAGAAGGCTGGGATAAGGGTGAAAAGGTGAGGGAAGGAACAAGAAGAATATTGTGAAAGATTGGTATAGGCCTGGGCAGAGCTTGAATGTGACTTTACTGGCCATGTTGTTGGGGTCAGTACAGACTCCCAAGCTAAGGAACTCATGTGGGTGGTTTAAGAGTTTCAAATTCTTAAATCTTATTGCCATTGAGTCATCTCTGCCA
Source organism: Gymnobelideus leadbeateri (assembly GCA_011680675.1). Taxonomy (NCBI): domain Eukaryota; kingdom Metazoa; phylum Chordata; class Mammalia; order Diprotodontia; family Petauridae; genus Gymnobelideus; species Gymnobelideus leadbeateri. The sequence continues at coordinate 298,833 of WOXC01003769.1, read as the reverse complement.
GAGATAACTCCTAGATACATACACTCTGCCTCTAGGGTCATGCCTGACATTTCAGTGTGAGGAGGAAGAGGCAGTTGAATCATAATGATGGGACAAATTTTTTAAGATACCAAGTGAGAGAGAATCCTTCATGGAATTTTGGAAGGACAAGTAGAGTCCCCCTATGAGATGGTAAGGTGGCAAATTACAAAAGGAGGTTAATTTTTATCATAGGTTCTTAGATTGTAAGAGTTTGACAAACCTCATAAATCACTTAATTCAAAATAAGGCCTTGAGTAACTTGCCCAAGGGCATAAAGCTAGTTAGTTGCATAATGGAAATTAGAAACCAATTTTCCTGACTCCAAAATCAAATCTCCTACTTTCACTTAGAACCCCAAACCACAGATTCTCTGGATTCTAAAGGATTTCAGAAGTCATCTAGGCCAAGCTCTAATGGAGCAAGAATTCTTGACAGCATTCCTGAAAAATAGTTATACAGTCTTTACTTGAAGACTTTCAGTGATGGTGAGCTAATTATGCACCCCCCCCCCACGTCTGTCCCACTTTTGCACATTTCTCATTCTTAGGACATTTTTATTAATGACTATCTTAAAATGTGGTGCCTAGAACAGGACACAACATTCAAGACATGCTCTGATTAGGGCTCATTGCCAGGTATAGCCAATGCAGGTACATTCTGATTATGATATCCATCATTCTGGGCATAATTCAGGCTAAGAGCTTTTTATTTGCACTATTGACTCATTGTGACCTTGAGTTCCATTAAAACCCTGGAGCCCCCCTCCAACACTCTCTGTAAATAGAGACTGTAATGTATCTTCACCACCCCCATCACACACTTCTGCAACTGATTTTTTGAACCCAGGTATGACTTTATATTTGTCTGTACTACATTTTGTCACAGGCAAGACCGGGATCAAGTTCTGAATCCAAGAATAAGATCTCTATTTGCTACACTCTTGATATCTGCATTACCTCTCCCTTTACTCTCAGCCTCTCCCAAACCCATATTTAAATTTTTCAGTGCTCTAGGCAATACATTCTACTAATCATTGATGTTTAGGCATAGTTCTGCTTTGGTAGAGGAGAGTTTTCTTATTGGTGATGTCCTACTCCATATTCAGCCAGTTTTCACTTGTTTGTTGTGGGTTTTGTCTGGACCAGACCTAACATTTCATAGAGAGCTGCCTAGGATGCTGAGAGGTTGATTGACATTGGTCCCTGCCCATCCAGGTACAAGTCAGGGACTCGAATCTAGCCCGGCTAGAGCTCTTGGGGATCATTTCTATGTGAAAAACCTATCAGCTATCCATCCCAGCTTGCTGTCATCTGCACACTCGGCGGGCAAGTCAGCTCTATGCTTTCATCTGAATCACCAGAAAAAAAAAGTGAAGAACAATACTAGGTTAACTCAACAGATCCTCGAGGTACTCCAATACAGACCTCTCTCCAAACTGACAATCCATCTTAATTATTATGCTTTTATTAACCTGATAATCTAGTGATCACTAAGCAGCTGACTGGTTAGTGAGGACATTGTGGGTGGTTCTTTTCCTCAAGCACTCTAGTCTTCCAAGAGACGCGGGGTAGGGAGATGGGGATGGGGAGGGTAAGGAAGAAGAAAGAAGCTTTTTTTCAGGTTCTAGGGTCCCTCACTTGCTGGGAACAGCCAATCATCTCCAATGCATTCAGTGAGATCATCGGTTGCTAGGCAGATTCTGGCATCCCTCTCTTCTTGAAATCTGCAGTAATGAAACCCGTGGGCAATTCCCGCCAAATTCGGCTGCTTGAGTTTGGGGGTGGGAGGGATGAGGAAGCATTGAGGAGGGTGGGGAAAGGGGGGCAAGGAGGGAAAAAGTGGAGAAACAGAATAGGGAAGGAGGAAGAAGAGGAGGAGGGGAGGGGAAGATGGATAGGATGGACAGAAAGGGAAAGGGAGTAAAGGACATAAAGAGGCAGAGGGGAAGAGGGAAGGAAGATACTTGAGGAAGATGGAGAAGGGAGTTGAAGAGAATAGGAAGGGAGAAAAATGGGAAGTGAGAGCGGTGAGGGGAGAGATGGGAAGAGAAAGTGGGGTACATGGAGCTAAAGGGAAAGAAGGGATATGGGGGGAGATAAAGAGAGACAGAAGTGATAGGAAATGAGGAGAGAGAAGAGAAAAGGAAATGGCAGAAGAATAGAGACCTAGAGGTAGGGGAAGAAAGGGAAGATATGGTCTGGGAAGGGAAGGCATGGAAAACAAAAAGAGAAAGGAGGAAGAGGAGGTGACACATAGGGAAAGGGAAGGAGATGAGGAGTGTGAGAGAGCATCTTGGAGTTAGGAAAGGACCTGGGTGCTCCCTGTCCCCTTCCCCAAAAGAATTCTTTGTCCTAAATCAGCCTGGGGTGGATCATTTGCCCTGTCCTTAAAGCCACCCAAGAAAAGGATTATATAGGAAAAGGGGACAGAGATTGAGTAGGAGAGAACAGGTCATGGGAGTGGTGCAGTGTTGAGAGAAGAGTAAAAAGGGTTCTGGGGGTTAAATATGGGGTTCACAGAAGGAAACCAAGACAGGAAAGAGGGTCAAAGGGACAGGTGAAGAGGTAAGCAAGAGGGGAAAGAACAAGAGATCAATGGATAGCTTTGCTGTGGAAAGGAAAGCCAACCTGAAGCCCTGACTCCCTTCTTGGAACAGAGGAATGGAGGAAGCAAAAAGAAGTTGGTGAGTGTCTGGGTTTGAAATATTTCCCCATTTTTTTTGCCTCCTTAAAGGACACAGTACTGGGACCAACTGAATCTGCCTAAAGTGTCAGGATGGTATAAAAAATATCTAGAATCATTCCAACATCTGTTTTATACCTTCTAAAATATGAGAGGTAAAGGCAATAGATACCCCACTTGCCCTTGCTCAGTCTGGAGGTGGTGCCAGAGGGTGATTTCAGGGCAATATGAATGCGTTGATGAGTAGGAGTAAAGGAGCTGCTGAAGAATTGACTTGGTTTGGGGAATTCTTGATGCCCAGAGCCTTGTTTTGAACACTTAGGAAACACAGACTGAATCCAAGACCAATTGTATAAAATGTATGCATGGTTATGACTTCTCAGATAAAGTCCAGATTTCTGTGTTCCCTCCCAGTTCTTGGCAATGCTGTGATTCTGAAACATCCATTCCCTAATGGAATAAAGAGCTCCTACAGTGCCCTATCAGAAGTGGGCAAAGCCTGACATTGAAAACTAGAGTCTATTGTTATTCGGCCTTTTTGGCTTTAACTCAATAGTCTTCCCAGCTACTCTTTCCCACCAATACTGTATGTTTTAGCCAAGATAAACTGCTTGATATCCTCTTCACATTCCATGTTTTCCCATCTCCATTTGTTCAGAATGACTCTTCCTCCACACCCTGCCTTCTGACTCCCCCCAACTCCCATCTCTTCCTGTTGAAATTCTACAGGTTCAGAATAAATGCTACTTTTTGCAGGAAGTTTCCTCTAATCTGACAACCCTCTCCACTCCCAAATGTCTTGCATACAGTTGGAACATAAAAAATGTTTGCTGAATTAAATTATGCTAGGTTTTTAAATTTTATTTTTAATAAACTCACAGAATCATTGTATAGGGTGGCTAGGTGGTGCAGTGGATAGAATGCCTGGCCTGGAGTAAGGAGGACCTGAATTCAAATGTGGCTCAGATACTGACTAGCTGTGTGACCTTGGGCAAGTCACTTAACCCTATCTGCCTCAGTTTCCTCATCTATAAAATAAGCTAGAGAAGGAAATGGCAAACCACTCCAGTGTCTCTGCCAAGAAAATCTCAAATGGGGTGAAAAAGAAAAGGACACAGGTGAAATGACTGAATAACAAACAACAAAATCTTTGATTTAGCATTCTTCTCCCAGGTGATTTGGACCCCTCATTTTACACATGAGTATAATGAAGCCCAGAGTGTTTAAGTGACATGCTTATTAAGGTCACACAGGTAGTAAGCAGCAAAGTTGGAATTTGAGCCTAATGCTTTTTCCACCACACCAGAGCACTGATGCCATTTCTAATCCATTTCCCTGCTTTTTTGCCTCTGACCCTATACCTCTGTCATTCTTTTCATTGGAATATAATGAAATTATTTGTGTATCACATTCCTTATGTTGGGGAATGGGCTGTATCCTACAATAATAATAACTCACAATTATATATAACAAGGATTATGAAGCACTATCTATTGATGTACATATTTGTTGGAAATAATAGTTGGAAATAGATAGTATTATCTATTGAGGTACATGTTTCCATCAAAGTAGGAAGTTCCCCATTTAGAAGCTCCCTGGAGGGAGATACATCTCTAATTATAATAGTCTTTGAAAGTTGCCTGGGGGCACTAAAGGGTTAAATGACTTAAGCACACTGCTAATGCAGGTGTTAAAAGTAGCACTTGGATCCAGGTTTTCTAGACTCCAAGGTTAGCTTTTTATTTGATTAGCCTCACTGCCTTTTAGAACAAATGTTTAATTCTAGGCTTGTTTTCTCCAGCATGTTGCTCCTCCCTACTTCAGTCCTCAAGAAATGAAAATTCATTTTAATATTAATTTAAGCAAGACATAATTAGAAAGGTGAATCTTCAGCAAAACAAAAACAAAGCCCATAGTGCATTCTAGAGTCAAGTATAAATTAACTCTTGAACTTTATGTAGGATATGGATGGATACAGATGATATCATAATCATCCACAAACATTTATTATGCACCAATAATAGGCTCGGATTTGTGCTGGGATATGGAGTGGGCTATATTCTCTTTAATCAGCTAAATTTATTCTCCTCTCACGTCCTCTTTTCATGTCATATCACTTTTCCCTCTACCTCTTTCTCTCCCCTTTCCACTTTTTTTTCCTGGTCATCTGCTCTGTCCTCCCTCTCCTCCTCTATATCTTAACTCCTGGCTCTCTCTTCTATGTGACAAGTGAGTAAAGTATACGGTAATGTACATATTCTTTAAACATTAAAAACAAAAACAAAAACCTTGGCAGCTGTGTTATTTATTGACTCAGGAGGGAATGGCTTAGGTCTACTCTGGGTGTGTATGAAGTATTTTAAGCAACTATGAGGTTTGTTTTGAGTGAAAATGGTGCTTGTCCTTCCTTTTTGAAGAGGACCCGTGATGTGATATCCTGGGTAATGTCTTGACTCATGGGTAAATTGGATTCAAGTGAGGCATAGTTGCATGAACTCCTCAGCCTCACTATCTTTTCTGGAGGCATTAAAGTCCAGTGGCAAGACAAAAGTCAGTACAACTGCTGACGTGGTGGAGATTATGGGGCAGGCAATAGCACAATTTCCCCTATACTTGAAAATATTTCTAATTTTCCATCTCCTAGAACCTCCTAGCAACCACCTGTCTATGCTCTGTTTCTTAAAAGACACACACACACACACACACACACACACACACACACACAGGTCTGGCTCCCTTTCCCCTAATTTCATGACAATCATCCTGGGTTTTAGTTTGAATCCAGGGCTTCCTACATCTCTAACTACTTGCACTGCCCTCTTCTGGTAGGGGATGGTAGGAACTCTTCATCCCACTAAGGAATGGATGTCTCAGAATCACAGCATTGTCAAGAATTGAGAGGGAACACAAAGAATTCCCCTCTACAACCTACCTGACAAAGTGGCCATCCAACCCCTTTCTTTCTCCACCCCCACCTCGAAAATCTCTACTGAACAGGATCTCACCGTCTTCTGAGGTAGCCTAGACCTCTTTTGAATAAATCTAGTTGTAAATCTGTCTCTCTGCAAGTTCCACTCATTGCCCCTAATTTGGCCCTCTGCAGTCAAGCAGAACAAGCTAATTCTTTTTCACTATGATAGCCCTTCCAATTCATGAAGACAGTTATCATGTCCCTAAATTTCCTCTTCTTCAGGCTAAACATTCTTTTAACTAGTTTTCCTATGACATGAACTTGAGGTCTTTCACCATTTTAGTCATCTTTCTCTACAAACTCTCCAAATAATCAATGTCCTTCCTAAAATGTGGTGTTCAGAAAAATAACTGGCATTTATAGCATAAACATAAGGCAACTAGGTTGCACAGTGGTTAGAGTGCTGGGCCTGAAGCCAAGAAGACCTGAGTTCAAATGTAACCTCAGACACTTCGCTAGCTGTGTGAACCTGGGCAAGTCACTTAACCCTGTTAACCTCAGTTTCCTCATCTGAAAAATGAGTTGGAGAAGGAAATGACAAACCATTCCAAGAAAACCCTAAATGGGGTCATGAAGAGTTAGAATTAACAATGATACTAGCTTAAACCTTAAAACTAGAACTTTAAGGTTACCAGAGCATTTTGCAAACATTGCATGTGATCTTTGCAACAACCCTGGAAGGTAGGTGCTAGGTGCCCCTTTTATAGGTGAGGAAACCAAGGCAGACAAAGGTGAATTGACTTGTTGAGAGTCACACAGTTAGTGTCTAAAGTAGGACTGGAATGCAGAGCTTCCTGACTCTCAGGTCTAGTTTTTTTGTCTACTGGATCATCTGGCTGGCTAATATAATATTTTGTTGTTCCAGTCTTGTCCAACTCTTTGTGACCCCATTTGGGATTTCCTTGTCAAAGATATTGGAGTGGTTTGCCATTCACTTCTCCATCTCATTTTACAGATGAGGAAACTGGGGCAAACAGGGTTAAGTGACTTGCCCAGGGTCACATAGCTAGTAAGTATCTGTGGCCAGAATTGAGCTCAGGAAGATGAGACTTCTTGACTCCAGGCCCAACACTATGTGCACTGTGTTACCTAGTTGCCCAGTGCCACCTAGCTGTCATTTGACTAAGGAACAGTGAATACTGAGTACTTGACTGAGTACAGTGGGGTTATTATTACCTGAATACTATGGTTCTAACGATGCTTCAGCTTTTGAGTCTACCATATCCAGTTGTTGATTCATTTTCAGCTTGAAGTTCACTAAGACTACCAGACCATTTTTAAGCAATATGAATGCTTAGATGTGCCTCCCTCACCTTATGCTTGTGAAGTAGATATCTGGAAACTAAGCATAATACTTTACAATTTTCTTATTACATTTTATTTTCTTAGATTGGGCCCAATGCTCTATTCCTGGAGTGGTGGAGAAAGGGGTTTGTACTCATTTTGTTACACTTTTGTGCGCACCATGCCCAGGGACTGAGTACAGATCTTGAGTTTTAGGCCGACTGGAACACATCCCACTTGTAAATGTCCCTTGGTCTGGCAAAGCCTTATCTTTATATGTGCTTGTTGACATCTCATCATCCTTAAAAGCCCGGCTAAAATATTACCTCTTTGAGGAAGCTGTCTCTGACTGGAAATAATCTTTGCCTCATATTTTCTGATAACATGTTATACTCTCCTATATCCTTCGTTATAGTCTAATTTGCATCATATTTATCTTTGTACTCTCGTTCAATTATAAACTTTTAGAGGGTTGAGGACTATTGTTTTTATCTTTATATCTCCTCTTTTCGTAGCCTAGTTTAACACAATGCAAAACATAGAAGAGTTAATAAATGAATGCTGAATAAATACTTCACACACCCTGAAGAACCCTAGAAAGGTAAGGATCCTTAATTAAAGAGGAACAAAACTCCCAGTTTTAAAAATCATCATGTTACAGCTAAAACTAAAAGGTTTAATGTTGTCTTGTGGTTAGCCTTTTGTTCCCTAGGGGGCCTCTTAATTATTGGCTTATTTCATTAGGGGTTCTTACCTTTTTAGGGTTCTTATAAAGGGCACAGTCGCTCTTAAAGTAGCTCCACTGATTTCTCCCCGACTGATTGTTCAGATTAAAGGGTCATGAGGTGGTTGCCAGAGGTGGTAACTAGCATTATGGTCTCTTGAAAATTTGCTGACATGCTCCTTTAAACCATATAGAGGCACCATCAGATTTTCATTTAAAGGTAGAGCTAATAATTTGTTTTGGATCTGTTTTAAATGTATTTCAACAGGAAGGTCATTGGAGAGTACCAATACAACCCTTCGTTTCTTAGCTGTTGCATTCATCTGCAGCTCTCTCTCTCTCTCTCTCTCTCTCTCTCTCTCTCTCTCTCTCTCTCTCTCTCTCTCTCTCTCTCATAATGGGCCTCCCTATCTCTCCCTGGCTGGAATTGCAGCCATCACTCAAGGGCCTAATCCCACTGCTGATCATCACAGAAGCTTCGACCCACTCTATTTCATATTTGGGCTTGGTTTGCTTGACACCTTCCTCCCCCATTCTTGGGGACTTAACACTTTGGAGCTAGACAACCAATTGGCTCTAACTCTATTTAAATTCAGACTCCCAAGCTCAAGGGATTCACCACCTTCAGCCTTTACCAGTAGCAAGAGGATACAGCCATGCACCACCATATGTAGTACTGTTTCTCTTTTGTAAGATTATACTGCAAAAGACTGGGACCATGCTTAGGAACAGTATGCCTCTATGTAGTAATAGGATGATAAATCTAAGTTCAGAAGTCATTTAGTCTACCCTACTTCATTCTACAAATGAAGGTCCAGGAGGTTTAATTGATTACCCAAAGTCACATGTGAGCTTCAGAGACAAACCTGAATTCAGAACATCTAACGTCATTGTCAGACTTCTCCATTGTACCATTTAGAAGAGAACTCTCTCTCTCTCTCTCTCTCTCTCTCTCTCTCTCTCTCTCTCTCTCTCTCTCTCTCTCTCTCACAGGCTTGCCACAGTGGTACTTGATTAAATAGCCCCACTTCCACTATTCATTGGAGAGAAGCAAGTTTACTGAGGAATGTTGGATGCTGCTGATGTCAATGATGATGATGATGATGGTGATGATGATTCAGCATTTCCCAACACCTTATTAACGAAATTTTCTACTTGTTATTCCTCACGACTACCCTGACAGGTGGGTGAGCAGTATTATCTCCAAGGAAGAAAGGTGATGGGGGCTGAGGCTGAGAATAGAGAAGGGGCCCTTCTTTTAGATCTGACTCCCCCACTGTGACTGGTACAGTCTTAGATGCTCCCTGCCTAGATGATCTCATCCTCTTTCCTGACCTCAACTTCTTAAGATACTTTCAGATCTGAGGAGGTGAGAAAAGCAGGCATGCAAAAATCAGGATTAGGACTAATCCTCAGGTCTTTTGCTTATTTCTTGAATCAAGCTTTTCTTTGCCTTCTGCTCTTCTTCTTTGTAAACCTCCTGTCAACATCTTTGAGAGATAGGGCCCAACTTATTCTCTGCCTCATTTTGCAAGCACTGACCAAGGAGATTATTTGTAGATTGATAAGAATGAGACAATCCTTAGCAATCATGGTGGCCTGAGCTATCTTTAAGGATGACAGGTTGGCATAATGGAAAAGGCATAAGATTAGGAGTCAATGGGCTTCTCATTCTGGCTAGATTACTTACCTACATATATATTCTCTCTCTCTCTCTCTCTCTCTCTCTCTCTCTCTCTCTCTCTCTCTCTCTCTCTCTCTCTCTGGAGATCTCCTGGAGAAAAATTACTTAAGCACTTTGGATTTCCACTTCTTCCTCTGAACTGGATGATCTCTAATGTTCCTATCAGCTCTAAATCTACTGTCCTATGAACTGTTTGGGCCAGAGGGTTTTTATATATACAAAATGGTCTGTAGCTACTCTATGGCCAACTACGTGTGTTGTCACCATATACTATTTCACAAATCTTCCCTTGGCAGAGTTTAGTGCCAAAATAGTCCCTTTCTTCTTCTCTCTTTCCTCCATCGTCCTATCTTCTTATCACTTTTCTCCATTTCTAGGTATCCTCGACATTTAGTGCCCCAAATGAAAAGCCAGGTCCATATGAAGAGACAGTCATTCTGCCATCTGGGATATTCTGTCTTTCCACTTGCATTTCCTTCCATTCATGTCTTCCCTCGGGGATATGCTTTTCTTCCCTCATAGGCAGCAGGATCTCCTAAAGGATCTCCTTATTTCAGCTCAGATGCGCTTCAGCTCACACACATTTCAACATGGTCATGCTTCAGTGGCCAGCCTCCCTGACCTAAGGTCCCTTTCCTCTGCTCCCCTTTCTAACTGGGATGCTAAGGTCTTCGTCCATCTTGTTTCCTCCACCTTCTTTATACTGTTAGATGCTCCCTCGTTCTCTCTCCCCAGCTTTGTTTATTGCTTTCTCTCTGTCTGCAAGGACTCTCTGGGGCCTAAAGTTCTATTCTCCCTCCTCTCTGCTCCCGGGAGGCATAGAAGGCATCTGGAAAGGTAGCTGGTAAAGAGGGGTGGCGATTTTTATTGGCTCTTGGTTAAGCTCTGGGTTTGCAGCTTGCCCTGAACCTGATGTAGCATAGAGTCCCATAAGCCTCTAGGTTTGTTCCAGGCTCCCTATTCTGGGCTTTTTACAATCTAGTAAAAACAGACCAGCTGAATGATGCCCACCCTCCTCACTCCAGAAACCAGAATTAATTTTAGCTGTAAGAGTATAGAATTTTAATCCTTAATTTGGACCGGGAACTGCCCCCAACCTTTCATAGAGAGGTTTTCCTAACCATTACAAATTTGAATCAGGCAAGGTTTTCTGGGACCCTCCAGAACTGACTATTCTGTACTGGGGCACATGAAAATTCCCAGACTATCCTAAAACCAGGTCAAGGGAGCAGGGAAGGGGAAGGAAATAAGCATTTATTTAGCACCTACTATGGGCCAGGCACTGTCCTAAGTACTTTTAAAAAATATTATTTCATCTGATCCTCACAACAACCCTGCAAGGTAGGTACTATTATCATCCCCATTTTTAAAGTTGAAGAAACTGAGGCAAACAGTTAAGTGACTTGCCCATGATCATACATCTAGTAAGTATTTGAGACCAGATTTGATCTCAGGTCTTCAAATTTCTAGGCTCAACATCCTATCCACTATGCCACCAGATGCTTCTAATGTTTATCTAATACTTAATATTCTTTCATCATATCACCAGGTAGTTGCCAATGCACCAAGAACAAAGTAACCAAATCTCAGCATTGCAAGGGAACCTTATAGGTCAGTTAGTCATTCTACTTTTGAATAGACTTAATGGTTGAAATTTCTTTTTTCAGATTTTAAACCAAAGTCGGTCATGATGTAACTTCCTTCTTTTGCTCCTAGTTTTGTCCTTTGGAATATTATCTAATTTCCAACCCCACAGATCATCTTTTCTCCTGACCCTTAGTCTCACTTGCCTCCAGCATATCTTTGAAAATAAATCCTTTTGTTCTTCTATTGCAGAGATTTTGGAGTCCCCCTTCAGACTCATTTCACTCATTCCCCTCTCCTTTTCTGACCCCTGACCCCATTCTCTGTAATCATCCTTTAATTCAGTTTAACTCAACAAATATTTTAAGTGTCCAATCTGCATTTGCAGGAGAGGGTGGAGAAAAGTTTTCTTCCCTAGTATTCCCTACCCCAATGAAGTCACAGGTATTTTTCCTCCCTTCTACCCTCCAATAAACCAGGGTATTTTGCTAATTTAGATAAGTTTTGGATTCTGGTTGTTGAATCATTTTTAGTCATGTCAACTCTTTGTGACTCTATTTGGGGTTTTCTTGTCGAAGATACTGGAGTGGTTTGTCATTTCCTTCTCCAGCTCATTTTACAGATAAAGAAACTGAGGTAAACAGGGTTAAGTGACCTGCGCATGATCACACAACTAGTATTTTTCTGAGGCCAGAACTGAATCCAGGAAGATAAGTCTCCCTAATTCAAGGCCCAGCACTCTATCCACTGCCCCAAAGTTTAAGATTATAAATATGAAATTAGATTGTGGTTCTGCACCCTAAAATATTACAATCTAGTATAAGAGATATGAATTGCACAGAACTCTAATACACATTAGACAGTAAGTGCAAAGGAAAGGTCCATCTATAATTCTAGGGGAAATTTGAGGAGAAAATGATCACTTCTATCTGGGGGTAGAATTGGGGCTTCATGGTAGAAGTAAAAGTTGAGTAGAAGCTAGAAAGAAAGGAAGGATTTCAACAGGTAGAATAGCACGTGGAATTTACTTCAGCCATCTGAGAACAAGGTAAACAAAGGCATAGAAAGGAGAAAGCAGAATGAGAATGGGGGGAGCCAAAGAGTTCAGCTTGATGTGAACATAGAGCATGTAAAGAGGAGTACTTGGAAATAAGACTGGAGGAGTGGGCTGGATCCAGATTATGGAAGGCTCATGAGTCTTTACTTTGTTCCATAGGCAAATGGAGAGTGATTACTTAGATAGTGGCATGAAATATGGCTCAGAGTGGGGAGAGATGGATGCAGAGAGACCAGAAGCCTATTTGCGGTAGGCCAAAGTAAGAGAGAATGAGAACCTGGACTGGGGGGAGGCAGTGGGAGTAACAGAGGGAGAACCTTCCAGATATTTGAGGGGGTGGATTTGGCAAGGCTGGGCAACTCATTGAATGTGGGAGGGAAAGTCAAGGTAAGAGTCAAAGATGACTCAGGTTTTAAGCTTGGAGGAATGGTAGTGAGACAGTCATAGATAGAGATGAAAGGCATTTTAGAGGCCATCCAGCACAATGTCCTCATCTTATAGAGCAGGTGAAGTACTTTGCCCAAGGCCAACCAGGTGGTGAGAGAGGTGGGATTTGAGCCCAAGTCCTTTTGTTCCAAGGCCAGTGTATCCCCTCCACCCCCACTATACCATATAACCTTTCATGGGTAGAAACAGAGAAGTTAGGAAAATTGTCAGGTTTTCAGGGGAAGATAAGTTCTGTTTTGTACCTTTTTCTTCAGGCCTTTTAAATGTCTAAGTTCATGAAGGGACTAATTAGTGTGATTTCATCCCCGATATTACACCACCATTTTCTTTGGTAGGCCATGACAAAGAGTGCTGTAGGGTACTGTAGATCTTCTGTACCTTGGGAGTTTTTTCCTAAAGATCTCAGTTCCTGAAAAGGAAGAGGCCAGAGAACAGAACTGTCCTTGTATCCTTAGAAACTAGGATGGGTGAGGAGGAAAGAATTTGTATAAGGAGAGGGAGAGAGAGATACAGAGAAAGGTACAGGGACAGAAAGAGTCAGAGAGATAGAGAGAAACAGACAAAGATAGAGGGGAGAGAGGAGTCAGAAAAAGAGCAATTGAGAGAGAGACAGAAAGGAACAGACAAACAGAAGCAGTGAAAAAGAAATAGAGGGAGAGATATAGGCAGAGAGAGACAGAGACAGAGGGATAGAGAAGCAAATAGAAAGATACACAGATGGTGACAAGGACAGAGAAAATTGGACACAGACAGATAGACAGAAACAGAGAAACAGACAAAGGTAGAAGGAGAGTCCAGCAAAAGAGAGAGAACAACTGAGAGACAGAAAGTGACAGACACAAACAGATGAAGAGAAACAGAAGTAGAGGGACAGAGAGGGGCAAAAATAGAAACAGGGGGATGGAGAGAAACAGACAGAAGGAGAGACAGACAGAGATAGACAGAGACAGAGATAGACAGAGACAGAGAGAGAGACACACAGAGATAGGGATAAAGGGACAAAAAAAGAAAGAGATAGACACAAAGAGATAGAGAAAGATAGAGGGGCAGAGAGATAAGCAGAGAAACAAACAGACAGTGACAGAAATAGAAACAGAGATATAGAGACAGAGCTAGAGAGATAGACAGAGAGAAGAGAGAGAGAGAGAGAGAGAGAGAGAGAGAGAGAGAGAAAGAGAGAGAGAGAGAGAGAGAGAGAGAGAGAGAGAGGCAGATAGGCAGGAAAAGAGAGAACAATAGAGAGAGACAAAGACCAAAGAGGGATGGGGAGAGAGAAAAAGAGAGAAAGGGAGAGACAGAGAGACAGATACAGAGACAGACAGAGAGAGAGACAGAGACAGAGAGAGAGACAGAGAGACAGAGACAGAGAGACAGAGAGAGAGACAGAGACAGAGAGAGAGATACAGAGAGACAGAGAGAGAGAGAGAAGATGAGGGGATAGATACTGGACAGATTGTGAAGTGGGAGCTGGATTGGAGCATAAGGGGTAAAAAGAAGCAGAGGAGAATGTCCTATTCTTGAGAAAGAGAGAGAACTACACAGAGGCAGGAGTGGGCTTGTAGTAGGCGGACAGAGGGGCCTTCTCAGAGCTTGCCTAAGACTCAGAGAAGCAGAGACAGGGAGGTGGGTGGCAGGGAAGGAGGTGGGGACAGCTGTTACTTTGATTTTCCATTTAATTAGTATTCTCAGGGGCTTGGATCTGGGAGAGAGTCCTGGACTAGCTCCCTTGAGGGCAGTCACTCCCAGCTAGGCCAGAGCTGGGTGAGGACTTTGCATTTGAGACCCAAGGGGAAAGGTATTTTACACATTCCTCAGCAGAATGACTCATTTGCTTCAGTGACTTTCTTCCAGGCCTGAGCTTTAGTACTGCAATATCCGAAGCCACTTTTCTACCTTTGGAGGCTAAGTTTGGGTATCCCATAAGGGATGGGTATATGAGCAACAAGAATTGGGGGAGTAGTGCAGTGGGGATTACCTCTCTCTCTCCACCCCCAAACCAATGCATGCATACATATACACACATTTGTAAGTCTTGGGTCCAAGCAGAAGTACAGCTCATTTTAGACCCAGCACCTTAATTCTACTCTAAGATAGGAGACATGAATTAAGATAAACACAATGTCTGAGGTATCCTTAATCATTCTTTTCCTCTGGTTTTGTTTAACTATTCATATTGAATCACTGTGGGAGCTTGGTCAGATATCACCACCCTGAGGGGATATCTGAACTCAATAGAGTTCAATGTGGAAGGAGCTTGGATTAGAATACAGGGTCCAGTACAAATGGCTAAATATTTGTGGAACATCACTATGTGGGATCCTCAGAGTTGGCACCTCTCAGATCCTTTTTTATTTCCATCCATGTCTACTGTTGTTCCTGAACAACCCAGATATACAGAGAAAAGACGGAAAAATGTGGAATGGGAAAGGAGCAGGAAAACCTTGAGAAATCTGAGGAAGTAAGCAAGAGCAGCTTGTTTTTAAGTATGAAAACCCAGACAACAGTAGTTGCACATCAGTTTTCTTCCCTCATCTGCTCATCTGGAATTGAGGCTTGTTGTGGAGGAATAACCATCTTTGCTACTTTTGATGCTACCACTGCTGCTGTTGTTTTTTCCCTGTCCTCCTTTCCTAACTGGTCATTAAATTTTGCATACACAATGTTTTATACAAGATGGTTCTCGGCATGTATCATGGTTATGCTTATTTGTCTCTTTATCCCCCATTAGACTGTAAGCTGCATGAGGGCAGGGACTATGTTCTGTCTAGATTTTATGTATTATCTACCACCTTACTACATATTTTACAATTTTTTCAGTTGACTTGTATATTCTTCTCTGTCTTCCTATGACACTTATATACTCTGATCCAGGAATCCCACCTTTCTTCCAGGCAAACATCTTTTCTTCCTTACCCTCTTACTTACCTCTAGACTCATTTCACTCACTCCCCTCTCCTCACCTCTTCCTTACCCTCTTACCAAATTTCCACATGTTTTCTAATCCAGTCCTGTGTCTTGACCCAGATAGAGCCTTCTTTGCATGATTGCCTAAAGAAGATCCTTTTATCTGAAGAAATTCAATTCATCAAGCACTTATTAAATGCTTACTATGTGCCAAGTCCAGTATTAGACTGGGAATTAAGTGGCTTTCACTGTAAGCTCCTTCTCCTGGATGATGCAGGATTCACAGTCTCTTCCTCCAAGCCACCAATGCAGGGATTCTTAACCCTTTTTGTGTCATGGACCCCTTTGGCAGTTTGCCTCAGTTTCCTCATCTGTAAAATAAGCTGGAGAAGGAAATGACAAACTACTCCAATATCTTTGCCAAGAAAATCCCAAATAGGGTCATAAAGAGTCAGATATGACTGAAAAATTACAGAACAATGAAAAATGCATCCCTACAGGGGTAGCTAGGTGGCACAGTGAATAGAGCACTAGCCCTGGAGTCAGGAGGACCTGAGTTCAAATTTTACCTCAGATACTTAACACTTACTAGCCATGTGACCTTAAGTCACTTAACCCCAATTGCCCCTCCAAAAAAACAATCCCAATCCCAAAATATGGATCCCTACCAAGAATAATGTTTTAAATGCATAAACTAAAAATACATAGGATTACAAAGGAAACCAATAATATTGGTATACAGATATCAAAATATTTTTAAAATGAAACTAAACAGAACCATCACCTTCCTATCCCCCAAACAAGTTTACAAATCCCAGGTTAAGAACCATTGATATAAACGATTATCTCTTCAACCAAGGGTTCATTCTGTTTGAGAAAGTGATCCCCACTCCATCTATGGAGATTAGGAAAAAGTTGGTTTGAAACAGCTATATTGGGTTAATAATGAAAATTTGAGAGACCCCTAGTAATTTTACATTTGTGTGGGAGTATGGAACAAAGGAGATAAATGATTAACTTTAGACTCTTTTGAAAGATACCATCCTCAGGACTCTATTCCATGCAGTAGGTGATAATGTCTGTTTCTATTATGTATAACACTGGCCTCTCACCTAAATACAAGATAGTAAGGAAAATGTTCCTTGGGCCCTGCAAAGGGTCATGTCTGACTCTTGGCTGGGGTTGGTGCTAGTTTGCCCTTGATATTCAGAGCTGGCCAAGTCCATGATTCCCTCATGCTCACTTTTATATTCACTTTCATGCACTTCTTCCTACAAGTTCCCCCTGTTACGATATGATATATTTTCATTTAGGGGCTCTAGAATCCAAAAGATAGAACAAAATGGAGAATAAAGAATAGTTTTCTCTGAACCCCTATTGGATCTTGGCACTGCAGGCTCTCACTACTGTGCTTATCTCCTCTCCACTCCCTCTGCCCAAACTGGAATGCATATTGAGGAAAGCAAAGGAATTGACTGGCTTCGAGTAAATGGTTAAGGCATTAGGCTTCCTTTTCTTCTTTTCTCAGGGCAACGTGATGTTCCTGATTTTCCTGACCATGAACTGGAGGTAAGTGAGCCAAAGGTGGTGTAAATAGCAATCAATAGACAATTAGTAGGAGCCTGACAGAGGGAGCGAAACATGAGTCCTCAGAAGAGAGAACATTTTAGCCTGTGCCTTTTCATTCTCCAGTAATCTCTCGTTTCCTACAGACCTCTAGGTACAGGAAGCAGGTGGGTCATGAGAGAGTTAAAGAACCCCAAAGAGAAGAGACTATAGATTTATGGTTAGGAAAATAGATTAGAAATAGGGTCAATTCAAACAGAGACATGAGTTTAAACCCTGTCTTGAAAATCTAATGCCCTTGAAGGTGTCAGGAAATGTAGGCGATGAGTAGAAGGGAGATATCCTTAGCTTCTGCTGTAACCTTAACCCTGTGTCTCCTCCTTTTGAATGCCCAAATATATCCTTGCATGAAGACAGGGATTTTCCCTGCTTAAATGAGGAAACTGAGGTATGAGGACTGGGAGAACTGGGAATCCCACCCCAGGAATCTACACTCCAGGCTAGATTCTGACTAGTGTAAGAATCGGAATGAGGGAGGAAAGGAAATGGTGAAGTCTTGGTTGTATGGTTCTGATGAGGTGTGAAGATCTGGGCAGGAGGCAGAGAGCCAAGTCCATCTGGCAGTGGCAGAAACTCCAGCTTCCTTCTACATTCAATGTCATTACATAATCGACCTCCACAACATCTTTTTCATTGGTCCACTTCCCTCTATTCACATGGCCACTACCCCAATTCAGACACTCATCACTTCTCTTGTGGATATCTGCAATAGTCTTCTAATTGGTCTCTGAGCCCCAAGCCTTTCTGCTCTCTAATCTGTCTTCCAGTCAGCTGCCAAAGCACATGCCTGATCATGCTACTTTCCTGCTCAATATTTCTAATGGCTCCCTATTACCTTTAGGAGCAAATGAAAACATTCAAAGTGTTCCATTACCTGACTGTGACCTATCTTTCTGGATTATACATCACTGCCCTTCATACACTCTGTGGTTCAACCAAACTGGTTTTCTTGCTGTTCTTCATGCATTAAATTCCATCTTCTCTCCCTTTGGCCAGGCTTTCCCCCACACCTAGAATTTCCTCCCTCCTCACTTCTACCTCTTAAATCCATAGCTTTATTCAAAACTCATGTTCAAATGCCATCTCCCGAGGCCTTTCCTGGTCTTGCTAGTGTTCTGCTTCTAAATTATACTGTATTGATTTTGCATATGTTTTCTATATACTTTTACATGTATATGTTTACCCCTCTAGATTATGAGCTTCTTGAGGGCAGGGGTCACATTTTTGGTCTTTGAATTCCCAATACTTGTGTTTAATAAATGCTTGTTGATTGATGGATTTAAACATGGTTTAAATGATAAAAAACTGGAACACAGATTTAGGAAATATCACCTAGGTTTTATTCAAGGACCTGGCTTTTGGGGTCATACAGGATATATACTCCAAACCATTTGTTTCTGTTCAAGGTGGCTACAAGGGTGAAACCATGATTCAGGGTAATAATACTTTTCTACCAGGCTTTTAACATATTTCAGTCTTTTACCACCCACTCTGATACTTCCTTGTATGCATCCTTTGTTTTTAGTTCCTATGGTTTTCTGTGAGTTGGATAGAAATATGACAGCAAGAGATGATAGACATTTGACCAGCCTGACAGGACAGTTGGGAGAACCTCATTGTGATGCCTCAGGTGAGGCTGCATGTAGAAATATGAGAAGTCCTCCATTTGGGCCTGCGTTTGTATATTAGTAGTTACTGCATGCATATGCATGGTACCATCTGTCTGCTACCCACAGCCCCTGGGCCAGATTCATGCTGTCTTGCTTTTAATCCATCTGTGAAGGAACATGAGTAAAAGGTTCTGAGGCTGAAGATGGCATGCATGACAGTGGCAGGGATAGTGTGGTACAAGGGAAAGAGTACTGGATTTAGAATCAGAGGACCTGGGTTCCAGTCCTGCTTCTGTTCCTTATTACCTGTGTGATCTTGGGCAAGTCCTTGTATATCCCAGGGCCTCAATTTCCTCATTTTTAAAACAAAAGAATTGAACCAGATGGCTTCTAAGATATCTTCCAATTCTAAATCTGTGATCCCATGATTATGAGGCAGCTAAGTGGCACAGTGGATAGAATACTGGGCCTGAGTTCAGACTTTGCCTCAGATACTTACTAGGTGTGGGCAAGTTATTTAACTTCATTTTCATTTCAGTTTCCTCAACTGTAAAATGGGGATAATAATAACATTTCTTTCTCAGAGTTGTTGTGAGGATCAAATGAGATATTTATAAAGCACTTGGCACAGTGCCTGGATATAGTAGGTACTTAATAAATGTTTTCCTTTTTCCTTCTTCCTATGAACCTATGCCCTTTTAAGACTCTGAATTTCCTGTTTTGTTATCTTGTTATTCAGTTTTGTGCTCCTCAGCACTTTTTTTTTTCTAGATGACTTTTATGAAACTAGATAGACCTGTGTGCCTGGTTTGGGTTTTTGTTTGTTTGTTTGTTTATTTGTTTTCTTCATCTATTGCTAGTAGATTGGGATCGGGACCACAAAAGAGATCCCATCCTAGCTTTGGGGAGCACTGGTTAGATAGAAATAACTGCATTAGGAGAGAGGGCAGAACCATGGAGAGTAGTAGGGAGACAGTACCACAAAGGTGGAGGCAGTACCATGGAGAGCTCAGAGCACCACTAGTTTTTCTGGAAGCTGAGTAAAGTGGAAAACTTGGAGAGGGGCAGCCAGCTGTGCCAGACTGTTAATACTGAAAGAACTGACAGCAGGGGCTGCCTCCAGGCTCCACATAACACCTATCATTTGATTCAAGTCTCCTGAAGTTTCTTGTTGATCCCATAAAATGTATTCCCAATAGAGTTATACCCAGATGTGAAGAACACACCAACAGGTTAATTTAGTTTAAGGGTAATATCAGTCAGTTAGTCATTCAGTCAACTAGCATTTATTATGTGCCCAGACACACATAGTACTTAATAAATACAAAGAAAGGCAAAAAAGGTGATGCTCTCAAGGAGACCACAATTTAATGGAAGAGAAAACATACAAGAAATTTTGTACAAATAAGATTGTTTGGGGTCATCAAAGAAGGAGGGCACTAAGATCTTTAAGGCAATAGAAAAGGCTCCCTGTAGAAGGTGGGATTTTAACTGAGATTTGAAAGAACCCAGGAGGCAGAGAGGAGAGAGAGGAGTTATAGTCATGGGGAATAGCCAGTGAAAGTGCTGGAGTCCAGAAATGGAGTATCTTGTGGTAGGAACAGCAAGGAGGTCTGTGTCACTGTATCAAAAAGTTTCTGGAGAGGAATAAGGTATAAGACTGAGAAGGTAGGAGGGGGCCAGGTTATGAAGAAAATTTTACCTTTTATCTTGAAGGTGATAGGGAATCACTAAATTTCATTCAACATGGGAATAATATGGTCAGATTTGTACTTTGATCACTTTGACAGCTGATTAGAGGGGGAGAGTTGTGAGGCAGCAGGCTATTGTAATATTCTTTGTATGAGTTGATGAAGGCCTGTACAAGGGTGGTAGTAGTGTCAGAGGAGGGGGGTGGTATATGAGAAATGTTTGAGAAAGGGCTGGATTTTACAATTAATTAGATCGAGGGGAGGTGAGAGTAAGGAGTTGAGGATGACACCTAGGTGTAAACCTCTGTCACTGGGAAGATGGTGGCACCTCAGATGGTAATGGGGAAGTTAAGAAAATGGGAGAGTTTGGGTAGAAGGATAATTAGTTCAGTTTTGGATATTGCGAGTTTAAGATATCTTTGGAATATTCATTCTGAGATATAGTAGATGGGTTTTAACTTGCTGCAAGTGATGTGTAGTGCTAGGATAATATTCCTCTTTGAGGAGGAAGTTCAAAGGCAACCTCTTAGTGACACCACAGAAACATCAGGGTACTCTGGAGCCCTACATAGTGAATCACCATCATACAGGATGGGGCCACCATGATGTACTCTGGTAATGTACTCAGAATTTCAGGGGATGATGCAGACTGGGGAATGGTAAAGTTCATTCAGGGAACACAGGGAATGGTTGCCTCTCCTAAAGAAGGAACACTAACTATAATTGGTGAAAGACATCATTCCATATAAATATCAATCAGTTGGAATAACTGAGGAAGTTTAGTTTGAAATGACATGGGGTATTTTATCACTATTTCACTGATTCCATCTGGCACAGTCACCCTCTTGGCTCTTTATTGACTGTTATATTCATCTACCTTTATAAGAATTTCCAGAAGTCAGTATAACTATTCTAGAAATTAATGAAAAAAAATCCTGGAAAGCAATTGGGAGTTATGCAAATAAAGTGAATAAAATATCCATATTCTTTGCCTAAGAAATTCCATTGCTAGGTATATACCCTATAGAGGTCATTAGGGGAAAAAAAAGGCTCCACATACACCAAAATATTTGTAGCAACACTTTTTGTAGTACCAAAAATGGAAACAAAGTAGATACTGAGTGACTGAAGAATAGCTAAACAAATTGTGGTACATGAATGCAATGGAATATTACAGTACTGTAAGAAACAATGATCATGATGAATATAGAGAAGGATGAACAGACTTACATGAACTGATGAAGAGTGAAATAAACAGAGCTAGGAAAACAATATACACACTGAATTTATTACTGTAAATGGAAAGAACATCAACCACAAAATAAATGAAGATGGATGTTGAAAAATTATAATGAATATAGTTGGCCCTCAAGAACAGATATGGAAAAAAAATACTTCTCTCCTTTCCAGAGGTGGTGAGTCAACAGGGTTGGAACATTGCAAGTAATGTCAATTTTTTTTAATGTATTGATTGGTTTTTGCTAATTTTGTTCTTCAAAGCCTTTTTTCTTTTTTTCTATAAAGGCTCTGTCATAAGGGATTGCTCTCAGGGAAGGGAAGGGAAAACAACATGGGAGAATCTAGGTGATATAAAAGCAAGGATATTAATAAAAACCTATTTTAAAGAGTCTGTAGAAGTAGTTGATTTCCCCAAAACTAGTGTGACACCAATCCTGACATTAAAATCAGTTGTTGCTTATTATTGACTAGAAGTCTCATGAACAGAAGGCCTGTAGCCAAGAGTTAAACAGGAAGTGACAAATATCAAGAAGATATGAATGGAAAGCATTTTCCAAGCTCTGAATGTGCCCTTAAGGTTATTATCAGTCAGCATGGACTTGACCCACCCCAAGACCTGTATTCAAGGGGTGAAGAGAAATTTGCAACTAGATTATCACCCTTAGCTGAAATTTTTTATCATAGTTGAGGTATCAGAGGAGGGACAGCTGAACTTAATTGAGAAACAGTAAAGAATCATGCTACCAATCACAGCCCCAGGTGTCTAATCCTCTAGGAAGTGTTGTAAAGATTCTCCCCAGAGTATGGGCAAAGGAAGAGGTGACTCCAAGTTTGGCTTCACATGTTCTCTTGGCTGCTCTGATCAAGAGGAGACTAATAGTTCATAAAGGAACTTATGGAGTAACAGTACTAAGAAAACAGATAGAAGTGTATTTGCTGTCTTTCAGTAATCAGTGCACAAAGATGGGGCTTATTTGTGGTCAAAGATTATACAGGAACTGAACTAGTTATATAGTGAGGATCTTCAAAGAGGTGGCCTTGGTTTTGGACTTAGAGTTTCTCTGATAGAAGGTCTTGGGAGAAAGTCAGAAGGGAGTAAGATGCCAAACACATAACATAGTTTTCAATCTGTTTGCTTTGACCATCAGCCTTGAGGAAATCATGAGAATCGACAGCCCTGCCTGTCTTCAAGGAGAAGTTAAGGAAAATTTGCATTACAGCTTTTGGCAATGCAATTGGCATTCCACAACAAGTATTCCTGGTCCCCTGTAGGGTAGTCTAAAACAGAAAGGCTGGTTCTACCTGGGTCAAATTAGGCCTCTGATATAGAGAGTACCTTTGTTCAATTCTCATCCTCCCTATGCTAAGGAATACTCCTCCTGCATCCAATGAGTAGGAAGATCATCCTCCAGGGGCTGTGCCTAGACAAGAAACAGAAACAGGGTGGTGAAGTGCTGCCAAATAGCTGTGTGGGCAGGGCTGGCTGGGCCCACCCTTGCGCACTGGGCATGTTCTCCACACTGGGAACCTGGCCAGAGGGCTGCAGAATGGACAGCAATGGACAGAAGGTCAGCTAGCTGGGAGAAAGGTGGTGCAGGGAGCAGTGCAGCATAAGGCAGAGTTGCTTCTTTGAACCCTGAACCAGTTAACATGAGGCCATCCATACTATTCATTTTTTCCCCCAGATCAGCTCACAGCCTGTTAGAGACATCCTAGAGAGAAAGAACTCAGTACCGTGTTGAGCCTGGAGGGCAGTTGCAGAGAAGTGATGGCAACTTCAGGGGCTGGCAGTGCCAATCCTGCAGTTTTGAGATGGAGGGGAGGAGGCAGGTGAAAACACCATGGTCAGTTTCTGAATTGTCACTGCCAACCATCAATCCCTGCTCAATCTTTCAAGCTTAAAATCTGCTTCTCTGGGGAGCATTCAAGGCCAGAGAAGATGCAATGTTTGCATTTAGGATTCTAGGGTGACACACCTCTTCTACCCCAATCTATGTAAACACCAACATAACAAGCAGCTTGCCATTATTTTCTTCCTCAACAACATTGCAAGTTCCCTTGGCTATGGAAGTATATGCTGATATTGTTATTGTTGTTGTGGTGATGTTGATCAAAATGATGGTGGTGGTGGTATGGACCTAAAGAAGTTAAAGGGCTGGAAAGTTGGGAGGGAGGAGTAATAGGAAGAAGAATGAATAAGAGATAGAAGAACTTTAAAGACCATGTCGTCCAATCCCCTTATTTTAGATATGAGGAAATTGAGACCCAAATAGGTTAAAGAAGAATTACATTACTTAACACAAGATTATAGCTGTTCTTAACTATTTTTGAGTTGGGGTCAGGGTTGTTTTCTTTAATTCCTCCTCCTTCCACACAGACACACAGACACAGGGACACACACACACACACACACACACACACACACACACACACACCTTTTCCATAAAGTAGACATTAAAATCACAACCTGTTCCTCTATGCACTATTTTATCCCACCTCCTTCAAAGTCTCCAGGGATGAGGTTGCAAGTTCCTAAACATTAGCTCCCTATATTTCTGGAATTGGTTGGCTCTTCTTCCCTACACTAGTTGATATCCTGGGCTTAGCTGATGTTAGGTATTTTGCTCACCCAGTGCACTGGATGAAATGAATGCCAAGCTAATAAAGAAAAGCACTTTGTTTTGTGTCATGTTTAGAAAAACAAGACAAAACAAACAAAAAACACATTGGAGAATACCCATATACCAAAAGCTATTATTAGAAAAGGATATTTTTCTCCCAGCTCAGTGTAAAGGCTGAGCAGGGACCAAAGCCATTGACAGCAGGTACAGGAAAGTGGGATAACAGTACAACAATCACAATAAATAGCTAACATTTATTAAGTGCTTTAGTGTTTGCAAAGTGCTTTACACATATCATCTCATTTCATTCTCACAACAGCCCTGGGAGTTTGGTACTATTATTTCACCCATTTTACAGATGAGAAAACTAATATCCACAGTGGTTAAGTGACTTGCCCAGGGTTACAAAGCTAGTAAGTATCAGAAGCAGGATATTTGAACTCAGATGTTCCTGACTCAAAATCCAGCTCTATATACTGCCCTATCAAAAGTGGTTTTCCGCAGTACAAAATAAGAGAGAAGCAATAATTTAGAGTCCCATTTACTTTTAGATTTAATTGTAGAACATTTAATACCTCCTGTCATTCCGTTTGCTCCATTTCCTGATGGGTGAAATACCCCTATATCAGATGGCCCTCAGTCACACTTGGTTATCTGCCCACATCGGGCCCTTAATAGTAGAATACGCTAAATAAATGGTGAGCCTAAGGACTGCTGCTGTTTGACAATCAGGGCCCAGCGAGTAAGAGTATCTAGGCTGCACTTCTAGACATGGGCTCCTTCTGATCGCCCTTCTTCCTTTCCAAGTTAGGTCTAGTGTTCCTAGTGTAGCTCCCCAGAGGAAGGGAAAGAACTGGGAGGGGATGCTCCCCTTATGGGAGGAGGTACTGGTGTCTCCCTGGTAACTGGGACTAGAGCTGTCTTTGGGGAAGGCTGGGGATAAGAGGGGCGGAACAAGCCAACCAGTCAGGCAGGCAGCGGCTGGGAGGGGATTCCCCGGGGTCCCCGGACAGGGGGAAGCTCCTTCATCAAGATGAAGGCGGGGCTGGGGGAGGGTGCAGGGAGAGGCGGGACCAGAAGCAGACCGCTCCTCAGTATTCTTACCCGTTCCCCTGGGCTCTTTTAATTCTTTCTCTTATCTGCTCCCCCACCCCCAACCACTAACTACCCCTCTCATTCCCCACCTTGCTGCCCCGCCCTGTGCCCTGCCCCACCGGCCATCAGGTCCGGAGTCCAGGAGTCGCTTGGACTGTCTCCTCCCCTGCGGTTCCCTCTGCTCTCCGCTGGCATCTGGCCTGGCATAGAGCCCCCCCCCCCTTCCCTGGGCTCCGCTGCGGTCCAATTCCCCTCCCTTCTCCACAATCATCCCCTTCTCCATCCCCCCCCCCAACCCCCGCCATGATGAGGATGGAGGGGATGGGACTATGCATTCCTTTACTACCTTCTCAGGCCAACCTTCTTTAAGGGATCTATACCTCCCCCCTCTCCCTCTCCCCTCCCCAGAAGCATCCTTGCGCCGCAGTTACCCCCATCTCCCTATTAACCGTGGCTTTCAGACCGCCCAGCGGTCCTCACCAAGTTGACCTACATAGCCCGGCCCAAAGCGGGAGGGGCCTTTCCCCACGTACCTTCACCCCTGGACAGCTTCCCCTTTTTCCTCCGCTTCCCCTTTTTCCTCCTCCTCCCCGCGGATCCCCTTCCCACCACCTCAGGTTCATCTGCCTTCTTTTCCTTTCCTCCACCATGAGAAGGAGGTTTGGATCACCAGACTAATAGGGGGCTCCCTAAGTTCCGTGGAAAGGAAGGAATCAATGCCATCTCTAACCCAGTGGAGCCCGGGGCTTTTCAGCATCCTTAGGCTCTCAGATCTTTCACAAACCCTTTTATCTGCGATCCTTGCCTCATTAGGAGTAAGATCTGACCTCTTGTTTGGGTTTCCTATAACAGCCTTTGCCTAGACCAGGTGATGTTGCAATCCTGGATCCCAAGAGTCCCCCCATTCCTAGCCCCCGTGTTGTTGTTTTGCTTCGTGAAGAAGCTCCCCCCTCCTTCCCCCACGCCCCCCTCTACAGCCTCGCCCTGTCCCCCTCCCTTGCCCGCCCGGCGGCGGGGCTGGGGGCGGGGGGGGGGAGAGTAAGCAGCGGTGGTGGTGGTGATGTTTGCATACAGCAGTCCAGGGAATCTTACTGGCCGCTCAGCCCTTACAGATACACACACAGACACACAGACACAACACCCCCCCGACACACACCCTAACAGAAAACACACTGACGGAAATTCACCCCGCCCCCAACACACCCCGACACAGACATACACACAGACACTGACACAGAGACGCAGAACCAGACACCAACACAGACACACACACCCAGATACACACACGGACACCAACACACGCACACAGCAATAGAAGAAATCCTGAAATAGAAACATTGGACTCGACTGGCAGACATAGATTTCGAAATACTGACACTGGGGAGGCACACACCGTTACGCCCCGGGATGCACACACCCCGAGATGCACAGAGAGAGATGCCCAAAGAGACAAGACAGTCACAAGGATAACAGCATCAGCTGGCTACTTATAACCCTGGGTACCTAACAAAGCCAACAGGCTCTCCACCCCCTCCCTGGATCCCTCCCCGCCCCTTTCCCCCCCACCCCTGCCGCCCCCTCCCTCACTCACCGTCCTGGGAGAGGTTGGCCCCGCCGGGCGCACAGCAGCAGGCGAGCAGCAGTAGCAGGGGCAGGGCGGTGGGTGCCCCCATCGCGCTTCCCGGCCGGCTCCCTGGCTGGGCGCTGGCGAGCCTGGGTCCCCCGAGGCAGAGAGGAGGGGCGGAGGAGGGAGGGGGGGTCCGATGACGGTCTTGGCGGAAAGAGCGTCCCCGAGCCGCAACGGAGCCCGGGGCCGAGGCGGGGACGGGGAGGGAGCCGGCGCTGCTGCAGTCGCGGGGATTAAATAGGGCGCTCGGAGCAGACCATTCGACTGGCGGCGGAGGGGGGGGGGGGACGGGGGGCTGGGCCAGGCGGAGGGGGGGAACAGGCTGCCGCATTCCTCGCTCCCCCCCGCCTCCTATTCCCCCCCACCCCTCTTGCTACCGTGGTGCGTTCCGCCAGCTCCCTCGGGAGCGCAGCCGGCCGGGCTCGGGTGTGGAGCTGAGGGAGGCAGCTGGCTCAGCAGCGGGGCTTGGGGCGCACCCCACGTCGGCCCGAAGCAGCGGGAGGGGGTCGGGTGGGGCCCGGGGCCAGCTGGCGAGAGCGGGCACTGCAGCCTTGGGCAGGGCGTGCCCACTGGCCCAGGCCAGGCCAGCTCTATCATCCCACCCTTTTGCCCAGGTTCTGGAACTGGTGTCCCTGCAGCTTCGGGGCCCTTCCTACCAACAATCGGTGTCCTCAGCCTCGTTCCAAAAAGAATAACTAGCTACTATAATCCCTTTTCTAACAATAAACAGACCCTTCCTCTCCAATAGTCAGTGCCCCTAGTAGCCGTCAACCCAGCAACAGTTTACTACCCTTGACAGACTCCCCCTCCTCAGCAAGCTACCAAAGTGTTGCCTTATCACAGAAATTACTAACCCTCCCAGAGCAACCGTATTCTCAATACATTTCTATCCAAGCATCTTCCCAAATCGTTCACACTACAGGGGCCCAAGTTCCTCTTAAATCCAAATTCTTCTTCCAGTTTCTCCTGCGATAATCTCTCTGGGAGGCCTGTGCCCTTGTATTTTTCTGATCTGTCTTTGAAGAGCTTGTCCATCCTCATCCTGACAGGAAGCCCTTTCATGTCCCCGGGTGAGTTAACTGATGTACCCTAGGATGGACTTTCAGACATCTTCTGGCCCCAGATGAACAAAAAAATAAAACATTTTTGAAAAGGTAGAAGGGATAAGCAGGAAGAACCTATACACTCATGGCCCTACAATCTCTAATAGCATGAATCTCAAGGGAAGGTTTATGCATTCTCATGATTAAGCATCTTGAAGAAGGGTCTTCAAGCAACTTAGGAAAGGCTGCTCTGAATTCAGTGTGGAGATTTAGTCTCCAAAGATGAGAAAAATCTCTGAATTTTAGAGTCATTGTATGTAGGCATCAATCATTGTAGATCTTTATAGATACCAATCAGCTGGCCCAGTCCCCTTATTCTGCAGGTGAAGGAACTGAAAACAAGAAAGATCATGACTTGCCAAAGTTATATGTTGAAACAATGTTCATTCCTCTATGGCAAGTGATGTGGTTTCTCTCTCTGACTCTGTGACATCATTCAATGCTTTCACTAAGATGTCTTAATATCTCAGTAATTTTCTAGTATCTGTCAGATTTTCTTTCAGTGTCCCTGTAATCGGGTGCTTTTAACCCATCACCTGTTTTCTCTGGCTATCTTGTCCTTCAGTGTCTATGATGTGTCTCTGAGCATTGAAAGATATCCAATATTGAGAGGTACTTCCATTATCTTTCTCTAACTTTGGCATGGTCCTTTAACTCCTTAGTATCTCTGTTCAATTTACCTTTGAAAGTCACTTAAAAAGTTTAAGTACCTTTGGGTGGTTTTTGAGAATTTCTTGCAGGAATTTCTGAACCACTGACCAGTCTTTGGGTTGATATGTGCCTGGGTACCTGAATATTTATGAATGCTCATACTTCCATTGACATGGAAAATCTTGGTGCTTCAAATCTATCCCCTGTCTCAGCATCTTTCTCACAGGGGTTCTTTGATGGTCAGACATTTCTAAAATTTCTGAGATTAGGATGGGTGGAAAGACTCAGCTAAATGAAGGGACAGAGCCTGTGAGATCAGGTGGGAGGGACCAGGCTGTGTGAAAGAGGAGGGGTTGAACTGCAGTGGGTATGGAGGAGAGAAAAAGCTGACCTATGTGAAGGAGAATGGGCCAGAGTGGGGTGGAGTCAGCTATATGTTTAGAAGACTGTAAGGAAAAAGAGACTGGTCTTTTAGGGGGTAGGGGTAGAGCTTCATGTGTGGGATGAAACTGTCAAAAGAAGAGTGCCTAGCTGGATGAGGAGGCATTTTTTAAGTCTTTTCATTTTTGAGCTGGGAAGGGCACCATCTTTTCTTAACTGTGTAGAGGAGAGGGAAGGCCATGCTCTGTGAGGGAGGATGTGTAGAGACTGGGTTTGGTGGGGGGGGAAAGGAGGCATGTGGGATCCATTTCCCAGTCTCTTCTATTACTAATTAGCTCTTCCATCTGCTGTCCCACATTTATCACTGTCTGTCTGTCTCTTCCTTCATAGACTGTTCTGGCTCTACCCTTAACCAATCCCCTTCCTTCTCCATCACATTAACCGCACAAGGCATTAAGACTGTAGAAATTAGAACTGTAATGGACACTTATGATCACCTTCCTTACACTTTTATGGGTCAGAGACTTGAGGATTTGAGAGGATCAATAACTGCAATGATATAGCTACTAATTAGAAGAGTTGGGATTTGAATTCAGGATCTTGGACTCAGGACCAGGACCAGTCCCACATGCTCCCTTGAGGAGTTGAGAAAATGAAATTCTGGGAAGGCATTTTCCTATTCCCTACTCTGCTTCCTCTGTATGTGTTCCATAAATATCCCACTGGATGATAGATTCATTTCAAGAGCCAGGAGAAGCCTATCATGGTACTGCTTATCCTTGGAGCTAAGGGTTGAGGGCTAGGTGTCTCTGATGGCTATCTTTCCATGGCATATATTAGAACCAATAAGGAGTCTCTCCTACCTGGACAGGACTTGTTCCCCATACTCTAACCATTTGTTTTTCCTTTTGTTTGTGAAGCCCTAAGAACATTAGATCTTAAGCTAGATGTTTCCTTTCCTCTCCTCCTTCAAGATCCTACCTATATTCTCTGTCACCTTGGTCATGTTTTAATTAATTGATCTGGACAAAGAAAACCAACCAGAAAACCCCCCACAAAGGTAGCACCCATGGAAAAGCATACTGGAAAGACCACTGAACTTGGAATCAGAAGTCCTGGGTCAGAGTCCTGGAACTGGCAATTAAAGTGAAGGGATCTTGGGCTAGTCTTTTATTTTCTTGAAGCCTCAGTTTTCTGTAAGCTGGGGAAAATAACATTTTGCCTTTTCCTTCCCACAAGAATTTTTTGAGGAAAATTTCTGTTAGCTGAAGTGCTATGTTTGATTATTGAATTATTATCCATGTTGGGTCAAGTGATCTCTAAGGGCCTTTTCTAGTTTAAAAAAAAAAAAACTCTACAATTCACATTTTTCCCAGAGAACTTGGGTGAGGTCTAGGGTAGGCTGTCTGTGAGACTGCAGTACATAGGCTATTACAGTAGGAGCAGGGAAAAGGCATGCTTCGGGTCTTTGATCCCCAGATCCACTGGGCAACGGCCAGGGTAGCCGGGGGTGTGGAATGTGGTATTGGTGCTGGTTGTGTGCCAGGCACTGCTGTGTAGGCGCTGGGCATTCCTTTCCCCACGCTGCCCAGCAGGGAGAGGGAGAGCTCTTAGGTGGAGTGGGAAGGAATAATAATAATAGCTTTCATTTTTATAGCATTTTACAGTTACCAAGTGTTACATAAATGATCTTATTTGATATATGCAACAATTTAGTGAAGTAGGTAACACAAGTATTGTCACATTCATTTTAAAAACTGGGAAACTCAAAGTTCAGTGAGGGGGAAATGACTTGCCTGAAGTCATACATCTAGTATGGGGCAAGACAGAAATTTGAACACAGGCTTTCTGACTTCAAGCTGGTGTTCATTAGATGATACTGCACTATGGATAATTGATACTTTTATTACTTAAGTACTTTTGTTACTGCTTACCTGAGAGGGTTGTTGTGAGGAAAGTTTTCAGCATACTTTAAAGCACTATACAACCATAATCATTACTTTTATTAAACTCCAGTGACCTTTGTTAACTGATTCCCTCAGGGGATATACATGGGTAGCAATTCACACACAAAGGACTTTTTTTGGACCTCAAATTCAAGTTGCATACTTTATAAGGGCAGAGGGTGAATGAATGCCCCTGTGAATCTCATATCCTCTTCCCATAGCCTCAAAGTTTGGTCAGACTCCAGCCTAGCTCCAGGCATGTAGGACTGACTACCCTTTGAGGACCTAGAAGTTCAATCCCCTTATTTATTTATTTATTGCTCATTTGTTTACTTGTTCATTCATTTCTTCATTTATTTATTGCTTTTTATTTTTTCATTCACTTATTCACTTATTCTTCTAGTAGTTTATTCACTTTGCTATCTATTTATTCATTCATTTATTTATTTATATTGAGGAAGACACAGAGGTTTAAAGGGTTGGAGTGTCCTGCCTTGGGTCACATGGGTAATAAGTAGGATAGGTGGGATTTGATTGCAAAACTTCTTCTTCTTTTTTTTTTTGGAGGGCAATTGGGATTAAGTAACTTGACCAAGGTCACATGGCTAGGTTTTTGTTTGTGTGTGCATTAAGTATTTGAGGCCGGATCTGAACTCAAGTCCTTCTGACTCCAGGGCCGACTCTCTACTCACTGCGCCACCTAGCCGCCCCCTGCAAAACTTCTTAATTACAAATCTAAACAGGTTTTATCTAGGACCTTTAGGCCAAGCCTCTGCCCTCTCCCCCGAACCCACCTCAAAAGTGAAAGTGTTGAGGTGATAATGTGAGGACTTTGGGACAAAAATTAATCCCTATGGCACATGTCTGAGGCAGCTAGGTATTGCAGTGAATAGAGTGCCAAATCTGAGGCACAAAAAGACTCATCTTCCAGAGTTCAAATCTGACCCCCAGGCACTTACTAGCTTTGTGACCCTGGGCAAGACACTTAACGCTGCTTGCCTCAGTTTACCCATTTGTACATTAAAGCTGGGGGAGGAAATGGCAAACCACTCCAGTATGTCTGCCCAAGAAAGCCCCAAACTGGGTCATGAAGAGTTGGACAGGATGCAACAACAGCAACAACTGTGAGGACCCAAAAGTAAAAGGCAAAGGCAGAACTCTGAGCCAGTGGCACTTTATTAAAGGGTACAGGGTCTCCTTTCACGAAATGGATCTCAGAACTTCCTCATCATCTGGGATGTCTCTTTCTTCCAAGACCTTGTCTTTCTAGGGTTTGATACCAGATTTATTACCTAGACATTCTAAAAAGGCCATACAAATTACAAAATCCCATTGATTGACAGTGATAGACATAAAGTAAAATAAGCAAAAATGATGTCAGCAGTTGGGTGAAGCAAGGAATATCTCCACTGATTAGGTAGTCATAAGATGCATGGACTCCTCCTAAGGTTAGGCAGGAGGAGATGGTACAAGTTACATATACTTCAGGAACATATTGGGAGGTGGGACTCAGGACTTTCTGTACCATGTCACCACCCATGCTTGGTTTGGTCATGGCATTTGAACAAATCAGGATGGAGATATCTTTGTGAGCATTCTTGTGGTTGTACAAGTGAGCTCCGTAGCTGGTAAACAAATAATGAAAATTACATTAAAATTTAAAGCCAATTCTAGGGCCCTTCTATTTTTATATATTCCTATGTGACTTATACAAAGTATGGATTAATACACTGCTTATTCTTATACCTATTATTAAGTGATTGACTAGATGTGTTACAAGATGGATATATTAAATAATTTCTAACAATCATTACCTTTTATAAAATCATAATGAACTGACTAATACTGATTAGAGATCCTCTAAGAGGATTTTGCCATGTTTTTGTCACCCAACAGTAGGTCATTTATTTTATTATTATTATTATTCTCTAGGTTTTTAAAAAACAAAATATATTCTAATAATCAGAAAAGAGATGTATTTATAATGTAATAATATTCAGATTGAAAAGAAGAAACTTGTTTTAACAACTTCTCTTAGCTTTCTTTTATTTAAAATATCACTGATCAGTTAATAATAATTTAATTAAATACCTTTCAAACTCATTAATTCATAGAAAGTCATTTATCTTATTACCCTTGGCATTTTTCACGCTAGTCATAGTAGTTTATGTAGTGCCTGCCACATGCCAGGCATCTTCTATGTCTTGAAAGTTGTTTAAATCTGATTTTAGTAAAAGTTTAAAATGTTTAATCTATAATTTCCCAATTTTGCTAACATTTCATGCCAAATAGAAAAAGTACCTATAAATGCCATAGCATTTTTTTCTGCTATAGTCTTTTTTTTTCTTTTTGCAGCTGTATTCCTATAAGGTCTGAACATTGGAGTGCTCATCCTTTACACAAGTCAGGCACTGTGTTAAGCACTTCATAACTACGTGTTTTTCCCAACAACCCTGGGAGACAGGTGTAAATATTTATTATTCCCCTTGTACATACAAGGGCTGATTAGATTCTCTAATTTACTACCATTGCAATATTTTCAACCCAATCAATTTTGGTTAAGTATGACTAGTGGCAACAACTAAACTTCACTTTTCACAAAGTTCCATTATTTTTAGTTGGTTTATATTAAAAAAAAAATCCATGGTGACATTCCCAACTTCCAATTTCTACTTCTTTGTTTCTTTGAGTTACCCAAAGAGTCAAACCAATTTCTTTAAATTTTCCAAAATACTAATCCTTTAGCATCACTATTTAAATCAGAGCGAAGAGGAGTTTACCATTCAATTAATTAACACGCATTTTATGAAACTTATTTCGTAGTCTTATATTGATTGGGGAAAGAAGTTATGCAACAACTATCAAAGGGCATTGCTTAAAAAAAAATTCCTAAATCTTTTTTTTTTTAATTTCAGTAGGATTACGATCCTCTCTGAAATCTCCTTTACAAAACTCCAAAACTTTTTTTTTCAAACCCTGAATTTACACTCTCAGCGCAGACTCCAACTTTCTTTACCCATCTACTCATTCTTAACTTTTTCATTTCCTTATGCAATACTACTCTTTCTTTCTTCTACTTACATAATTCCTCTAGTAAACCCCCTTTTGGTTCTTTAATGGTCACAAATGCACAGTTCATAACAATTTCTTTAAGGTTTTTTTGGCAAATGGAATTAGTTATAATCCCATAATTTTGTTTTTTTGTTTGTTTTGTTTGTTTTTGGGTTTTTTGTTTGTTTGTTTGTTTTTGGTAAGTGGTAGGCAAATAGACCCCAAAACAATTCACTCAGCACAAGTTCCTCAATTGTAGGGTGTGATAGATTTCAACAGGGAGGATGACTTTGGAGAAGAAACCATCTCCTCAAAGTTAACTTCTTTTATTATGGAAAGACATTGATGCAGCTATTTTGGCAATGCCCAATGGGATTGGACAAAGCCCAGCTATGGCACAGAAATGTAACAAGAATTGCACTTCTGGAAAACTACCTGACAAAAGATTGTACTTTTCTGAAGGGCTCAGGGTATAACTTTTTTTTCTTTACTTATTTTCTAATAACTCAAAATTAAGTCCATTTATTTCATTTTTAAAATAATTTGAAAGTTCTGTTTTTACCTCTCAAAATTTCAATAGTTTATACCTTTATAAGCCATATGCTCATCTTAGTTTGATCTTTTCTAATCTGAGTACCCTCTATTAGGTGTGCATGCACTTAATTCATTTCTATATCTATCTTTTTATATTCTTGGTTAATTCTATTTTCAATAATTCTTTCTCTAACTTAACATGGCCATATTTGTACAATTTGAACTTACTTCAATAACCAGTTGATTTCAACACAAGTTTTACTGTGTTTTAATTTACCTAAACAATTTACTTAAACTGCAGTAGTATCATTAGACTTCACTTACAAAGCTTCAGTTGCTTTCTGATTTCAGAACAAGTTTTTCCTTTTTCTGGGAGTACTTTGGCATTCACCTTCAATTGGGAGTCCTAATTAGGACTTGCTTGGTGCCCTCAGGTTGGTTGTTTAAAAGCAGTTAACATCAGAAGGGGAAATAAATTCCAACTTTGCCTGCTTTTATTGCTATATGAAGGTCTAAAATTTCCTTGTTCTGCCTTCTAATAATAAAAAATTTCTTCCTATGATAAACTTATCCCAACTTTAAATACATTTTTTTCAGTTTACCTTTATGTTACACTAAAATTAAAACCAGTTTTACAGATTGATACCCCAAAACTTCAGACTTAGAGATTCTTCTTCAGGCTTGGCAAATATGTTTCCTTTTTGAATTCTGAGTTGTGAAATTATTTAAACTCACAATAGGTTTATTCTAAATTAATCTATACTATTCATTAAGTTTTTTCCTTATTTTAACACCTCCTTGAATTGCTATTTCACTGAATCTCTCACTGAACATATCACATGACTAATAAGACAGTTCTTAAAATGCAAACTTCAGCTTTAAATAAATCTCTTGTCATTTTAAAGGTCCCTTTTAAGGAATAACTGATCAGTGATTTTTTGTTGTTGCTGTTGTTATCACTAAACTCTACAGAGTTTGATGTAATACCTCTTAAGTGCACCAAAATATTTATATAAAGACATCAAAATTATAATTTAGAAATAAAAGACATTATTTCTTTCTCAAAAATTTGGTTTCCAGTCTTTACTTTTTATTTTATATCTTAGTTTTCAGTTAATTCTGTATCCATCTTTCATCTTAGCAATCTCTAACATTGCCAGTGTTGTAAACAGAGAAAAAAAGAGAGATTTGTCCTCTTTTAAGTCTTAAAAATTTTTTTTTAACAGCTTGTTTCTTTTGGTTAATCACACCAAAAGAAAAGGCATAGGTAAAAACATCTATTAGCTATGGGTTAGCACAAAGCATGAATAGAACAGACAAAACAGACACACATTTCCCACTCTCTTAAAGGTTTTCCTAAATATATAAGGGTTCCTTTCTAGTGGAAGTAAAGAACCCACTATTCCTAAACTTAGCTTCAGACACACACAAAACATATAAGACACAACGTTAAATCAGGCCTGAACTTCTGAGTTTTTCTCTAGAAGATTTTGAAGTCAAGATCTTACCTGTCTCCTCTATTAAGTATAGAATTTATGACCATCTTGTAGTTGGGTCCTGCTGTCAGCCTAAGATAACTCTTCTATTTCCTAATTATGTTAATGCTTTTAGAATCTTATCAATAGCACATTTAATTTAGTAACAATACAAATTGCTTTAGTCTAATTTGACAACTGGGTTCACCAATTTAAAGTGGGCTTTGTATTTTGAACAAATCCCCAATAGATAGAAGAGCTGGTTAAAGTTCTATTCCTCTAGATTTTTTGCCAAAGTGTAATGACAGGAAGAAGAATAAAGAATTTAGCAATATTAGTAGTTCATTTATTCTAAGCTGATTTGGGGAGGTTATTCAATAAAATTCTATAACTTTTTAAGCAATCAAAAGTTCCATGCTTTGGCCAAAACTAACTAAATTCTTTGTATTCTCAAACCCTAAATTCTTTGTATTCTCAAACCAAACTTTACATAGCTTAATAGCTCTTTCTTTGGTCATCCCCTGACAGGGAGTCCACCCTTGTCACAATGGGGGTCCTGTAGGATGCATTTCTCCTTTTATGACTGACCTCATTTTACCTGCAGTTATCCCCAACCAGGAGTGGCACTCTTCAGAGAACCTTCTTCTGAAAGAATTGGACTAGATTCCTGAGGGACCCACCTTTTGGCTTATTCTGTTTGAGAAGTTCTCCAACTGAAGACACTAGAGACATCCCCCCTTCCTTTATGAATCTAGGGAAGTAATTTTCTACCTGCCTGAGTTCTACTTATGTGGTTATATTTCCTACAGCTAACACTATAATATTCAGTGATTTGATTTGGCAAATTTCCCAATACTTACAATTCTTAATTTCTGAGCTTTACCTCTAAGGGTCCTAAGGTGGGTCAATTAGGGCCTAACAGTCTTTTATACATGATTATTCAGCAAAATTTATTCTTTCCTTTAAGACTTCCTGAAAATTTAGCTCTTGTCAATAACTGTCTTAATTCTAAGCAAATATAAGTGAAAATAACCTTTTCTTTTCCTCATATCTGTAAAACCAGAATGAACCTTCTTCTCAGGTCAAAGGAGAATGGGATTGCTCTCAGGATGGTCACAGCCTTGACAGTTACTATTGAGTTAGGGAATCTCTCTTCTAAGGCTCTTGGGTCTGACCTGAATTATTGCTTCCTCAAGGTGGTGTCAGAGACTAGAGTGGGAAATTACTTACTTCCCCAAGCCCTATCCATCAAGGGACTGAACATAGGTTTTGTTCAATGGGTTCCTTACTCCTTTTGTGAGCCACCAAAGTTTCCCTTCAACCAATTTGAGAGATTTGTCTACTGATGACAAAAATGATTTAATTTCTCCTTGTTAAAGGAATTTAAAGGCAAAATATATATATATATATATATATATATATATATATATATATATATATATATATATATCTATTTTAACCTTGCCAACAGGAAGTTTTAAAATTAGCTGGGTGGCTAGCTGGCTGAAAATGAGGAACTAGCAATTCCACTGCTGAATTTCCCTGGCATTAACAAAATGGAAGTGAAGAAAACAGGGGGAGAAAAAAAATCCCCAACAGTATTCTATGTATAAAACGTTAAAATTATGACCATATAGGGACGGCTAGGTGGCGCAGTGAGTAAGAGTGCCAGCCTCGGAGTTGGGATGACCCGACATCAAATCCGGCCTCAGAAAATGAGCACCCACACACAAATAATGACTGGCCGTGTAACCTTGAGCAAGTTACTTAACCCCAATTGCTTAAAAAAATTATAACCATATAATTTTTATAAAAATAAAATTAGAGTGCTCTGGATCTGATAAATTTAGACAGATTAGTCACTAATTCAAACAGGCCCTCTTAGCCTAAATGGAGACCCTTCTTTAAGAAAATGAATTTAGGGTAAGTCAAGGTAGACTTACCAATCTTGAAGAGACTTATCTCAGGCTCAGAGAATTTGGGTGCAGACATCAAAGGGAGCTCAACTCCCTAGGACCAGTGTCGATGGGGGAACCATTGGTGAAAATTTGACCTGGTGTGCTTTTCCTTTTTTGGGCAAAGAGGATGAGGTCCACACATCACAGTCCCATCTTGGGGTGCCATTAATGTGAGGATTAAAATTGTCCAACCACCAATAAAAAAGACTGAAGCAGAGCTCTGAGCCAATGACATTTTATTATATGGTCCGTGCTTTCCTCTAATCAAATGGACCTCAGATCTTCCTCATGATCTGAGATGCCGCCTTCCTCTAGGACCTTGTTTCTATAGGGTTTGATACCAGATTTGTTACCTAGACATTCTAAAGTGGCAAATACAAAATACAAAATCCTATCAGTTGAGAATGATAGGCATAAAGTAAAATAAGCAAAAATGATATGTCAGTGGGGTCACAAGTTGGGTGAAGCAAGTGATATCTCCACTGATTAGGTAGTCATAAGATGGATGGGCTCCTCCTAAGGTTAGGCAGGAGGAGATTGTACAAGCTACATATACCTCAAGAACATGTGGGGGGAGTCCAGGACTTTCTGTACCATGCCACCACCCATACTTGGTTTGGTCATGGGATTTGAGCAAATTAGAATGGAGCTATCTTTGTGAGCATTTTTGTGGTTGTGCAAGTGAGCTCCATAGCTGGTAAACAAATAATGAACATTACATTAAAGTTTAAAGCCTATTATAGGGCCCTTCTATTAGAATCTATATTCCTATGTGACTTATACAAAGTATGGATTAATACACTGCTTGTTCTTACACCTATTATTAGGTGATTGACTGGATATGTATTGCTAGATGGATATATTAAAAATTACTATCAATCATTACCCCTTATAAAATCATAATCAACTGACTAATACTGAATAGTGTTTGAGTAGAGGTTCTCAGTGAATAATTTCTCTCACAACAATAGCACATGTGCATAAATTATAGAATTTGGATCTGGGAAGGCGCCCTAGGGATCCAGCCCCTTCATTTTACAAATAAGACCCAGAAAGGTAGTAACTTGTCCAAGAAAATTTCGAGTTAGAATCAGAAGGCAAATAAATCCTTTGACTAAAGATCATTATGAGGCATTTATCACCTCTCCACCTGCTTC
Organism: Gymnobelideus leadbeateri; assembly: GCA_011680675.1. Classification (NCBI taxonomy): domain Eukaryota; kingdom Metazoa; phylum Chordata; class Mammalia; order Diprotodontia; family Petauridae; genus Gymnobelideus; species Gymnobelideus leadbeateri. The sequence goes on along the minus strand of WOXC01003769.1, from coordinate 259,710 downwards.
TCATGGAACAGATATTTTCAGGTTGATACTCTAGGACATTAGCATGTACAAATACACACATAAATACACACACTTATTTAGCCAGACACATGCCTATTCATATGCAGAGTTATGTAAATTGACAATTATTTGGCATGCATATATATGCATGTATATGTGTGTGCATGTGTATGTATGTATGTGGTAAGTACATGGGTATATAAACTCATAAGCCTATGGAAGTTTATACACTCATTCCTTTTCACACAGGCATTTTGGAGTTTGTGCATGTGTATGTATATATGTGTGTTTAAGTACATGGGCATGTATAAACTCATAAGCCTATGGAAGTTTATACACTCATTCCTATTCACACAGGCATTTTGGGGTTTGTGTGTACATATATCTATATATACACATATACACACATATATTTTTTCTCACATGGACATATGATACATTTTCCCCACCCCTCTTGCATAGATATGATTAGAAAAGTAGGGTGATTGATTTTTTTTAAATAATGTGTTTTTTAAAACTACAGGAAGTAATGCACCTCCTTGGAAAAAAGGAGTGTTGTTCCTTTCATAGTTATCATCTTGGAAAACTATATTCTTATTTCAAATGCTTCTATTTCTCAGGGAGCACTTAGGAAACTGTTCTAGGAATTGGCATTAAAACTTGTAGCATAGTCCTTTGACATACCCTCTCTGCTAGCAAATCTTCATCTCCTGAAAGTGCATTTCATTTTCGGAAACAGTCAAAAGTCATTCACAGATAAGGCTGGTGAATGAGGTTAATAGTCAAGATGGCTAATGTGTTGAGTTCAAAATGAAGTGCTATGATAAAGTCAGTCAGTAAACATTTATTGAACACTTCCTACATGCTGGGCACTTTGGTAAGCTGGGGACACAAGAAAGACAAAAGCACTTAACTTGCCCTCAAGGAGCTCATGTGCTCAAGGGGGAAACAGACAGGTAAATAATTAGATACATTCAAGGTAAATACAGAGTAGATGGAAAGAAAGCAAACTCAGAAGGGAGAGCAATATCAATCAATCAACAAGTATTTATTAAGTGCTTACTATGTTCCAGGCACTGCGCTAGGATCTGAGAATACAAATAAAGAGAATGAAAAACTCCCTAATGGCAAACAGCTTATATTCTAATGGGGGAGATAAAGCAAAGGATTGCAATGTTTACAAGATAGTTAAAAAGTAGTTTGGGAAGAAGGACCAAGAAAGATCTCCTGCAAAAAAGTGGGATTTCAATTGCATCTTGACAGAAGCTGGAGAATCTAAAAGATGTAGTGTGCCACACATGGGGGACAGCCAGCGCATGCAGAGGCCTGCAGTCAGGAGATGGAGGCACAAGTCTGAGACACCATATTGACTAGGCCAGTGATGATGGATGATAGAGTATGCAGAGGGAATTAAAGTATATGAAGACCATAAAGGCATGAAGAGGCTAGGTTGTGAAGGGCTTTACATGCCAGCAGATTTGATGCTCGAAGTTACAAGGAACCACTGCTTTGATAGAAAACACCTAATGGCGTGGCATCAGGACACCTAGACTTGAATGCCTGCTCTTTTGCTTAGCATGTCTGAAAAGTCACATTCCAGAGCCTCTGTTTCCTTTGGGCAAGTCTTAACAGACCTCAGTTTCTGTATTTGTAAAATAATGACATTTAATTAGATAATCTAATCATGTGAAATTCTGATTTTAAGTTCTAGTACATTTTGTTAGGGCAGTTAGGTGGTTCAGAGGATAGAGTGCTGGACCTGGTGTCAGGATGACTCATCTTCCTAAATTTAAATCCAGCCTCAGACACTAGCTGTGTGACCCTAGGTGATTTACTTAACACTGTTTGCCTCAGTTTCCTCATCTGTAAAATGATATGGAGAAAAAAATGGAAAATCTTTGCCAAGAAAACCCTAAATGGGGTCACAAAGAGCTGGACGTGACTAAATAGCAGCAACATTTTGTTAAAAAGCACAAAAATGCCTCCTGGTCTCACCTTGTGCACCCCAGCATCCACATTTGTGAGACTGGATATGGACACATGCATATACATGACTGATTCATACAGGCAAAAAAAAAAAATTCATCCTGACGTTATCAGTACACATACAGACCATAGCATTGAATGAGGGCCCAGGGAGTATGTGTATTGTCTTGGATCCTATGGGGAATGTAGAGATAACATTCAAAGCATGGTTAGAGAGCCAAGGCTTCTCATCCCAAACCCCACAGCAGAGATGCCAGCACACAATGCAGATGTTGCTGTGGGATGCAAAAGACCTCGTACCACATTTCTTGCCTATATCCCCAGCTGGGAATCCCATGCTTGCTTTTTTAGGGGATAAGTCTGACCCCCTGGGAAAGGGGAGGTAGTTGATCTGAAGCTAAAGGGTAAGGAGTCAAGGTCCTTAATTTCCCACCCCCAGCCCCTTTCAAGGGGTTCCTAAGGGGCAGGGCCATTCTCGTTAGAGCAGCCTCCTGTCAATGGCACCTGTTACCCAGCATATCTCCATGGCAACCAGCAGGGGGTCAGCTCCAGGGCAGACAAGAGGGGGAGGGGAGCAGAGATGTATGTGAGATTATTTGGTGGGGGCCAGGCAGGTTGAGGCAATGGAGGAGAGGAATGAGAAAAGGGAGAAAGGCAGAGCTCAGAGCCTTGTCTTGGCTTGGGTCTCTAGGTTTTGGTGCTCTCTGCTGGCCCTAGGGAGCATTGCAGGCACAGACCCAGAAAGCATCTCCCAGGATTGGTGATTCTCAAAGCCAAGAGACCTGGCCAGGTAAGTCACCTTGCCATTCCTTCTGCCCCTAGCTAGACCATACATCATGAAACTCAAAGAAACATATTCATGAATGCAGCTGTGGTCTAGTTTAAGGAATACTATCATCAAAAGATCTGGGTTAGAGTTCTGACTTTGATACGTTTAATCCCAAAGAGATTTTTTCTTTTATTAAGAGCCTGTGATATACAATGAATACTATGTTGGATGATAAGAATCCAAAGATAAAAATGAAACATTTCTTTGTATTAAGCAGTTTATATCATAGGGGAGTGGAGAGTCAGATGGAAAGGAATATACTTTATACATGGATATATAGATATAAATTTAAGGTAATTTGAAGTTGGGGCCAAGGGGAAGAGAATCAACAGACTTCACAGAGGATGTGGCTTCTGAGTTCAGCTTTTTAAAAAGTTAAGAATTTTGAGGGACAGAGATGTATAGGGAAGTGGGTATGGGGGACAGCTTGGACAAATGTCTAGGAATCTTTCAATTTGGCTGGGCAAATTTCAGAGTCCCAAGGAATCTCCAAACTCATCTAAGTGAACCTGTACCTGAACTAGAATTTCCTTGACAGTGTAAATCAGTAATAATGCAGCTTTTGTTTAAAGTCCTCCAGAGAGGGAGAACTTGGTACCTTTTAAGGCCTTCTATTCTACTTTTGGACAGCACAATTTATTAGAAAATTTTTCCATCCATGAAGCCTAAATCTGCCTCTACATGGGACCAAGAAGAAAAAGCCCCATTTCTCTTTCTAGTGACAACCATTCCATTCTATTGATTCAAGATGACTATCCTGCTATCACTCACTGTGCCAAAGCTCCTCTCCTTCAGTTCCTTCAGATGATCCTCATATGGCATAGCTTATGTATATTTGTTGCCTCCAGTTCAGGAATGGACTTGGAACCTTCTTGTGAGAGAAGGCAACTGAGAGAAGCTTAATGTTAAATTGGCAAAGGATACAAACCAGCGTTTGGTTTATTGTTTTCTTGACTATTTAGATTTCAGAAAGTAATGGATAAAATGTCAATAATATAGATCAAATTTAAAAGTTTGTTATGGGAACATTTTAGTTTTTGGAGAACAGGTTGTTAAATCTTTACCGGCACATTCCTGTTCCCATTCCTCTCCTTTCAGTCTCTCCTCAGTTCTTTGCCATCTGTGTGTCTGACCTCATATTAAGGCAGCTAGGTGGCACAGTGGATAAAGTGCCAGCCCTGGAGTCAGGATGACTCACCTTGAGTTCAGATCTGGCCTTAGACACTTCCTCAATGTGTGTCCCTGGGCAAATCACTTAACCCTCTTTACCTCAGTTTTCTCATCTGTAAAATGAGCTGGAGAAGGGAACCATTCCAGTATTTTTGTCAAGAAAACCTCAAATGGGTCATGAGCAGTTGAACATGACTGGAGAATGATTGAACAATAACAACAAAAGTCTTACCCTATCACTCAATTAAAAGTACTTCCAAAGTTATCAGTGAACTCTTACTTGCCAAATCTAATGGTCCTCCCCTCTGGCCATCCTCCCCACTCATCCTTCATTACCACTCTGTTTTATTTGACATGGTTGTTCTTTTACTTTTGAATACTCTTTTTCTTTGTGTTTTTATGACACTGGTATTTATTATCATAAATATTACCCATCTGCCCCAAACTATGGATATTCCCAAGGCTCTGTCTTGGGTTCTCTTGTCATTTCATTTTAAAATCTATTTCTTGGTGACCTCATCAGCTTTTATGATTCAGAGATCTACATATCAAGCTATAGGCTCTCTCTTGAACTTCCATCCTACAATACCCACTGCCTACTGGTATTTCAAACAAAATGTCTTAGAGATATCTTAAACTTGGAATGTCAGAGACAGAATTCATTTTCTTTATCTTCAAATCCAACCCTCCACCAAACTTCCCTATTTTTGTTGAAGACAGTATCATTCTTCCAGCCTCCCAGCTTTATAAACTCAGCATTATCCTCACCTTCTCACCCCACTTATCCAATTGGTTTTCACATCTTGATGTTTCTGTCTTCACAATATCTTTCAAATCTGACCCCTTCTTTCTACTTACACAGCCACCACCTTGGTTCAGATTTGTAACGCTTCTTGTCTAGACTATTCTAATGTCCTTCCAATTGGACTCTCTGCCCCAAGGCTTTTCCTCCTGTAGTCCTTACAGCTTTCAAAGTGATTTTTTTTTAATTAAACAAATGCTTTATTAACTTCTGGTTTACATCATTCATTTCCACCAGATTATGAGTTACATTTTCCCCCTATTTTTTCCCTACCCACCACCCCAGAATAGCAGTCCTACCAGATATCCCCTCATCCAATCTGCTCTCTCCCATATCTTCTCCCATACCCCCTTCGACTTTGCCATTAGGACAAGGTGAGTCTCTGAGCCCCACTGCCTGGACATCTTCTGAAAAAATTAATTTTAAAACTTCGATTTTCAGATCCATTCCCTTTCTCCCCTGTCACCCACTCCCTCTGAGAAGATAAGCAATTCAGTATGTGTTGTACATGTATATCTATGCAGAACATTACCATAGTAGATATATTGTAAAAGACTGCTTATATTTCCCTCCCACCTGTCTCACCTCCCACCTGGTCCATTCCCTACTTTGATCCTGTCCCTCTTTGATAGTGGGTACTTCTAACCTTCCCTCTCCCCAGAATGCCCTCCCCTCCATCATCCCCCCTCTCATCCCCCTTTCCCCTGCTCAGGAGAGTGAGTGAGGGTAAGATATTCCATTTAGTATGTATGTGATTCTCTCCTTGAGCCAACTTCAATGAGAGTATGCTTTTGCCTTTTTGCCTTCCTGTTCCCCTCCCCTGCAACTACTTCCCCTTGCCTCTTCTACATGAGGTAGTTTGCCCTACCCTGTCTCTCTCCATCTCCTATTGCCACTTTCCTCTCTCACCTCTTGACTTCACCCCTTAAGAATCATCCCTTCCTTGGGGCGACTAGGTGGCGCAGTGAGCAGAGAGCCAGCCCCGGAGCCAGAAGGACCCGGGCTCGGATCTGTCCCCAGACACCCAGCACACAAACAAAAACCCAGCCACGTGAACCTGGGCAAGTCACCCAACCCCAATTGCCCTCCAAAAAAAAATAATCATCCCTTCCCATCAAATTCAACCTGTGCCCTCTACCCATGTATACCTGTGAATATATACCATGTACCCTTCTTCAATTATTTTCATAATGAGAAAGGTTTCATCAAACACAGTTATTGTTTTTCCATGTAGGACTGTAAATAGTCCAACTTTAATAAGTTCCTTTTGATTTCTTTTCCTTGATTGCCTTCTCAAGCATCTCTTGCTTCTTGTGTCTGAATGTCAAATTTTTTATTCAACTCTGGTTTTTTCATCAAGAACGCTTGAAAGTCCTCTATTCCACTGAATGACCATATTTTCCCCTGAAACAAGATACTCAGTTTTGCTGGGTAGGTGACCCTTGGGTTCATTCCCAGCTCTTTTGCCCTCTGGAATATCATATTCCATGTCCTTCAATCCCTCAGTGTAGAAGCTGCCAGGTCCTGGGCTATTCTGACTGTGTTTCCACAATAATGAAATTGTTTCTTCCTGGCTGCTTGTAGTATTTTCTCCTTGATCTGGGGATTCTGGAACCTGGCTATAATATTCCTGGGAGTTTTCTTTTTGGGGATCTTTTTCAGGAGGTGATCTGTGGATTCTTTCAACCTCTATTTTGCCCTCTGGATCTAAAACATCAGGGCAATTTTCCTTGAGAATTTCTTTAAGGATGATTTCTAGGTTCTTTCTTTGATCATGGCTTTCAGGTAGTCCAATAATTTTAAATTATCTCTCCTGGATCTATTTTCCAGGTCAGTGGTTTTTCCCATGAGATATTTCACATTGCCTTCTGTTCTTTCATTTGTTTGGATCTGTTTAATAGTATCTTGATTTCTCATAAAGTCACTAGTTTCCATTTGCTCCAGTCTAACTCTGAAGGAATGAATCTCCTCAGTGAGCTTTTGAGATTCTTTTTCCATCTGGCAAATTCGACTTTTTAAGGCATTTTTCTCCTCATTGCCTTTCTGAGCCTCTTTTGCCATTTGAGTTAGTCTAATTTTTACGGTGTTATTTTCCTCAGTCAGGCTGTTGACTGTCATTTCATACTTTTCTTGCATCTTTTCCATTTCTCTTCCCAAATTTCCCCCCACTTCTCTTATCTGCTTCTTAAGGTCCTCTATGGCCTGTAGCCAGCTTGTATTTTCATTTGGGGCTTTTGGTACAGGAGTTCTGACCTCACAGTCCTCCTCCATGCTTTGAGCCTCTTTGCCCCTAAAATAGGAGTCCAATGTTGAACTTTTCTGTTTATTTTGTTTCGTTTACCTAGGCATATTGCCACTTAATTACTTGATTTTGGGGCTTGTTGCCACAGTAGGACTCTGCCACCAGACAGGGGAGCTTCCTCCCAAACGTGGGGTCTTCACAACTTCCGCCAGTTGGGTGGCCTCTGTAAAGCCTCCACCCACTCTGGCAAGTTGGATACCCACCCCAAACTTCCCCCCAGACCACAATCCAGATCCAGGCAGTTTAAAGCAAAACCAATTAACCCCCAGACTGATTGCTGGATCTTGCTACAGTTCGCAGACCAGGAGCTAGAGCCACTACTGATGCTGCAAAATGGCTTCTGTGCTGCTGTTTCTTCAGCAGCTTTTTGCCCCCAGGGGAGGAAGCCACGTGTTCCCCAAATACTGGTCCCAAAGTCCATAGGGCACTAACCTCTCACTTTGTCCTAGGCATATCTGTGCTGATCATTCTGGAATTGCCACAATTGCTGGTGTTCTGGGGTTCCACCAGCAGGCTGAAGGTCCGGCCGCCCTGGGGCTAAAACCGCTGACCTGGGCTCGGCTCTGCGGGCTGCGCTGTCGGTTCCCAGTGTGCTGTGCTGCTTGCTCTCAGAGCGCTGTGCTGGCCGCTCCCTGCAGGGCTGCTGGGCTGTCTTCAGCAGGAGGTTAGCTTCTCTGTGCCGTTCTGTGGGTGCTGTGGCTCCAGAAGTTGTTTGGAGCTCTCTTTCACATTGTTTGAAATTTGTGTGGGGCAGAGCACATTGGAAATGCTGCTTCTACTCCGCCATCTTGGCTCCACCCCAAAGTGATTTTTAAAAATATACATCTGATCATGTGACACCCCCTCCCCCTCCCACTCAATAAATGCCAGTGTTTCTCTATCACCATTTAGGTCAAATATAAACTCCTCTAGTTGGCTTTTAAAGCTCTTCAAAGCCAGGCCCCAACTTATCTTTCCAATATCCTAATGCATTATTTAATTTCCTGTACTCTATAGACCAGGTTCCCCTTCCCCCCAAAGACCATACAAATGGACCTTTCCTCTGTTCTCTAACCCACAACAACCCATCTCCCATCCATCCCAATGCCATTGGCTGACTCCCATACCTGGAATGCAGGATACTTCCCAGAAAGCAGGAAAGAGCTTTAGGAAATTTGATAAACTGTAAATTATCTGGAGAAAAGCAACCAAGAAATGGTGAAGGACCTCAAGATCATCAATTAACAATCAATTAAGAAGCACTTCTTAAGCATCTGCCATGTGTCAGGCACTGAGCTGGACTTTGAGGATACAAGGACAGGAAAAGAAGCAATTGCTACTTTCATACAGCTTGTATTCTATGGGGGAAGACCCGATATATGTGTGTGTGTATGTGTGTGTGTGCAGGATGAACATAAACAGAAAAAGCATAAGATGGTTAAATATAAGGTAGTTACAGAGGGAAAACATTAGCAGTTGGGTGACATCAGAAAAGGTTTTGCATAGAAGGTAGTGCCTGAATTGCATTTTAAGGATATGAAGGATTCTATGAGATGGACTGTCATATGTAAGGAAAAGCATGCAGGACTTCACCATGCCAAATTCTGTTTTGGTCCTGTTGAACTTGAAATGCCTTTAAAACATATAGTTGAAAATATTACTGATGTGCTAAGGAGAGAAAATGAGGTGAGGTCTGGAGATCTGGGCATCTCTATCATGCACGGAGATGGTAAAACCATAGGAACTGATGAATCCACCAAGAGAATGTATAGAATAGGAGAGAAAGGAACTAAAGACAAGGACTTGGGGTATACTCATAGTTGGGGGCAGTGTATAAGAGGAAAGAAGAGTCAGTATAACTCAGTATATAGGGCATTTAGTTTGGAGACAGGAAGACCTGCCTCAGACAATTACTACTTGACCCTCTGTAAGTTATTTCACATCTCTGTGACTCAGTCTCATCAATAAAATTACAGGGTTGAACTCAATGGTTTCCAAGGTCCCCACCAACTCTAAAGCTATGATCCCATGATCCCATGAGTCTGAAAAGGAGCATCCAGACAGGAAGAAAGAGAACTAGGAGAAAGCAGTGCCATGAAATCCAGAGAATAAAGGGCATTTAGAGGGAAAGGATGGTAAATATGGACAAGAAGGGTCAAGGAGAATGAAGATTAATAGAAGATCATTAAATTTGGCAATTAGAGATCACTTCTATCTTTGAGAATAGGAGTTTCATTTGAAAAATGAAATTGAAAGCCAGAATGTAAGGAGTTGAGAAAGGAGAGGAGAGGATTTGGAAATAGAAGGTAGATAGCTTTTTGTAGGAATTATGCTGTGAGAGGAAGGAATGACATAAAATGGTAGCTTGAGGAGATGAGAGGGTCAAAACAGAGGGGTTTTTTTAAGCACATGGGAGCCTTGGGAATGTTTGCTGGCAACAGGGGAAGAGCCAGTATCTAGGGATAGACTGTAGATTTGAAAGATGGGGGGAATGATTGCAGGTGGCAATCTTCCAAGAGAGATTGGAAACGAGATTGAAGGAACAGGTAGAAAGGTTGACCTTGGAAAGGAGAAAAGCCACCTTTTCATTAGAGACTTGAGTAAAGAAGAAAAAAATGGAGGATCCTATTGAGGAGTTTTAAGACATAGTAAGGGAGAAGGAAAAGCTTATGGAAAACTACCTATTTTTCTCAGTAAAGTACAAGATGAGGTGCTTTGTTGAGAGGAAGGGAAGTAGGGTTGATGTGGGAAGCTTGAGAGAAGAGGTTTGGTTTAGCTGATTGGGGAATATGATAGTGAGTCAATAATGTTTATAAAGTACTTAGTAAATCTTGAAATACTACATAAATGTCAATTATTATTATTATTATTATTATTATTATTATTATTATTATTATTATTATTATTACTATCGTAAGTAATAAATGTTTCAACATTTCAATCCTTCAGGTGTTAGTAACTTAATTGATGTGGATATTTTCTCCAGTAACATAGATGGAACCCCCTGTACTTTGGCAGATTTTAGTACCTTCTGTGGATTGTCTTTGAGAATTTCTGGGGCCAAAATATCCATTGCCCTTTGTCCAACCAGATTATGAGCCTCTCTTAATTTAGCTGGGTGAATTTTTGGACAATAAATGACTTTTATTATCATCTGGTCTATCAGTTTCATCATTGGAAAATTCTTCCTTAAGTCTCAACAAAGCCACTTGATGCAGTTTAATGCTGTTTCCTCTGGTGCAGCCCTCAGTTGTAATAGAGGACAGCTATTTATCAGCCTCTGTGTAATAATCCTCTAGAGACTTGAAGACTGTCATTAAGTTGCCCCTCAATCTTCTGTTGTTCAGGCAAAATAATCCCAGTTCCTTAACCTTCCTTCAACCTTTGCACCATTTCTGTGGCTCTTCTCTGAACCTTTTGTCTTAGGTGACTGAGCCCAGAACAGCTCGTGTTTTTACAGCCTTTTGCAGCTTATAGAGCAGAACAAACCCGAGAAATAGTGAGTAGAGGGATTGTTATTTCCATTTTGCAGATGAGGAAACCAAGTCTCAGGGAAGTTCTGTGACTCACATGAGGTGATGGAGCTAGAACTCAACCCCAGATCTGTTGACTACAGACCACTTTCAATTATACCAAACTAACTCCAGAACACACACCAGGAGCTGGCCACACTAGAACTCAAAGTAATGGCCTGAGTACTATATGTCCAGCGGGTAACTAGGTAGCAGAGGGAATGGAATGTTGGAGTCTGGTGAACCTGAGTTGAAACCGTAATTCACACACGTAGTAGCTGTGTATCACCCTTATCAGGTTACTTAACTTTGGTCTGCCTCAGTTTCCTTATTGATAAAATAGAGATAATAGTAAAGCTACCTTCCAAGGTTATTGTGAGAATAAAATGGGATAATATTTGTAAAGTGCTTTGCAAATCTTAAAGCAGACTATAAATGCGAGCTAATATTATTGCTATTGCCATTCCCTATCATTCTTTACACCATAATACCCCACATATAATTTATTTATAGTCTACTGTGATCCCAAGAACTTCTCCCCTCGGGGGGCAGAGCCAAGATGGCGGAGTAGAAACAGCTCATCCAAGCCACTCTGCCCCCACATTCCCCCCAAACGATGTAAAAGAGGACTCTGAACAACTTCTGGAGCCCCAGCACCCACAGAATGACACAGAGAAGCTAACCTCCCGCTGAGGACAGCCCAGCAGCCCTGCAGGAAGGACCAGCGCAGTGGTCTGGGACCTGGCAGCGTGCAGTGCGCAGAGCGCAGGAGCCGAGCCCAGTCGAGCCCAGGTCCTCATGAGCCAAGGTTTTAGCCCCAGGGCAGCAGAGCCAGCAGCCAGCTGGAGGAACCCCAGAACACCAGGAGCTGTGGCGAATCCAGAATTATCAACATAGACTTGCCTGGGACAAAGTAAGAGGTTAGTGTCCTATGGACTTTGGGACTGGTATTAGGGAATGCGTCGGCTCCCTCCCCTGGGGGCTAGAAGCCTCTGAGGACAAACACCATTTTGTAGTTTTCAGAGGCAGCGCCCGCTCCCAGCCTGCAAATTTGTAGGGAGATCCAGCGATCAGTCTTGGGGGGTAATCGCTCTTGCTTTAACCTCCCTGGATCTGGATTGTGATCTAGGGTGGAAGTCGTGGGTAGGTTTACAGCTTGCCAGAAACGGAAGTTGCCCCCCACACATTCAGGACAAAAATTCCTCTAGCTGGCCTTAAAGCCATAGTGTGGCAACAAGCCCAAAAGTCAAGTAATTAAGTGGCAACATGCCAAGGCAAAGGAAACAGAAAAATGCAACCCTAGACTCCTATTTTGGGGGCATAGAGCAGGAAAAGGACTGTGAGGTCAGAAGTCCTGCTCCAAAAGCCCCAGGGGAAAACATGAGTGGGTTGCAGGCTATAGAGGACCTTAAGAAGGACTTTAAAATCAAATAAGAGAAGTGGAGGAAAAATTGGGAAGAGAAATGAGAAGGATGCAGGAAAAGTATGAAATGAGGGTCAACAGCCTGAATGAGGAAAACAATACCTTAAAAAATAGACTAACTCAAATGGCAAAGGAGGCCCAAAAGGGCAATGAGGAGAAGAATGCCTTAAAAAGTCGAATTTGCCAGATGGAAAAAGAATCTCAGAAGTTCACTGAGGAGATTCATTCCTTCAGAGTTAGACTGGAGTAAATGGAAGCTACTGACTTTATGAGAAATCAAGATGCTGTTAAGCAGATACAAACAAATGAAAGATTAGAAGGCAATGTGAAATATCTCATGGGAAAAACCACTGACCTGGAAAATAGATCCAGGAGAGACAATTTAAAAATTATTGGACTACCTGAAAGCCATGATCAAAGAAAGAACCTAGAAATCACCCTTCAAGAAATTCTCAAGGAAACTGCCCTGATGTTTTAGATCCAGAGGGCAAAATAGAGGTTGAAAGAATCCACCGATCACCTCCTGAAAAAGATCCCAAAAAGAAAACTCCCAGGAGTATTATAGCCAGGTTCCAGAATCCCCAGATCAAGGAGAAAATACTACAAGCATCCAGGAAGAAACAATTTCAATATTGTGGAAACACAATCAGAATAGCCCAGGACCTGGCAGCTTCTACACTGAGGGATAGAAGGGCATGGAATATGATATTCCAGAGGCAAAAGAGCTGGGAATGAACCCAAGGGTCACCTACCCAGCAAAACTGAGTATTTTGTTTCAGGGGAAAATATGGTCATTCAGTGGAATAGAGGACTTTCAAGCATTCTTGAGGAAAAAACCAGAGTTGAATAGAAAATTTGACATCCAGACACAAGAAGGAAGAGATGCCTGAGAAGGTAATCAGGGAAAAGAAATCAAAAGGATCTTATCAAAGTTGAACTATTTACAGTCCTATATGGAAAAGCAATAATTGTGACTGATGATAGCTTTCTCACTATGAAAATAATGGAAGAAGGGGGTGTGGTCATATGAATACATATGTGAATGTGTGTGTATATGGTTACAGTTATATATGGATAGAGGGCATAAGTTGAATTTGTTGGGAAGGGAGAATACTCAAGGGATGAAATTATGAGGTAAGAGAGGAAAGTGGCAAGAAGAGAGGGGGAGAGACAGGGTAGTGTAAACTACCCCTTAGCTGCCTTCCCTCTGCCCTTCACATTTCCCACTTCTTGCAAGTCTCCCGGGAGATAGAGGGAAACCTCAGTAGTTTTGCTTTTTTAACTTTGACATTTTTTATCCAGTTTATAATTAAATAAAAGGTAAATCGCTAAAAAAAAAAAGAACTTCTCCCCTCCCCACCCTGGCTTATCATAATATAGCCTAACATCTTAGAGTTTTCTTTTTTTTAAGAGTTCCACCTGATGCTTGTCCCAAAAGAGCACCATCATCATGGCAGCCATTAACCCATGACTGTGGCTACATCTGAAGATAAGTGTTTACGGTCTTCCTTTCCCATTCTGACGTTTGATGTTGCCTTCCCTATGGCTAAGACATAGATGAGGTTTGATCTTTTTAGGGCTTTTGATGATTCTTTTGTGAGGAGCTGTGTCTAGCTTCAGTGTCTGACTACGAAGGTTTATTGATTATGCACCATGTCCTGAGGTGTACTTCCTGTTTCTATTTACAGCTTAAAAGCAGTCATGCCCAGCTCAGTACCTAGGTGAAGATTCCAATCCTGCTAAGCCTCTGGATGGGTTGTGGAACCTGGCTCTGTGCCTACCTCTGGGATGTCATGGTGAACCTTCGGACCAAGATTTCCTGCTCCATCATTCCTTTTCTGTATTAATATTAGCCTCACTCTATTCATGTAGGGCTTCTCAGTCCTTTATTACATGTGCCACCAACCGGGGCAGAAACTGTTCTCTGCTGCCCCCATGTGGTCACTTTCACCCCATCCTCACTCCTGATACTCTGCTCCCCCAGTGTGGCCACTATACCATAATGCAATCTACTTCCAGACTAAGTTGGTGGCAGTGCCCCTCCTTCATTCTTGGGTTTAAAGAGTCACACATTGGTAAAGACTGTAAGAACTCAGTAGCCCACCCCTTACCTTAGCCCTCACCTGGAGGTGAAAGACCTATCCTTTCTTTCTCATACTGTCCATTATTCAGTTTCTTCTCTGAGGAAGGATCAGATATTACAAAGAGAGACCTTAGAGGTAATATAATCCAAACCCTTCACTTTACAGATGAAGAAACTGAGGCTCAGAGAGTAAAGAAAAATGTCCAACATCATCTAGTAAGTGGCAAAGCTGGAATTTAAACCTAGTATTCTATGGCTCCAAATTCAGCACTCTTTCCAATGCACCACACGGTCTTCTTGCCTCCAGATTAAATAATTCCAATTCCTTTAACCTTTCTTTAAATGTCTTATTTTCTTACATTCATCATCATCTGTCAGGCTTACTACTGAAGTGTTTCGTCAACTGAGTGGAAAGTTGTACTATCTAGATGACCTCTACATTCCCTTCTGACTCTAAATTCTGTTCTCTCCAGACCTTTTCCCAAATTCTTCCTGGCTCACTGAGGGTGGAAGACCCAGCACAGGATGCTTCTCCTTTTGCCTAGACAAAGACGGATCTCCTTCCTGTAATGGGAACCAGGTCTCCATCAGTTTATGGGGAACAGTTCTTCATTGTGCCTTGAAGTATTCTTCCTCCAATGGACTCTGGGCCTTGTGCTTGGGGTATGGTCACAGAACCACAAAATCTTAGAGCTGGAAGGAACAAACTAGTCAGAAGAGGTCATCTAGCATAACACATCCCTGAACAAGAAATCTCTTTGCAAGAGCTCTGACAAGTGATCATCCATTCACCCTATGCCTGAAGACCCCTTGGGAGGCAGAACCCATTACTTCCAGTGACAGCCTTTTCCACTTTTGGATAGCCCCACAAAGGAAGATTATGTAGTTTTTGCTTATGGACAAGGAATACTATTTTTCTTCCCTCCTCAAACTCTGGCAGGAGAAGAGGGGGAACTAGTATGGACAAAGGTAGGAAAATGCAAAATTTATTTGTGGGTTAGTTTGCCTGGAGCTCCCCATCTGATGACAAAGACAAACATTGAACAGACATTTAAAGAAGCAGGTAGATGAAGGGAGTGTTAACTATCTATATTTTATAGACATAAAGACAATGATATCATCATCAGCAGCATTAACTGAGAACTCATTATATACCAGGTACTTTGCTAAGTACCAGAGATACAAAGAAAGACAAAGACATGATTCCCTCCCTTAAGGACCTCATATTCTAGTGAGGAAAACAATGTGCGAACAACCATGTAAATACAAGATATATTTTGGAGTATATAGGAACTAATCTAAGAGTGAAGTCCATAGCAGTGAGAGAAGGTAAAGGGGACAGGAAAGGCTTTCTGCAGAATGTAGGATTTAAACTGCTTCTTGAAGGAAGCCAGAGTAGCCAGGAGTCAGAGGTGAAGAGGGAGACAATTCAAGGAATGGGTGACAGCCAGTGAAAAATCAGGAGTTGGGGTGTCATGTGCAGGAAGCAATCAGTGTTCCTGGATTGTAGGCTGTGTGTAGGTGAGTGAAGTGAAAAAATGAAGCCTGGAAAGGTAGAAAAGGACCAGGTTCTGGAGGGAATTAAAAGTTAAATAGAAGATTTTATATTTGATACTGGACATAATAGGGAGTCATTGAAGTTGATCAAGTAGGGGTGGGATGTGGTCAGACTGAATTAGGAAGATCACTTTGGAAGCTGAGGGAGAGAGAAGTGACTTGAGGCAGGGAGACCAATTAGCAGAATATTGTAAGAGGCCAGGTATGAGGTGCTGAAGGCCTCCATCAAAATGATGGCTATACCTCTACAGAGAAGGGGACATATATGAGTAATGTTGTGAAAGGCTTGGTAATATATTGGATATGTCTGGTGAATATGGATGAAGAGTTAAGAATGATCCCAATGATGCAAGCCTGGGTGACTGAAAAGATGGTGGTGTCCTGTGATAGAGAAGATGGCAAGAGAGTAGGGCTTGGGGGGAAAGAAAATGAATTCTGTTTTATATGTGTTGAGTTTGAGATGTGTGTGGGACATCCAGTTTGAGATATCCAATATGTAGTTGGTGATATAAGAATGGAGGTCAAGAGAGAAGTTAAGGAGTACGTGGGACAGTGGAATTTAAGGGAATGACAATCATGATAAAGGTTTGGCAGAAGGAAGGGGACAGAGTTTGGTGGCAAGAAACAGGAGACCAGTCCTTGTGGTGATTGGGTAATGATTTATTAAAGGGCTTGGAGGTAGGAATGAGCAGGTCTTAAGTAGGAAACAGTCTAGGGTTCTGCAAATGGAAAAAAAAATCAATAAAAGAATAAGTCACTGAAGTTTAGGCATTAAGAGAGCTCATTCCTAATACTACCACTGCAGTTTTAAAGTACTTACCCTTCTATTGTCCTCTTGATGGACACAATGTCCCACTGGTCATGCAACTGTACACTGATTCCTCTGCTTGTGCTGTGAAAGGAATTGGAGAGTGGCCCAAGGGCAGATTATTAGCAGTCAAGAGAGTCCTAATGCTAGTAAGGTGATCTCTTCACCTGACTCTCAGCTTTAGCTACCTCCTCTAGATATGTGCCTTCTGCATTTCTGGTTTTTCTTTCTTTCTATTCTTGTACTTGAATCTGACCCCTCTTCAGGGTCTGAATTATCTTTTAGGACAGATAGACTTTTAGGCAGGTAGACTAAATTTTTATATGGACAAATTGTAACAACAACAGCTATGTATATTTGTTATAAGGGTTTTGCTTTTATCGTATTCATTGGGACAATGAGGAAGAGAAAAATGCTTGTTAAAAATAATTAATAAAAATAAGAGCTAACATTTATATAGTACTTTAAGATTTATAAAATGCTTTCTTTTTAAAATTTATTTTATTTTTAATTTATAGAATAAAATAAATATTTCCATAACACAGTACAATAAAAAGATGGTTGCACCTGAAACTACAAATCTACAATGCACAACCTGATATTCCCTTCAAATTTACATAAAATTATAATGTATTTTTCTTTTCTTTCTTCCCTATCCCTACTCCCCCAATACCCTACCATTAGAACAATACACACATACAGACATATGTATACATATACACATACACATATATGCATGCATTTATGTATGTGTATGCATATATTATAGGTATAAATACATTTATATGTAAATAGATATGTGTGTGTAAAATTATTCTATACATACTTCTATCTGTCAGTTCTTTCTTTGAATTCAAATAGCATCTTTCTTCATATGTCCTTTATAGTTAATTTGGGCACCTATATTAGCCAAAATAACTTACTTAAAGTTGTTCTTAGAACAATATTACTGTTACTGTATACAATGTTCTCTTGGTTCTGCTCATTTCACAGCAAGATCAAGTATGAAACAAGGCTGCCCACTGTCACCAATATTATTCAATAAGAGAAAAGAAAGCAATAGAAACAGAAGGAATCAGAACAGGGAATTTCTTTCTCCCTCCCCTCCCTCCCTTTACAAAATACTTTATCTATGTTACTTCTTTGTGTCCTCACAACAGTCCTGTGAGGTAGGTACTATTATGATCCCTACTTTACAGATGGTAAGACTGACACTGGCAAAAATTAAGTGACTTGCCTTAGACACACAGTTAATATCTGAGATAAGATTTGTAGTCTAGTCTTTCTAACTCAGAGGCTAGCCCACTGTACCACCAAACTGCCTCTTCACTGTGTAAAAGATTGACCCTTCCTTGTCTACAGATAGAATGTTCACCTTTAAGATTTATAGACTAATTCTATATAAAGACAGATTGACTCTATTTAAAAACAAAGTGACCCTGGGTAGGGAAAACATAGCTTTTTGTTTGCAGTGACTAACGCTTGTGTAAGGGCAGATTGACCTTGCATAAAGACAGACTGATCCCCTTCCCTGAGTGCCTTCTGTAATGCCTGCTTATTTGCTCTTTCCAACAATCTCAGGACATCAGATAGAATAGACACGTGGCCTAAGATGATAAAGATGTCAAAAAAAAAATCCACATTTTCTGAACTGCTCATCGTGAGTAAGTTCTTAACTCCCCAAACCCCTGGTCTCTGGCCCTTTAAGGCCTGGGGTGGTGGGGGTAACCCATGATGATCAGTGAAGATTAAAAAGCCTGGCTGCCAGCCTGTCCCCATGGTAACTTGATGCCATGGGGACTGCTTGGGCCCCATGTGGGGCCTCTTGTTCCTGCAGCCCGGGGAGCACAAAGTCCCAGCTGGAGAAAGAGACAAGGAAATGAGGTGGGGAGTAAAGTTAGAAAGAGTACAGACTGGCTAGTAGAGAGAAGGACTAGAAAAAACATCTTGGACAGGACACAGAGCCATGAGACTAAATGAAACATGGGGAAGAGGATTCTATGCAACAGGGGCTACAGGAACTGGGAGTAAAGGGGTCGAGAGGACAAGGGGAAAATGGTGAGTGAAATGGAAAAGGAAATGGAGCCTAGGTGGAGGGAAAGGGGAATCAGTGGGCCTGAGGCCTTGAGAAAGTTTATACAGAATTGAACGAGTCCAAGGCAGGAGGGGACTTTTGATGTCTAGATTGCTTAGCTATTCAGGGGAATGATGACTGGAAGGGACAAGGATAGAGAAGAATATGAGATAATCGTGGGTTGGTAATCTGAGGGTGATGGAGACCAAAGAAGATAAGTGGATAGAAACTGAGCCCCAAGGAACTGAGGACATATAGAAGGGGACAGAGTCTGAGGACGGTTTGAGACCAGGAAGGGTAGGAACTGGAGGTAAACCAGGGCTGAAGGGGTTCCAGAATAGTTTGGAGAAAATGAAGGAGACAAAAACAAAAGGAGGTGGGGGCAGAAGAGATAAGTACTCAGGAAATAGGAGGAAAGGAAGAGATGAAGACGTTGGGGTGGGGGGATGAAAAGTAACAAGCTAGGACTGAAGATCTATAAGTGAATACAGCAAAAGGGGTGTGTGATATATTTAGGAGTTGAGACCTCCAATGTCAGAAATAGAGGAGCTGAGACAAATAGGTATGAATTAGGAAGTTGTTATTAGTGGATCTGGCTGATTCAGGGAGTGAGTTTTCTTCCAGATTACTTCAGAGAACTGTGGGAATTGATGGTGAACTTCTCCTTCCTTCTTCTGTCTGGAACCACCTTTAATTTTAGAAGGTCAGGCTATCATTCTATGATTGAGGTTAATCCAGTCTACTTCTTAAGGAAACTCTTGGAGGACTTAGGGAGAGCTGTTAGCAATCTATTGTGGGGAACTAGGAGCAGCTTTCACAGGAGGAGCAATGGTTTGAGATGGAGATTGCACCCTTTATTCTTCTTCTAAATCTGGGGGTCACACTAAAATTACCCCAAGGGGAATAGGTATTCTGGCTTCCAGTGAGGGTTATACTGGTCCCCAGAGGCTCACTTCCTCAGTCCATAGCTGGTGGATCTGGGTATGCTGGACGACCTAAAAATAATCAAATGGGACTGAGACTAAAGTGACTTCTACAAGGAAGGGAAGGTCAAGGCACCATTTACTATATATCTGTTGTAGGATAAGGTATATTTAGCCAATTCATTCTTTTTCATCCTGTCAGGTTCTTCTTCACTCTTCCTGATTAATAAATTAATGTATCTGGCAGAATATGTGCAGAACCTTGAGAAGACTCAAAATCGTGTCACTAAATGAGTAGTCAAAGGAAGATTGCTTTCTTTTTGCCTCCAAGAAACTTTTTGGAGATTAGGGTATATAATCTCAGTCTTCAAATATTTGAAACATTATTACATGGAAGAAGGGTTATAGTCATACTCTGCTTGGCACCAGAGAGCAGATATAAAGCCAATGGATAGTAGTATGCCATAGAAGGGTTTCACATTTCAGGTAGGCTTTGGACTAGATGACCTCTAATGTCTCTTTGAAATCTAGGATACTGAAGTTTCTCACAATATTCTTGCAGACAAAATGGAGATATGTGATTTAGATGGTAGGTCAGTTTGGAACTGATCAAGTAACTGGACTCAGATTGTTGTCAGCCTGGAGTGACGGTACCTGAGGATCTATTCTTGGTCAGATCCTGTTTAACACGTTAATCAATAACTTGAATGAATGCAGAAATGGCATGCTTATTGATCAGTCAATACACAGTTATTAAGCTCTTATTATGTGTTGGCTTTGTGTTAAGTATTAGGGATACAAATAAAGGTAAAAACATGGACCTTGTCCTCAAGGAGCTCACATTCTAATTTAAATTTGCAGGTGATATAAAGCTAGAGGGATTATTAATATTATGGGTACTGTGAGGCTCAGATGGGAATGATGAAACTCACTTAGTAAGCCTTAAAGTGAAATATAAATGGCAGTTATTATAGTGATGACTTCGTTCCCTGAACTTTCTATTACACTCTTGCTCAAGAAATGTTTATAGAGTAATAGAGGGGTGTGCTGGTAAATGCTGAACAACCAGAGTCTTAGAAGAATAATGTAGACACACACGCTTTTAAATTTAATCAGAATCATTAACACTTCTTAAGTATATACAATCAAAAAATAATAAATCAAGACCTGATTTATAGAAGCTTCTGGTTTCTGGGGTGTAAATGATCATATTCAGTATTTAATAATTGGCTTTCGCAAACTAGTTAGAGCTGACTCTAGCACACCCCTTGCTAACACATTGGATGGCATTAAAAAAGACCTTGATAGGCTAGAACCATGGGTCATACCTACTGTAATAAGATGAAATTTAAAGGGAAAAATATAAAGGCTATACTTGAATTTAGGGGAAAAAACAATAAGCAACTTCACAAGAAGAGGATGAGGGGAGGCCTAGCTAGGTAAATAGTTGAAAGTTAAAAAAAATGATCTGTGGATTTTAGTGGATCACAAGCCCAATGTGAGCCAATAGTATGACAACCAAAACCACAAAACTGACTGGAGGCTGCATTAATAAAGGCACAGAGTTCAAAATGAAAGAGGTGATATTCCTGTTAAAAGCCTACCTTGACTAGACCCCATCCTGAGTATTGTGTCCATTTTGGGTGCCACACTTTAGGAGGTACATTGACAGATTGGAACAAATCCAGTGGACAGAGAACAGGATCTTAAGAAGATTGGGAATTGTCTGATGTGAGGATTGGTCATAGGAAACAAGAAAGGTAAGCCAGGAGAAGAATTAGTTAGGGAGGAATCAGGGAGTGTAATAGTTATCTTCATGCAATTGAAGGATTGTCAGATTTATTTGTTTTGCCTCTAAAGAACAACAACAACAAAAAAAAACCCAACCCTTTCTTTTGGGAAAGTTTCATGTCCAATGGCTTCACTGGAGCCTTGTACTCAACTGCAGTGCTGGGATGGGAAGTCTGGACCTGCTGTGAGAAAGGCAGACTGTGGGGGATCTCAATAACTGGGACTGATTATTGACATTCCTGGGATGCTGTTAATACTCCCATTTTAGAGTTTAGGAAACTGAAGCAAACAAGTGTTCAGTGATTTGCTGGGGGGTAACATAGAAGTAAGTGTCTAAGGCTGTATTTGGACTCAGGTCTTCCAGATCCCCAGGCCCAGTGCTCTATCTATTGCATCATCTAGCTGTCACTTCACTTTCATGCTACTAATTTTTTTTCAAGTATAAAATGAGGGCTTGTATTAGATTTAATCTAAGGGACTTTTCAGCTGTAAATTTCTGATCCTGTCTTTAGGGTTGATCCTCTAAATCATTTCAGAAATATGTAGCCTATCTCACTTCTTTACCTCTAGGGGGCAGGAAAGGGGAGGGGGGTAGAAATAGGCAACTCAGGGCAATGGACCTTGGAGAAAGGATAAAAGGGAATTGAAGGAGAAGTTAATGTTCAGCTATGAGGGAACTGGAAACATCAATTAGTCCAACAAAAAGCATTTATTAAATACCTACTATGTGCCAGGTTCTAGGCTAAGTATTGGGGATATAAATACAAAGAATGAATGACTCTTAAGGAACTTACATTCTAATGAGAGATGGCTAGGGAAGGGAATATAAACATGTGTGTAAAACTAGATGTGAGGAGGGTAAAGTCTGGAGGAGACCTTTGTTTTATAGGGATGAACAGGGTGAGGTAGCCTCAAAGACAAAGTAACCTACAGAGTACCTTATATTTTTTGCCCTTATGCTGTCAGAAGGAGTTACAGTGACTTAAGTAGCTAGAAATTATGCCTAGTGTCCAGTCACTTTGGAACTGGCACCATTAGATGTGTAGTCCAACAGTTAAGGGGCAGTTAGGTGGTACAGTGGATAGATCGCTGGACTTAGAATCAGGAAGAACTGAGTCCAAATCTTGTCTCAGACAATCACTAGGTGTGTGACCCTGGACAAGTTACTAAACCTCTGTTTACCTCAACTGTAAAATAGGGATAGTAACAGCACCCACCTCACAGAGTTATTGTAAGGATCAAATGAAATATATTTATAAATAATAAGTGCTAGGTATATATACATCCTCATATATACGCATATACACACAAATACATATATACATACATTCATGCCATGTGATACAGTTACACCCAAGAGGATAGGGAAAGTATTATTAATTTCATAGTTATTGCTATTCTTATCACACATAGTTGTCATTGCCCCATTCCTTTGGTGTTCACTGCACCCAAGACCTCAGGCAGCTTACGGCACAGCATAGCTCTCCAGGGATGTGTGGAGCACCTTCATACTACACAATCCCTCAGTGGCTCTGCTCTGCTACACAGCAATCTCACCTGAGTTATTCCCCTTTCCAAAACACATGCAGACCTACCACTGCAGAAAAAGAAACTGACCGAAAAACTAGAGACCCGGGGTCTCTTTGTTTTCATATACTACCTATAGACAACCTTGGAGTAGGGAAAAGATCTATGCTTTTTTGATCCTACAGACAAATTGACCAGCTTCCTTCATTGTATTAACTGTGGGGTATGAGGATATAGGGCTTTGAGAGCTAGTAGGATTGCTTTTTTTCCTTTAGAGGTACTGTGCTAGGTGCTGGGATTTTGGTTTCCTTCTGTCAACATAGGTTTTGTGAAGTTGACCTGGCAGTTACTGAGTGTGGGAAGGGAAGAGATGGAAGATGAGTGCTGGTTCCTTTCCTCTATTCTATTCTTATGACTTATGGGATAGGGTGCTACAGGATTAAGACCCCTGGGAATCAGGAGATGGTTTATAATCTTGGCTGTGCCACCAATACTGTATGTGGCTTTGGGCAAATCACTTCACCTTTTTTGGTCTCAATTCCCTCATTTGTAAGATGAGGGAGTTAGACTAGACAATCTTAAATGTCCCTCCTAGTTCTGTGATTCTTTGTTTTCCAATAGAAAAAAAAATCCTGCTTTCTGTAAACAACCCTTGCCTCAGATCCTGGGCTTTTGAAGATTAGCTTGAAGAGCTTGACCATATGGGCCTTGGGTTGTGAATGAGACTAGAAATAAATATGGATTCTAATTGTATTATTCTCTGTGGCCAAAGACAGGGTTTGTTTTCACTATTCAGACATGCTCTAGTAAAACTGAGGGAAAGAATGAGTGACCCCCATCAGTTTGTTTATAAGTGAAGCATATCATATTATATCATATCACAGTATATTATACAATTCTTATCTTATTATATCTCATATTTCTATTAGGGAAGATGGTTATTCAGAGGAGTGCCTGATTAATTTCATTAATTCCCCAAACATCATGATAAGATTACAGGATGAGACACTGTGTGGAGGCATCAGAGAAGCACCTTCTAATGGAATATAGATATATGTCCATTGGTGTTTTACTAAGCACAGAAAACTCAAGGTCATTGGTTGACTGGACTTAGATGCATAGACTCTCATTGGATTATCTTCCCCCTCCCTGTGGTATGTGAATGAACTTTGAGGTGAAGCTCTCTGTCTCTTTGTGTTTGTGTTTCTTTCTTTCTGTCTATATATCTATCCTTACCAGGCTGCAGCATAGTAAATGTGTATTATAAACAGAGGAGAATCTTGTGCCAATGACTCATACTGGAAGCTTAACCTCTTCATTTTATATATTGAGCAAACTCAGGTGCAGAGAAGTTAAGTTACTTGCCCAGGATCTGATTCTATTTAAACATGTTGTAAACATGGCTTGAAAAGTGGTTCATAGAATTACTTGTGAATTCCAACTACTTTCTAGAGAGAAGATTTTGAATTCTCTATGTGATATGATTCCAAAATTTAGGTTTCTAGCCAGAGAAAGATTTCCTGGGTGCAGCTAGATGACACAGTAGATAGAGTACCAGTCCTGGGGTCAGGAGGACCTGAGTTCAAATCCAGGCTCAGGAACTTGACACTTACTAGTTGTGTGATCCTGGGCAAGTCATTTAACCCCACTTGACTCACTCCCCCCCCAAAAAAAGATTTCTTGGGAAGCATTAACTTTAAGAATTGCTTTATGAGTAACCCCAAGTGTAAGAGTTTCCAGATTTGGGGGCATTTGGGAATAAGACCTTACAGAAAGAGAAGGAATTCCCTGATTCTGCTTGGTCTTTGGAGAAACAGGAAGAGCACATATGTAATTTCTGCCCAGTAGTCTATTTGACAAGCATAGCTAGTGAGTTATTTGGACAGGGCAGGTGTGATGGGGAAGGAAATGGTTGCTTCTCCAAGTGTATTTACTTTGCAGATATAGTGTAACTAGAGGTGTGAAAAATGACACTCCCAGAGGCCACTGGAACCAGGTTAAAATGTAATTGGGAAATATTTAACAAAATAATAAAAATACAATAAAACATAGATGACATCACATTTTAAAACAAATATGCAGCCGTAAGGATACTTATGTATGGATTAGTCGCCTCTGTTTCTATTTGTGTTTGAAGCCATTGGTATAAAACCACAAAGTCATACTACAAACCCTGAGAGATGTGGTGCGCTTTGGCCAGGCTCTGCTTTACCCTCCAGTAAGTCCTCATTGTAGAATCAGATCCCAGACAAGGCACCTAACTTCTCTGAACCATAACTGTCTCATATATAAAATGAGGAGATTGGGTTCTCTGGTCTCTAAGGTCCCTTGCAACTTTAAGTCTGTGCTCCTATGAAATCACAGCTTCTGGGCATGTTCGTTTTTGACAACTTTATCTCAAGTTTATTAAGATATATCAAGTTTGTTGATTAGCTCATGCGATTATTGACTTTATTGTTATTGTTGTTTTCTCAGAAGACAAAATGAGAAACATTAAGAGAATCCAATTTGGATTTTTTAGAAAGAAGGAGGAGTGGAAATTAATTCACCAAAGACGACCTTCAGTTAACAGCAGCGTTACCATAGTAAAATTACTTATCTATTGATGGTATCTGTATGTCACTTAAGAGGTAGAACATTCCCCCAGAAGTTTGGATTGTGAGGTGGTGTTATAATGGAAAGATTGTTGGATTTTGAGTCTAGAAGGAATTGAGTTTGAATCTGTATTTTCTTAGTTCTGTGACTCTGGACAAGTAATTTAATATTTCTGAAGTATTTTTCTCATCTGTAAAATTCAGATAAAATATACCCACCAACAGTCCTTACTGAATCTTTATGAAGAAAGCACATTGTAAACTTTACATATAAATATAATCCAAGGCGCAGGGTATCTCATCCTCACCCAAGATTCTGGGTTCACATGGACAAGTACTATTCTCAGGGCTAATTTTGACAGAGTAATTTTTTCTTCTTCTCTTCGGCTTGCTGTCCCCACTTGGAGTTATATGAATCCCCCAGCATTCATATAAGCACTCAAGGTACTGAATGCAAATCAGGTATAGGGGGAGATATTATTTCACTACACAAAAGTATGGAGGACATAAAGTAATCCCAAGGTCCCATAAACATAAACATTCAGAAAAAAAAACTATCAACTTCATGTAGAAGGGAATTGAACATGGGGTTGCTATCATAGAGACCCAGTGATTCCTTCTTTCATTCAGAATCTTTACATAGTCTTTCTAAATTTAGTCTGAGATGAGCTTTGAGACAGTCTTCCTGATTCTAGGTCCAGCAGCCCATCTACTATGCCAGGCTGTCTCTCTAATCTTTTTCTTTTTTCTTTTTTCTTTTTTTTTCTTTTTGGAGGGGGGGGAGGGGAGGGCAATTGGGGTAGAGTGACTTGCCCAAGGTCACACAGCTAGTTTTTGTGTTAAGTGTCTGAGGTCAAATTTGAACTCAGGTTCTCCTGACTCCAGGGCCTGTACTCTATTTACTGCGCTGCCTAGTCACCCCCTCTAATCTTATTCTAACAGAGAATACCACCAGCCTGAAAGAGGCTCCTAGGGTTACCACTCAGAAACGACACAGGTCAGTATGTAAGGAATTAGTATATCAGTTGTTTCAATTGTATCTGACTCTTTGTGACTCCTTCTGGCATTTCCTTGCCAAAGAAGCCGGAGTTGTGTGCCATTTCTTTCTCTAGCTCATTCTAAAAAAGATGAACTAAGGCAAACCAGGTTAATTGACTTGCCCAGAATCTCATAGCTAATAATAATGTCTGAGGCCAGATTTGAACTCAGAAAGATGAGTCTTTATAACTCCAGACCTGGCACTTTATCCACTACACTATCTATGTGTAGGCATATATTAAAAACTGAAAACCCCCCAGATAGGATGGCATTATTATAATCCAGGTGAGAAGAAATGAGGTTTAACTTAGAGGAACTGCATAACATGGTGGAACATGCAGAAATAGGGTGTTTTAAAACTTGAGTTTTAATTTCATTTCTATTTATTATTATTAGTGTGACACTGGGGTAGGGAGGAAATAAGTATTTTTCTAATGTCTACCATGTGCCAGGCTGTGGCAGGTAGGTGGTACAGTTGTGGCAGCAAGGTGTCGAAGTGGATAGAGTGCCTGGCCTGGAGTCAGGAAGACTTTGCTTCTTTAGTTCAAATCTGACACTTAGCTGTGTGACCCTGGCAAAGTCACTTAACCCAGTCTGGCTCAGTTTACTTTTCTGTAAAATGAACTGGAGAAGAAACTGGCAAATCACTCCAATATCTTTCCCAGGAAAACTCCCCCAAAAGGGGTCACAACCGAAAAATGACAAAAAAACAAAAATGTGCCTGTAACTCTGCTAGGCACTTTATAAATGTTATTTCATTTGATCCTCACAACAACCTTTCAAGTTAGGTTCTATCCTTACCCGCATTTTACAGATGATGAAACTAAGGTCAAGGGTGGCTAGGTGGTGCAGTGAATAGAGCACTGGCCCTGGAGTCAGGAGGACCTAAGTTCAAATATGGCCTCAGACACAACACAAAACTAGCTGTGTGACCTTGGGCAAGTCACTTAATCCCAATTGCCCTACCTTCCCCCTCCAAAAAGAAAAAAAAAAAACAAAACTTAAGGTCAAGAGGTTAAGTGAGTTGCCTAGCAATATATAGTGAATGAGTGTTTGAGGCCTGATTTGAACTAAGGTCTTCCTTATTCCAGGTCCAACACTCTTATCTACTTTACTACATTGGACAAATTATTTCATTCTTTGGGTCTCTTAAAGGATTAGACTAGATGATCAATAAAGCCCTTTTTAGATTGATATTTCTGATCCTATCACCACTTTTAGTCTTGGTTTTATCATCTTTAAAGTGGTATTCATAATACTAATATTCCTAATAGTCAATACAAAGCTGTCATAAGGTTCAAAGGAAATAACATGCATAAGGTGTTTTGTAAGTGATAAGTGCTATGTAAATGTGCTCTTTTATTATTATCTCTATTCCAATAGTCAACTTTCCACTTCAGCAAATGAGAAAGTATTTATCAAGCATGTTTTGTTGTTATTCGATCATATCTGACTCTTTGGCATCCCATTTGGAGTTTTCTTGGCAAACATTGGAGTGGTTTGCCATTTCCTTCTCTATCTCATTTTACAAATGAGTAAATTCAGACAAACAGTGCTAAGTGACTCACCCTGGGACATATAGCTAGTAAGTATCTGAAGCTGGATTTGAACTCAGGAAGATGAGTCTTTATGATTCTAAGCCAGATGCTCTACGCACTGAGCCAACTATCTGTCCTACAGAATACTGTGCCAGATGTTGTGGTAAGTAGTAGGCATACTAATCCTAAGGGAGATACAGGCTCTGCCCTTTAAGGAACTGACATTTTGATAGAAGAGTAATACGTAAAGAGGTGCGATGATCAGTGAATAAATTCTTAGAGCAAGAGGTAGTAGGGCATGGGTGGTGTATGAGTGGAAACAAGATGGCAAGATGGTTTAGATGCAAGACTGGGATAGGACATGAAGGTAAAACATGGTCTGGTAGTAGATACATAGTAGGCTAATTGGGCTACTTTGTACTTAACTGATCAACAGTTAAAATATCTGGACCCTAGGGCAAGAGCCTCAGAAATCAATGGATTAATATTCCCAGTGACTGGGATGACTTCTAGAGGTATCCAGGATGAGGAGGTCTAGGTCTGGGGTGGACATCGAGAGAGATGAAGAGAGACAGAAAGATATACTTTACCATCATCTGATCTCTGAAAACTGATAGCTCTCTTCTGAGTATGGCTTGAATCTCTTGATAAGAGGTGGCCCAGGGCTAGTGTGCTCTAGGCTCTAGTGGAGTATAAGGGCATAGGCAAACCTCAGTAAAACAGAGAATAGACACAATCAGGTCTCTGTCCTTTTATTTCATCTAATTTGTGTGTAGTAGGTGTAGAGAAGTTTGAATAAAAACCTTTGAGTCAAATGCATGATTTTAGCAACTGGCTATTTTCTGATTAAGGGGAGATTGCATGGAATGGTGGGAATAACATTATTTTGAGAATCAGGAGGTCAGGATTGTAGTTTTTGTTTTTCTGTTAAGTTAGGATAGTGATTTCATCTCTCTAGGCCTCAGTTTTCTTATGTATCCAGTGAGAAGTTTAGATTAATTTATCTCTAAAGGTTCCTTCTGGGACACTCACATTCTGTAATGTCCCATTTTGTAATTCTGTGAGATCAGTTTAAACTGAAGCAGCAGTGAACTTTGTCTGGACTGGGTAAGGGGAGGTTTCACCAAAAGTTAAAAGATGATTCAAGATGATCTTGCAATAGTCCTTCTAGCCCTGGAAATATCCTCAAATATAGGAAATATCCTATTCCATGGGTGGCTCTGTAATTTTATCCTCTATTAGAAGCGGACATGGTATAAACTAGGAGAAAATTGGTGGAAGACAAGGTAGGTCCTGTGCAGATTATGGTTTCTTTGGGACATAGAGGAGCATTGGCTCAAATATCGGAAATTTCCTATTCTCATCCCTCCTCTTGTCCCTAAGTGAGGGGTCTGGTTATCTTGTCCTCTCAGATCTTTCCCCTTCTTAGATTCTGAGAGGTCTCCCTAGCACCTCCCATCTGCATTTCATTAATTTGGCCCCCGCCTTTTCCGTTCCCACTGCTCAGCAAAGGAGGTGACTCTTTTCCTTGCTAGACAAACACAGGGCTTGGAATCAAGTCTGGACCAGTGACCTCTCTGCTGCTCAGAATCCAGCTTTCCATGCTGATCTTTGCTGCCCCTCACTCAGCCTCTGTCCTGAGGCAGCCCCTTTGTCTCTGGAATCAGTACTTCCAAGCTCCCAAGCTTTGCTTAGCCTTTTTCTGAACAGAGCTCGACTGGGCTAGAGCGAGACAGAGTGAGGATGGAGATAGACATGGCTTCTGTTTTCCCGCTTTCACTGTTAGGGATGGAGTTGGAATGCTTAATTAGCATAAGAATGGAGAGACCCTTTCTGTATCCTTCCTTGGGGATGGAGAGGAAAAGAGAGGCTCCAGTTCTTTCTCCATTAGGGATGCTGAGTCAAAGGAAAAAGATTACCCTCAGATCCTTCCCATCCCTTACAGACCCAGGGACCTGCTGTGTTGAGAGAGGCTTTGATGGAGCCGGCTTGTGGATCCCTGCTCCGGATTTTCCAGCTGTCCCTGTCCCTTGCTCAGAGCGCAGGATGCTGAGATGGCTCGGTGATGCAGAAGGTATGTGCTTTTTCAGTTCTGGTGCTGATGCTGTATGTGTGGTGAGGTCTCTGTGGCGCAATGGACGAGCGCGCTGGACTTCTAATCCAGAGGTTCCGGGTTCGAGTCCCGGCAGAGATGGTCGCCTACTGGTATCTCTTTTATTTTATGTGCTGTCACACCAGGATGATAATTATATTTATCTCTCCCTAGAGGGGTTGGAGAAAGAGAAAAAGCCCCCTTCTCCCTTTGTTCTCCCTTCTCCATCCTTTCTCTGCTCTCCAGCCTTTTCCTCCCACCAACATGCATTGTTTGGGGGCTCATTTATAGGCTGCTTGGTCTGCTTGGCATTGCCTTTGAATCCTTTGTCTCGGGGTTGAGATCCAGCTGGGACGGACGACCTCCACAAAGTGAGCTTTACAAATCCCCGTGATACCAGACCACCAGGCAGTTTCTAGAGCCTCTGTAGCCATTTCTGCTCCCTCCTCCTACCTTTGAAAGTGCAAAAAAAAAAAAAAAAAAGCAGATTGTCTTAGAGACCACGAGAGAAATGTCCAGTGCTTCCAGTCTTACTCTTGTTTCCAATTTTAGAGGATGTGGGGATTCAAAATGGGGAGAGGGCATTTTAGATTATTTTTTCTCATCCCTTTTGTTAAGCTGTTCTTTTGTGATCCTTGGGGCTCTGATAATTTTGCCAAAATTCCACTTCCTTCAAAGAACAAGATGAATAGGAATCACTGCTTTTCCTGTTAGTAGAATAAACCAGGGCAAAATAGTCAATCACTGGCGACAAATTAGGTGAGTAGATTAGCTCAGCCTTCCTCTCAGTAACTAGAGCTCTTGGACCAATGCTTATGTATCTTTCATCAGAAACAAGTTATGATCTGTCTCATTTATAATATAGGTCACAAGGATGTGATCTTATATGTGGTTTGCCCAGATTCTCCATTTTTTAAAAAAAGATCCTGTTCTCACTATTTCACTCATCTTACTTTGAAATTTTCCCTTTTTCTTTTGCTTTCCTATTCACCTTTACTCGGGCATGTTGGAGTGTGGTCAGATCAGGATATTTCTTGGGTTTCTATTTTGGGATAATTTGGCCCTCTCCCTGCCGCACTGCCTTGCATATCACTGCTTCCGGCCAATTAGGTTGTAAAGGAGTCGATCCCACCAGGAAATGACCTCCACCTTGGTTGAACCCAGGTAATATGAGAAAACACAAGTCCTTCCTCGGGCATCTGGGTGAAAGTTAGCATCTCTCCAACAGAGTGCTCTGGATAGGTTAGACTGTGTAAGAAAAGATTTTCACACTGGTGCCATGGACCTGTGCTGGGAGAAGCTTGGGTGGTTCCTACCGGTGTGATATGGACTAAAGAACATCATGGAGTGGGGTCTAGTCTGGTACCAAAGATTGGGAGATCTCTGAAAGCCCATTGTGGGGTCCTCATCTTCAGGGGATTCCGAGTCATTCCTGAAAGAAGGATTGAAATGGGATTCTTGAGATATTTTTGGAATAATATGACCCCATGAGCTCTTCCAGAGTAACTTGGAACCCCCTGTGGGAACCCCACCATGTTCTCTTGACATTTCTCTGGTTTTCTTCTCTCTTGAAGTTTTACTAATAATTAGTTTCCTTCAGTCCAGTTGCACTGTCTATAAGAGTTTTGAGGTTCCTTGATTTGAAACAGCAGCAATCTTATAGCTTCATATCATTGCTTCAACTCTTCCTTAAGGACACTGCTTCAAGGGAAAAATGATCT
Organism: Gymnobelideus leadbeateri; assembly: GCA_011680675.1. Classification (NCBI taxonomy): domain Eukaryota; kingdom Metazoa; phylum Chordata; class Mammalia; order Diprotodontia; family Petauridae; genus Gymnobelideus; species Gymnobelideus leadbeateri. The sequence continues at coordinate 227,961 of WOXC01003769.1, read as the reverse complement.
GGGTGGCTTTTTTTTTTGAAGGGGATGAAAAGGGGAAGGGATACAGAAAAATTCTATTTATCAACTAAGTCTATGAATTTTTATTCTTCCCCATGTACCTGAGCATCATGTTCTGTTCCAGCTCTCTCATGAAAGCAACTGAATGAAAATGAGGAGACTGTCTGAGGCCCCCCACTGCTGAAGGTCAGAGAGAGGTGGGTACCTTCTAATGAGATCTTGGGTAAGCTCACACCTGCTCCAGTAATGAAACAGTCTCTTAGGTCTGAGGGGTGGATTGGGGCAAAATTTATGCAGGAACTTCCTTAGCTGTTGCATCTGATTAATATGCTTCAGCTAGCTCCCCATTTATCTGGGATCCTAGGCCAAAGAGAATTGAAATCCACAGATAATTCTCAAGACTCATTTTATCTAGTCATTTTCTCCATCTCCTCAGCTTACTTTCCCCCAGAACTTCTAAAAGCAAAATGATAGATTTAATCTGTCCTAGTCTCCTGTGGCAATCCATGTGGGCTATGTGCTAAGAAGTAATAGAATCATCAAAAAGTAAGAAGCAGGAAGAAGAGAGGGCCTGGACAATTGGTTCCCAGATCCAGAGAATTGGTTCCCGGTTAGGTTTTATGTAGACCTATTCTGCCTAATAAGAATAATAATGACTCTCATTTATTTACCTATCACCTTAAGGCTTAACAAAGGCTTTCTCTTCTAGCTGTTAGCTGTTTCCCCTCCAGTTTCCACTCTGCCTAGATGCAACTAACTCCAGGAAGGCAGAAGTTTTGTTTTTTTTTTTTTGTGAGCTTTATTTCCCAAAAGAATTTCCAAAGTCTCCCCATAAAATGTTTTTTGTACTTTGGAGTTCTCTTAGGGGTTTGAGGGAGAATGTGGTAGTATTCTGAAGCAAGGTTATGAGATATATCTTCCATTTTGGCTAAAATTCGTCATGGCCCACAGTTAGGTTTCTTTTATGTTCTGGCCATGGGTAGGAAGAAGGGGGGGGAGGGGAGGAGAGGATGTCTATATTCACTGGCATGGCTGGTTTACTTTTCTTGAAAAAAAGACCCCAGGAACTGAGATGGCCTATATCCTTTCATACCAGTCCCTGAATCCAACATAATCTAACCTTTCCAGTCAGGAAGTTCTTGAAGACAATTCTAAATGCTTTTCACTTCATTTAATTTTTTTTGGACCCAGTTGAATATTTCCCACTTTGTGGAAGGAAAAAAAAAGTCTTGATGTCCTTTAAAGGTACCCACTATGTACTTCATGGGTGACGGGGAGCACATTGGGTCCCAGACAAGTTTGTTGCCCCTGTGCATTAAAAGTGACAAGAACTTAGACATCACCCAACACTCTCTTACTATCTCAAATGAGATAATATTCATAAAGTGAACAGGGTATAGCACATAGTAGATGATTAGTAAATATTTATTTTGTTCCTTTCCCTCCCTCTCTCCCTTCTTCCCTTCCTCTTTTTCTTCCATCCTCCCTTCCTTCTTTTCCTTCTTCCCTTCCTTTTTCCTTCCTTCTTCCATCTTTCCTTTTTTCCTTCCTTTTTCCCTCCCTCCTTCCTTCCTTCCTTCCTTCCTTCCTTCCTTCCTTCCTTCCTTCCTTCCTTCCTTCCTTCCTTCCTTCCTTCCTTCCATAGGAAGACAAAGGCTCAAAGAGGTAAAATGATTTGCCCAATCAGTGTTTACCCCAAAGTAAATTCCTGTGGGCCATCAAAAGTGGGATTTTCTGGCTTAAAAATAGCACTTCATTTTCTTTCTTACACCTTCCCTGAACCCCTCTCTCCATATTCAAATGACCTTGTATTTTAATCCTTTGTGCAGGCTGTACTGGACATAGGAAATGCATCTCCCCTTTATCTTCACTTCTTGAAATTCCTAGTTTCCTTTAAAACAGCTTAGGTGCCAGGAGACCTTTGCTGATCACCTCAGTTTCTAAGGCTCTCTTTTTGAAATTACTTTGTATTGCCCATTGTATACTTTGTACTTAGATGTGTATATTCCATTCCTACTTCCTGTTCACCTCTATCCCAGTATTATCTAAGTTCCATAAAAGCAGGCATTATCTCATTTTTTTTGTATTACTAATCTTTAATGCAGTGCTTTATATATTATTGACCCTTAAATAGCTGTTGAATTAAATTCAATTCATCTTTATAAAAAGTATAATTTAAAAGGATCCCTTAGACCCTGGCATGTTGTATGTCCTAAGCAGCTGCTTATCTTGCCTCTCTCTAGTCCTCTAGCTATAGACTCATAGAAAGTGGAGTTAAGGAAGATACCATGTATCTGCCTAGATTCCCTGCCTCATAATTTCCAAGCCTTACATCCAGAAACCCCCAACTCTGGAAACATTCAAGAAGTGGAGGTGGCAGTATGCCATCGGTGATCTGCACTCTAAAACCACAAAAGGCTTACTAGCATTATTGGTCTCCCAACAACAGTGGGGGCACACATTATTTTGCCTTCTCCCTTAAAGAGCTCTCCATGGTAGTCAGGATTCTATTTGTCCCATCATTGCTGAGGTCACAGAAAATTTTACTTGAGATCCAGATAACTTCTGTGGGACTTATTTGGGAGTTAAGATGCAGTAAACCGGGAAGATGATGATGGTGACCACATGTTCTTGTGAAAGTGCCTAGAAAGTGTCTGAATGAGAATGGACTTCAGAGAAAGAAGTCAAATGTCTAAGACAGCTCATAGAGTGGTAATGACCAAGTGTTCTTACTTACCTATTTTTGTGATCTTGAGAACCATGAATAGCAAATAAAGAATGAGGACAGATGGCCACTCTGCTGCTCCCTTTGGCTCAGAGCTGTGAACAAGGTTGTTTTCTTAGGCTTTGAGGCAAGGATCACTGAGCAGCCACCTCTCAGCCAAGAATGAGATGCAGGCCTCTTAGACAAGGAGATATTCTGGTTTAGGAAAGGCAGAGAGGAGTTCTGGGAGGACTGGATTAGACAAAAAAACCAACGTCTTAGGAGGTGAGTGGAGACAGGAGATCAAGACTTGGTTGCTGTGGTTTTCTTGGCCAGAACTCTTCTAGAAGTACACCCAACCATGGCCCTAGCTCAGCCCCAAGCCCAAGGTAGGCATTCCCTGGGAAATCACAAACATTAATTAATGCATACATGCATGCTTATATAACATATATCATGTATCCACAGTGCTCAGAGCACTCTGTTAAGTGATGAGGGAGATGCAAAGTTTAGTGAAGGCAGCCCAGGTGATTTTTTTTTTCTGCAGTCTACAACCCATGGAAAGGAACAGTGTCAAGAATAAGACAAATAGCAGATAATCCCAAATCAGTTTTATTTGTTTTGAGAATGTGTTGTATGATTTCTTCCCCTCCCCTCAGAGATTTCTCTCCCTAATTATGTTTTGCTTAGGCTAATATTGAGATGAGTTTGCATTCCCTGAGTACACACCCACGGATGGTGCAGAGAGGTGGCCTAGATACATACTTGGCAGCTGAGGGGGCAAGCCAACCTGGATTTACACATTTGCTCTGGGTAATCCAAATGAACTAGTGAGACTAGTTCAGAAAAGGCAATAGTTTCCACTGTGCTGACTACATTATATGGAGTTCCCTTGAGTGACAGTGGGTGTGCTCTCATTCCTCCTTAGCTCATAGTTCACTCCACTTCCTATAATAAATAGATATATTCATACACAAACAATACCCTTCCCAGCCTACCTTCATCTTGTTCCTTAATAACCTATATCTCCACCCTCATATCATTCCTTATCATAGCAACTTGCTGCCAGTCTTATAGGCCCTTATTTCTGAGGACTAATCCCCTCTTCATAATCCAATTCAGGATTTTCTTAACTTGGAATCAATTAACTTGATTTGAAAAAAATATTTTGATAACTGTATTTCCACATATTTCAACAACTATATTTCTTTTCTTTAAACAAATGCTTTATTAACTTCTGTTTTACATCATTCATTTCCTCCAGATTTTGAGTTACAATCATTTTCCCCCCGTTATTCCCCTACCCAACCTCCCAGAATAGCAGTCCCACAAGATATCGCTTCCTCCAATCTGCTCTCTCCCATACCTTCTCCCATACCCCCTTCGACTTTTCCATTAGAGGAAGGTGAATCTTGTGTCCCAATGCCTGCACATCTTATCTCCCTATTATAAGCAAAAGAGTATTAATAATAGTATTTATATATATTTGAAACATTTAATGTTAAGACCTCGAATTTCAGATCCATTTCCTTCCTCCCTTGTCACCCATTCCCTCTGGGGAGATAAGTAATTCAGTATATGTTGTACATGTCTAGCTATGCAAAACATTATCGTAGTAGATATATTGTACAAGGCTGCTTATAATTCCCTCCCACTCATCCCACCCCCCACCTGGTCCATTCCCTACATGATCCTGTCCCTCTTCTATAGTGGGTACTTCCAACCTCCCCTCCCCCCAAGGATACCCTCCCATCCATCATCCCATCTCTCATCCCCCTTCCCCCTATTCTGCTGCAGGTTGAGATATCCCATTTAGTATGTATGTCATTCTCTCCTTGAACCTAATTCAATGAGAGTGTGGTTTTGCCTTTTTTGCCTACCTATTCTCCCCCTCCCTTGCAACCATTTCCCCTTGCTTCTTCTACATAAGATAGTTTGCCCTACCCTGTCTCTCCCCACCTCCTCTTGCCACTTTCCTCTCTCACCTCATAATTTCATCCCTTGAGTATTCTCCCTTCCCAACAAATTCAACCTATGCCCTCTATCCATATATAACTGTAACCATATACACACACATTCACCTATGTAGTCATATGACCACACACCATTCTTCCATTGTTTTCATAGTGAGAAAGATATCATCAGTCACAGTTATTGCTTTTCCATATAGGAATGTAAATAGTTCAACTTTGATAATTTCCTTTTGATTTCTTTTCCCTGATTCCCTTCTCAGGCATCTGTTGCTTCTTGTGTCTGGATGTCAAATTTTCTATTCAACTATGGTTTTTTCCTCAAGAATGCTTGAAAGTCCTCTATTCCACTGAATGACCATATTTTTCCCCTGAAACAAAATACTCAGTTTTGCTGGGTAGGTGACCTTTGGGTTCATTCCCAGTTCTTTTGCCCTCTGGAATATCATATTCCATGCCCTTTGATCCCTCAGTGTAGAAGCTGCCAGGTCCTGGGCTATTCTGATTGTGTTTCCACAATATCGAAATTGTTTCTTCCTGGCTGCTTAGAGTATTTTCTCCTTGATCTGGGGATTCTGGAACCTGGCTATAATATTTCTGGGAGTTTTCTTTTTGGGATCTTTTTCAGGAGGTGATCGGTGGATTCTTTCAACATCTATTTTGCCCTCTGGATCTAAAACATCAGGGCAGTTTTCCTTGAGAATTTCTTGAAGGGTGATTTCTAGGTTCTTTCCTTGATCATGGCTTTCAGGTAGTCCAATAATTTTTAAATTGTCTCTGCTGGATCTATTTTCCAGGTCAGTGGTTTTTCCCATGAGATATTTCACATTGCCTTCTAATCTTTCATTTGTTTGGATCTGCTTAACAGCATCTTGATTTCTCATAAAGTCATTAGCTTCCATTTGCTCCAGTCTAACTCTGAAGGAATGAATCTCCTCAGTGAACTTTTGAGATTCTTTTTCCATCTGGCAAATTCGACTTTTTAAGGCATTCTTCTCCTCAATGCCCTTTTGGGTCTCCTTTGCCATTTGAGTTAGTCTATTTTTTAAGGTGTTGTTTTCCTTAGTCAGGCTGTTGACCCTCATTTCATACTTTTCCTGCATCCTTCTCATTTCTCTTTCTAATTTTTCCTCCACTTCTCTTATTTGATTTTTAAAGTCCTTCTTAAGGTCCTCTATGGCCTGCCACCCGCTCATGGTTTCCCCTGGGGCTTTTGGAGCAGGACTTCTGACCTCACAGTCCTTTTCCTGCTCTATGCCCCCAAAATAGGAGTCTAGGGTTGCATTTTTCTGTTTCCTTTGCCTTGGCATATTGCCACTTAATTACTTGACTTTTGGGCTTGTTGCCACACTATGGCTTTAAGGCCAGCTAGAGGAATTTTCGTCCCGAACGTGGGGGGGGCAACTTCCGTTTCTGGCAAGCTGTAAACCCACCCACTACTTCCACCCTAGATCACAATCCAGATCCAGGGTGGTTAAAGCAAGAACAATTACCCCCCAAGACTGATTGCTGGATCTCCCTACAATTAGCAGGCCAAGAGCTGGAGCTGCCTCTGAAAACTACAAAATGGTGTTTGACCTCAGCGGCTTCTAGCCCCCAGGGGAGGGAGCCGATGCATTCTCCAAATACAGGTCCCAAAGTCCATAGGACACTAACCTCTTACTTTGTCCTAGGCATGTCTATGTTGATAATTCTGGAGTCGCCACAGCTGCTGGTGTTCTGGGGTTCCTCCAGCCGGCTGTTGGCCCTGCCGCCCTGGACCTAAAACCTTGGCTCACACGGACCTGGGCTCCGCTCGGCCCAGCTCGGCTCTGCTCCCTGTGCTCTGTGCACTGCACACTGCCAGCTCCCAGACCACTGCACTGGTCCTTCCTGCAGGGCTGCTGGGCTGTCCTCAGCGGGAGGTTAGCTTCTCTGTGTTGTTTTTTGGGTGCTGGGGCTCCGGAAATTGTTCAGAGTCCCCTTTTACATAGTTTGGGGGGAATCTGGGGGCAGAGTAGCTTGGATGAGCTGTTTCTACTCCGCCATCTTCTCAACAACTATATTTCAATGGGTTTCCTTTGTAATTCCATGTACTTTATTTTGTGCATTTAAAATACTCAATTCTGAGAAGGGATTGATTCACCAGATAGCCAAAGAGGTCTGTGACACAGAATCTAGATCATGATCTAGCCCCCCATCTAAGTTGTACTCCTAAGCTATACTGAATAGAGCCCCCTTAGCTGCCACTACTTCTTAGCCCTATCCTAAACTCTGATCTTTCCCTCCCACTCCTTGCCCTCCATAACTGTCCCCAGCAATTATATCCCACTACATGAAACCATCCATTCAGCAACGTCTTCCTCTATGCCTGAATAGCCTTTCTGCTCTGTCTGGTTATAGACTCTTAGAATGTCATAGCCAAGAGAGAGCTTAGAATCTAGATCATCAAGAGTCCAACTTCCTCCTTCTAGAGATTAGGACACTGAAGTACAACGAGAGATGTGATTTGCTCAAGTTCTACTGTTCTCACCTCAGTCCAGGAATTCTTAATGGTGCATGTGTGTGTGTGTGTTTGCGTGTGTGTGGGTAAGAGATAGACAGACTGACAGAGACAGAGAAAGAGAGACAATGAAAGAGAGGGGAGAGAGACACAGAAAGAGAGAGACAGAGATAGGAGGAGAGACAGAGACAGAGAGACAGAGAGATGGGGGTGGAGACAGAGACAAGAGAGAGACACAGAAAGAGACAGAGAGAGAGAGGAAGAGAGAGAGATTAGATTGCTCTGGCATTCAGGTGAAGTCTATGGGCCTATTTTCAGAATAATGTTTTTAAATTCATGAAATGAAATACAAAGGACTACTGCTTGAATTATGATTGTAAAAATATAATTTTTCTAAAAAAAAAAAGCAAGTTTGTGGTCCCCAGATTAAGAACTCCTGCTTTAGCTGATTTCATGAATTATCTTTTGGCTTAGAATTCCTTCCTCCTCTCACCCGCAATCTACATTCACTCATACTCATTTTCTACCTCCCCATTTTAATCTGGACCATCTCCCAATTCCAAGTGATGTTTTTAGGCTTCTATACCACCCTTTTCATACAGCTAGGTGTCAAAGTGAATAGAGACTGAGGCCTGGAATCAGGAAGCCTCATTCTCCTGAGTTCAAATCCAGCCTGACATTTACTATCCATGTGACCCTGAGCAAGCCAGGTAAGACTGTTTACCTGAGTTTCCTCATCTGTAAAATGGGCTGGAGAAGGAAATGGCAAACCACTACAGTATCTTCACCAAGGAAACCCCAAATGTCATCACAAAGAGTCAGACATGACTGAAACAACTGAGTGTCAAAATGAAACTCCCCTTTTCCTTGTCAGTCCTGGGACTCTGCATCACCCCTTTAAGACCCAACACTATACTTCTAATATGACCTTAATTTCCCTTTGTGTGTTTAGTCCTGTTTCATGATCACACTTATCACAATGTGATAAAATGGCAAAAAAGCTGAATTGGAGTTAGGAGATTTGCCTTTGAATCCTAGCTTTGATGCCTACTACTTTCTGTGATTATAGACAAGCCATTTAAGCTCCCTCAGCCTCAATTTCCTCATTTATAAATAGAGATAATTATACTTATATTATGTACATCATAGGATTGTTATGTGAAAAGTGTTTTATAAACCTAAAAGTGTTATATAAATGAGTTTTCGTTAGGGAGGCAGTAAGCAGAAATAAAATGAAAGACAGGCAAGTAAAAGAATACATTTTAACCCTGACATTTTATCTCTTAGCAAGTCATACCTCTACTGCTAGGGCCCCTCTGATTAGAGGCCAGAACAGAGAACTCCTCCCACAGCCTTCATTTAGAGCTAGCCATTTCTTCATTTCCCACCTGACTGCACCCCTTTGGACTTCTCTATCATTTACTGGGTGTTGGGGATCTCCCCCTCCACCACAACTTTTGATCTTCATTAAATTTTAAGTTTCCTGAGGGCAGGGACTGTCTTCTGTTATTAGATTTGTATCCCCAGCTGTCAGCATAGTGCCTTACATTTAGTAGGCATGCAATGACTGTCTGATTGACTAACCTTAGTTTTCTCATCTGTCAAATGGAGACACTAGTTATGGCATTTTGTTTAAAAGGACTCTTGTGAAGAAGGTGCTTTATAAACTCTTAAGTGGTTTGGAAATATGGGCTGCCCTTATGATTCCCTCCACATATTTTATCTCCTGCCTCCACATCTGACTAACTTTCAGTGAGTCATTTTTAACTGTTTAATATTTGCTAAGTTCCAGTGAGAGTGTATAAAAAAGATATATACAGGGTAGGCTCAGTTCTCATTCAACTGACACAATAAAGTAATGTAGTCCATAGATCCCACGTGTAAATATCTGCACGGACTCATGTATATTTTAAGCTTTATTTTTGCTTCATGTTTTTCTGATCTCATTTTCCATTTTCCCATATGGTAGAATGGTTTGGCATGGCACAGCGGCAGAAAGAATTGTTTAGAATCAGGAGACCTGGGTTCAAATCTTGATTCAGACATGTACTAGTATTGTTTGAATCAAGGGGAGGAAGGAAATAAGCATTTATACAGTACCAGGTACTGTGCAGAACCCTTTACTAATATTTCATTTGAATCAAACACATCTGTAATGCACTTATCAGGTAACATTGTGTATTATGCGTAAGTCATTTAAACTCCCAAAACCCCAATTTCTTCATCTAGAAAATGAGTATAATATCTGCATTTCTTGACTCAATGGGTTGTGGGGAAAGCACTTTGCAAATGTTAAAGCACTATCTATGGAATCTATCTATCTATTAGTGTCCTAGGGAAAAGTGATAGCCAAATGGTGATTTGTGAGTGGTAAGAGATTATATTTCACCCTCCTCCTAGTCCCCTGTGTGGGTTTGGAAGGCTTTCCGAATGAGAAGTATATAAGGAAGGTCTTGGCAGAATGGATAAAGAAATCTGGGGGGGGGGTGGAATTCTTAACCATCCATCTATCCAAATAAGACCAAATTCAAATGCCAGAGCCTTGATCCCCCTGTCAGTAATGGTCTCCATCTCCCCTCCTTCCCATCCCACCCCCACCCCACCTTGGACCTTTTTATAAGCCTTTATTTTGTACCTCTCTGAAGCATTTCTCATGCAATTGTGTTTATTATGGTTATTTATATAGGTATTGTACTTAAGGTAGGCAGGACAGATGGGAAGAGGCCTTGGAACTCAAAGCACAGAGGATGGCAGCCAAAAATCAAATGTGCTTTTAAGCTGCATTAAGAGGGGCACAGTGCCCAGAACAAGGAAGGTGGTAGTCCTGTCATACTTTGTCCTGATCTGACCAAACATTGCATCTTACATTCATTTCTGGGCAGCACAGTTTCAGGACATTGATAAGTTGGAGAATTTAAAGAAGAGAGTGACCAGGGTAGTGAGGGAACTGAGGACTGTGCAATATAAAGACTAGTTTTTAAAACTGCAGAGGGGTAAGACTTAAAGGATCCATGAGAGCTGTCTTCAAGAATGTGAAGGGATAGATTGGGAAGGATTGATCAGACTTAGTCTCTGTGGCCCCAGATGAAGAAGGAGCAATGGGTGGAAACTTCAGAAAGGCAGAGTTCAGCTTGATAAAAGGGGGGAGGGATATTTCCTCAAATTGCTGTCTGAACAACTCTTCAGTTGAAGTTTTCAAATGGAAAGTGGTAAACTACTTGCCTGGGATGTGGCAGAGGAGATTTCCATTCAGATACAGATGGTATTAGTCAATATCTTTGCTTCCTTCTCATTCTGTTTCTATGAGCTCATGAATTTGGGATGATGGAAGTCCTAGGAACCAGAGCTAGGGGAGACAAAGACCAAAGAGGTCTAGTATAGACCAAACACTTTGGACTAGTGGTTCAAAGGGACTAAACTTCTCCATGGAGCTTAAAGCAATTAGTGGTCCTCAAAGTGGTGTCTAAACACCTCTACTGGGTGTCCCTAATTCAGTCTATAATGTACTCTCAATGTTTGTAGTTCTGCTTTTGCTCCTGTTATAAATTTCCTCATAAAAATTGATAAAAATCAGGTGTCACTTCATTATGTTCCACTAAAAACAGTGCCAATTTTCCCATTACATTGAGGTGTTTATTTTTCCTTTTTAAAAATAGTGGTGGCTGAGAAGAGTTGGGGGAACCTTCAGGGGAAGAAACAGAAGCCTTGGAACCAGTCATTTAATTCATAAAATTGTAATAAGGAAGGCACCCTATAAACCTTAAAGTGCTATGTACATAGAATTTATGGTTTTTAGATATAGAAGTGTCCACTAACCCAAACTGCTTTAGTACTTTCTCACTTCAAATGAGAATCTCTATTTTATCTGAAGCCCTGCCCCTAATTCCTAACTCTCTCCTTTTTTCATTTCCAAATCCATCCACTAAGATTCATGTCATTGATTGATACATTGCCAGGAGTGGTTAGGATGCAAAGCACATACTGAGGTCTGGAGCAGGGCCCCAGGGATCTGAATCTTCCTGAGTGAGGTCACTCTAGGAAGCTTGACCCCACTATCTTGCCACTGCCTGTTCTCACTGACAATGAGGTGTCACAGTAGATAGAGCACTGGGCCTGGAGTCAGGAAGATATGAGTTCAAGTCCAGCCTCAGACACATATTTAGCTGTGTGACTTTAGGCAAAAGTCACTTCATTTCTGTCTGCCTCAGTCTCCTTAACTGTAAAATGGCGATAATAATAGCACCTACCTCCCAATGTTTGTATGATGATAAAGTGAAATATTATAAAGCTCTTAGTCTAGTACTCGGCACTTAATAAGTAGTAAATTCATTATTGGCGTAGTCTGAGGCTGAAATGCCTACTTTGCTACTTTATGACTTTGGGCAAGTCCTTATCTGTAGAATGATTAGATGGTTTCTGAGGTCATTTTTAGTATTAAATCTGTGATTCTAAGTCCTTTTCCTGGTGCAGATTCCCCAAATAAATTGTTGCTGCTCTTCTTGTGCTATCCAGTAAGTGGGATTGCCTGAGGTCATTTTGGTGAACTTCTCTACAGAATCTGAAATGTGAAAACTGGAGAATGACCATAGTGGGTGAGGAGCTGTTGTGACTGGGATAAGCTTCACTATAGGTAACATATCCCTGTGGCATTACAACTTATAAAGTGTTTTCCTCAAAATAACCTAGTAATAAGTGTCTCTCTTTCCTCATCTATAAAATATGGATAGTACCTCCCTCACCCAGGGGTTGTGCAACTCAAATGAGATAATATCTGTAAAGTGCTTTGTAAACCTCAAAGCACTATACAAACATCAATTGTTATTGCCATTCTTCTTCTTAATCTTAGAGAAGAGGGTGACTAGGTTGATAAGAGGACCGGACACCAGCAGTGTGAGGATTGTTGAACAAAACTGTAGGTATTTTAGCCTGCAGAAGACTCCCTTTCCACCTTTCCCATTCCAGAAAAGAAAAAAATGACATCTGAAAACTTGAAAACTTTTTGCAATCAAAATTGTTCATTTTATCTTCTGTTATCCTCTTTATTCCTAGTTTGGTCACAAATGCTTTGTAAATTTGAAAGTTAAATTCTTCCTTGCTCATCTAATTTGTTCATGATGTGACCTTTTATATCTGTCATATATCCATTTGGAACTTATATTCGTTGTGCTATAATGAATGACAAAAGGAACAATTTCCAAGAAACTGTCATGGTAATGGGATTTGAAGATGTTCTTGCTGACATAGCAGGAAGGGGTGGAGCAGGAAGAAGCTGGAGCCAAGTACGAGCCCCATCTGGAGCAATGCAGCCCCATCCAGAGCAGGAAGCAGTGTCAGTGTGAACTCATTCTGATTTTTTTTTTGAGTCAGCTAGATCTTCTGCTAAGGACTCCTGCTGAGGACTGCCTGGACAGGAACTTCGGGGAGAGGGGGTGGGGGGAGGAGGACAGGGAGGGGGGCTGTAGCTGCTGGGAACAAGCTGCATTGAGGCTGAGCAGTTACTGTGAGTGAGGGGAAGAGGATCTTTGAGGTCGTGTGTCTGTTTTAAAGGCTTGAGAATGTGGGTGTTTACTGCATTAATTACATGTGCCAACTCAGTGGCTACTGTGATGGCTTTGCCTTTCTGGTTTTGGGACTCAGTTTTCTGGTGTTTGAATAAATGTTCTAGCTATGTCCCCCATGTAGAGAGCCTGTTACATTTTGTGATTAATAACCATATCAGCATATTTATAGTTACCATAGGCATAGGTGAATCCTGCATTGTTGATACAGAAACCTGGGAAGGTTTGCATGAACTGATGCAGAACAAAATAGAAAGAACTAAGAGGACTATTTAAACAATAACATTTGAGAGGACCAATAGCTTTGAAAGATTTAATAACTTGGATCAATGCAAAGACTAACCAAAATTCCATAATACTCATGATGAAGGATTCTGCCTACCTCCTGAGAGAGAGGTGGTGGACTCAAGATGTAGAATGAGACATACTTTTTTTTGATTATGGTCAAAGGGTAAATTAGTTTTGCTTGACTATGTATATTTGTGACAAGGGTTTTGTTTTTCTTTTTTGCACTTTCAATGTGTGTGGGAGGGGCGGAAGGGAAGCACAGAAGATAAATGTTTGTCAATTAAAAATAATTTAAAAACTCTGACATTGAAAGCGATATAACTTGTCTAAGTTCACACAACTAATTAAGTACTGGAGGTAGAATCAAACAGGGGCTCTGTCCCATTTTTCACACTCAGATTGTTATTAAAAATATTTATTGAGCTCTTATGTTTGCAGTAATAGCAGCTGATACCATCTGAAAGGTCCTGCTGTCAGTAAGGGCACAAGCTGATCTGTCTTGACATGTCTTTCTAATTTTTCTTAGCCTTGATGACCTGTAAAGAGAAAGAGAAACCCATACATCTGGTGAGTGTCAAAAGAATGCCAGATTTTGGGGTACCTAGGTGGAGCAGTGTATAGAGCACCGGCCCTGTCAGGAGGATCTGAGTTCAAATTTGGCCTCAGAAACTTAACACAAAAACTAACCATGTGACCTTGGGCAAGTCACTTAACCCCACTTGCCCTACCTTCCCCCCTCCAAAAAGCAAAAAAAATAAAATAAAAGAGTGCCAGATTTTGAACCAGAGATTCTAATTCTAATCTGATTCTTCTCCTTTGTACCTGAGAGCCTTTCAGGAAGACCCCTAATCCCTCTGATCTCCATTTCCTTATCTGTAAAATGATGGAGTTGGACTAGTTGACTTCTAAGGTCCCTTCCAAATCTAAATACATAGTCTGAGAAACAGGGAGTACTAAGACCTTCCTTTCCCTTCTCTTGCTTTCTTTATAATGTCTTTTCCTTTACCTGCTTGAATATCTTACTCTCTTTTGTCACTCTTCCCTGGTTGGAGGCCTGGCATGATGTACTCTGCTATTTAGAACTGATACACATGGAGAGAGGTTCCCTTAAAGGGGATAAAGGGACTTAACTGGAGAATAGAGGGGGTTGGTACAGCTAATGTTAAGATTTTGAGGGAAGAGTTCTTAATTGAATTACTAAAGGTGAGAGGAAGAGAAGCAGGAACTCCTCCTGTCAAAAGCATTGGAGTAGGTCTAGCTTTCCTAGGCTCAAAGGTTTACAACTGGAAAGGATTTTAAATGTCTTATGGAGCAAAGATACAGAAAACCTTGATATAGAAAAGATACAGGAGCCTCAGATACCATTTTTTAACTCTCCCACTTTATGAAATGAGAAAATTGAGACCCAAGGAACTTTGGTCTGTTACTCAGTCAGTGCTTATTAGATGCTAGGCACAGTGCCAATGAGAAAGGCAAAAGCATATTTTAACAGGGGAGATGACATGCAAAAAATTGTGCATCTTACATACACAGTGCAAATGGAAGATAATCTCAGGGGGAGGCCCTAGCAGTGTGTATATGTGTATGGGGGAAGGGAAAAAGTGAGGAGAATGGGAAAAGGTTTATGTGAAAAGTGGGATTTGTGATGAGTCTTGCAAGAAGCCAAGGAAACCAAGAGGGATAATATTCCAGGAGGACAGCCACAGTAAGGGAGCAGAATCAAGAGATTAAATGTCTCATGTGAAAAAAACAGGCCCATTTTGCTGTATTGTAGATGAAAATGTAAGAAGACTGGAAAGATAGGATGAGCCCAAGTTGTAAGGAATTAAAAATCAAACAGAGAATTCTGTTAGATCTTGGAGGCAATAGGGTTTATTGAGTAGGGAGGGCAACAAACTTACATTTTAGGTAAATTGCTTTGCCATTGGTGGGACAGATGGATTAGAACAAGGAGAGGCTTAAAGGAGGGAGGCTATTGTAATTTCAATTTGTAGTTGTAGGAGGCTAATTTGTAGGAGGCTATTGAAATTGTCCAGGTGAAAAGTGATGATGTCCTACACCAGCAAGTCAGCTATGTGAGTGGAGAGGTGTCATATACTAGAACTGCAGTAAAGCTAGATAAAAACAAGGCATGACAACATATTGGCAATGTAGGCTAAGTGTGAATAAGGAGTCAAGTATGACATTGAGGTTGCAAGCCTACTGCCAGGGAGGATGGTGGTGCCCTCAACAGTAATAGGGAAGATGGGAAAAAGGGAAGATTTTATGGAAAAAATAATGCGTTCTACTTTGAACATGTTTGAGATGTCTAAGGAATATCCAGTTTGAGTCACCAAAGAAGCAATTGGTAAGTTAAAACCTGAGATCAGGAGAGAAGCGAGGGCTGGATATGTATTTCTAGGAACTTTCTGCATAGAGACAAGGTCAGGATTTGGTAATGAAGAGGTCAGTTTTAACTAGAGAATGCAATTTCAGCTGTAGCTTTTATTGAATGAGCTTATGCCTCTTTCCTATTTAGAATATCATTATAATTTCTAAAATGAAATTATATTAGAGATTTTTGCAGTAGTATTATAGGGAGTTTTTGTTTATTTTTAGTTATAAACTAGACAGTCAGATTGCAGAATGTTTATTATTAAATGAGAGGAAAGGAAGTGGAAGTATGAATATAGGTGACTTCGTCAAAGAGTTTAGCTATGGTGAAGAAAAGAGATATGGGATAATAACTAATGGAATTAAATGAACGCTTTTTTTTGCTTTTGTTTTGGAGGGCAATTGGGGTTAAGTAACTTGCCCAAGGTCACAGGGCTAGGTTTTTGTTTGTGTGCGTTAAGTGTCTGAGGCCGGATCCGAACTCAGGTCCTTCTGACTACAGGGCCGACGCTCTACTCACTGCACCACCTAGCCACCCCGAATGAACGCTTTAAAAAAAAATATTTTCTTATAGGCACCAGGGAATTAGCTAGGCAGATAGAGATTAAAGACTAGGGACAGAGTGGGAATGATGGAGGGATAATCTTCTCTAGAAGATGGGATGGAATAGAATTACTTGTGCAAGTAGAGGTGTTTGCCTTTGGCAAGGAGAATGACCTCATATGAGACAGGGATGATAAAGGAGATATTGGGAGGGGTTGTTTGAGTGATGTGATGTGAAGATGGGAAAAGAGGGAACTCTCAGTGAGTGTTCTCTATTTGTTTGGTGAAATATGAGACACGGTTTTCAGCGGAGAGGGTGGCATAGATGGAAATGCCATGGGAAGCTTGACAAAGGTTGAAAAGATTTAGCCTATAAACAAATTAGGGGAGCATGGAATAGTTTATCTGTCAGATTTATGGGGAATGGAGGAATTTACGATCAAACAAGAGATAAAGAACATTATGAAATGCAAAATTTCATAATTTTGGGAGGGAGGAAGGCAGGGCAATTGAGGTTAAATGACTTGCCCAAGGTCACACAGCTAGTAAGTGTGTCAAGTGTCTGAGACCAGATTTGAACTCAGGTCCTCCTGATTCCAGGGCCGGTGTTCTATTCACTGCACTACCTCACTGCTTCCAGAATGGATAATTTTGATTATATTAAATTGAAAAGTTTTTGCAGAAACAAAGCCAATGCAACCAAGATTAGGAAGGAAGTAGAAAAGTGGGAAAGGATTTTACAGTTAGATTCTATGATAAATGCCTCATTTTTTTCCTTTTTTTGTTTTTTGTTTGTTTTGTTTTTGTTTTTTGCTTTTTGGAGGGCAATTGGGGTTAAATGACTTGCCCAAGGTCACATGGCTATTTTTTGTGTTAATGATGCCGGCTCCTAACTCAGGTCCTCCAGACTCCAGGGCTGGTGCTTTATTTACTGCACTACCTAGCCACCCCCAAAAGGCCTCATTTCTAAAATATATAGAGAACTGAGTCAAATTTACAAGAATGCAAGTCATTCCCCAACTGATAAGTGGTCAAAGGCTATGAAAAGGCAGTTTTCAGAGGAAGAAATTAAAGCTATCTATAGTCATATGAAAAAAATGCTTTAAATCACTATTGATTAGAGGGATGCAAATCAAAACAACTCTGAGGTACCACATCAAACTTATCAGATTGGCTAACATGACAAAACAGGAAAATGATAAATGTTGGAGAAGCTGTGGGAAAGTTGGAACATTAATTCCTTGTTGGTGGAACTGTGAGCTGATCCAACTATTTGGGAGAGAAATTTGGAATTGTGCCCATAGTTTAGAGTTGGACTGATTCTTTAAGGGGTCAAAATAGGAAAGGGAGAAGTGTATACTCAAAGTAGGGATGATGGCTTGGGGAAGAACTGAAGGGTGGAGGGATTGGAGATCATAATGAGAATGAAAATCATGGTTAGGAGTTTTAAGGCAGAGGGAGAGATGAGAGGAAAAGGATTATGATCAGATAAAGGAATTTTGGAGTTCATGAATATGGAAATAGAACATAGCTAGATCAAGGCTATGACTATCTGTGTAATTGAGGTATAGTGGAGAGAAATCATGGAAATTGAGTATACGGAGTAACTGGAAAATTAGGACACTTGAACTATCATCTATCTATCTATCTATCTATCTATCTATCTATCTATCTATCTATCTATCTATCTATCTATCTATGTTATTTATCTTCCTCTAGTATGAAGGCAGATGATAAAGAGAAATTAGCTATGAGGATTAGCAGATAACAGTTACTAGGATCATGATCTGTGGTAAATTTGGATTGCAGAGGTGGAGAGGTTACTAAATGTTTCTGGTAGGGGAAGAGTCTGGAAGTGACTTTGGGAAGCAAGAGGTTTATGATGCCTTTCTCATGACCACTGAGTCAGAGGAAATGAGTAAAAGTAAAACCAGTACTGGAAAAGATAGTGAGGGATGAAGCATCCACATGAGGGAGGCAGGTCTCAGAAAATGGAAGGAAGGAGAAAGAATAGTTTAAGATGAAAACTAGTTTCTAAATTATGGAACTTTGAAACTAAATTATGAAATTATGAAATAATGGAAGGAATAGATAATTCTAGAGGGGGGCATAGTGGGGCTAGGTAGAGTGATATTGGAGTCAGGGAGTGGGCATTTGGGGTTAATGAAAGAGGTCTGTACAATGATAGCCAGAGATTCACAATTATTGGAACTGGAAAGAAAGTGAGGTAGTAGGGGCAAGTTAGCCATTGAGGAATGAGTCTAACCACTGTATCACTGACTGGAGAGGGTTCTGTTGAGATAAGGCAGTGATAATATTGTTTAATGCCCTCTCTTGAGGTCCAACTCTCCAGCAGGTGGTGATTTTGTGTCCTGTAAGAGGCCTAGGAGGGTGATCTCACAATAGGCAGGAGCAAGAGAAGGTATGGCCTAGGGAGTCAGGTCAGGAGTCAAGAACTAGTAGTTTAAGGTGGATCTGGTTTTGGAATGTCTTCTGAACACTGGAGAAGCCAGAAGCCAAAAGGTGGGTGGTAGCTGTCATAGGGCTTGCTGGGAAGTCTCTGTATCAAAAAGATGACATGGATGGGAGTTAAAGCAGGTTTCCCTAGGAAAGATCCTGTCAGAATGATTATCTCAAGGTATTATATAAGTCACAAGTGTCAGAGACAGGATTCAAACCCGTTTTCTACATTTCCATTGTAGTATGATGCCTCCTAACTACCATTCTATAAATGAGGAAACCAAGACCCAGAGAAATCAAATGACTTGCCTGAAGGTCATAACAAGTATTAAGTATCAGAGCTGGGATCTGAACCCAGGTTTTCTCACTTCAGGTCCTATACTATTTTCCTGAGTGGCCAAAGTATCTATGTGACTTGTTAGTGTTCCTATTTTAATCCCTCTGGGTTCATAGTTTAGTGTCACTGTTAAGTATAGGGATGGAAAACATATAGGAAGAGGTGTGTGTGTGTGTGTGTGTGTGTGTGTGTGTGTGTGTGTGTGTGTGTGTGTGTGTGTGTGAGAGAGAGAGAGAGAGAGAGAGAGAGAGAGAGAGAGAGAGAGAGAGAGTATGGACAAGATTTCACCTACACTAAATGTCTTACTATAGTAGGAGGTGGACATTCCTAGTAGCTGGTGGTGAGGCATTGCTTGGAACAGGACACCACCTGCTGGATAGATTACCTAATAACACCATTTTTTTCAAAGAAAATACATTTCTTGGCATGTTGGAAAGTTGGATGTCCTCCCACATAGCTCCTACCTTGATGAAACTATGAGTTACAGATTTCAGTTGCGTTTCTTTCCAAAAAGATAGCTCAAAGCAGGTGAGCCGAAGTTTGTCTCCTATCTCACAGTTTATTTTGGCCCATTTGCCAAATGTCACTACTTTAATTTTTCCTGTGTTGTCCTTCACGTCAAAGAATGTACATTTCTCCTTCTCAGTTTTCTGCAAAAGAAAATCAACATTCCCTCCTGTTTAATATCATCTTTCTGTCATGACACTGTGGGGTAGGAATGGGAGGGGAAACTTGACATTGAATGTCTATTTAATTGACAGGGTCCAAACTACATACAGGTTAATAATTTTAGGTACAGAAAAGTAGAGATTTCAGTTTTGTCCAGCTTAAATACATTTTAGAGATGCGTAACTGAAAATTCTTCTGTTTAATCAGACAAGTCCACCCGTCCCCATTGTCCTTTCCTTCCCCCTAACCCCAGTCTTGCCTGTCCAGGATTTTTGCCTGGTTGCCTAAGAAGTTAGCCTTCTCAGGATTTCTTCCAGTTCCCTGACATTTTTCCAAGTCTTCTGGTAACTGAGGCAACAGGTCCCCAATATGTTAAATTGTAAACAATCCAGGTCTTATCCTGAGTCAAGCAGAATGTCATTCAAGGTCTAGTTCAAATAAATCTCTGTCTCAGAAACCTATGCTGGTCTTTCTAACAAGCACTTACTGATGCCATCATACTATTCTATTCAATTATAAACATTTAATGCCTTGTACAAGTCACTTAACCTTTCTGAGCCTATTTTGTCACCTGTAAAGTGACAATAGTCCCAATTGTTCTGAGTTGTTCTAAGCATCAAATGAAATAATGTATGTTAGTCAACTGAAATTAATTGGTGGTCTACTATGTGCCAGGCATTGTGCTAAGCACTGGGGATAGAAAGAAAGGCAAATAACAGTCCTTGCTCTAAAAGAACTCAAGTCTAATAGGGGAGACAATATGCTAACATTTATGTAGAAACAAGGTGTAGAAAAGATAAACTGGAGAGAATCAACAGAGGGATGGCACCATCATTAAGGGGATCAGGAAAGGCTTCTTGAAGAAAGGGGGATTTTAGTTGGACCTTGAAGGAGGCTAAGGTAGCCAGGAGGTAAAGATGAAGAGGGAGAGAATTCCAGGCACTGGGGGACAGCCAGTGAAAATGCTCCAAACAGGAAAATGTAGAATGGTGTTGTGTTTGAGAAATAGCATTCAGCATCACTGAATCCCAAAATGTGTGGAGGAGGTGTGTAAGGTGTTCTAATAATATTGAAAAGGTAGGAGAGAGCCAAGTTATAAAGGCTTTAACTGCCAAACATAGGATTTTATATCTGATCCTGAAGTTGATAGGAAGCTACTGTGATTTATTGAAAGGAGAGGAAAGGGAATGTCATGGCTATGCCTGTATTTTAGGAAGCTCAGTCTGACACTAGAGTGCAGATAGACTTGAAATGGGGAGACCAACCAGCAAACTATTTTAATACTCTAAGTGGGAGGGGACAAGGGTCTGGACTAGGCTAGTGGCAGTGGCAGATGAGAAAAGGGAGAGTATGTGAGAAATATAGTAAATGTAGTATTGACAGGGATTGGCAGCAGATTGGATAGAAAGAGTGAAGATGGTGGTACCCTCAAAAGTGTTAGGAACATTAAGAAGAAGGGAAATAATGAGTTCAGTTAAGATGTCTATGGTTCATCCATTTCGAATGTCCAGTAGGTAGTTAGAGGTATGAGACTGGAGGTTGGGAGAGAGGCTATAAAGTGTTTTGTAATTTTTCAAAGCAGAGGTGTCATACTCCCAGGGCCCACATAATTCTATCTATAGCCTATACCAGAATAAATGTCATAAATATTTAACAAAATAAATAAAAATATAGTAGAATATAGATAATGTTAATATGTGATTTTGTGGTATGTGGCATCAGTATGTGGCATTTGGAATCCTTATGTGTGGCTTAGTGGCCCCTGTTTTTATTTGAGTTTGACACCATTGCCTTAAAGGGCTGTATAAATGTTAACTAAATTCTTGTTAATAATAGTAGTTGTAGCTAACTCTGCTAAATGGCAGAAGGAGCTTACAGTCTAGTAGGGGTTGCAACACATACATGGATAACCATAATACAAAATACAAAATATTTCTAGATTACACATTAACTTGCTTTTTTCCCCAATCCTTAATTCTTTGCCCTTCTTTCCTCTTCCGATATTGGAGTTTCTTTGAAGTCTTATTTGTTTGGGCCATGTGCTCTTCAATACAATAACTCTACTTGCTTACTTAACCCATCAACCATCAGTACTTAACACTAACTATATCAGCACAATTATTTTACACACAGTTAGCATGCTGTCTGTATCCCAGAAGACAAACACAATTGAGTATATGTAAGAATATTGGGGAGGGGGCATTTTTCTTTATTGCCTTCCACTATTTAAGAAAAAACTTTAAAATTAATCCACTTCAAAAGTGAGATGGGATGCCTCTGTAAGTAATAGATTTCACCTCACTGCAGGTCTTTAAACAGAAGACCAGTAGTTGAGAAGGAAGTGTTTTATCTAAGGGTGGACTAACTTTAAGATTCTTTGTGACAGTTGGAAGTTGTTAAGAGATTGTAGCACTATGTAATAGATTGGACCCTTGGGTGTGAAGACCAACCAACCCAGGAATTAGTCATGTGATTTTGAGTTGCATACTCTGTGTTTCCATTACTGTATTTCCTGTCTGTGAGATACAAGGCTTGGATTATAATATTTTTAAGATCCTTTTCAGTTCAAAGCTTATTTGGTTCCTAACCAATTAAAGGTCTCTACTAACTAAGTTCAAGGAGATCACAACTTTAAAAAGTCTAAGAACCATTGATTATTTGCCCAGCTAACTACTGAATCTAGTCTGATTCTGGGAAAGAGTCTTATCTGTTTCCTGTCCTAGCTTTTACAGCTAGTACACACAAAGAGATATTGCCTTAGAGACTACTATTCAAAATGAAATAAAAAAGTCATTTGATATAGATGGGGTTGGGCACAGAGATATAAAAATCATCAGAAAAGTGTGAGCTTAGTAAATGAAAGTTGAGTGTATTTACTCCTTTGTCAGCTAGATCACAGTGGGTGCAAATGCTTCTCTTCAGATCACAAAATGATGAGGCTTCCCAATGTATCTTTTTTGTAATAATGTGTACAGAAATCCCTTGGAATAGAAGAAATGCTGAATGTTTGTCTTGCTCACCCTTCTGTACAACCTAGCCAAACTGACCTCTCTGTTTTCCTCACATATTATGCTCCTTTCCCCATCTACCTGCCTTTCTGATGACTGAATCCCCTTCTCATTTTTGCCTTATAAGATACAATTCAAGTATTACCTTCTACAGGAAACTATTCTTGGTTGCCTGAACTGCCAGTGTTGTCCTTCCCAAACTATCTTGCATTTTATCTACTTTGTAATTTTTTGTATTTATTGTTTTTATATTTATTCTATATACATGTATACTTGTCTCCCTCACTGTAAGCTCCTGGTGAAAAGGGATTGTTTCTTTTGTTACATTTGTATCCCACCACCCAGCACAGTACCTGATACATAGCAGGCATTCAATAAATGTTTGCTGATTCATTGATTGATTGATCTAGAGCTTCGATCCTAAACTGTCTTAAGCAGATCACAAGTCTGTCCTTCAGAGTTTTCTGGGGCTGGGGCCATATATACACATAGAATATTGGCTGAGTGTGTGTTGGTATACTCAATCCATGGTCTATGTGTACCTATGTTGGGGGTACCATGACCTTGCCCAAAGTTTACTCAGTTGTCAGTGCCTTGGTTAGGAGTCATGCATTTTGACTTGAAGTTTTTAGAAAAGCAATTTCCCCCAACCCCTTTATAAAGCAGTTATGAGCTTACCTTATCGATTTCATAAACACCATCCACATAGCTTCCTTGTTTTTGTTTTTCAAGCATTCGGATCTTTGTGGTTTTACCTGCTCTTCTTTGGATGTTTTTGGGGACTGTAATCTTTTTGCTAGTACTCACATCTTGCACCCTGGAGCATCTGTTTATTTCCAGGAAACCTTTCTTCCAATGACCATTTGAAATCTCAATGACCTTATTTTTGTTGATGTGTTCCTTGACATCCATGTTTAAAACCTTCACCCGGATAAATTCATGCTCATTTGCCACAGTAGCATGAAACATCTCTTTCTTCTCTTCTATGGTATCATATTCAAATATCTGGCTCACTTTGAGCACCTTCACTACCATAGGCATTGTCTGGGGACAATCTTCTCTTCCACCTTCTGGTTCTGTTTTCTGATCAGGGTGAAAAATATCAGAGTAAAGACATGAGCTATCAAATAGAGTTAGAGGGAGGGGTCTTAATCACTTTGTTAAATAGCAAGAAACCAACATCCATAGGGCATGCGATAACTAGAATTGGATTAATCTGAAACATGAGCTATTAGGGGACCAGAATTCTTTACCTTAGAAACCAAAACCCATTGAATATTCAGTAAAACATATGCATGATAAAGATGACATCACTGCCAGGCAGATGCCACAACCACTTGAAAATATGGACAGAACATGCTACATAGTTTACTTCTCTCTTTCATCCTCTTATGAGTATGGAGGGAAGACAAAAATTTCCTACACTCATCTTCATTGCAGATACTTCCCTTCAATGAGGCTTGCCCCTATATGAATAATCATGCTCCTTGAAAGAAATAGAGAAAAAGCATCAGCCAATGACAGAACTGACACGAGGGGCTGAGGTTGCCTGTTTTTCTCCACCTCATTACCAATAGCATGACCTTTCAAGTAGGATGGAATTAGTTCAACACTTTAAGTATCTGCGATTTCCTTGGTAAGTATTCCCTTTTGCTAACACAGATCACAATTTCCGTGTCTCAGTAGATGGTCTTAGAAAAGTTTTATGGCAGAAAAAAAGTTATCACCTGGCGATGAACCTTTCTGAACTGAGTAGTCTGTTCCTTGGATAAATGATACATAATCTTTGCTGGACCCATACTCCAAGTTTTCCTTCTGGAAAGAACCTGCTAGATTCTGGTTTCTACTGATATAGCCTGTGAGAAGCTCCACACCTCATTGAGCTGATTTTGAAAGTGAATAGAGTAATGGATTTGGTATCAGAAGAACTTATGTTCAGATCCCATTCTTTTCAATGTATGGCCATGGGTAAATAACTTAACCTTCTGAGCTTCAGTATCCTTATCTGTAAAATTAATAATAAAATATTTAAAATCTCCCCTTTGGAGTTATGGGTTCACTGAGATGAAGTAAATAAGTCACTTGAACTTTAAATTGTTATATAAAATTCCATTATTATTCATGCAGTTCTTTGGGATTTGTAAAGGGCTTGATGTTCATTATATCATTTGAGGCATTGGTGTGGTACATTAGTGGATGTTTCACAATATGTACCATGTACAAAACAACTCCTCTTGTGTGGTTGATCACTGAACACTTAGAGGGGCATAAGATTACCTTATCTACTATGAGCATCTCATTGAAAACTGAAATAGCTACCTACCTTTAAAGAGCTTACAAGAAAATAACAAAGAACAGAAATACCTATGTAGAAAATACAATGCATGTAAATCTGCCTTTTCTATTTCTGTAATCAGAGCCATACCTAGGATATTGTGCATAGAGACCACTGTCCAAGATTAGGATTGGATCCTCCTCCCTCTTCAGAGATTTGAGCAGTCTTACAAGGGAAGCAATAGGCCAGATAGAAAGGTGACACTAAGTCCACCCTCTTGTGCCTACAAAAGGCTGAGGCTTCCATAAGTACAACCATTTCACAGGCCCATCTAACCCAGTCCCTAAGACTGCTGTTTCCCTTTCAGAAGACTGGAGGTAAGCTTGTACCCCCTACAGAAGCAGGCCATCAAATAGAATGGGGAGGTAGGAACAATTCTGGGTCACTCTTTAGTGTAAAAGACATTAGACTCTTTTCCTGAACTTTGCCTTTTCTTCCAGTGCTAACTGATAATCTGTTTTGACCTAGACCTGAAATAGATCTCTTGTCCTCTAGATAGTTTGCTGACCTGATTCTTTCAGCCATTGACCATTTTATAAGAGCAAGTCCCTTGTGGAGAGCTGGAGAGTGAAGCACTAAACTTCCAAAGCTGTCCTTTATAGAGGGTTAGGGCTGGACTCTTACTGAATAGAAGACTCTTTGGACATTTAGGAGACAAATGCCATGAAAAGCAACAGATATTTCTTAAGTGGGCAAAGAATTGAGTTTTATTTTAAACCCTGGTCCAAAAATCCAAAAAATATTTTCAATCAAATATTAGCACATTAACCAGTAGTTTGCTTCCTAAATTTGCATTTGTCTTCTGAAGGCCTTGCTCTTGTAGTTGAGTAGGAAGGAATTAATTAGGAATGCAATGATCAAATCCCTTTCAATTATACCTTCACTTGGCAGCATTGATAAAAGCACCATTTTTTGCTGCTAAGTTCTAAAGTTTCTTGACCAGACTGAATTTCATCTGGAGATAATACAGATTTTTGTAGTGGTTCAGGCATTTTGGATGTCTGACTCTTCCTGGCACAATTTAGGGTTCTTTTGGCAAAGATACTAGAGTGGTTTGCCATTTCCTTCTCTAGCTCATTTCATTGATGAGGAAACTGAGCTAAGCAGGGTTAAATAGCTTGCCTAGAGTCACACAACTAGAAATGCCTGAGGTTAGATTTGAATTCATGTTTTCTTGATTCCAGTCTGGTGCTCTATCAACTGTGCTGCCTAGCTGCTGCAGATAGACACACAAAATTACATACACACATATTTTTGTGCATGCACACATACACATGTATACATACGAATTTATATTTAACAATACATGTGGATATACATTTATGTTTATAATGTTCGTGTATATTCATACATGTCTGTTTGTATGTGTGTAGTGGTACACTGTGATTCCCATACTTTCCTTGGGCTTCACACTGTCTTTAGGGTTGTTCTAATTGTTATATTCATAAAATAGGTAAGTTGAAAGGAAGGACTGGCTTACATATATTGTAAGTAGATTGAAGAGGTCTTCAAAAACATAAACATGTTTAGGAATATTGATCTGGTTTATTTAAAATCCTTTAAGCAGGACAATGGATGAGATGATCTCTTGAGTTTCAAAAGAGTGTTATGAAAGGGAGGCAGATACAAAGGGAAAATAGGAGGATCTAGCCTTGGTTAAGGATGAATAGTATTTGAGATTAGGTTAAGATGATAGGAACTGAAGAGTGATGCAGTACTGTGTGGATTGTTCTGTGCCCCTGACTCTGAAATGGACTCTCACAAAGGGGGAAAAACAATATTTATTATACCTGGGGGAATTCCTGGGATACCTTCATTTTCTTGCTCTCTGGGCTCTCTTTGGTTGTTGCTTTTCTTTTCTGTAATAAAAGTTTATTGTGGTTGTGGAGTGATTATCATAAGATCATAAACTTAGTCTTGGAAGACATCTTAGATGCTGTTGAGTCTAGTTACAGTAATTGAGGAAAGGGAGGTCTCCAGCATGCCACAAAATAATTTCCCACAGACCATTAGTTTAAGAGGTCATATGGTCCATCTCTTTGACTTCAGGGGGTTACAGTATAGGAATGGTCATCATTAATGAAGAGAAGGGGCTTTGGGATTGAGGAGTGATATAGTTGGTCATTAGTGTAATACTCCATCATTCCTTCCCCTAACATTTCTGTCTCCCAATCCTCCTATTGTCTTCAATTTGCATACTGAGAGGTTACTGAAGAAAAGATCCTAGTGTGGACAGTGAGAGGAGAATCACAGCAGAGATGATTGCCTTGTCCTCTGATTAAAGACCTCCTTATGGTCTGGTTCCTACCTACCTTAGCAACACGATTCTTCTTTGACTCATTGTTGTGTTTCAGGTTGCCTTTCTTGGTTACCTGATGGTTACCAGTGTTGTTGCCATTAGAAGCTGGTCTCATTTGAGCCTTATTGTTTCTTGTCACTGGTTTCTTCTCTTTTTTCTTATTGTAATCCTTCTCAACTGGTTTGAGAACAAGAGAAATGATACATTAATTGAAAGGAGTCCTTCTTGGACAGGTGAGGAATTTTCAACCTCCCCTTCTCTCAAAAGCAATTTTCTTTTGTGGTGCTTATAGTTAACAGAGTGGTCTATAGGTGCTATATAATTTTATTCTTATGACAACTCTATTAGGCAAGAAAGATATTATTATCCCCATTTTACAGAGAAGCATACTGAGGCTAAAAGAGACTAACTGACTTGCTCAAGGGTATATAGTAAGTAGCAAAGCTGAGTTCCAGGTATTCTGATGCTCTCGTTCAGTGCTTCTTCCATTATGTTATTTTGTCATATTTTATAAATGCATATATTATGTATAAATAGCTAACACTGATAATGCTTCAATCTTTGAAGAGCATTTTACATGTGTAATCTCATTTGATCCTGACAATAATCCAGTGAGACTGATGCCATTAACTCCATTTTAGTATATAATGAAACAGGTTGAGGGATATTGAGCGACTTATTCAAGGTCAGATAGCTAATAAACATAAGAGGTAGATTTGAACTCAGGTCTTTGATCAAAAGTACTCCACCCACTATGCTATTTAGCTCTCCCATGTGTACTGACCTTCAAACATAGACTCATCTATAAAACATTCCATGTCAATGTTCAATTGATTTGGTAGATTTATAGTCTGACCTTCAGAAATTCCTGCCCATGTTTTTCACTACTTATACCCAAGTATGCTGCTAGTCCTAACACAGATGCCTCCTTCTCAGGAAAATGAGGTGATCTGGAACTCATAATAATAGCTAGCAAATATATAGACAAGGACTGTGCTAAGTGTTTTACAGATATTCTTATTTGATCCTCAGAACCCTGGGAGTTATTATCCCCGTTTTGCATTTTGCTTTTCATGGCATTTGTCTCCTAAATGAATTTTTGTGCTTCTTTTACCATTTGGCCTATTCTTTTTTTAAAGGTATTATTTTCTTTAGCATTTTTTGTGCCTCCTTTAGCAAATTATTGACTCTTTTTCCATGATTTTCTTGCATCACTCTCATTTCTCTTTCTAATTTTTCTTCTACCTTTCTTACTTGATTTTTAAAATCCTTCTTGAGCACTTCCATGTCCTGAGGCCAGTTCATATTTTTTCTTTGAGGTTTTGGATGTAGGAGATTTGACTTCGTTGTCTTCTTCTGAGTTTATTTTGATCTTCCCTATCACCATAGTAAATTTCTATAGTCATGATGTTTTTCTGTTATTCATTTTTTCAGCCTATTTATTGACTTTTAATTCTGTGCTAAAGTAGGACTCTTCAGGTTTGGTTTTTTTTTTTGTAGAAGTTATTTTCAGAGAGAATTCTGGGGACCTATAAGTTTTTGGTTCTTCCAAGTTTGTATGACTTAGGGAGAGGTGTGTTTATTACTCTTCTGGTCTGTGAGCAACCACCAGGACTCTTTTCTATCCTGGAACTGTGGCCAGGGTCCCAATGCTCTTGTGGCCACAACCCCTGGTGTGCTAGTTAGTACTCCTTCTCATTGTGGGACTAAGACCCAGGATGTTCACACAGATCCAAGTATGGACAATGCAACAGAGTCCTGCCCCTCTACCAGCAAAGAGACGCTTTAATCTTCTTCTAACCAGCTGTCAAATCCCTTTATCATCTGTGAACTGAGAGGTCTGGAAACCACCACTGGAGCCACTGCTCCAGTCACTCCCATGGCCTACTGCTGGTTTGCTGGAGCACTGAATCATACTTCACTCTCACCCAGGTACAACCTTCTAAGTTGTCTTGGGCTGGAAAATTGTTTCACCCCGTATTTTTGTGGGTTCTGACACTCCAGAATTTGTTTTGAGGCATTATTTAAAGTTATTTGCAGAAGTTTTAGGGAGAGCCCAGGAGAGTCCTTGACTTTTCTTCATCATCTTGGCTCACTCCCACTTGATGTGTTTCAGGGAAAAAAGAAGGGAGAGAAAGCCTTTGAATTCTAGATAAGCAGAACGATCTTCCTAGATCAGATCAATATTCCCTTTAGCCTAAGATTTATTGGTGACAGTACAAATAATGACATTTTGTGGTTTTCCTCCACAATGCCAGTTATTATTATTATTTTTTTGTGTGTGCAAGATTAGTAGTATACTCCCATATATAGCTGCTAGGTGGTACAGTGACTAGAATGCTGGACCCAGTCTGAAGGATATGAGTTCATTTCTTGTCTCAGATATTTATGTACTGTATAACCCTGGGAAAGTCTTTTTAGCCTTAGTTTTCTTTTTTCTTTTCTTTTTCTTTTTCTTTTTACTTTTTGGAGGGGGTGAGGGCAAGGCATTTGGAGTTAAGTGACTTGCCCAAGGTCATGTGGCTAGTAAGTGTTAAGTGTCTGAGGTAGGATTTGAACTCAGGTTCTCTTGACTCCAGGGCCAATGCTCTATTTACTGTGCTACCTAGCTGCCCCAAAATTTAAATTTTTTTTGCTATAGCCTCAGTTTTTTTATATGTGAAATAGTGATAATAATAGTTCATGCTGTTATGAGGATCAATGAGATAATATATATAAAGTGGTTTACTAAAGCAATATATAAATGCTAGTTATAATTATTTTATGGAAGAACACTTAATTTGGAATCAGGGGGCCTGTGTTCTTACCTTGGCTCTGCTACTTATCACCCATAGAACTTTGGGCAAGTCATGCCTTTTCTCTGGGTTTCTTTCTTTTTTAAATTATTATTTTCATCTGTAAAATAAGTGGATTGGCTAGATGACTTCTAAGGCTGTCTTCAGTTCTTCATCCAATGGTACAAATAGCCTGTGTTTTCCTTAATGAACTAATAGGGATCAGTCATCCACTAATTAGCTTAAACCTATTCAGATAATGAGTCTCATAAGTTTATTACTTGTGATTAAAAATGAAGATCCATTTGATTTGTTCTTAAATTTATTCTTCCAGAATTGACCTCCACTCTAAGACTGGTCTAGTACCTAGGACTTAGAGAATAAGTCTATATTTACCCAATCTATACCCTCATTATTTCATAGTCTTTGACCACATACATTCTCAGGTTTCCTCAATCCAGTCTGAGGAGTCCTAATTTATTTTAGTTTATCTTCAAACACAAGACTCCTTTTTTCATTTCTGTTATGCCTAAGATAAAATATAAATAAAAATAAAAAGTAGAAAAAAGTGATAAAGTTGGAGCAGCTAGGTGTTATAGTGGATGGAACACCAGGCATGAAATCAGGAGGACCTGAGTTCAAATGTGACATCAGACACTAGTTGTGTGACCCTGGGCAAGTTCACTTAACTGTATTTGCCTCAGTTTTACATCCGTAAAATGAACTGGAGAAGGAAATGGTAAACTGCTCTAGCATCTGTGCTGAGAAAACCCAAAATTGGGTCACAAAGAGTGAGACACAACTGAAAACAACTGAACAACAACAAAATGCAAAGAAAATTGTGCTGAATCTGGAGACCTGGGCTTTAGTCCTGTGACACTGATCAAGCCATCTCAGCTCTTTGGGCCTCAGTTTCTTCATCTAGTAATTGAGAGAATTTGACTCAATCTCTAAGGTCCCTTCTAGAGGTGATTTTGTGACCTCTAGTACTGCTATGTTTTGTGAGATTTGGTAACCAGAACCATATGCTATGCTGTGGCTGTTTAAAGAGACTATCTGTTTAGTGATATCAGGGAAGAATTAGGGATTTAGGTCAAGACAAAAGGAATCATAAACTCTCATTCCCATTATTTAGTGGTAGGGATCCATTAAAAAAATGTGATAAGAGATCCATTCTGAATTTTGGCCTGGTCACAAGAAACAGAATGACACAGTAGCAACTGCATTAATAATGAAACCAACAGACACATTAAGTGACTAGTCCAAAGCCACACAGCTAATGAGTGTCAGCAGCTGGATTTTAAATTAGATTTTTCTGATTCTAAGTCCAGTGCTCTATACTGCACCACCTCACTGCCAATCACAATAGCAATTAGTCAAGGAGGTCCTGTTGGAGGGGCTTTGCCTAGTTGACCACCCTTTGGATTACTTATTTCCCACTTGTACCTGTGTCTTTTATCAGTTTTACCTCTTGCCCCTTGAATTCTATCCCCTCGGGTCCATTTGCTATCTAGAATGTAAGGACTAGCTCTCCTACCATTTGTCCAGAATTTGTATCCATATACTGGTTTCTGGTGTAGATGATTTCCCAAATTCATAGATCAGAGATAACACTCCTAGAAAGGTCAGCTAGGTGCACAATGTGTTAGACTTGGAGTCAGAAAGAGTTGAGTTCAAATCTTGCTTCTGATATTTCCTGTCTGACTCTTCTCAAGTCACTTAACTTCTCTCATCATCAGTTTCCTCATCTATAAAATGGGCATGATGATAATAGCACCAACTGCCCAGAGTTGTTGTGAGGATCAGATGAGATCACATATATGTAAAATACTTTGCCACATTAAAGTGCTACATAAATGCTGGCTATGACAGTATATTATATATTGTGTAATGATACATTATATTAGGTTATAACAGTATGATATATAATATAATAATATATTATCTATAATTATATACTATGATACAATTGTATATGTAATAAAATGTGTAATATAACAACAAAATACTATATAATACAAGTTCATATTAATATTTACCTCATCTTCATCATCATGATGGGACTAGAAAGGGCTTAATGTGCCTTATTTCTGAGTTTGATACGGCCCAGGACTATTTGAGGGCTTCATGTAACATGAGAACAGTAAGAAAAGGAGATCCAGGGGATGGTCTTATTCAGAGTAAAGAAAGCATTAGTTTTTTCCTTCATTCCTAAGTGACTCCTACCTAAGCTTGCCAATTCTTCCTTTGCCAACATAGTGTTGTGGAATGACTCAAAAGACCTGACTTTGAATCTACCACTGCTACTTACTGGCAGTGCGACATTAAGCAAGTCATTTCCTGCATTCCTGTTTGTTCATCTGAAAAAAAAATAAGGAAGCTAGACTAAGTAATTCCTAGGATCCAATCTGGATCCAGCACTCTGGAATATTTGAATTTTCCTAGGTTTTGGAAAGAGTGTGCCAAACTCGTGGATGTGCCCATCTCCTGGGCTGCTGTGTGTAGTTACTGCCATCTTGTGGCCATGTGAGAGAACTTGATACCTTTCTAGTGAGGATTTGGCATCTGCTGAGACTTCAAAAAGGAAATAAAGAATCACAGAATGCTGGAACTAAAAGAAACCTTAAAGAATTATGAAGCACCAATCTCACATCTTGTATATGAGGGGGAAATGACTTGATCAAGTTCATGGTAAGTAGCAGAAATGGGACTCAGAAGCAGTTCTCCTGACTTTCAGTCCAAAATTCTTTCCACAGGACTATGCTGCCTCTCAGTTTGAAAAGTACAGTCTGAAATGAATCAAGGACCTACTACCCAATTACCTTCAGCTTTTTTGTTTTGAAGGGTCCGAGCAGCTTCATTAAGGTTCATGTCCTTAAGTACTTTAACGATTTTGTTCAGAGCATGGAAAGCACCAAACTTTTCTATCATATAGTCAGATAAGTCAGTTCGACCAGCTTGGACTTGATTCCCAGTGATCAGGTCCCTAATCTTTAGATAGAATTTACATATTTTAAACTCTTCATCATCTAGATCTCCAAATGTATGTAGCAACATCTCCCCAAATTTACTCTTCATTGTATCAGTTGCATTTAGTCTGTAGGAGATAACAAAACACACAGGGTCATATCATCAAGCTCTTATATCTACTTACACATCCAATGGGACCTACTCTTCCATCCTCTCACCTAAGGATAGTCCTTCATAATTCATGACAAAATTAAGAACATTTGCATAGCACTCCCTTTTCTCTCCTCATCTCATATCATTCAGATACCATCCCCTTTTCTTTGCCGAGACCTTTACCTTAACCCTTGATCCCCTCCTCTTTTATCTTCTCCAACAAATTGTCCCTGCTATTATCCATTTCTCCTTTCCCTTCCCCACTTCTCCTTTCCTCTCTCTTCTTCTCCTCTCCTCTCCTCTACACTCCCTCACCCTCTCCAATTTCTCTGTATCCACAAGCTCCTTCAGAGTGTATACAAACCCAATTATCTCCTCCAAACTTAAAAGCAATTTCATTTGATCATATCATCCCTCCTATCTATCCAATATCCAATATCTTTCCTGTCTTTCTCAACTAAACTTAAATCTATCCACACAATGTGCCTTCACTTCCACTCTTCTTATACTCTTATCAAACCTCTGTTGCTGACCTCATCAGTCAACTAAAAAATAGCCTTTTCAAATTTGCCAATGTGCTGTTAATCACTAAGTCAAATGGACTTTTCTCACTCTTTATAATGTTTTACCTCTTTGTAGCATGTGCCACTATTGATCATCTCTCCACTAAGTCTACATGACACTGTTCTCTCCTGGCTCTCATCCTATTTATCTGACTGATTCTTGTCAATATCTTCCTCTAGTTTTTCATCCAAACCATACTCATTAATTGTGGATGTCCTTTAAAGATCTTGCTCTTTTAACTCTATATTATGTCATTTGGTGACCTCATCAGATCCAGTGGGTTCAATTATCATCTCTAGGAAAAAAATGTCTAGGTCAAGATATCCAACCCCAACTTTTCTCCTCAGTTTCAGTCCTATCAGCTGCCTTTGGGACATCTCAACTGCATGTCCCTTAGACACAACATATCCAGCATAGAAATGTTTATCTTTATCCTAAATTCTTCCCTTTGTTAAATTTCCTTGTTACCATCAAGGGTATGCCATCTTTCTAGTTACCTGAGCTCTCATCTTCAGTGTTATCCTTAGCGCCTACTTCTTACCCCATGTACCCAATCTGTTGCCCAATCTTATTCTTTCTACCTTCACAACATGCCTAGTATATTTCCTCTTCTCACTCAGACAGCCATCATCAGGCCTTTATCACCTATCTCTTGGACCGTAGCAATAGCCTTCTAATTTGTCTCCATGTCTCAGTTCTCTCCTCAATTCTTCTTCCACTTAGCTTCCTACATGATTGTACTTAAGTCCATGTCACTCTCTACTCAATAAACTCTGGTGGCTCTTTATTTCCTCTAGGATCAAATACTGACATTTAAAGCTCTTCATAACTTGGAACCTTCCTACCTTCCCAGTCTTCTTAGAATTTGTTGCTTTCAATAAACTATTATTCAGCTTCACTGGCCTACTTATATTGATTTATATCACAAAATTCTATATCTTATCTTTATGCTTCTTCAATGACTACCCTCTCACACCTGGAATGCTCTCTCTTCTCACTTCTGTCTCTTATTTTTCTGGCTTCCTGAAAGATTCAGTTCATATCTTGTCTTTTATAGGAGTCCTTTCCTGGTCTCCATAACTGCTAGTCCTTTCTCTTACCTGCCAGCAGCTCTCTACATATCATGTATATAATCAGTTATTTTCATGTTCTCATTTTCATTAGAAAATGTGAGTTCCTTGAGGGTAGGGACTCTTTTTGCCTTACTTTATAGTCCCAACATTTAGTATGATGCCTGACATATGGTAAACATTTAATAAGTGCTTATTGACTAGAAAAAGCAACATAAATAAATGGATTCTGAAAAGTAAAAACATGTATGAATTCTAGATTTCATTAATAATCAATTGAATGAAAAAGTTAAAAGGTTAAGATATTGTGAGAAGTCAAAGAAGTACAAAGAACAAAATAAAAATTCAACATCAATCAAAATCTTTAATATAAAGGCTTATGAAAAAGGAGAGAGAAAACTTAAAAAAATATGATATAGAAAATTTTTGGATGTCTATATGATTGCAAGGAGTCCAAAATAACAGAAATGCAAGCTGGATTATACAAAGAAAGACTATACCCCATTAATATAATGAATCACAGAATAGTTAGGCCAAGGGAGATGTCTAAAACTCTAGCTTCTCAGCAAACCTCGGAGGAAGAAGGGTTGGGGTCTGGTTAAGGATTATAATTCTTGATTCAGAAAGTGGTATATGAATTATTTTTTTGTTTTTTATTAATTTATTAGTTTAGTTTCAGTTAACAAGATTCAATTCCATAGTTCCTTGATTTTCAAATTTCCTTTACTTCCCTCCCCCCTCCCCCCTTCCCCCACGACAGCATATAGTCCAGTATAGGGTCTGCAAATGCATTCATATTAGACATTATTCCAATTACAAAGACGTATTGTACTAGGTGGGATGAAGGATGGTAAGGAAGAAATAAAACCAAACAATGAAAAGAACAAGATCATTTAGTTTGCTTCCATCAGGATTCAGGCTCAGTTCTTTCTAGTTATATCTCTGGATGGCACATTTCTCACTTTCTTGAGTCTTTCGGGATTAACTTATATCACTGCATTGCTGAAAAGAGTCCAGTCTGTCATAGTTGGTGATCACAGATATGGTATGTCTGTGATTTTATACAAATTTCTTCTGATTCTACTCTTCTCGCTCAGCATAAGTTTGTATAAGTCTCTCCAGGTAATTATGAAATCTGTCACCTCCTCATTTCTTATAGCACAATAATATTCCATTACATTCATATACCACAACTTGTTTAGCCATTCCCCGATTGATGGGCACCCCTTGAGTTTCCAATTCTTTGCAACCACAAAAAGGGCTGCTATAAATATTTTTGTACATATGGGTCTTTCTCCCACTTCTGTGATCTCTTTGGGATATAACCCTAGAAGTGGTATTGTTGGGTCAAAGGGTATGAAATTATTTATAATCCTTTGGGCATAATTCCAGATTGCTCTCCAGAATGGTTGGATAAGTTCACAACTCCACCAGCAATGTATTAGTGTTCCAATTTGTCCACATCCTCTCCAGCATTTGTCACTTTCTTGTTTTGTCATCTTAGCCAATCTGACTGGAGAGATGTGGTATCTCAGAGTTGTTTTGATTTGCATTTCTCTAATTAATAGTGATTTAGAGCATTTCTTCATATGCTTATAGATATCTTTAATTTCTTTCTCTGAAAACTTCCTGTTCATATCCTTTGACCATTTATCAATTGGGGAATGACTTGTATTCATCTAGATTTAGCTCAATTCTCTATAAATTTTAGAAATGAGTCCTTTATCAGAGACACAAGTTGTAAAAATTCTTTCCCAATTTCCCACCTCCCTCTTGATCTTGGTTAGATTGGCTTTGTTTGTACAGAAGATTTTCAATTTAATGTAATCAAAATTATCCATTTTGCATTTTATAATGCTCTCTAATTCTTGTTTGGTCCTAACATCTTCCCCTCTCCACAAATCTGTCAGGTAAACTATTCCTTGCTTTCCCAAATTGCTTATAGTATCATCCTTTACACCTAGATCATGCACCCATTTAGACTTGATTTTGGTATATGGTGTTAGATAGTGATCTATGCCCACTTTCTGCCATACTGTATTCCAGTTTTCCCAGCAATTTTTGTCAAATAGTGCATTCTTATCCCAAAAACTGGGGTCTTTGGGTTTATCGAACAATAGATTACTATATTCATTAACTGCTGGGTCTCCTGCACCTAATCTATTCCATTGATCCACTACTCTACACCTCTGCCAGTACTAAGCAGTTGATGACTGCTGCTGTATAATACAGATTAAGATCTGGCATAGCTAGTCCACTTTCCCTAGCATTTCTTTTCATTAATTCCCTTGATATTCTAGACTGTTTGTTTTTCCAAATAAATTTTGTTATTATTTTGTCTAACTCTACAAAGTAGTTTTTTGGTAGATTGACTGGTATAGCAGGTATGTGAATTATTGATAAAGCATTTTACTAGCTTCTCAGAATTAACCTGATCCCATATTTCTTTTAAATTTTATTTTTATTTTGAACTTAATCACCAAAATATTTTTCTATACATAAAGAGAAAAAAAGAAGATTCTCTATGAAACCACAGATCTCCATTTCATACTACTTGATTTATGACAAAGTATATCATAAATTCTGTATCTTACTTTCAAAACTCTCTGGTTTTTTTGTATTCCCTTTTAAACTTCCTTCTATTGTTATCTGTTCAAAGGACTGTTTCAGTGGCCCTCTTTTTTTGGAGGGGTAGGCGCCACAATTTCCCTCTCCCTCATAAAAACTATGAGAAAGAAATAGAGGGCCTTCCTGACTTCCAGGAACCAAGATAGCAGAGTAAGCAGTAAATCAGT
The DNA here is from genome assembly GCA_011680675.1 of Gymnobelideus leadbeateri. Classification (NCBI taxonomy): domain Eukaryota; kingdom Metazoa; phylum Chordata; class Mammalia; order Diprotodontia; family Petauridae; genus Gymnobelideus; species Gymnobelideus leadbeateri. Next base: position 190,612 of record WOXC01003769.1, on the reverse strand, counting down.
CTCAATTTCCCTTATTGGCCTCTAAAAACCCCAGAAAATAGCAGCCCAGCAAAAATCCTGGAACAGTAGAGATAGCAGAAAGATGCAGAGAAGCAGTTTTTTAGCCTGGGAAACTTGAAGGATCACCAAGAAAGGTTCATTTCACTCAGGTAAAAAGGGGAACACAGTCCAGGACAGGAGGTATCCTAGCAAGTCAGCAACCAGCCCCACCTCAGCAAACCAATGGGAGATCCTGAGCTCCAGGGTTATGGAGCTGGCAAATGCCAACACCAGGGTGCCAAATGCCTTAGCATAGCCAGGAAAACTGGCAGACTCCAACTCTTATACCCACCATGTGCAGGTGGTACAGCCGCACAGCAGGTAGGCTTCTGTCAGTAGCCCAAACCCTTGTGTCTCAAGTATATCACCAGGCAGGCAGGTATCCTCAATCAGATAGACCTCCATGTGCTTCAGCTAACCTTAGCACATGCCAGATACCACCACTAGGATCCCAGCTCAGCACCAGGTAACCTGCCAGAAACCTACACCATCCAGCTGCTAACACATGAGGGTTGAGCACACAAAGCCAGTGCCCAAGCCCTTGGTCCACCACACAAGAAGCTTGGGACAGTGCCCCCTGTGATCCAGCCAGAGAACCCAACTTTAAAAACCGGGAAATAGGCAAAAAAGATGAGAAAGAAGCAAAAATGAACATTGACCATTAAGAATTATTATAGTGACAGGGAAGACCAACACAAATTGAGAAGAGGACAATATTGTCAGCATACCTACATCTCAAAGGGGAATATGAATTGATCTCAAATCCAAAAAACCTACTTTAAGAGCTCAAGAAGGATTTTAAAAGTCAAATAAGAGAGACAGAAGAAAAACTGGGAAAAGAAATGAGAAGTATGCAAGAGAAAGTCAGCAGCTTAGAAAAGGAAGGGCTAAAACTGCCTGAAGATAACAATGCTTTAAAAATTAGAAGTGGCCTAATGGAAAAGGAAGTACAAAAGCTAAATGAAGAAAACAATTTCTTAAAAATTAGAATTGGTCAAGTGGAAGCTAATGACTCTATGAGACATCAAGAATTAGTCAAACAAAATCAAAGAATAAAAAAAAATAGAATAAAACATAGAATATTCATTGGAAAAATAACTGACCTTGAAAATGAGTTCAGTAGAGATGATTTAAGAATTACTGCCAAAAAGCCATGATCAAAAAAGAAAAAGGCCTGGACAGCATCTTTCAAGAAATTATCAAGGAAAATTGCCCTAAGGTCCTAGAACCAGAGGGTTAAATTATCATTGAAAAATTACCTCCTGAAAGAGACACCAAAATGAAAACTTCAAGGAATATTGTAGCCAAATTCCAGAATTATCAGGTCAAAGAGAAAATACTGCAAGCAACCAGAAAGACATGATTTAAAAATAATGGAACCACAGTTAAGATTACAGAGGACCCAACAGTTTCTACATTAAGGATCTGAGGGCTTGTAATATGATATTCCAGAAAGCAAAAGAGCTTGGATTACCACCAAGTATCCACTACCCAGAAAAACTGAGCATAATCATTCAGGGGAGGAAATGGACATTCAGTGAAAATAGGAAACTTCCAAACCTTCCTGATGAAAAGACCAGGGCTGAACAGAAAATTTGATCTTCAAATAGAAGATTCAAGAGAGGCATACAAAGGAAAATAAAAAAGGAAAACAAAACAAAACATGTTATTCAATAAGGGCAAACTGTTTACATCCTTATATGGGAAGATGGTACTTATGACTCTGGAGAACTGTATCTTTATTACATCTAGAAGGGAAATACTTAGATGGGCTGGGATTAAGTTGACTTTGATGTGTTTAAAAAATAATTAAGGGGCAAAAATAGGATTGTGCAGGGAGAAGAGGAAAAGAGGAGACAGAAAAGGATAAATTACATCACATGAAGAGGTGTGAAGACCTACTGCAGTAGAAGGAAAGAAGGGAGGGCTGAGGTGAGCATTGTTTGAACATTAATCATTTACCATATACTAAGGTAAAAAAACCTCACAATTCAATTAAGAAAGGCAGAAATATTAAATAGATCCTTTTTCAGATCATGATGCAATAAAAATTACATGTAATTAAGGGCCATGGAAAGATAGATTAAAAATTAATGGGAGGGCGGCTAGGTGGCGCAGTGAATAGAGCGCCGGCCCTGGAATCAGAAGGACCTGAGTTTGGAGCCGGCCTCCAACACTTAATCCATACAAACAAAAACCTAGCCGTGTAACCTTGGGCAAGTTACTTAACCCCAATTGCCCTAAAGGGGCGGCTAGGTGGCGCAGTGAGTAAGAGCGCCGGCCTCGGAGTTTGGATGACCCGAGATCAGATCCGGCCTCAGAAAATGAGCACCCACGCATAAATCAAATGACTAGCCATGTAACCTTGAGCAAGTTACTTAACCCCAATTGCTTAAAAAAAAAAATTAATGGGAAATTAAATAATCTAATCCTAAAGAATGAGGGGGGGTGGGTGGAACCAAGATGGCAGAACAGAAGCAGTAACTTTTCTTTTTTTTTTTATTCTTATTAAACAAATGCTTTATTAACTTCTGTTTTACATCATTCATTTCCTCCAGATTTTGAGTTAAAATTTTTCCCCCCTGTTTTTCCACTACCCACCCTCCAAGAATAGCAGGTCCACAAGATATTGCTTCCTCCAATCAGCTCTCTCCCCTATCTTCTCCCATGCCCCCTTCGAATTTTCCATTAGAGGAAGGTGAATCTTTGTGTACCAATGACTGTACATCTTATCTCCCAATTACAAGCAAAAGAGTATTAATAATAGCATTTATATATATTTGAAACATTTAGTCTTGAAACCTCGAATTTCAGATCCATTTCTTTCCTCTCTTGTCACCCATTCCCTCTGGGAAGATAAGTAATTCAGTATATGTTGTACATGTCTAGCTATGCAAAACATTACCATAGTAGATATATTGTAAAAGGCTGCTTATAATTCCACCCATCCCACCCCCCCCATCTGGTCCATTCCCTACTTTGATCCTGTCCCTCCTTCTATAGTGGGTACTTCCAACCTCCGCTCCCCCCAAGAATGCCCTCCCATCCATCATCCTTGCTCTCATCCCCCTTCCCCCTTTTCTGTTGCAGGTTGAGATATCCCATTTAGTATGTATGTCATTCTCTCCCAGAACAAAATTCGATGAGAATGTGGTTTTGCCTTTTTGCCTTCCTATTCTTCCCCTCCCCTGCAGCCACTTCCCCTTGCTTCTTCTACATGAGATAGTTTTCCCTACCCTGTCTCTCCCCATCTCCTCTTGCCACTTTCCTCTCTCACCTCATAATTTCACCCCTTAAGTATCATCCCTTCCCAACAAATTCAACCTATGCCCTCTATCCATGTATAACTGTAAACATATATACACACATTCACATATATATTCAAATGACCATATACCCTTCTTCCATTATTTTCATACTGAGAGAGGTTTCATCAGTCATAGTTATTGTTTTTCCATGTAGGAATGTAAATAGGTCAACTTTGATAAGTTACTTTTGATTTCTTTTCCCTGATTACCTTCTCAGTCCTCTTTTGCTTCTTGTGTCTGGATGTCAAATTTTCTATTCAACTCTGGTTTTTTCCTCAAGAATGCTTGAAAGTCCTCTATTCCACTGAATGACCATATTTTCCCCTGAAACAAAATACTCAGTTTTGCTGGGTAGGTGACCCTTGGGTTCAGTCCCAGTTCTTTTGCCCTCTGGAATATCATATTCCATGCCCTTCAATCCCTCAGTGTAGAAACTGCCAGGTCTTGTGCTATTCTGATTGTGCTTCCACAATATTGAAATTGTTTCTTCCTGGCTGCTTAGAGTATTTTCTCCTTGATCTGGGGATTCTGGAACCTGGCTATAATATTTCTGGGAGTTTTCTTTTTGGGATCTTTTTCAGGAGGTGATCGGTGGATTCTTTCTACCTCTATTTTGCCCTCTGGATCTAAAACATCAGGGCAGTTTTCCTTGAGAATTTCTTGAAGGGTGATTTCTAGGTTCTTTCCTTGATCATGGCTTTAAGGTAGTCCTATAATTTTTAAATTGTCTCTCCTGGATCTATTCTCCAGGTCAGTGGTTTTTCCCATGAGATATTTCACATTGCCTTCTAATCTTTCGTTTGTTTGGATCTGCTTAACAGCATCTTGATTTCTCATAAAGTCACTAGCTTCCATTTGCTCCAGTCTAACTCTGAAGGAATGAATCTGCTCAGTGAACTTTTGAGATTCTTTTTCCATCTGGCAAATTCGACTTTTTAAGGCATTCTTCTCCTCATTGCCCTTTTGGGCCTCCTTTGCCATTTGAGTTAGTCTATTTTTTAAGGTGTTGTTTTCCTCAGTCAGGCTGTTGACCCTCATTTCATACTTTTCCTGCATCCTTCTCATTTCTCTTTCCAATTTTTCCTCCACTTCTCTTATTTGATTTATAAAGTCCTTCTTAAGGTCCTCTATGGCCTTCAACCCGCTCATGTTTTCCCCTGGGGCTTTTGGAGCAGGACTTCTGACCTCACAGCCGTCCTCTCTCTCTGTACTTCGATCCTTTTTGCCCCCAAAGTAGGAGTCTAAGGTTGCATTTTTCTGTTTAATTTATTTCCTTTGCCTTGGCATGTTGCCACTTAATTACATGACTTTTGGGCTTGTTGCCACAATATGGCTGGGCTGCCAAACAGGGGAACTTTCGTCCGGAACGTGTGGGGGGACAACTTCCATTTCTGGCAAGCTGGAAACCCACCTACGACCTCCACCCCAGATCACAATCCAGATCCAGGGAGGTTAAAGCAAGAGCGATTACCCCACAAGACTGATCGCTGGATCTCCCTACAGTTTGTAGGCCAGGAGCTGGAGCTGCCTCTGAAATCGACAGAATGGCATGTCTACTCAGTGGCTTCTAGCCCCCAGGGGAGGAAGCCGACACGTTCCCCAAATACTGTTCCCAAAGTCCATAGGGAACTAACCTCTCACTTTGTCCTAGGCATGTCTATGTTGATAATTCTGGAGTCGCCACAGCTGCTGGTGTTCTGGGGCCCCTCCAGCTGGCTGCTGGCCCTGCCGCCCTGGGGCTAAAACTGCCACTCAGGCAGACCTGTGCTCGGCTCCCGCACACTGCTTGCTGCACTGCTGGTGCTGCACTGGTCCTTCCTGCAGGGCTCCTGGGCTGTCCTCAGTGGGTGGTTCACTTCTCTGTGTCGTTCTGTGGGTGCTGGGTCTCCAGAAGTTGTTCAGAGTCCCCTTTTACATAGTTTGGAGGCGATCTGTGGGAAGAGTGGTTTGGACGAACTGTTTCTACTCTGCCATATTGGCTTTGCCCCCAGCATTAACTTTTCTAAGCTCCTTTGTAAATCCCATCACTAAACTTTAAAAAGTGAATCTGAAGGGATTTGAGAGTGTCAGAATCCACAGGGAGATAGAGCATGGCAGAATAGAGCCCAGAAAAGTGCCCACATGTGTTGGGGTAGGGGAAGTGCAGAGCACACAGGGGCTGCAGCAGCTCGAACTAGAGAGCAGACTATCCTGGAGAGAGAAGGAACCCCAGCCAGCACACTCACCCACCCCAAGGCCTTCTCAGCAGCACCTCACCATTGGATAGGATGATCCCTAGGAGTTGGGTAAGAGAAAGCACAGGGCCCCTAGCAGAGATAGCAGCTTCTCCTGGGGCTATCAGCCCACAGCCTGGACATTTAAAAATCACCTTCCTAATTTTCCAGAGGCCAGGATGGCAAAGTAAACTCTAGCTGCTCTGATTCCACTTCCATGACCTAGAAAACCCAGAGATAAATGTCCCACCCAGAGTAAAATCCTGAATAGGTGGAAAATAATCTCAGGCTTAGGAGTCACTGAGAAAGAGTGTAACTGAGGCAGTAAGGAGTCTGAAGTGAAGGGTGGGAGGAGTCCTAACAATCCCCACCTCACCTGACCAGCAAGAGCTCCCAAAGCCCAGGGATTAGAGCCAGCAAGCACTAACAACAGAAGCCCAGATGGACCTCAGCACTACCAGGGAATCTGCAGATAACAGTGCTGGCTGCTGGCCACCACCTGCTGAGCCTGCCTGAGCTGTAGCCCAGGGACAGAGTCAGAAATCTGAAGTAGCCAGACTAAGCCTCCCCCACAGGTGAGCCTCAGGGTAACTCAGGGGAAACACTGACTTTGGCCTCGGTCTAGACACCCAGAGGGTACAGCACACAAAGTCAACAACCAGGCCCTTAGCTCCTAGCCTGAGAAATTAGGAAATAGGAAATTACAATGGGAAGGAAGGAAGTTGAGGAGAAGAGGAAGGCAAGAAAATTGATCAGAGTTTATATATAGCGAGCAAGAACAACCAAATAAAGAGGACATCATGGACTCTATACTCACACCTGACACCACAGAAGGAAATATGAACTGGTCTCAAGCCCAGAAAGCATTCTTGGAGGAACTCAAGAAAGATTTTAAAACCCAAATTATAGAGGTAGAAGAAAAATTTAAATCTACAGTGACCAAATTGGAAAAAAAAAGTGTCACTGAAGAAAACAAATCCTTAAAATGTAAAATTTGTGATCCAATTGAAGAAAATACTTCCCTAAAAAAGGACTTTCAAAAACTAATCAAAGAGAATAATTCACTAAAAATTAGAATCAGTCAAATTGAAGCTCAGGACTTTATGATACACCAAGAGTCAATAAAGCAAAATATGAAAATTGAAAAATTAGAAGAAAGTATAAAATATCTCACTGGAAAAACAACTGACCTGTAGAACAGATTCAGGAGAGATAACCTAAGAATTATTGGTCTACTGGAAAGCCACAATGAAAAAAAATCTTGGACAACATCCTCCAAGAGACTGTCAAAGAAAACTGTCCTCAAGTCCTAGAATCAGAAGGTAAAATAGTTATGGAAAGAATTCACCAGACTCCTCCTGAAAGAGATCCCAAATTGAAAACTCCAAGAAATATAGTAGCCAAATTCCAGAATTACAGAGTTAAGGAAAAAATACTGCAAGCAGCCAAAAAGAAACAATTCAAACAATGTGGAACTACAGTCAGGATTACACAGGACCTAGCAGCTTCTACATTAAAAGAGTAGAAGGGTTGGAATTTGATATTTTTTTCCAGGGGGCATTTATCCACAAGTGTTTAATTGCTGAAGTCTTATGATCACATCATCTTTTACAGCTGAACCCTCCAAATGACCATTAACACTACTATTCACATAGTATTGAACACATCTGCAAACTTTAAACCCAACAGTCTTAAAAGTGAATCCTAAGTTACAAGTGTGCTTAAAATAGGTATTTAACAACTGGGTAGAAGGTGCTATCTGGCTGAATTCCTCTGTGCCTCTCCATGGATCCAGTTCAAAGATCACTCACAGGCTGTGATGGGATGTTATTTACTCAGGATTGTCAGGCAAGAAAAAACACTGAAAGGCAGCATTTAATCAAGTCATTGTAATTAAGCTGTTTATGCATGGAAAATTAGGGAATTAACTCAGAAATGCACGGAGGTGGGGGTGGGGGTGCTTTGATTCAGTTGACCTTGCCTTTGGACAGGCTGGGGAACAACTTTTTCCAAAAGATAGCCCTCCCATCCCAGAACACACCACAGGTAAAAATCTTGTGAAAGTTTCACACATGTTTTCCCCCCGTGTTGAGTAAAAGAAGCCAGATTCAACTCATACTTTCCAAGACAAAGGCAGAGCACGTTGCCTTTGATAAAAAAGTCCCCAATCAAACCTTGTAAAAGAAACAAAACTGTGATAGGAGGGCTGTGGCTGTAAGGAGGACCATTCCTTTTTTGGGACTGCTGGACAACATCTGAACAACCATTCATGATCGGAATTCTATGGTGGATGAAAACACTTTAAATAGGGTAGTTACAATACATGTAAAAGAGGGAAGCTCCAAGACCTCTCCTCCCAATAAATAAGGCAGTGAGAAGGTCACTTGTTGGTGGCCTTCTTGAGGTAGGCTATCAAGTCCTGCTGCTCAGCCTTCTTCTTGATGCCCACAAAAATCATCTTGGTGCTGGGAATGTACTTCTTGGGGTTCTCCAGGTACTCCATGAGCATGTCCTCACCCCAGGTGATGGCTTTGTTCTTGTTGGCATCCATGTAGGAGAAGCTGGGGGACTGGCCAGTCTTGCATCCAAAGAGCCCATGAAGGTTGGGGCTGGTCTTGTGCTTGCCTCCCTTCTCCACCGTGTGGCACTGGGTGCACTTCTGTACGAAGATCTTCTTGCCCTTCTGACGTCACCCATGGTCAGTCCGGCTGGGTTGGCAGCACCACACTTGATGGCCTGCTGGAATTTGATATTTCTTAAGGCAAAAGAGCTAGGACTGCAACCAAAGATCAACTAACCCAAAAAACTGAGCATAATCTTTCAGGCAAGCAGATGGGCATTTAATGAAATTAGGGACTTTCAGACTTTCCTGATGAAAAAGCCAGAGCTCAATGGAAAACTTGATCTCTAATTACAAGACTCATGAAAGACATAAAAAGGTAAATGAGCAAAACAAACATGCACATGCACACAAGCACACTCATGAACACATGCACATAACATGGGATGCAATAAGAACAAACCATTTATATCCCTATATGAGAAGTTAATACCTGTCAATATTGAAATTTATATGATTATCATGACCCTTAAAAGGGATATACATAGATAGAGGGTGTGGGTATAAATGAACTAATCTGATGATAGAAAAAAAAATACCTTATTAAGGGGTTCAAAGGGATGGTAATGGGATAAAAGGAAAGGATGAGGTAGAAAAAGGTAAATTTTGCCAAAAGAAGAGGCATAAAGATATACTATAGTAGAGTGGAAGGAGAGAGGGAAATGAACATAATTTGAACATTATTCTCTTTGGTTCTTGTTCAAAGAGGGATCAACATAGTCAATTAAATTTAAAATTCTATCGTGAAAAGATACAAAATCTCATTATAATAGAGGGAAAGGAGGGAGGGAGAGGACCACTGTATGAAATTTAGTCTCATTGGTTTGGGTTCAAAGAGGGAATAACATATTCTGATAAGTATAAAACTCGACTGTGCCCTATAGGAAATAGAATAGGTAAGGGGGAGATAAGAAGGGAGGGAAATAGTAGCAAGAAGAAAGGGTAGGTAAAGGAGGGGGGGTTCGCAGGGAGGGAATACCGAGGGAGGTGGTAGTCTAAAGTAAAACCCTTAAGGAGGGGAAGGGAGAAGGAAGAAACAAAAATATAAACAGGGGAGGGAACAGTGTGGAGGGAAAGAGATAGATAATAATCATTACTGTGAATGTAAACGGGATGAACTCTCCCATAAAAAGGAAGCAGATAGCTGAATGGATTAAAAATCACAATCCTACAATATGCTGTCTACAAGAAACACATTTGGAACAAAGGGATACCCACAGGGTAATGGTAAAAAACTGGAGTAGAACATATTATGCTTCAGCTAAAGTAAAAAAAGCAGGAGTAGCAATCCTTATCTCAGATAAAGCAAAAGCAAAAATATATCTAATTAACAGAGATAAGGAAGGAAACTATTTCCTGCTAAAAGGCACCATCAAAATTGAAATAATATCATTACTTAACATATATGCACCAAGTGGTACAGCATCCAAATTCCTAGAGGAGAAGTTAAGGGAATTAGAGGAAGAAATAGATAGGAAAACCATACTAGCGGGGGACCTTAATCTCCCCCTCTCTGAACTTGATAAACCTAACCTCAACATAAACAACAGAGTAGTTAAGGAGGTGAATAGAATATTAGAGAGGCTACATATTATAGATCTCTGGAGAAAACTGAATGGGGTTAAAAAGGAATATGCCTTCTTCTCAATCTTTTTTTTTTTTTTTTTTCCATTTTGGAGGGCAGTTGGGGTTAAGTAACTTGCCCAAGGTTACACGGCTAGTTGTTTTTTTTTTTTTTTTGTGCATGCATTAAGTGTCTGAGGCCGGATCCGAACTCAGGTCCTTCTGACTCCAGGGCCGATGCTCTACTCACCACGCCACCTAGCCGCCCCCTTCTTCTCAATCTTATATGGCATGTACACAAAAATTGACCATGTACTAAGTTATAAAAACCTCACAATTCAGTGCAGAAAGGCAGGCATATTAAATGCATCATTCTCAGATCATGATGCAATAAAAATCATATTTAATAAAGGGCCATGGAAAGATAGACTAAAAACTAATTGAAAACTAAACAATGTAATCCTAAAGAATGAGTGGGTCAAACAAGAAATTATAGAAACAATCAGTAACTTCATTCAGGAGAATGACAATAATGAGACAACATACCAAAACTTGTGGGATACAGCAAAGTCAGTTATTAGGGGAAGTTTTATATCTCTGAATGCTGCATACATGCATAGATTAGAGAAAAAGGGGGGTCAGTGAATTGGGCATGCAATTGAAAAAGCTAGAAAAAGAACAAATTGAAAATCCCCAATTAAATACTAAATTATAAATAATGAAAACCAAAGGAGAGATTAATAAAATTGAAATTAAGAAAAAATATTGAATTAATAAATAAAACTAAGAGCTGGTTTTATGCAAAAACCAATAAAATTGATAGACCCTTAGTCAATATGATAAAAAGAAAGAAGAAAACCAAATTATGAGTATCAAAAATGAAAAGGGTAAATCTACTTCCAATGAACAGGAAATTAAAACAATAATTAGGAATTATTTTGCCAAATTGTATGCATATAAGTATGATTGTCTTAATGAAATGGATGGATATTTACAAAAATAAAAATTGTCCAGATTAACTGAAAAGGAAGTAAATTACTTAAATAACTACATCTCAGAAAAAGAAATCAAACAAGCCATCAGTGAATTCTCTAGGAAAAGATCTCCAGGGCCAGATGGATTTACTAGTGAATTCTATCAAACATTTAAAGAACATTGGATTCCAATCCTCTACAAACTATTTGGGAAAATTAGTGAAGAAGAAGTCCTAACAAATTCTTTTGATGACACAAATATGGTATTGATACCTAAATCAGGAAGAGAATAAATGGAGAAGGAAAATTATAGAACAATTTCCCTCATGAATATAGATGCAAAATTTTAAATAAAATATTAGCAAAAAGACTACAGCAACTTATCACAAGAATAATACACTTTGATCAGGTAGGATTTATTCCAGGAATGCAAGGATGGTTTAATATTAGGAAAACCATCAGTATAATTGATCATATTAACAATAAAATTAGCAGAAACGGGGCAGCTAGGTGGCGCAGTGAGTAGAGTTTCGGCCCTGGAGTCAGAAGGACCTGAGTTCAGTTCCAGCCTCAGACACTTAATGCACACACAAACAAAAAAAACCTAGGTGTGACCTTGGGCAAGTAACTTAACGCCAATTGCCCTCCAAAAAAAAGTAAAATTAGCAGAAAACACATGATAATCTCAATAGATGAAGAAAAGTCTTTTAACTAAATACAACATCCATTCCTATTAAAAACACTAGAAAGTATAGGAATAAATGGAGCCTTCCTTAAAATAATAGGTAGCATCTATTTAAAGCCATCAACAAGTATTATATGTAATGGGGATAAGCTAGATGAATTTCCTATAAGATCAGGAGTGAAACAAGGGTGTCCACTATCTCCCCTCTTATTCAATATGGTACTAGAAATGTTAGCAGTAGCAATTAGAGAAGAAAAAGAAATTAAAGGAATCAAATTAGGCAAAGAAGAGACCAAGCTATCACTCTTTGCAGATGATATGATGATATACTAAGAGAATCCTAGAGAATCAAGTAAAGAACTACTTGAGACAGTAAATAAATTTGGCAAAGTTGAAGGATATAAAATAAACCCACATAAATCCTCGGCATTCCTGTATATTTCTAATGAAATCTAACAGCAAGAGATAGAAAGAGAAATCCCATTTAAAGTTACTGTAGACATTATAAAATATTTGGGAATCTACCTGCCAAAATAAACCAGGACCTATATGATCACAACTACAAAACACTTTTCACACAAAAAAAGACAGATGTTACTAATTGGAAAAAACATCAAGTATTCGTGACTGGGTCAAGCTAATTTAATAAAAATGGCAATTTTACTTAAATAATAGTTACATATGTAGTGCCATACCAATCAATTAACCAAAAAGTTACTTTATAGAACTAGAAAAAATAGTAACAGAATTCATTTAGAAGAACAAAATGTCTAGAATGCCAAGGGAATTAATGAAAATAAATCCTAGGGAAAGGTGGCCAATCTCTCCTCGATTTTAATCGGAATTATAACGCAGAAGTCATCAAAACTACTTGGTAATGGCTGTGGAATAGAGCAGTGGATCAATGGAATAGATTGGGAACATGAGACTCAGCAGTCAATGACTATAGTAACCTACTGTTTGATAAACCCAAAGACCCCAGTTTTTGGTATAAGAACTTACTTTTTGACAAAAACTGCTGGGAAAACGAATATAGTATGGCAGAAACTGGGAATAGACCATTATCTAACACCATATGCCAAAATCAAGTCTAAATGGGTACATGATCTAGGTATAAAGGCTGATACTGTAAGTAATCTGGGAAAGTAAGGCATAGTTTACCTGTCAGATTTATTTAGAGGGGAAGACTTTATGACCAAACAAGAATTAAAGAGCATTATAAAATGTAAAATGGATAATTTTGATTACATGAAATTTAAAAGCTTCTGTATAAAGAAAGCCAATGTAACCAAGATTAAGAGGGAAGTGAAAATTGGGAAAGAATTTTTATAACCAAAGTCTCTGATAAAAGCCTCATTTCTAAAATATACAGAGAACTGAGTCAAACCTATAAGAATACAAGTCATTCCCCAATTGATAAATGGTCAAAGGATATGAACAGGCAGTTTTCAGAGGAAGAAATTAAAAATATCTATAAGCATATGAAAAAATGCCCTAAATCCCTATTGATTAGAGAAATGCAAATCAAAACAACTCTGAGGTACCACATCTCACCAGTCAGATTGGCTAAGATGACAAAAATGCTGGAGGAGATGTGGACAAATTGGAAGACTAATGCATTGTTGGTGGAGTTGTGAACTGATTCAACCATTCTCGAGAGCAATCTGGAACTGTGCCCAAAGGTCTATAAGTAATTTCATACCCTTTGACCCAGCAATACCACTTCTATGGCTCTATCCCAAATAGATCATAGAAATTGGAGGAAGACCAATATGCGCAAAAAAAACTTTAAGCAGCTTGTTTTGTGGTGGCAAAGAATTGGAAATTAAGGGGATGCCCATCAACTGGGGAATGGCTAAACAAGTTATGGTAAATGAATGTAATGGATTACTACTATGTTATAAGAAATGAGGAGCAGACGGACTTCATATTTACCTGGAGAGGCTTAAAGAAACTGATGCTGAATGAGAAGAGCAGAACCAGCAGAAATTTGTATACAATTAAAGACACAATATATGTTTGATGACCAACTTGATACACTGGACTCTTCTCAGCAATGCAGGGTTATAAGTCAACTCCAAAAGACTCTTGATGGAGAGAGATGTCTATATTCAGAGAAAGAACTAGAAAGAACAGAGTTTGAATGCAGATTGAAGCAAACTACCTGCTCTCTGTCTTTTTCTTGTCTGGTTTTGTCTCCTCTTTCCCATTGTTCATTTCATCTGATGCAATCCTTCTTTATAACCTGAATAATGTCTAATGTGAAAGTATTTGCAGATTCTATACTTGATTGTATACTGCGATGGCCAGGGGGGTAATGGTGGGAGGGGGAGAAAATTTAAAATTCAAGGAATTGTAGAATTGAATCTTGTAAACTAAAAGCAAACAAATTAATAAAGATCAAAAAATATAAAAAAAAAAGAATGAGTGGGTCAAACAACAAATCATAGAAATAATCAGCAATTTCATCCAAGCAAATGACAATAATGATACAACATATGGACACTTATTGAACACAGCTGAGGCAGTTCTTAGGGGAAATTTTATATCTCTCAATGCTTAAATGAATAAAATAGAGAAAGATCAGTGAATTTTGCATGCAACCAAAAAAGGTACAAAACAAACAAATTAAAGATCTTCAATTAAATACCAAATTAGAAATTCTGAAATTCAAAGAAGAAATTAAGAAAATTAAAATTAAGAAAGCTTTTGAACTAATAAATAAAATAAAAGCTGTAATAATGAAAAGCACAAAATAGATAAACCTTTTAATTTGATTAAAAAAAGAAGAAAACTTGGGGCGGCTAGGTGTCACAGTGAATAGAGCGCCGGCCCTGGAATCAGAAGGACCTGAGTTTGGAGCCGGCCTCCGACACTTAATCCGCACAAACAAAAAAACCTAGCCGTGTAACCTTGGGCAAGTTACTTAACCCCAATTGCCCTAAAGGGGCGGCTAGGTGGCGCAGTGAGTAAGAGCGCCGGCCTCGGAGTTTGGATGACCGAGATCAGATCCGGCCTCAGAAAATGAGCACCCACGCATAAATAATGACTAGCCGTGTAACCTTGAGCAAGTTACTTAACCCCAATTGCTTTAAAAAGAAGAAGAAGAAGAAGAAGAAGAAGAAGAAGAAGAAGAAGAAGAAGAAGAAGAAAACAAATTACCAGTATCAAAAATGAAAATAAAAACGAATCCAAACCAATGAAGAGGAAATTAAAACAATAATTAGGAGCTATTTTGCCCAACTGTAGCCAATAAATCTGAAAATCTTGGTGAAATGGATGAATATTTACCAAAATATAAATTGCCCAGATTAACAGAAGAGGAAAAAAAGTACCTAAATAACACAATTTCAGAAAAAAAAGACATTGAACAAGCCATCAATGAACTCCCTAAGAAAAAATTTCCAAGGCCAGATGGATTTACAAGTGAATTCTACCAAACATTGAAAGAACAATTAATTCTAATACTATATAAACTATTTGGAAAAATAGGCAAAGAAGGAGTCCTAACAAATTCTTTTGATGATACACATATGGTATTGATACCTAAACAGTGAAGTCAAAACAGAGAAAAAGACTATAAATCAATTTCCCTAATGAATATAGAACAAAAAAACTTTAATAAAATATTAGCAAAGATATTATAGCAATTTATTATAAGGATAATCCACTTTGATCAGGTGGGATTTATACCAGGAATGCAGGGCTGGTTCATAATTGACTGTATCAATAACAATATTAACAGAAATCTTATGATTATCTCAATTGATGCAGAAAAAGCTTTTGACAATATACAACACCCATTTCTACGAAAAACATAGGAATAAATGGCGTTTTCTTTAAAATGATAAGTGAGCATCCATCTAAAACCATGAGCAAACAATATATGTAATAAGAATAAGCATTTCCAATAAGATGAGGGGTGAAACAAGGATATGCATTATCACCATTGGTTATTCAATATTGCATTAGAAATGTTATCGTTAGCAGTAAGAAAAGAAAAAAGAAATTGAAGGAATTAGAATAGGCAATGAAGAAAAAAGTTATCACTCTTTGCAGATGATATGATGTTATACTTAGGAATACTAGAGAATCAAGTAAAAACTACTTGAAATAATAAAGAACTTTAGTAAAGTTACAGTATATAAAATAAATCCACATAAATCAGTGGCATTTCTATATATTACTAACAAACCCCAACAGCAAGATAGAAAAAGAAATTCCATTTAAAGTAACTGTAGACAATATACAATATTTGGGAGTCTACCTGCCAAGACAAACCCAGGAACTATATGAACACAATTATAGAACGTGTTTGACACAAAGAAAGTAACATTTAAATAATTGGAAAAATATCAGTTGCTTATGGGAAGGCTGAGCTAATATAATAAATATGATGATTCTATCTAAATAAATTTACTTATTTATTTCCATAACAATCAAGCTACCAAAATTATTTTATAGAACTAGAAAAAATAACAAAATTCATCTGGAAAAACAAAAAGTCTAGAATAGCAAGGGAATTTTGCCTAGTTGTACCAGATATAAAACTATATTATAAAGTAGCAATCATCAAAACTAATTGGTACTGGCTAAGAAATACAAGTGGTGTATCACTGGAATAGGTTATGTACACAACATACAGTAGTCAATGACTATAGCAATCTATTTTCCCTCATCCTTTCAGCATTTTTCATTTATATAGGTGTGAAATAGCATTTCAGAGTTGTTCTAATTTGGCTTTCTCTAATCAATAGTATTTTATAATATTTTATATGAATATAGATAACTTTGATTTTATCTTCTGCAAACTCCCTGTTCATATCCTCTGACCATTTAACAATCGGGGAATGATTCTTGTTCATATAAATTAGACTCATTTCCCTATGTATTTTAAAACCAGGCTTTTATCAGAGAAACTTGTAAAAATTTTTATATTACTTCATTGACTATGGCTTTTGTTGTTCAGTCATTTCAGTTGTATCTAATTGTTTTTTACTCTATTTTGGGGGTTTTCTTGGCAAAGATACTGGAGTGGTTTACCATTTCTTTCTGTAATTGTCCATGGTACCTTTTATCAAAATATAGTTTCCCTGATTGTCTCTTTTAATTTGATGTATTTTTTTCTTTTGTTTTGCTGAGAGCATGATTACTCTTGCTGCTTTTTGAAATCCAGCTAAAGCAAAACTGATTTGACTCCAGACCTTTATTTTAACTCTGTGTGTGCCTTTCTCTTTCAAATGCTATCTCTTATTGGATTCTGGTTACTAATCCATTCTGTTATCTACTTCCATTTCATGAGTTAGCTCATCCCCTTCCATTCAGTTATGATTATTAATTGTGTATTTCCTTCAGTCCTATTTTATTTTGTTTGTCCTTCTCTCTTCTTATCCTGCTCCTCCTCAAAAGTCTGTTTTGCTTCTGACCACTGTCTCCCTTACTCCATTCTCCCTTTAATCAAGCTTCAGGACTTTTGTGCTACTGTTTTCAAATCTAGTTCTGGTGTTCTGTAAGGTTTTGGTGCTTTTCAAGGTTGTACCATTGAAGGAGAGATGTGATCACTGTTCTGCTGGCCTGTGTTCTGGTCTTTATCCAGGAATAGCCCTTGTTCTCCTATAGCCACAAATGCTAAAAATCCTCTTGGCCCTGGGACTTTGACTAGGCAGGTCTCTTGCTACTCTGTTGCTGCACCTGCTAGTGCTCCTTTTCATCTTTGAACTCTGACTGGAACTGTATGTGGATCCTGCAAATTTAACCGCAGGTCCAAATATTCCAGCCTTGTTTCTACTGACCACCATCTGACCTGTACACATATAAAATTGGAAATCCTGTCATGGAACTCCAAGAAGGTCACTATCTTAAAATCCCTATAATTCATAAAATATTGTATGCTTTCATATCTATATTGATATTGTTAGAACATTTATCTTCTGCTGTCATATCTAAGTTGATACTGATAATATATTTTGTCTCTTTTCATGTCCGCTAGACATGTACTTTCTGCCTTTTGATATTATTGACATTTCATGGGCAGCACCAGCAGATTTTTGTTAAGATTGTGTGCCTCAGTTCCTAATTAATGGGAACAGGACAGAACAAGGGAGTGGGGAAAGGGTGGTCTTTTGGGTATATCACTAAGCTTTGCATTTTGCATTTTGCCTGTTCTACTGGACTGCCTCTAGTGGTGAGACCACCTTTCTTGCAAGAAGAAATAATTAAATAAATCCTTCCTGTCTCTACTTGAAGATATCTCTGCTTAGTTTTATTTGGGCAAGGGTCATCTTTGTCCCACACATCTGCTACTAGAATTGTCCTAAGAATGCTTTCTATAGTAGCAAGGAAATTGCAGCTATATATCACAAAGATCATATACTATGACAAGGTGGGATTTATACTAGGAATGCAGGGTTGGTCAGCATAACTAACAATATCAATAAATAAAGCAATAAAAATCAGATGGTTTTCTCAATAAATGCAAAAAAAAGCCTCTGACAAAATACAGTGTCCACTTCTATTAAAATGCAGAAAGCATAGGAATAAATGAACTTAAAAAATAAGCAATATATATCTAAAACCAAAAGTAAGCATTATCTGTAAAGGGTATAAATTTGAAGCTTTCCCAGTAAGAACAGGGGTGAAGCAAGGATGCCCATTATCACCACTATTATTCAACATTGTGCTAGGAATTCTAACAATAGCAACAAGACAAGAAAAATAAATTTAAGGAATAAAAATAGGTAATGAGGAAACAAAACTATCACTCTTTGCAGATGATATAATGGTATATTACAGAGAACCCTGGAGAATCAATTAAAAGAAACTATTTAAAACAATGAACAACTTTAGCAAAGTTGCAGGATATAAAATAAACCCATATAAATCATCAGCACTTCTATATATTACTAACAAAACCCAACAGGAAGAGATAGAGGAATTGCATTTAAAGTAACTGAAGACGGGGCGGCTAGGTGGCGCAGTGAGTAGAGGGCTGGCCCTGGAGTCAGAAGGACCTGAGTTGGGATCTGGCCTCAGACACTTAATCCACACAAACAAAAACCTAGCCGTGTGACCTTGGGCAAGTTACTTAACCCCAATTGCCCTAAAAGGGGCGGCTAGGTGGCGCGGTGAGTAAGAGTGCCGGCCTCGGAGTTGGGATGACCCGAGATCGAACCCGGCCTCAGAAAATGAGCACCCACACACAAATAATGACTAGCTGTGTAACCTTGAGCAAGTTACTTAACCCCAATTGCTTAAAAAAAAAAAAAGTAACTGAAGACAATATAAAATTCTTGGGAGTCTACATGCCAACACAAACCAAGGGACTACACAGACCTAAACAACTGTAGAAGTAGTAAGTGTTCATGGGTAAGCTGAACCAATATAATAAAAAATGACAATCCTACCTAAGTTAATTTACTTATTCAGTGTCACACAAATCAAACTACCATAGCTAGAAAAAAAATAACAAAACTCATCTGGAAGATCAAAAGTCCAAGAGGGTCAATGGAATCAATGAAAACAAATAGCCTAAACAGCCTAAAAATACCAGATTTCAAACTTATGACAAAGTGGTAATCATCAAAACAACAAAATATGGGCTAAGATATAGAGTGGTGGATCAGGGGAATCACTTAGGTACATAATATACAGTAGTAAATGATTACAGAAATCTAATGTTTGATAAACCCAAAGATCTAAGCTTTTGGATCAAGAATGCATTATTTGAGAAAAATTGCTGAGAAATGAGGACTTTATCAGAGAAACTTGCTGTTATTTCATCCCCCTTCCCCATTTCCAGTTTTCTAATTTTTGAGGCACTGGTTTTATTTGTGCAAAATCTTTATTATTTCCTGAAATCTAAATAATCCAATTTCACTTCCCATGATCCTCTCTTATCTCTTATTTGGTCATAAGCTCCTACCTTATCCATAGCTCTGACAGGTAAAATATGTTTATGATATCTTCCCTTACTACATTTATGATATCACCCTTTATGTCTCAATCATGTACCCATTTTGACCTTATCTTGGTTTATGGTGTTGTGTGGGATGAAAAATCCCATTCAAAATTTTAATCAAAACTTCAAAGATTTCTTAGGATAAATACAGGAAATTTTATTCTCTTCCTCCAGAAGAGGATGGTTCTCCCCATGATGGGTCAAGGAGAGGAGGCATGTTACAAAAGACAGAAAGAGGATTTATATTCTAACACAGTCAAGCCCCCTTCCCCCCAGCTGTCCCTTCTCCCATCGGCTGAGAGGCAGCCTCAAATCTTGGCTTGAAAATCTTCCCCAATGGCAAATAACAGGGAAGCCTACCACTGTCCCTCAGTGGCTGGGAGGCATTCTTACATAGAACAGGGAAATAGGGGATAGCCAATTCAAATGTACCTATCCTTATTTGGCAAAGCCAAAGTGAAGAAGGGAGGGACTAAAGTCATCTGAAGGTTGTAGGTGGAAAAACCCTAATGGGCCTAAGGCTGATAAGGGTGTGGCAAACAAGGGTAAAGGTCAAAGGACTCCTGAAAGGGCTTGCTACTAATTGACAGCAGAAGTGAACTAGGTGGGAGGTAAGGGTGAAGTAGACAGTCAGAACTGACACCAATTTATAAGACACCTGAGAAGTTTTCAAGTTTTCACCCCCCAGACAGTGTGAAATGTCTATCTGTCACTAGTTTTTGGCTAAATAGAAAAACAAAATATCACTAATCTCAGAGGAAAATAATGAAAACAGTGGAATGAAGAGGGCCTAGCAGTACCAGACCTCATGTTATACTCTAAAGCAGTAATAATAAAAAATTGATACTGTATAAACAATAGAAAAATAGAAAACGGAACAAGTTTAAAGAAGTAAAATCTAGAAGCAAACAAATACAGTAATATATTGTTTGATAAGAACTCTAACTACTGGGGTAAGGACTCCCTTTCTGACAAAAACTTTTGGGAAAAATGTAATATAGTAAGAGAGAAATTAATTTTATACCACCCCTTTATATCATACAGAACAAAAATCTCTAAATGGTTACATGACAAATATAAAAAGTCATATGAAAATAAAGGAAGAAGGAGATAACTTTCACAACTAAGGCTAAAGGGAAAAATTCTTCCCTAAACAAGGGATAGAGATTATCCTAAAAGGCAAAATAATTTTAATTGAATGAAATTGAAAAGCTTCTGAACAAGAAAAACAAATGCAGTTAGAATCAGAAGGGAACAATTAATTTGGGGAAAATTCTTCATAGCAAATTTCTCTGGTAGAGATTTAATACTTAAGATACAGGCCATTCTACTATAATGGAACATAAATGTTCCCCTAAAGCATTGTACTATGCAAAATCATGCAATGAAAAACACAGAACTTAGATGTAAAATGGGGTTAAAAGCAAAAGTACTCAAAAATTTTTTCAGTGACATTTTTAAAAAGTCTAATAAAACAGGTAGCACAATTTTATATATTTCAAATGTTAAGAAATACACAAATACTAAAACAAATAGTGGTTATCTACAGCCTCAGGCTGCTTCTTGGCCAGTGTTTAGGATTGCTTGAACAAGTTGGGCAGGTTTTAATTCCAGGTCTCTGGCCTGAGGCCATGAAGGAAGTAAGTTATGGTAGGGGTGGTGGTGGTAAGTCTTCTTCTCACAACTCATACTGCACTAGAAGAGATATAAACAATATGGCCCCTACCTTGACCAAGACCTGACATTTGCTTGTGGAAGTGATTTTCTGACACTCACTTCCACAAGCACCTTGTAACTTATGAAATAGTGAAGTGAAATGTCAATTATGCTCAAAATGTTCCCTAATACATTACTCACATTGGAACAAATTTGCATTTTCAAAACATATGTTAGAGCATTTCATATATATATATATATATATATGTACATATATATATACGTATATATATATATATACATACATACATATACACTTCTTCCACCTGTTTGTACCCCCCATGTGTCTCTTGGTTGCTCTTTAGGCCACCTCAAATTCTGATTCTTCAGAGACTATGGTGTTCTGTGATTTTTAATTTTATGGCATCAAGGGGAATATTGATTATAAAAAGATGGACTTTTGAAAGATCAATTACCTTTGTATTACCAAGAGCCACATAAACTCTTCCAGATGGTTTTAATCCTGGTCTTCCCCATCTTTTCTTTCTGAACCCAGTTAAGTGTGTATCTGTAGTTTTTTTCTTAGGAAAACACACACACACACACACACACACACACACACACACACACACACACACACACACACATAGAAGCACCTTTCTTTTTATTTTTTTTCCAAAATATTATGGCTTATTTTTATTATCAGAGTCCAATTTCCTTCCTGTTGTCCATCCAGCCTTAAGTGGGTAAGTCACTCTCAGACTTCCCTTGATCCTATAACTTAGTCCCATTCAGTCAGTTTGACCTTAATGGGTCAGGAAAATTCTCTGGATAGGTGAAGGAAGGTATCTAGGGACCCAATGCCAGGGGGAATGGATCATTTTCTCTCCCCACCTTGTAATCTTTGGGGATTGTTGAGCAGAAGCCTCTGGTTGGGGGTGTCAGAAAGCTGGTTGTTTGGTGCTACACATCTTGTACCTTAGTGCACATCTACCACACCCTGCACATCTACCACCCTCACCCAGGAACATTGATGAAGGTGCAGTAAGGGTAGAACCAGCCAACCAGCAGGCATCCAAAAAGGTTGGTAGGGGCTGGACTCGAGGCTTGGGGAAGCCTTGGCTGCTGGGCAAGGAGGTAGCTGATCTCCCCATTTGACTTCTTGCTGGCCTCTAGCCCCCAGCCAGGAGGCCGAGTGCTGTGAGGCCCAGGCGTTCCAGGAAACCCGTAGACGAAGGTGGGGTCTCCATCTTTCTGCACCCTGTAGGAGGCCAAGCTCCTTTCAGGCACACACAAACAGTGACCTGTCACCCAGCACTGTACCTGAGGTGGGAAGCTGTATTCTTTGAACACCTTTTCTTGTAGGGCTGCTACCCTGCTATGGGGATGAACCTGGAGGGAGATGTGAGCTGATGATGCTGCATGCTCCACTGTGATGTGTACCCTTATGGAATCTGGAGGTAAGCAGCTCTTCTGGAACAGGATGCTGAGAGGCACTTGCCTCTGAGCCAGGGCAGTTGCAGCTTGAGCTGTTCCCTGTTCATCTCCCCCACAAATGTCCTGGGTCAGACAGTTTTCCAGTTCCTCTTTCTCACTATGTAAAGTGATGAGCATGTAACTACATGTTATAAACAGTGTAATATGTCCTTATCCATTTCCCCAATATATATATAGCTATACTTATATCTTTTCAATAACTAAAGAGCTCATCAAGGAGCTTCTTTACTGTTCAGGGACTCAGAGAAAGAGCAGTGTCATTTGATGGGTTACAATAGAAAGAAAAGGTGTCAAACATGGAACCCCAATAATCCTGAGTGTGATCCCAACCAGAATAAGATATAATTGGGAAATATTTAACAAAATAAATAAAAATGCAATCAAGCATAGATAACATCACATTTGAAAACTAAGTCAATATGTGACCCTTAAGGAATTTCTATATATTTGTCCCCTCAACATTCTTCCAGGTTTGGGATAAAGGATCCCCACGAATATGAAAAATCATGACTAAGGACAGGCCCCAGCCTCAACCTTGATTCTTAATAATCTGATAATATTTATTTAGCATAAAAAAACAAGCAAAACAATACAGTATCCCCTTATAAAAATGTTGCAGTTTCTACAGGAAATAAATTAGCATTAGTATTACTTTAATACTGATAATGCTCCTAGGAAAAATGAGGAGAGCAAAAGTTCAAATAGTGTCAAGTTCAGGTTCAGTCATGAAGGAGAAATTGCCAAAGGAAAAAATTCAAAACCAAAATAAAGAACCACAAAATTATATACATACTGCCACTTTGAGTGACTAGTCACTTTTGTTTGAACTCTAGGAAATCTGGTTCAACCTCAGATGTCTGTTTTCTGAATAAAACCCTTTCTTTGTATCCCAAACCTCCCCAGGCTTCCACACACCCTTTCTTGGAGACTGTATCAAGAATGGGAAAAAAATGCCCTTACCTTGATGGCATCTCTGCAGATTCAGGCTGTGAGAAGAATGTATATTTCTATTTCTTACTTTTATTGTAGACAGTGCAACAGTTTGGTGAATGATACAGCTGTAGACACTGAACCCAGGCTGAGAAGTGATACTGGAGGCTGTGGAGGAAAGAGAAACCTTTATTACAAAGGGAAGAAGGCACCCAGGCATCAAGTAAAAACATAGTGGGAGCTGAGAAAGTCTGAAACAAGGGTCTGAGAAGACACGTTGTGGGAAGAGACCTGAGTGGGAGGAAGAGACCTGGATGGAAGTGGGGAATGTGTGTGTTCCGTGGAGAAGAATGGCAGACTAAACCCTGGCAAGAGCAGAAAGTTCCAAAGCTAAACAGGTGCCTGTCCAGGTGGAGATAAAGCTAACCTAGAAGAGGAAAGGACTGAGCAAGATAGGGGCTGGCAGCGGTAAACGAAAGAATAAAATGGAATTGATACTTGTAGCTGGCTTCCTCTCAAGTACTTGTTTCAAGCTGCTGCAACTGTTGGGCAGAACTCTGCGAGGCTCCTGAGCGAAGGAGGAAACTACAAGAAGCTGTCTGTCCTTCCTGTGTAAATACTGTTGCGCTGAAAAGGAGCGAGACAAGAGATGCAGAGAGTAATATCTGAAAATGGACGTTACTAGGCGGGCTGGCAGGGGGTTCACATGCGCAGATCGGACAGTGAGTTGTTTAAAGTGGTATCACGAGGCTGTCAGGTTGCCTAAGCTGAGACTACAATTAATCAGCGATTTCACAGTATATAGTTAGTTTTCTGGCGGGCGCGGGAAATTTAGCCTAGGAACAGGAAACTAGAATGAGGGAAGATCTGGTGGGGGGCGGGGAGCGGGGAGCAGGGGGCGGGGAGCGGGGAGCAGGGGGCGGGGAGCGGGGGGCGGGGAGCAGGGGGGCGGGGAGCGGGGGGCGGGGAGCAGGGGGCGGGGAGCAGGGGGTCAGGCCCTAGGCTGAACTTCCTGCTCTTGGATCAGTTTGGGCAGGGCAGAGTGGAGTCGTGCACAATGTCTTTCTGGACCTTCTGCTCATTCCTTCCTGTAAAAGGTGAGACTACTACAATTTTCTCCCCACTGTCATATCTGAACTCTCCCTAAGCCTTGGCTAAGGTTTGAGGTAATAAGTGGGAACTGAGTTTAAACCTCAGAGCTTAAGTCAGTTGCCTAACCCTTCAGAAGTTGTAGGAAAAAAAAAGAAGTTATAGAGAGAGAAGGGCAGTGATTTCTGCTGCTTCCTCATTGTGGGAACAGGATTCCTGAGTTGACTTGGCTCCCGTGAAGGGCACTGGGTTTGGAGAGTGCTTTGGGATAGGGGTTTCTTTTCTTCTAAAAAAAAAGGCAAATAGTGTAGGGAAACCAGGGATTTAGGGACTGATCATGAAATCATACAATGTTAGAAGACCTTAAAATCATCAATTAATGTGATTTGTCCAAAGTTACATAATCAATTTGTGGTGGAGCCAGAATTAAACTAGTTTTCCTTACTCCTAGTGCTGTTTTGTTTTTTTCTTCATTGAAGCTATGTGCCTGACAGTTTTACATGAAATACTTATATATATAAAAGAACTTTAATAAGTGCTTCTTTCCAATTTAAAAATCCAAATAACTTTAACAAGCACTCAGTATTAAAAAAATACAGATTTACAAAGGGTATATAGTAAATCTCCATTCTAATGTTATACACTTGAAAAATTTAAAGAAGATAAAATAATAATAGCAGATTCATTTAGATCTATATGATTTGTCTTCCAACAAATATGAGAGTTCTGTACTATTATTATCTACATTTTATAGATGAGGAAACAGGCACAGAGAAGTTAAGTGACTTGTCCAGAATCACACAGTTTAGTGTCTGAGGCCAGATTTGAACTTGGGCCTTTCTGACTCCAGATCCAGTACAATTTGTAGCAGCTCTTTTCTTTTCCTTGATTAACCAGACAGTAACATACTGGGGGCAAAATATACTTGTAGTCAGGTGGGTTGAGCTGATAAGGAAGGAAAAGGGAGGAAGTCAGTCTTCACAGTGAAAATATACTAAAAGAATTAGAGTCCAGAACAAAAGTGACCTAGAATTCTGGATAAGATGAAATTGTTTAAGGGGTAAATGAAAATGAGGGGTTTTAGCAGAAGCTTGTTTCTGTGGTAGGGTATACCCTTGAGCTCAGCTCCACTTCCCAAATGATAAAGAAGCAAAAAGGAACGATCAATGTCTGTACAGCCCAAATGATGAACTAACCTCTCTGGGAAATAGTCAAAAGGCCAGGGCTAGAGGCTGTTTGCTGGCTGAGGAATACAACAAAAGAGTTTTCCAAATGATGTGGCACTTGCTAAAAATAGATTGCTCAGTGGAAAAGATTAGGTCCACAATGGTACAAAAGCAAAAGAACCTAGTAATCCCAGTATTCAATTAAAACAAAGACCCTAGCTACTGGGATAAAGACTCATTGTTGATACAAAAAAAAAAAAAAACTACTTGGGAAATTGGACAACAACATGGAAGAAATTAAGCCACCATCTCACACGTTATGCCAATATAAGTTCCAACTGGATATGTGATCTAGATATAAATAGCCCTATAGATTAGAGAAATAAGGAAGAAATTCCTTCCTTCCTTCCTTCCTTCCTTTCTTCCTTCTCTCTGTCCTTCCTTCTCTCTCTCTTTCTCTTTCTCTCTCTCTCTCTCTCTCTCTCTCTCTCTCTCTCTCTCTCTCTCTTTCTCTTTCTCTCTCTCTTTTTCTCTTTCCTGATGGGTAGGAGGAGACAGAAAGGAAAAAAAATACTTCATAGTTAAATATTTTTAAAAAGAATATCAGCCAGTAATATTACTACCAAGACTGTAGCCCTAAAGAGGTCAAAGCAGGAGAAAAGGGACCAATAAGTAGGTATATATTTTAGATATATTCTAGCAACTCATTTTGTGTTAGTGAAGAACTGAAAGCTAAAAGGATGGCCATTAATTGGAGAATGGCAGAACAAGTTGTATATGAATGAAACAGAATATCATTTAACACTAAGAAATGATGAAAATGCAAGTTTCAGAGAAACTTGGGAAGAATTATGTGAATTGATAAAATGAAGTGAAGATAACAAAGAAAACAATTTATGCAATAACAACATTTTAAACACAAACAACTTTGAAAGACTTAAGAACTCTGATCAATGCAATGACCAATTATAATTCTAGGGAACTGATGGTGAAGTGAACTACCATCTGAAAGGGAGGTATGGATTCAAGATGTAGAATTTTATGTGTATATACATGAAAATGTATATGCATATATATGTATCTTTGGACATGAACAGTGTGGGAATTTGTTTTCTTCAACTATGACTATTTGTTGTAAGGGTTTTGGCTGTGTTATTTGCAATGGAATGAGGAGGTACAGGACAGAAGGAAAATAAACGCTTGTTAAAGAAATAAAGTGAATAACAAAATTAAAACAAAAAAGTTGATGGTGGCATTCATGTTTGTAATGTCTTAGGAAGATATCCATCATATCCTAGATATATACTTTAGGACAAAATAGATTCATATGCCAGCTTACATACACACCTGATACCAGTTGCTTTGCTAGCTTATGCTAGTGATGATTAAGTCTCTTGCCCTATTCCCACAAATGCATTTTTCAGATAAATAGATCTTTAAAACAATGAAAGTGTGTCTTGGGGGGGGGGGGACCAAGATGGCGGAGTAGAAATAGGACATCCAAGCCACTCTCCCCCCCAGATCACCTCCAAACTATGTAAAAGGGGACTCTGAACAACTTCTGGAGCCCCAGCACCCACAGAACGACACAGAGAAGCTAACCTCCCTCTGAGGACAGCCCAGGAGCCCTGCAGGAAGGACCAGTGCAGCACAGCCAGTGCAGCAAGCAGTGTGCGGGAGCCGAGCACAAGTCTGCCTGAGTGGCAGTTTTAGCCCCAGGGCGGCAGGGCCAGCAGCCAGCTGGAGGGACCCCAGAACACCAGCAGCAGTGGTGATTCCAGAATTATCAACACAGACATGCCTAGGACAAAGTGAGAGGTTAGTGCCCTATGGACTTTGGGACTAGTATTAGGGGAACATGTCGGCTTCCTTCCCTGGGGGCTAGAAGCCACTGAGTAGACATGCAGATTTGTAGTGGGGTAGATATCCAGCTTGCCAGAAATGGAAGTTATCCCCTCACACATTCTGGATGGAAGCCCCCCTGTCTGGTGGCAGAGTCCTACTGTGGCAACAAGCCCAAAAGTCAAGTAATTAAGTGGCAACATGCAAAGGCAAAGGAAACAAATTAAACAGAAAAATGGAACATTAGACTCCTATTTTGGGGGCATAGAACAGGAGGAGGACTGTGGGGTCAGAAATCCTGCTCCAAAAGCCCCAAAGGAAAATATGAGCGGGTTAGAGGCCATAGAGGACCTTAAGAAGGACTTTAAAAATCAAATAAGAGAAGTGGAGGAAAAATTAGGAAGAGAAATGAGAAGGATGCAGGAAAAGTATGAAATGAGGGTCAACAGCCTGACTGAGGAAAACAAATCCTTAAAAAATAGACTGACTCAAATGTTAAAGGAGGCCCAAAAGGGCAATGAGGAGAAGAATGCCTTAAAAAGCCGAATTTGCCAAATGGAAAAAGAATCTCAAAAGCTCACTGAGGAGATTCATTCCTTCAGAGTTAGACTGGAGCAAATGGAAGCTAATGACTTTATGAGAAATCAAGATGCTGTTAAGCAGATCCAAACAAATGAAAGAATAGAAGGCAATGTGAAATATCTCATGGGAAGAACCACTGACCTGGAAAATAGATACAGGAGAAACAATTTAAAATTATTGGACTACCTGAAAGCCATCATCAAAGAAAGAACCTAGAAATCACCCTTCAAGAAATTCTCAAGGCAAATTGCTCTGATGTTTTAGACCCAGAGGGCAAAATAGAGCTTGAAAGAATCCACCAATCACCTCTTGAAAAAGATCCCAAAAAGAAAACTCCCAGGAATATTATAGCCAGCTTCCAGAATCCCCAGATCAAGGAGAAAATACTACAAGCAGCCAGGAAGAAACAATTTCAGTATTGTGGAAACACAATCAGAATAGCACAGTACCTGGCAGTTTCTACACTGAGGGACTGAAGGGCATGGAATATGATATTCCAGAGGGCAAAAGAGTTGGGACTGAACCCAAGGGTCACCTACCCAGCAAAACTGAGTATTTTGTTTCAGGGGAAAATATGGTCATTCAGTGGAATAGAGGACTTTCAAGCATTCTTGAGGAAAAACCAGAGTTGAATAGAAAATTTGACATCCAGACACTAGAAGCAAAAAGATGACTGAGAAGGTAATCAGGGAAAAGAAATCAAAAGGAACTTATCAAAGTTGACCTATTTGCATTCCTACATGGAAAAATAATAACTGTGACTGATGAAACCTCTCTCAGCATGAAAATAATGGAAGAAGGGTGTATGGTCATTTGAATATATATATATATATATATATATATATATATATATATATATATATATATATATATATATATGTGTACATATATGTTTACAGGTATACATGGATAGAGGGCATAGGTTGGATTTGTTGGGAAGGGATGATACTTAAGGGGTGAAATTATGAAGTGAGAGAGGAAAGTGGCAAGAGGAGATGGGGAGAGACAGGGTAGGGGAAACTATCTCATGTAGAAGAAGCAAGGGGAAGTGGCTACAGGGGAGGGGAAGAATAGGAAGGCAAAACCACATTCTCATCGAATTTGGTTCTGGGAGAGAATGACATACATAATAAATGGGATATCTCAACCTGCAGCAGAAAAGGGGGAAGGGGGATGAGAGGAGGGATGATGGATGCGAGGGCATTCTTGGGGGGAGGGAGGTTGGAAGTACCCACTATAGAAGAGGGACAGGGTCAAAGTAGGGAATGAACCAGATGGGGGTGGGATGGGTGGGAGGGAATTATAAGCAGCCTTGTACAATATATCTACTATGGTAATGTTTTGCATAGCTAGACATGTACACATATATTGAATCACTTATCTTCCCAGAGGGAATGGGTGAAAAGGGAGGAAGGGAATGGATCTGAAATTCGAGGTCTTAAAAATTAAATGTTTCAAATATATATGAATACTATTATTAAAAAATAGATAACAATAATATGGTAAAGAAAAAAAAAAGAAAGTGTGTTTCCCTTGGGACTATGTGCCAATGGCCCATTAAAATCTCTATCAGCCACAAAAAACAATGGTAGCTGCATGTAATTCTCAACCAAAGGTTGGGTAGGGGAGGGATGGAGAAGTTGAACTGAGGTATGAATGTGAGAAATCTAATTGAAATATCTCTAGGACAAGAGTCTATTCTATCAGGTTTTTAATTATTGTTCTTACTATCTTACTATCAACTAACATTAATCCTTTTAGAGCTGGAAGGAATCAGGGTGGAGTTAAGATGGTGGAGTAAAAGCAGGGACCTGCTTGAACTCTCTCCTCAAACTCCTCAAAATACCTCTAAAAATCACTCCAAACAAATTCTAGAGCAGGAAAAGTCACAAAATGGCAGAGTGAAACAGATTTCCAGCCCAAGTCAATGTAGAAGGCCGATAGGAAGGGTTTATTACATTGGGCTTGGTGCAGAGTATAACACAGCCTGGGCAGCCTGGGCACAGACAGGTCTAGAGCTTTGGAGGAACTGAGAATTTACAGGTCCCTAAAAATATCTCTGAAAACAGCTGCACAAAACCCATGAAACTTGGGGCAGTAGACTCTCCACTTAAGAAAGAGCTCAAAAGTCAAGTAATTGACTGGGAAAATGGGCAAACAAGGGAAAAATAAGACTCTAGAAGGTTACTTTCTTGGCAAAAAGGTATTTTCTTTATGTCCTTGGTGAAGAGGAAGACCAAAGCATACAACCAGAGGAAGACAGCAAGGTCAAGAATCGTACCTCCAGAGTCTTCAAGAAAAATATGAAATTTTCTGCGGCTATGGAAAAGCTCAAAAAGGATTTTGAAAATCAAGTAAGAGAAGTAGAGGAAAAATTTGGAAAAGAAATGAGAGTGATACAAGAAAATTATGAAAAATTACTCAACAGTTTGATAAAGGAGACCCAAAAAGTGGTGAAGAAAATAACACCTTGTAAATCCACACATGAGCAGCTTCCAGAAGATGGCTGCTGTGAACAACTTTCAAGGTTTTGAATACATAGTATAGTGAATGCTCTATTTATTCAGTAACAAATCAGAGCAAAACATTAATAGAAAATCAAGGTACAGCATTTATAATGTTACAACTTATCACAGAAAATAAAAATACAGCATTCACAACAACTTATCACTAAAATGGCCATATAGTTTCACGACAGTGGTCACATAGTTTTCAACAAAGTACAGTCATTTAGTAACTCAAATCATTCAATAAACTCAATTATTCAATGATCCTTAAGGAGGTTTGCCTCCTTAAGGGACACAAAGTACAATAGCCAAAACTCTCTACTCATGGGGCTCACTAAATTACAGATCAGTCATTATTCAGTCATCAGTCACTATTAAATCATCAGTCACTATTCATTCATCAGTCACTACTCAATACCCTTTTAAGGGATAGTGGAAAATACACATATCATCCACTCCTAAGTTACAAGTAAATCATATTCTTCTAAGCCAGTACACAATATCCAAGTAAATTCTTCTTTCAGCTTGACTTGAAGCTGACTCTCAGTTTCCCTGGTTGTTTTCCCATGGTCCCAGCTCCAAATGTCACCTACATGAAAAGGCAGGCAGCTCCTAGTTCCTTGTCCAGCTCCTTGTCCAGTTCTTCATCCAGTTCCCATTCCATATTGAAGCTCACTGTGTCCAATCCACCTAAAGTACTTCACAGTTCCTGTTTCTGGGAAGCCAAAGTTTAACAGAGCCACAATAATATTCATGCACATTGCCTGCACCATCATCAACTCACTATCTGCTTGTGAAATCAATTCAGACCCAACAACAAGATCTGAGAACTCAAGACAAATCATCAACATAGAAATCAACACAGACTCACAAACAAGGTCCAAGAGGTCAGCACAAATCATCAGTAAACTCCCAGGACCTCCAAAACCCTCCTCCAGGACTTCTGTAAACATGAAATCAGAAAATCTGCTTTTGGGGGGTGGAGTCAAAATGGCGGAATAGAAACAGCACTTCCACAGTACTCTGGCCCACACCACTTCCAATGAATATAAAAAGGGACTCTGAACAAACTCTGGAGCTACAGAACCCACAGAGAAGCTAACCTCCTGCTGAGGACAGCCCTGCAGGCCGGCAGGGAGTGGCAAGCACAGCACTCTGGGAGCCAAGCCCAGGACCAAATGAGTCAGATGTTTTAGCCCCAGGGCAGCTGGTAAGCAGCCAGCTGGAGGGACTACAGAACACCAGCAGTTGTGGCCACTTGCAGAATTATAAACACATAGATGCCTAGGACAAAAGGAGAGGTCAGTGTGGTATAGACTTTGGCACGGGTTGGGAGAGTGTGTTGGCCTCTTTCCCCTGGGGGCGAGAAGCCACTGATTAGCCACAATGCAGCCCATCCTGTTGCACCTTCAGCTCCTGGCCTGTGGACTGTTGGGGGATCTGATGATGAGTCTAGGGGGGTGGGAATCGCAATTGCTTTAACATTTTTGGATCTGGATTGTGTTCTGGTGTAGAAGTCTTGAGGTGTGTGACTGGCTTGCAAGAGCAAGTGGAGGCTTCAGAGAGGGCACCCAACTAATACCTCCTGCATCTGAGAAAACCCCAGCATTTGGTACAGAAGCTCCCCTCTCTGGTGGCAGAGTCCTACTGTGGCAACAAGCCCAAAAGTCAAGTAATTGAGTGGCAACATGCCTAGGCAAAGGAAACAAAATAAACAGAAAAAATCAACATTAGACTCCTATTTTGGGGGCAAAGAAGATTGAAGCATGGAACAGGAGGAGGACTGTGAGGTGAGAACTCCTGCACCAAAAGCCCCAAATGAAAATATGAGTGGGTTACAAGCCATAGAGGACCTTAAGAAAGATTTTAAAAACCAAATAAGAGAAGTGGAGGAAAAATTGGGAAGAGAAATGAGAAGGATGCAGGAAAAGTATGAAATGAGAGTCAACAGACTGACTGAGGAAAATAACACCTTAAAAATAGATTAACTCAAATGTCAAAAGAGGCTCAAAAAGGCAATGAGGAGAAGAATGCCTTAAAAAGCAGAAATTGCCAGATGGAAAAAGAATCTCAAATGCTCATTGAGGAGAATCTTTACTTCAGTGTTAGAATGGAGCAAATGGAAGCTAGTGACTTAATGAGAAATCAAGATGCTGTTAAACAGATCCAAACAAATGAAAGAATAGAAGGCAATGTGAAATATCTCATGGGAAAAACCACTGACCTGGAAAATAGATCCAGGAGAGATAATTTAAAAATTACTGGACTACCTGAATGGCATGATCAAAGAAAAAACCTAGAACTCATCCTTCAAGAAATTCTCAAGAAAAATTGCCCTGATGTTTTAGAACCAGAGGGCAAAATAGAGGTTGAAAGAATCCATCAATCACCACCTGAAAAAGATCCCACGAAGAAAATTCCTAGGAATATTATAGCCAGGTTCTGGAATTCCCAGGTCAAGGAGAAACTATTATAAGCATCCAGGAAGAAACAATTCCAATATTGGGGAAACACAATAAGGATACTACTGGATCTGGCAGCTTCTACTCTGAGGGATCGAAGGGCATGGAATGTGATATTCTGCAGGTCAAAGGACCTGGGATTAAAGTATAGAATCACCTACCCACCAAAACTGAGTATTTTGTTTCATGGGAAAATATGGTCATTCACTGGAATAGAGGACTTTCAAGCATTCTTGAGGAAAAACCAGAGTTGAATAGAAATTTTGACATTCAGATACAAGAAGTAAGAGATGTTTGAGAAGGTAAACAGGGAAAAGAAATCATAATAAACTTATCCAAGTTGATCTATTTACATTCCTACATGGAAAAACGATAACTGTAACTGATGAAACTTTTTCAATATGAAAATAATTGAAGAAGAGTATATGGGCATATGAATACATCTGTGAATGAATGTATATATATATATGTGTGTGTGTGTGTGTGTGTGTGTGTGTGTGTGTGTGTGTGTGTGTGTGTGTGTGTTTACAGGTATACATAGATACATAGATAGAGGGCACAGGTTGAATTTAATAGGAAGGGATGATACTTAACAGTTGAAATTAAGGAGAGAGATAGAGGAGTATAATGAGAGGAGTTGGGGAGAGACAGAATGTGGTAAACCGTCTCATATAGAAGAGGCAAGGGAAAATGGTTGCAGGGGAGGTGAAGAACAGGAAGGCAAAAAGGCAAAACCTTATTCTCATTGAATTTGGATCATGGGGAGAATGACATATATACTAAATAGGATATCTCACCCTACAGGAGAGTAATGGAGAAAGGGATGAGAGGGGAGATGATGGAAAGGATGTTGGGAGGAATGGGTGGTGGGAGGGAAGTTGGAAAGATGCACTTTTGCAAAGGGAAAGTATCAAAGTAGGGAATAGACTAAGTGGGAAGTGGGGTAGGAGGGAGGGAAATATAGTCAGTCTTTTCCATTATATCTACTATGGTAATGTTTGGCATAGCTATGCATGTACAACAAATACTGAATTGCTTATCTTCCCAGTAAGGGTGGGTGACAAGGGAGGAAGGGAATGAATCTGGAATTCAAAGTTTTAAAATCAAATGTGTAAAATATATATAAATACTATTATTAATACTATTTTACATATAATTGGAAAATAAGATATATAAGTCATTGGGGCACAGAGATTCACCTTTCCCTACTGAAAACGTCGAAGGAGGTATGGGAGAAGATATGGAATAGAGCAGATGGGGTGAGGGGATATCCTGTGGACTGCTATTCTGGGGTGGGGGGGTAGGGAAAATGGGGAAAAATGTAACTCAAAATCTGATGGAAATGAATGATGTAAACCAGAAGTTAATAAAGCTTTTGAAAAAAAGAAGAAAATCCTCCCTCAGGGCTTCCAGTAAGGTCCCATGGCCTTTGTATAAAGTATCACAAACAAACATCAACATAGACAGAACATACAAACAGTGTTCCAGGATACTACAAGTTTTCTCCTTCTTGAATCTGCCACCACATGAGTCCTCTACTCAGTTCTTCCTTTCTAAGCTTGTACTCTTATTTTTATATGTATTAGCTCCTGTTACAGGAGTTCATGAATTCTAGGGTTCACAAGTTATGGGATTCACACATTCTGTCTCTTAAAAGACTTGATACAAGGCTCAAAAGAAACTTGAACTGAAACAACGTGTTAATTCAATAGGTGAAACAAGATGTGAACTACTTCTGTGCTTGCCGTTACACACCTTTTAAAATAAGCTCAATCAAATGGCAAAAGAGGTTCAAAAAGTCAATGAGGAAAAAACTACCTTAAAAACAGAATTGACCAAATAGAAAAGGAGGTCCAAAAACTCATTGAAGAAAATAATTCCTTCAAAATTAAAATGAAGCAAATGGAAGCTAATGACTTTATGAGAAATCAAGAAATAATAAAACAAAAGCAAAAGAATGAAAAAAAAATAGAAGACAATGTGAAGTATCTCATTGTAAAAACAATGGACCTAGAAAATAGATCCTGGAGAGATAATTTAAAAATCATTTTTCTACCTGAAAACCATGAGCAAAAAAAGATCCTAGATATCATCTTTCAAGAAATTATCAAGGAAAACTGTACTTATATTCTGTAACCAGAGAGTAAAATAGAAATGGAAGGAATCCAGCTATCACCTCATGAAAGAAATCCCAAAATGAAAACTCGTAGAAATATTGTTGCCAAATCCCAAAGTTTCCAGGTCAAGGAGAAAATATTACAAGCAGCCAGAAAGAAACAATTTGAGTATTGTGGAAACACACTCAGTATAACACAAAATATAGCAGCTTCTGCACTGGGGGATTAGAGGGCTTGGAATATGATATTCCAGAGGTCAAAGAAGGTAGGATTAAAACCAAGAATCACCTACACAGCAAAACAGAGTACGATACTTCAGTGAAAAAATGGAATTTCAGTGAAATAGAGGACTTATAAGCATTCTTGTTGAAAAGACCAGAACTAAATAGAAAATTTGACTTTCAAATGCATGAATCAAGAGAAGCATATAAAGGTAAAAAGGAAAGAGAAAGCATAAGAGACTCATTAAAGTTGAACTGTTTACATTCCTGCATGGAAAGATGATATTTGTAACTCATGAGATCTTTCTTAGTATCAGGGTAGTTAGCAGGGATATCTATATTTCTATATCTATATGTATGTATACATGTGCATATATGTATTATATATGTGTATGTCTATATATGACTATGTGCATATGTATATGCGTGTATATATGCCTGTACATTTCACTATATATACATGTATATACATGTATATGTATACATTTATATGTGTACATATGGGTATATGTATATGTATGTGCTTGCATGTGTATGTATGTGTATATTATATATATGTGTAAATGTATATTTATGTATTTATGTGCATCTATATCTATATCTATTTGTCTATTTATCATCTGCCTATCTATCAAGAAAGGGCACAAGGTGAACTGAATATGAAAGGAGGATACCCAAAAAATAATTACAATGGAGGGGAAGGTGAGAGGGAATAAGCCAGCTTTATTCTCATCACATTTGGCTTAAGGATGGAATAACACACATTCAGTTGGGTATGAAAATCTATCTTACCCTACAGGAAAGTAGGGGAACAGGGGATAAGAGAGGGGGGAATAATAGAAGGGATCACAGGTTGGGGAAAGGGTATAAAGCCAAGCACAAGCAGCTTTTCAGAGGACTGCTGCTGTGAACAGATTTTCAAGATTCTGATTACACAGTATATCAAACTCTATTTATTCATTAACAAATCAGAGCAAAACATTGACAGAAAATCAAGACACAGCATTCAGTATATCATAACATCACAATTTATCACTAAAATGGCCACATAGTTTTCACCAAAGTGGTCACATAATTTTAAACAAATTATGTTCATTTAGTCAATCACAACTTCCTTAATTCAGTCACAAAGTACAAAAGTCAAAGTCCTCCACCCATGGGGTGCAATTAAGTTACAATATCACCAGTCACTACTAAGTATATTGTTAAAGGATAGTGGAAAGTACAAGGGCCATTCACACCTAGGTCACAAGTAAGTTACAATTTCATCAGTCAACTTTAAATACCCAAGGAGAGGTCTTTTCATCTTGATGCAAGGCAGGCTCTTAGCTTCCGTGGTTCCTCTTCCATGGTCCCAGCTCCTACTTGAATCCACCAAACTGTCACCTGGGTTCAAAGGCAGATAGCTCCAGTTCCTTGTCCAGCTCTCCATGTAGTTCCTTCTCCATATCGAAGTTCCCAGTTTCCAGTCCACCTCAAGTCTTTCACAGTTTCTGTTCCTGGGAAGAGAAACCTTAACAAAGCCACAGACAAAGTACTGACACCATAGTCATGCTTCCTCTGGCAGCTCCAGCTGGTCCTCAGAAGTCTTTGGCAGATCTGGCTCTGATACTCTGAAGCTCTCAGCAGAAGTTTCCAGAAGAAAAGTCTCAGCAGGAGCTCCATTTTCAAAATTAAAATCACTTTCTCGTGTTCTCAAAATCAAAATCACATTCTTCAGCCTGAGCCTCTCCTGTTCAGCCTCCACACTGCTTTCTCCAAGAAGCTCTTTGTCAGTTCTCCACTCTCATTTCTCTTCTCAGTTCTTCTCAATCCTCAGTTCAGTCCTCAGTCCAGCAGTAGCAGCCCAGCCTCCAGATGCTCACTGAGAGAAATTCTGGCCTCTTTCAGTTTGGGCTTTTCCTTATATAAGGCATTAGCTCCTCCCTATTTCACCCCTTCCTGTTACAACAGGAAGTTCCTCCTACTGTAGGATTCATAAGTTTTGAATTGTAATACTTTATACAGTCACACTTGAAACAAGGTGCTAAGTGCTTGCCAATACAAGAGGATCTTCAAATTATATTACTATTATAAAGGGGTAATCAAAAGCAAATGCTTTTGTGGTGGAAACAGATAAAGGGAGAGAATGGAATAAATGGAGGGAAGGACAGGATAGAGGGAAATGTGTTTAGTCTTTCAAAACATGACTATTATGAAAGTGTTTGTTTTGCATGACTACACATATATGACCTACATTAGGGTTAGGGTTAGGGTTAGGGTTAGATAGGGGTTGTTATAGGGGTGAACCAGGGCTTTAGAGAGGGGTGAAGCCAGAGAGTTTGAGAAAGAGTCCCGCCTATCTTTCCAAGGCTAGGCTCCCCCAAAACTGTCTGTGTGGGTCCAGCTGAAAGGGACTAATTCATGGGAGAGTGAGAGATTGTGTACCCCCAGACCACCTGAGCTCGGCAACAGTTCAATCTATGTAGGCCCATTTTGGGGGGGAACTGTTTTTTAAAATATTTACCAGGACATAACTGTTTGCTCTGTATTAAGGTAACTTCAAAGATTTTTGTATTCCTATTACACCCCCCTTCACTCTAGATTGTAATTTTAATAAGGAAAATTTAGAAAAGTATTTCAATGTGGTGGACTATGAATGATAGATTTCTATGTTGCATGAGTAGCAAACTAGGAAGCCTGAACATAGATGAACAGTTTAGTGCTATAGTCAAATTAAACTCCCAACAAAGTTAATCTGGCATATATTTGATGATATGCCTAATTGCTATTGTTCTACATGGTAATTAGGCATAAATGAGAAGCAGTTCATGTAAATGACTGTAATTAGTACAACTTTTATGCAGCCAAAGCAAATGGTTACATTTTTTTCTCTTCAGTTTTCCAGTGTCTAAAAATGGCAACGATGCAAATTGTTTTCTTTCATGCCACTTGGCATCTTATCTGCATTATATGGACACTACATTCAATAAGCGATAAAACTATTGGATCCTCCCCTCTCCACCAACACTTATTCTCCTTCTTTTCCCTATAATCAGAGGTATCTTTTAGAGGATTTATTGTATATCTTTGCTATCCATCCCTCATATAGAAAGACCAGTCACTTATGACTTGGTGTTGTAGTTGTAGCTCTAACACTA
This sequence comes from Gymnobelideus leadbeateri, assembly GCA_011680675.1. Classification (NCBI taxonomy): domain Eukaryota; kingdom Metazoa; phylum Chordata; class Mammalia; order Diprotodontia; family Petauridae; genus Gymnobelideus; species Gymnobelideus leadbeateri. Next base: position 152,044 of record WOXC01003769.1, on the reverse strand, counting down.
GCACCCTTTTATTTCTGGACTACTGTTGGTAGGAGACAAAGCACTTGCAAGTCACTGAACATTTAACAAAGGATAAGGCTTATTTTGCCCTGATAGTAAGAACATACAACAAAGACACAGCCATACTTAGCTTTTCTCCAGTGCCCTCACCTCCTTATCCCTATCATGAAATGTGTCTGGTCAATATCCTGTGGCCTTAAGTGCCCACCAAGTCTGAGAGTCCTCTGCTATGTCAGGTCAGGGTGCATGGGGGAGAAATTGCATCAAGGATGTCAGGGAATCTGCACTACAAGAACTGTAAGATCTGTGCAGTGTGGATAGCTCTGCAGATAGGGGTTGGGGTGGGGTCCTGAAAAAAAAAAGAGATGGAATGTGGAGGAGTGAGAGATGAGGAGCCAACCAAGAAGATAGCTCTGTGATATGGTAGAGTGACTCCAAGTTCCAGAACTGTGGTTGGGAGAGTCTGGTTATGTTCAAACTTCCAACAAAGTTAATCTGGCATATATAGTTCAATTCAACTCAATTTTACAAACTTATAAGTGCATAAAATATAACCATAAATATGAAAAATGGCAGTTTCTTCTTGCCAGGAGTTTAATGTTAAATAAAAAAAAATAAAAATAAATTAACAAATAGTTAAGATACCTAACTACAATGTCACCCCTACCAGATCCTGGTTATAGACCTGGGGATATAACTTCACAGATAATTGGGTCAAGTAATCCTAAAATTGCAGCCCTTCTTAATTCTCCTGGCCTGGAAGTGGCTCAGTAATTTTAATCTAGGAGCAAATACTAGATGAGTAAGAAAACTCATGGAGGTATATCCCAATACATCATTATCTTTGTTTTGTGAGTCTCCCATTGGAGGAGCACACCACGGCAATCTACTGCATCTTAAAACTAGTTCCTCAGTTCTGATAATATGGTCTTAAGTGTAAATAGCATGTCCATAATACTTTTATTCCAATTTTTCTCCTATTCTACCCACACATATTCCTCCCTAATACTGTGTCAATGCAGTTTACCCACTGTTTATTCCTGTTGGAAAATTTCTCAGCTTGGGTTCTTTGGTGGTCCAGGGAGAATCTTACCTACAAGTGGAGGTCAAATAAAGTGAATGGTCAAAGGGATGGCATAGTGGATAGAGTGCCAACCTTGGAGTTAGGAGAATCTAAGTTCAAATCCTGCCTAATATATTTACTAGCGGCATGATACTGGACAAGGCACTTAACACTTTTTGCCTCAGTTTCCTCATCTGTAAAATGAAATGGAGAAGGAAATGGCCAACCACTCCAATATCTTTGCCAATTAAACCACAAAATAGGTTCACAAAGAGTTTGACATGATTGAATGACAACAACTGATGTTATCAATAAGCTTTATTTTTTCTTCTTTCAGGGCAGCTAGGTAGCACATTGGATAGAGTGCAAGACCTGATGTTAGAAAGACTCATCTTCCTGAGATCAAATCTAATCTCAGACACTGCTGTGTGACCCTGAGCAAGTTTCTTATTCCTGTTTGCCTCAGTTTCCTCATCTATAAAATGAGTTGGAGAAGAAAATAGCAAACCACTTCAGTATGCCAAGAAAGCTCCAAATGTGGTCACAAAGGGTCAGATACAGCTGAACTACTGAACTATTTTTCAATATTATTGAACAACGATAACAACAGGAAGAAGACTGGTTGGTGGTTGCAGCTTCAGTTTCTTAGGGTACAGATTGGGTTTTCATAATTCAGTATCATTTAGAGTATACAACCAATCAATGGCATTTCATAGAAGAAAGGAAATGCAGGGGTGGAGTAGGATTTTTCAAGCCTTGGGTTTATAGGAGTTTAAAAATTTACATTAAAAATCCAAGTTTGTTCCATAAAATGTATTGCTCTGTGGTCAATCTTAATACAATTTCCCATGTTGTCAGCAAATCTCTAAGAGGGTGGAGATTGGTTTCTTTCAGGAAATATTTTTTTTTTCTCTATGGTTAGTCATATCAGAATTTCCTGTGTTGGCAAGAAATCTCTAAGATGGCAGAGACTTCTTTAAAACAGATTATATCTTGCTTCCCCTCCTCCTCCACAGGGCATTCTACTCTTTTTTTCCCAAATGCTTTATTAACTTCTGGTTTACTTCATTCATTTCCACCAGATATTGTGTTACAAATTTTCTCCCCATTTCCCCCCTATCTACCTCCCCAAAATAGCAGTCCCCTAGGAAATCCCCTCCTCTTATTTCCCAATTACATGTAAAATAACATTAATAATAGTATATATATATATATATATATACACACACATACACACACATATATATGTATATATATATGTATATATATATATATATATATATATATACATATTTAAACATTTGGTTTTAAAACTTTGAATTCCAAATTCATTCCCTTCCTCCCTTGTCACCCACCCTTAATGGGAAGATAAGCAATTCAATATAGGTTGTACATGTAGCTAATGCAAAGCATTACCATAGTAGATATATTGTAAAAGACTGATTGTATTTCCTTCCCATCTATCCCACCTCCCACTTGTTCTATTCTCTACTTTGGTCCTGTCTCTTTTGAAAAGTGTGAGCTTCCAACTTCACTCCCCCTCCAGCCTTCCCTCCCTTCCATCATCCCCCCTCTCATCCCCTTACCCCCTATTCTCCTGTAGGGTGAGATACCCTATTTAGTATGCATATCATTCCCTCCCTGAGCCAAATTCAGTGATTATAAGGTTGACCCATTCCCTTATGCCTTCCTGTTCTTCCCCTGTATTATATCCATTTCCCTTGCCTCTTCTATATTAGATAGTTTGCCCCATTCTGTCTCTCCCCATCTCCTCTCATTATATTCCTCTCTCACCTCTTGATTTCACCTTTTAAGTATCATCCCTTCCTATTAAATTGGTCCTATAGACATATATATATATATATATATATATATTTACACACACATTCACATATGTATTCATACACCTATATACCCTCGTATAAAGACTATATATATATATATATATATATATATATATATATATATATATATATATATTATTTCTATTCCCTTCAACTCTTTTCACACTGAAAAAAGTTTCATCAGCTACAACCATCATTTTTCCATGTAAGAATGCAAATAGTCCAACCTTGATAAGTTCCTTTATGATTTCCCCTGCCTGTTTACCTTCTCATGCTTCTCTTGCTTTCTGCATCTGGATGTCAAATTTTCTACTCAACTCTGGCTTTTTCTTCAAGAATACTTGAAAGTCCTCTAATACACTGAATGACCACATCTGCGCCCGAAACATGATACTCAGTTTTGCTGGATAGGTGATTCCTGGTTTTAATCCCAGCTCCCCTGACCTCTGGAATATTACACTCCAGGCCCTTTGATCCCTTAGTGTAGAAGCTGCCAGATCCTGTGTTATCCTGATTGTGTTCCCACAATATTCAAATTGTTTTTTTCCTGGCTCCTTGTAACATTCTCTCCTTGATCTGGGAATTCTGGAACGTGGCTATAATATTCCTAGGAGTTTTCTTCTTGGGATCCTTTTCAGGAGGGGATCTGTGGATTCTCCCAACTTCCACTTTGCCCTCTGTCTCTAAAACATCAGGGCAGTTCTCCTTGAGAACTTCTTGGAGGATGATTTCTAGGTTCTTTCTTTGATCATGCCTTTCAGGTAGTCCAATAATTTTTAATTATCTCTCCTGGATCCCTTTTCCAGGTCAGTGGTTTTTCCCATGAGATATTTCACATTGCCTTCTATTCTTTCATTTGTTTGGATCTGTTTAACAGCATCTTGATTTCTCAAAAAGTCACCAGTTTCCTTTGGCCCCATTCTAAATCCAAAGGAAAGATTCTCCTCAGTGAGCTTCTGAGATTCTTCTTCCATCTGGCAAATTCGACTTTTTAAGGCATTCCTCTCCTCATTGCCTTTTTGAGCCTCTTTTGACATTTGAGTTAGTCTATTTTTTAAGGTGTTATTTTCCTCAGTCAGGCTATTGACTCTCCTTTCCTAGTTTTCTTGCATCATTTTCATTTCTCTTCCCAATTTTTCCTCCACTTCTCTCATCTGCTTCTTAAGGTCCTCTATAGCCTGTAACCAGCTCGTATTTTCATTTGAAGCTTTTGGTGCAGGAGCTCTGACCCCACCGTTTTCCTCTTGTTCCATGCCCTGATCTCCCTTGTCCCCCAAATAGGATTCTAATGTTGAATTTTTCTTTTTGTTTTGCTTCCTTTGCCTGGATGTGTTGCAACTCAATTACCCAACCCTTGGGCTTTTTGCCACAGTAGGACTCTGCCACCAGCCAGAGGAGCTTCCATCCCAAACGCTGGGGTTTTCTCAGCTGCTGGAGGTATTAGCTGGGTGCCCTCTCTGAAGCCTCCACATGCTCTGGCAAGCTGGTCTCACACCCCAGGACCTGCACCCCAGACTGTAATCCAGATCCAAGAAGGTTAAAGCAAGAGAGATTACCCCTCATACCAGTCTCCCTTCCCCCCACAGTCTGCAGGCCAGGAACAGAAGCTGCAAAGTGGCGCCAGCTGTGCTGAAGTGTCTAAGTGGCTTCTTGCCTTGAGGGCAATAGCTAACAACTATTGGCCCCAAGGTCCACAGGGCACTGACCTCTCACTTTGTCCTTGGCATCTATGTGTTGATAATCTGCAAATGGCCACAGCTGCTGGTGTTCTGAAGTCTCTCCAGCTGCCTTCTGGTCAGGCCCGCCTGGGCCCAAAACCTCTGGCTCATGCGGGGCTGGGGTCAGCTCCCAGAGTGCTGTGCTGACCAATTCCTGCTGGGCTGCCAGGCTGTCCTCAGCGGGAGCTTAGCTTCTCTGTGTCATTTTGTGGGTTCTCTAGCTCCAAAGTTTGTTCAGTCACCTTTTACATAAATTGGGGAAGGTGGGGCTGGGGTCAGCTCCCAGAGTGCTGTGCTGACCAATTCCTGCTGGGCTGCCAGGCTGTCCTCAGCAGGAGCTTAGCTTCTCTGTGTCATTTTGTGGGTTAGCTCCAAAGTTTGTTCAGTCACCTTTTACATAAATTGGGGAAGGTGGGAGCCAGAGCTGTGCAAAAGTCCTGTTGCACATCTTGACCATTACTCTATTCTACTCTCTTTTGGTACCCAGCTCTATTGTTAGCAACCTCCTTTACAACTCAGAACTTTTCAGCTAACATTTTGACAACGTCCTTGATAATGCAAACTTTTAAATGAAGGTTTAGATATTAACTAGATATGGACAAAATATTCCTTTTCAGAGTCTTCCATTGGTAATCTCTTTTACTATTCCTCTAACTCCCTGGGTCATCAAAAGATGAGAACATCTTGCTCCTCAGCTTCCAAGCCATCTTGTTCTACTGTCCCCCATTTACCTTTCTCTTTTTGAAGTTAATTTATTCCATTTGTGCCACTTTCCTCATACCCTTTCATCATCACTAGCAATGTCCAAAGCCATTTTCCCATTTTTTTCAATGAATTTTGTTCCTAGCTTATAGTATTCTTCTATCCCATTCCATAATCCCTTTTAGAGACATAAGTATTCATGTTGACAAACTTTTTGACAACCTGGCTATACAATTCACCATTATTCTCAAATGTAATTATCTCATTTTCTACTACATATCAACCATGCACTGATGTAGTTATATGTCAGATCATGTTATTATTTCCCTAACTACCTCCAGGATCTGGTAAAAATTCTACTGTCAGGTCACAAGCATCTATCCTTAAACCTCCCCGTCTCTCACTTATATTGAACCTATTCTTTAAGTTTTTTCAATATACCTTCACCTTGGGTTCTTTGACCTAGTCATATTTTTCTGATCCAACTACCTCACATTGACTTCATTTCCTTTTATATCAAGCCATATTCTAGTAGCTACTATCCTAGAATCCCTTGGTCCTTTAAATCTGTCCACTAAAAAATCCTGAAAATTTGCTTTGACTGGGATTTTACCATTGCTCCACAATCCTTCTAATTTGCCTTATCTTCTTACATTTTTCTATAGCAGATGCTTTAAGTCCTTTTTTTCCCTCTTTCATACCATTGCTGCCATAATCCTCCACCATTAACAATATGTGACCTAGCCTCACATTTCACTGAAAAGACTAAAGTCATGTGACATGAATTGTCTTAGCTCCCCTCTTCTATTCTTTGAAACCTTTTCAGTATCACTAACCTAGGTCCCCTCCCATCCTTCAGTCCAGAAGAGATCTTTATTCATCCTGCAGGCTAATCCCTCAACCTTTACCCTTATCCTATTCCTTATGGCCTACTTTAAAGATCTTTTTTGAGCAATCATTCCTTTTTTTTAATGCATCTTCAAACTCTCTGTCAATGCTGGCTCCTTCTCTGGCTCCAAAAAAAAAATAGATCTTCCTAGTCTCAAAACAAAAACAAAACAAAACAAACTTTCCCTTAACTCTTCCAACTCATCTGACCACCATCCCATTTCTCTCCTTAACAAGTTTGACTTCAATTTTTTGAAATAGTCTAGAATATATCATTAAAGAAATGCATAGTGAATTCCCTAAAAGGAAAATGGTTGTTACAGACAACCAGCTTGACTTCATCAAAATTAGGTCACAAAAGACTCACACCATTTCCTGAAACCTCATATATGTGGTGTGACAAATTCAAATTATTTCATCTCTATATTACAGGAAGTTACACCTCTGTTAATGCAGCCCAAGATTTAATCAATGTTTTTGGTTGCCATATCTCACTGAGCGTATATCCTCACATGTTTTTTTTTCTCAGAACATCTCCTCCTCCCTGCCTCCCACATATTATATTGTAAGGTTGATTTTTTGCACCCAAGTATAAAACTTTACTTTTATATCTAACAAACTTGATTTAATTAGATTTAGCCAATGCTCTAGTCCAGGGGTTCTGTGTGTGTGTGTGTGTGTGTGTGTGTGTGTGTGTGTGTGTGTGTGTGTAATGGACCCCTTTAGCTGTCTCATGAAGCTTATGGATCCCTTCTCAGAACAATGATTTTAAAGGCATAAAATAACATACATAAGATTACAAAGGAAAACAATTATTTTGAAATACAATCACAAAAAAGTTTATGAACTTCTAGATAATAATTCCTGAAAGTCTATTGAAGTGCAGCTAGGTATCATGTGGAATTGAGCACAGAACTTGGAGACAGGAAGATGTGAGTTCATATTTGGTCTTACATACTAGCTGTGTTAACCTGGACAAGTCACAATCTGTTTGCCTCAGTTTCCTCATCTGTAAATTGGTGATAATCATAGTACCTACTCAGGGATATTGTGAGGATCAAATGTGATAATAATTGTAAGGCAGTTTAGCTTTAACATATATATATGTGTGTGTGTGTGTGTGTGTGTGTGTGTGTGTGTGTATCTATAATAAGCTATAAAGCAGTTTAACAGTACCAGAAACATAGTAGGTGCTATATAAATGTTGTTGTTATTATAATAATGATAATTCTTATTATTATCCTTCTGGATCCTGACTCCTTCATCTTCTATATTAGCTATTACTCCCAGCTTGGTGTCAATTGCAAATCTGATGAACTATTATATCTGCCTTTATCCAAATCATTGATTAAAATGTTAAGCATCACAGAGCTAAGCACAAATCCCTGGGGCACTCTGCTGGAGCCCTTCCACCATGCTGAGATTTAACCATTAGGTTCATTTTAAGTCCTTACATCTAATCAGTTCTGAATCTATCTAATTATATTATTGTCTAATCCATATTGCTCAGCAAGAAGAGTACAAAATACTTTTGTCAAAAGCTTTGCTAAAAATCAAGGGAAAACTCTATCCTCTCATCTATGAGTTTAATAGTCCTGTCAAAAAGGGAAATTAGGTTAGTCTGGCATGACCTGTTCTTGATTAATCCATGCTGGTTTTCTGCAATTACCACATCCCTTTTAAAATGTTCACCAAACATCTTTAAATGGCAGATGAGGCATGAGATCAGAAAGTCAGAAGCAAAATTGATGGAAGAAGGGGGGATAATATGTACATATATAAGTAAAAATAGAATAACACAAGATAAATGCAAGGTAGTTTGGGAAGTGTGCATTATCTCCATACCTTGGGAACTTTAAATTTTTGACAGTATATCTGAGTCAGTAATTGTGTAGGGGAAAAGGAAAGGAGGGGAGGAGGACTAGAAGTTAGAAGACATTGATTCTTGTTCTAACTTTGCCAGTAGCTAGCTGAATGGTTTTGGGAAAATCATTCAATCCACCTCTTAGAGTCTTGGTTTCCACCTTTATAAAATGAGATGGTTAGACTAGATGACTTATAATTCAATAAGCATTCTCAGGTTCCTTCCATCTCTAAAAACCATGTTCGAACATGATGAATCTATGAATTGTGAGTTTTATCTCTCATCAGACTGGTAGAACCCTGAAATCAGAAAGCACATCCCCTCAGGATTTCCCTCCAATACCCAAGACACACTTTTTTTCTATATCCATGAGGACTTTAAGAGTCATAAAAATCATAAAATAAATATAGAATATTCCAGCTGGGATGACCCTTGGAGACCAGGAGTCTTGGTTCCATATGGTTATCACTATGTATGTACTCTTCCTTCTATTCTACTTCCTTTTTTTGTTAATTTGCTTTATCCCAAAGTACTGAATATTACTTAGAGAGTTTCTGCCCTTCCTCTTTTCCCCCCAGTGCTTGGCTTGTTTTCAGGAAGATCTGAGTTCAAATCCAGCCTCAAACGCCCATTGTATTACCCTAGGTAAATTACTTAACATATCCCTGCATCAACTTCCTCAACTGTAAAATGGACATAATAATAGCCCCAACTTCCTAAGATTGCTGTGAGAATCAAATGATGTAATATTTGTAGAGTGATTAGCACAATACCTGGTACATGGTAGGCACTTAATAAATGTTTGCCTCCTTCCTTTTCCTTCCTCTCCTCTTCCCCCCTGTATGTCACCTCACCCCCATAGTAGGCATAAACAAGTAGAATGGGTATCAGAAGAAAGAAGACAGACAAATCCAAGCTATCCTGAAAGTCTGAGCCTGGGCTGACTTCTGAAATAACTATTTCAGAATGTTCAACCTTTTTTTCCCTTTTCTTCATCTTTTGAGTGACAGACAAGCACATGAGGACAAGTCACTTAATCTTTTTTGTGTCTCAGATTTTCCATCTATAAAATAAAGAGTTGAAGTAGATTACCAATCTAAAGACTCCTTTTTGTTGTAAGGTATGATTGGCAAAATCTAAATTTTTGATCTGATGAGGTCAATATGGTCTGAGGCCAATACATGAAGTTGTTCTTTTGTTTTTGTTTTTTTAAAGTGGGGAATGAGGATATTTTGTAAGCCTAAAACTATATGGATTAAAGTGTGTGTGTGTGTGTGTGTGTGTGTGTGTGTTTGTGTTTACTTTAAAAAGAAATACTTAAATATACCAAACAAGTGACTAAATATCTCAACCTTCTTTCCTTTGTTACTTCATTCCTTCCTTCCTTCACTCATTTGTTCACTCATTCATTCATTTATTTTTTCCTTCCTTCTCTTTTCTTTTTCTTTCTTTTTTTCCCTCCTCCTACTCCTTATTCTTCTATATTATTATAGGCAATGTTTATAAAATTTTTACAGCATAATTTACTCACAAAAGTCCTCCCTTATTTCTTTGTATACTGAGCATTTATCATTTTTATAGCAACAGAATATTGTGTTATATGGATATACCATAATCTATTGAGTCATTCTCTAACTTGTGGGACACATAGGTTTTTTTCCTTAGGAAATAGAACAGCTATGAATATTTTTATACTGATTAGTTTTCCTCCTTTTTATGATGGGTTTTTTTTTTTTTTGGATACAATTCTACATTGGAATCACTGGGTCAAAAGGTATGAATTTATAAATAATTTCATACTGCATTATTGCTTTCCAAAATGTTTACATTGGTCTATAGACCCTCTGAAATATTTCAGGGTGCCTCTTTCTTCATAGACCTATCAATGTTATAGTTTATTACTTTGGGAGATGTTTTTGAAATTCCAGTACATATGTGATGATATCATAGAATTATTTTGATTTGCCTTTCTCTGATTATTGGGAAGTTTTAGGATATTTTCCTATTTTTTAACAGCTAATATAGTTTTATAAAATTTTTATGCCCCTTGACTGCTGATTCACTGGGGAATTTATATTATTAGCTTTACATATTTCAGTCCTTTATATCTGATTTTTTGACTTTTTGACTTTCATATGATATGTTTATTTTAAATATTTTCCCAATATGCTTTACTTCTGATTTTAAATATATTGATTTTTCTAGTGCAAAATCCTTTCATCATTGCTTAATGAAACTCATCAGTTTAATCTCTCATGATTTCATCTAGCTGGTTGATAATCCCTTTTCTCCATAGCTGAAATGAATATATCATGTAATTTTCTTCCAGTTCATTAATGAATTGAAACAACAATTAGACCCCTGATCCAGTTAGAGTTTACTAGGATGTATAGGGTGAGATATGGATCAAAACCCATTTTTGGCCATATCCAATTTCGCCAAAAGTTTTAAATTGGTAATGACTATTTCTCAGGGTTTTTAAAAATATGAGTTTGCTCAACATTAATTTTTCATAGTCATTAGATTTTATTTCTGGGTGTCTAGTTTGTTCCATTGATCTATGTCCTTATTCTTTTTCAATTAACATGTTTTTTTTTTGAAGTATTATTATATAACCTATTGTGATGCTAGTTTCCTTTCACCCATTATCTTTATAGCTATTCTCAGTATTCTTGTTCATTTGATTTTTGGCATGATTATTTAGTTATGTGGAATAACCTATTGACATCGTGTTACATCTGTTAATTAGTTTGAGATATATTTCCATTTTACTCTATTTACTTGTGTAAGCCACAAAAAAGGTTTACTTCTTGTTTTTAAAAAAAATCCTTCCACGATTTCCTTTAAAAATACTTAAAGCTTCCTTTACAAAAATAAGTCTCTTGAATTTCCTGGTAATTAAAAAAATATTTCTTTATTTGTTTTTAAGTTTTCCTTTCCCCCAATGCTTTTTTAACTTCTGGTTTACATCACACATTTCTACCAGATTCTGAATTAAAAATTTTTCCCCATTTTTCCCCTACCCACCACCCCAGTATAGCAGTCACACAGGATATCCCCTCATCTAATCTGTTCTCTCCCATATCTTCTCCCATACCTCCATCGACTTTTCCATGAGGGCAAGGTGAATCTCTGAGCCCCAATGCCTGCACATCTTATCTCCCAATTACATGCAAAATAGTATTAATAATAGTATTTCTATATATTTGAAACATTTGATTTTAAAACTTCGAATTCCAGATCCATTCCCTTCATCCCTTGTTACTCACTCCCTCTGGGAAGATAAGCAATTCAGTATATGTTGTACATGTATAGCTATGCAAAACATTACCATAGTAGATATATTGTAAAAGACAGGCTATATTTCCCTCCCACCCATCCCAACCCCCACCTGGTCCTTTCCCTACTTTGATCCTGTCCTTCTTCGAAAGTGGGTGCCTCCAACCTCCCCTCCACCAGCATGCCCTCCCCTCCATCCTCCCCCCTCTTAGCCCCCTCCCTCCTACTCTCCTGCAGGGTGAGATATCCCATTTAGTATGTATGTCATTCTCTCCCTGAACCAAATTCAATGAGAATATGATTTTGCCTTTTTGCCTTCTTGTTCTTCCTCTCCCCTGCAACCACTTCCCCTTGCCTCTTCTACATAAGATAGTTTGCCCCCCCCCCATCTCTCCCCATTTCCCCTCTCCACATTTGTCTCTCACCTCTTAACTTCTCCCCTTAAGTATCATCCCTTCCCACCAAATTCGACCTGTACCCTCTATCCATGTATACATGTAAACCAATATACACACATTCACATATGTATTCATATGCACATGGACCCTTTTTCAACTATTTTCATACTGAGAATGATTTCCTCAGTTAAAGTTGTTGTTTTTCCATCTAGAAATGTAAATAGATCAACTTGAATAAGTTTATTATGATTTCTTTTCCCTGATTACCTTCTCAAGCATCTCTTGCTTCTTGTGTCTGAATGTCAGATTTTCTATTCAACTCTGGTTTTTTCCTCAAGAATGCTTGAAAGTCCTCTATTCCACTGAATGTCCATATTTTCCCCTGAAACAAAATACTCAGTTTTGCTGGGTAGGTGATTCTCGGTTTTAATCCCAGTTCCTTTGCCCTCCTGAATATCATATTCCATGCCCTTCAGTCCCTCAGTGTAGAAGCTGCCAGGTCCTGTGCTATTCTGATTGTATTTCCACAATATTGAAATTTTTTCTTCCTGGCTGCTTGTAGTATTTTCTCCTTGATCTGGGAATTCTGGAACCTGGCTATAATATTCCTGGGAGTTTTCTTTTTGGGATCTTTATCAGGAGGTGATCTCCTGATTCTTTCAATCTCTATTTCGCCCTCTGGGTCTAAAACATCAGGGCAATTTTCCTTGAGAATTTCTTTAAGGATGATTTCTAGGTTCTTTCTTTGATCATGGCTTTCAGGTAATGCAATAATTTTTAAATTATCTCTCCTGGATCTATTTTCCAGGTCAGTGGTTTTTCCCATGAGGTATTTCACATTGCCTTCTATTCTTTTAATTGCTTGGATCTGTTTAACAGCATTTTGATTTCTCATAAAGTTACTAGCTTCCATTTGCTCCAGTCTAATTCTGAAGGAATTATTCTCTTCAGTGAGCTTTTGAGATTCTTTTTCCATCTGGCAAAGTCGGCTTTTTAAGGCATTCTTCTCCTCATTGCCTTTTTGAGACTCTTTTGCCATTTGAGTTAGTCTATTTTTAAGGTGTTATTTTCCTCAGTCAGGCTATTGGCTCTCATTCCATACTTTTCTTGCATCCTTCTCATTTATCTTCCCAATTTTTCCCCACTTGTCCTGTCTGCTTCTTAAGGTCCTCTATGGCCTGTAACCAGCTCATATTTCCACTTGGGGCTTTTGGTGCAGGAGTTCTGACCTCAAAGTCCTCCTCCTGTTCCATGCTTCGATCCTCTTTGCCCCCAAAATAGGAGTTCAAATTCAAAATATTGAATTTTTTTTGTTTATTTTGTTTCCTTTGCCTAGGCATGTTGACACTCAATTACTTGACTTTTGGGCTTGTTGCCACAATAGGACTCTGCCTTCCCCATTTTAATTATCACTTTGTGATACAGACTTATAAATGGTATTGCTGGGTCAAAGGGTATGCACAGTTTTATAACCCTTTGGGGATAGTTCAAAGATGCTCTCCAGAATGGGTGGATCAGTTTACAATGCCACCAGCAATGAATTAGTGTTCCATTTCCCCATTCCTTCTCCAACATTTATCATTTTTGTATTTTTCATGTTGTATCAGAAAATATGATTGGTGTGATATGGTACCTCAGAGTTACCTTAGCTTGCATTTCTCTAATCGATAATGATTTAGACTATTTTTTCATGTGGCTGTAGATAGGTTTGATTTCTCTATATGAAGACTACCTGTTCGTATTGACTTGTATTCTTATAAATTTCACTCAGTTCTCTATATATTTTAGATATGAGACCTTTATCAGAGACACTGACTGTAAAAAAAATATTTCCCTTCTTTCTGCTTCCCTTCTAATCTTCTTTGCATTGGTTTTTGCAAAATCTTTTTTAATTTAATGTCATCAAAATTATACATTTTGCATTTCCTAATGTTCACTGTTGGGGGGTATATGTGTAGTTCCCCTGGAGGTATGAGAAATGGAATGGGCTGGCTCTGCTGTGAATAATGCTTTGTGTAAATTACATGCTAACCTTGCTTGGTTCATGTTTTGCACAAGCACTGTGGAGGAGAATCAGATCTTCAGTGAGATAAGCTCTATTCCAGGCTAAGAGCTCTGTGACCTTCTGACTTCTTGCCTTGGATTTCAGCTCAGACTTGGAGATGTGGCAACTTCTGCCTGGGGGGAAGGAGGGGCTGAAGGGGGAAAAGAGGAGGGAAGCTCAAAGGGTTGGGAGTTAGGATGTAATTGTAAAAGAAGCTGCTGAATAAAGTCTTGCTACTCTTTGACTCTCCTGGCTTGTGACTCTGTTCTTGGGGAATGTGGCTGGCTGAAGGCCTGAAGCAGATAAGATCCAGCCACCCCGTCCTTGGAGGTCGCATCAGTTCTCTATGTCTCATTTGGTCATAAATTCTTCCATTTTCCATAGATTTGACAGATAAACTATTCTTTACTCTTCTAATTTGCTTATAGTCTTACTCTTTATTTTTAAATCTTGTACCCATTTTGACCTTATATTGGTATATGGTATCAGATGTTGGTCTATGCTTATTTTCTGCCATACTATTTTCCAGTTTTCCCAACAGTTTTTGTTACATAATGAGTTCTTATCTCAGAAATTGGAGTTTTTATAGTTATTGACTAATATGTCTTGTGTATGTAAAGCCATGAACTAGCAGCTTTCCAGAGAATGGCTGCTGTGAACAGCTTTCAAGATTCTGATTACATAGTATAGCAAACTATTTATTCAGTAATAAATCATAGTGAAACATTTACAGAAAATCGAGGTACAGCATTCACAATCACAGAAAATCAAAATACAGTATTCATAATGATATAACTCAACAACTTATCACTAAAATGGCCACATAGTTTTCACCAAAGTGGTCACATAGTTTTGAACAAAGTACAAGCATTTAGCCAATTAATCACTTAGTAACTCAATAATTCAATCATAAAGTACAAAAGGTCAAAGTCCTACACCCATGGGGCACATTAAGTTACAAATCAGTCACTATTCAGTCATTAGTCACTATTCAATCATCAGTCACTACTCAGTCATCAGTCACTACTTAGTACCCTCTTAAGAAGTAGTGGGAAATACACAAGGCATCTATCCCTAGGTCACTAGTAAATTACAGTTTCAATCACTACTCAGTACCCATAGAGAGGTCTTTTCATCTTGACTCGGGGAAGGCTTTCAGCTGCCATGTCTCCTCCTTCCATGGTCCCAGCTTTCACCCAAATCTAACCAACTGCCACCTGAGTTCAAAGCGGGACAGCTCCCAGTTCCTTGTCTAGCTCTCTGGGAGTTCCTGCTCCACATTGGAGCTCACAGTGTCCAGTCCTTCTCAAATCCTTCACAGTCTTTATTCCTGGGAATACAAGGCTTAACAAAGCTACAAGAACATTTATACACATCAACAAAGCCACAACAACATTTGTGCAGAACACTGGCAGCACAGTCATGCTTCCTTAGTCTTTAGCAGCTCCAGCTAGCCCTGAGAAATCATAAGCAGTTACATTCTCAAAATCAAAAATCATTTCCTCCCATTCTCAAAATCAAAATCACTTTTTCCATGGAAGTTCCAGTCCAGCAGCAGCAGCCCAGCCTTCAGGTGCTCATCCCAAGAAGTTCTGACTGTCCAGCTTGTGCTCGTCTTTAAATATGGTATAGCTCCTCCCTGTTCAGCCCCTTCCTGATACATCAGCAACAAGGGTTCATGCTTTCTGTTTCTTTAACAGAGGCTTAATCTGAAACTAGTTGTTAAATACCTCTTAGCTTTCCAAAACAAAGGAGTCTTCAAATTTCATTACCATTATAGTAATATATACCTATTCCAATGATCCACCACTTTTTTCTTAGCCAGTATCAATTAGTTTAATGATTGTTACTTTATAATACAATTTCAAATCTGGTACAGCTAGCCCACCTCCGTTGACATTTCTTTTCATTATTTCCTTTGATATTCTGGAAATGAGCAAGAACCACTCAATGGATTATGAGCAACACTGTTGGAAGGGAGAGAGACCACACTGATAAGATCAGCTCACATATTAAAATACTAGTATTGAATACTGCACATAAGCCTATATGGGGGCTGGTGGCAAAGCTGCTGAATTGTGTTCCTGGAGCTATAGATGTTCCTCCATGCATACTCTATTTTTATTTGGGAGCAAATTTAGGCTTAGAAAAGTAGCTGAATATAGAGAAGTGGGTGTGATCTAGAATAATGAAGTGAGATAGGAGAAATGAATGGTACCAATGCTATACTTGTCACCTAGATGTTATCAATGACTTGGGTTATGCCTTGTATGGCAGCTTGCTAAATGTCCTTGTGAATTTGTATATTGTCTACAAGATTCACAGACCTACTGTAGGGAAAGTACCATAAAATGGCCCTAAATCAACTTTTTTAAAACAAATTCACTTGGGTGAGGAAAGAACTCATTATTGTAATACTGATCCATAGGGGATATTAAGCCTACCACAGGCTGCCTGGGAGTGGGGTGCCTCTTTTAACTGATCATTCTTGCAATAGAGGTGCCAATTTCAGTTGTTTCTGCAATCAAGAAATTTAAGTGCCCATTAAACTTAAGTGCCCTGGGCAAAAGCCTTGATTGCCCCCACCTTATTTGCAGTTCTGTTCAAGATTCACCTATGATCCTGACACACTAAAAGAGCACCACAAACAGAAAAAGAAACTTCTAGTCACTTCTGTTAACTCATATTAAGTTGAATTATTTGTATCTGTTTAAGTTGTACATGTCCTCCAAGTCTATTAAAAGCTCATTGAGCATGGGGGCTGCTTGATTGTATTTCTTTGTGCCCCCAGTACCTATCACCATGCTTTTGTTGAATTGAATGAATTGAGTCAAACTAAACTGAACTGATTTTGGGCAAGCCATTCTGAGTCTTGTTTTCTAGGCTCCCTATGTCACAGAAAGGTTATGATATAATAATAATAACTAATAATATGACAGCTAGATGGTTGAATGAATAAAGCACGGGGCCGGGAGTTAGGAAGACCTGAATTTAAATCACATCTCAGACATTTAGTAGCCATGTGAACTTGGGCAAGTCACTTAACCTCTGTTTGTCTTAATCTACTGGAGAAAGAAATGGCACACTATGCCAGTATCTTTGCCAAGAAAGCTTCATGGACAGTATGGTGCAGTGTCGCAAAGAATCAGATACAACTAAACAGCAATTATGTAGCACTCACTATGTGCCAAGGACTGTGCTATGTATTTTATAATTGTTATTTCATTTGATCCTCAAAACAATCCAGGGAGGTAGGTGCTATTATTACCCTGGTTTTACAGATGTTGAAATTGAGGCAAAGAGTGATTAAGTAATTTGACCAGGATCATACAGATATTAAATTTCTGGTGCTGAGTTTGAACTCAGATCTTTCTGACTCCAGGTCTGAAATTCTCTTTTTTTAAAAATTTATTTATTTAAGTCTGAAATTCTAACAATGAAAGTAAAGACTTTAAGAGTTTCAAGGCATAAAACTTTATAAAAATAAGATCTCTCAATAGGGGTGGTGGGAAGGGAGGGAGAGAAACTAGATTTTATGTTCATTTAAAAAATTATGTTTAAAATAAATTCAGTGCAAATAATCACTGTTTATCTGTGTAGATAGACAATGCTCTATGAGAGTATTCTTTAAAGTTCAGAGTATATCATGACTCCTCAACACCCCCCTGCCTCATTCAGTCAACTCTTTTTTTCATCTCCTCAAAGTGCCTAACACAGGACACAAATAGTGTAATAAAAGATAACTAAAAGAGTTAATGAGATAATTGTAAGTTGCTTAACACAGTTCATGGTACATAATAAGTGTGATATACATGCACATTATAATTATTGTCATATATGTATGTATATACATATATGACAAGACAATATTATATGTGTGTATATATATACACACACACACACACACACACACACACACACACACACACACACATAATATTATCTTGTATTCCCAACCCTTGTGACCTTGTAAAAGTCACTTCTGGGCCTCAAGTTTTTTCATCTTAAGGGGATTGGACATAACATTCTCTAAGGTAGCTTTCAGCTCTAAAATCCTAGGGTCTTCTTTCCATTGTGATCCCTCTCAGTCCTTCCAGGGTTGCCCACTAGAACCAACTCAGGCTACACAAGGTTGAAGTAATTTCCTTACGAGGGTTCCTGAAGGGGAAAGAGAATGGGACAGGGAATCTGAAGACTTCAATTCCAGTCATAGCTCTGCCATTCAGTAACTATGATACATTAGACAAGTTATTTCTTCTCTCTGGAGTATGAAATAATGCATTAACACCTGGACTGTGTTAAATCCCGGTGTTGTATCAGGATTGGATGAAAGCACTTTATAAAGCATAAAAAAACTTTACAAATGTAGTTTACTGTCATGGATGCAGTTGAGATTCTTTTATTTGGAGGCTATCTCTGTCATCAGACTGGGCACTTCCCATGGTCCAGGACCATGACTCCTCTGTGTTTCCAAACAGAAGGCATATGAACATAGACTATGGGTAAAGGATTGACTTCTTGACTGGCTGGCTCTTGCACAGACTATCTAGTCAAACCTATGACAATTCAATTGAATAAATATTACCAACAATTATCCTAGGGCTAGGCTAGCACCTGAAGAACATTCAGCATCCCTTCAGCACTACCCAAAGCCTATGGGTGACCCTCTTCACAGCCTCCTTCACTTCCTTGTTGCGCAGAGTGTAGATGATAGGGTTGAGGAAGGGGGTGAGCAGGGCATATATTAGGGCAATTTGCTTGTCTGAACCCTCTGCCCGGCCCCCCGGGGGTCCTACATAAACAGCAAAGGCTGAGCCATAGAATAAAGCCACCACCATCATGTGGGAGGAACAGGTAGAGAAAGCTTTAGCTCTGCTGGCAGCTGTAGGCAACCTCACCACAGCCCTCAGGATGCCCCCATACAGGAGTAGGATCAATATAAAGTTGCACCCATTAGCCACACCAATCACGGCCCCCTGGACACGGGCATGCCAGGCAGTGCCCACACATGCCAGTCGCATGAGTGGTGCAAGGTCACAGAAGTAATGAGCAATCTCAATTTGGCAGAAGGGCAGGGAGGCAGTGAGGCAGGTGGGCACCAGTGCCACAGAGAAGCCAGCCACCCAAGAGGCAGCAGCTAGCCAGACCCGCACTTGGCCACCCATGATAGTGTGGTAGTGGAGAGGGCGACAAATAGCAAAGTAGCGATCAAGGGCCATGACACCCAGAAGGTAACACTCAGTCAGACCCAGTGAGTGGAAAATATACAATTGAGTGAAGCAGACAGTGGGAGAGATAGGTGAGGGCCCATAAAGCACAGTGCACAGGAGTGCGGGCACCGTGATGCTGATATACCAGACTTCCAGGAAGGACAGGATACTGATAAAGAAATACATGGGAGTGCCCAGCACAGAGTCAGCCTGGACTAGGATGATGATGAATAGGTTACCAGCCAAGGTGAGGAGGTAGATGGACAGGACACCCAGGAAAATGAGAGGTTGTAGGGCCTGGGTAATAGTGAAGCCAACCAGGACAAAGTTCTGGACCCAGGTTTGGTTAGCACAATTCATGGCTTCCAGGATTGGGGTTAAGAGTGCAGGGAAGGGGAGATCAAAAAGTTAAGTGGTTTAGTGGAAAGGGCATTGGATTTGAGGTGAAAGACTGCTAGACGCAGAACTGCTATTTACAAGCTATGGGGCCATGGCCAAGTCATTTCATTTCTTTTAAGCTCATTTTCCCCCTTTCTGTTTCAATATATCGAATCCAAAGATCAAATATTTCAGCAGGTAAATTTTTTCCCTCCACCAATTCAGATTTTGGCTCTTATATGACTTAAGAAATAGTATGATGAATTTTTTTTGGAGGAGGGAAGGCAGGGCAATTGGGGTTAAGTGATTTGATCAATGTCACATGGCTAGTAAGTGTTAAGTTTCTGAGACTGGATTTGAACTCAGTTCCTCCTCACTCCAGGGCCCATGCTCTATTCATTGTGCCACCTCACTGCCCCCATATGATGAATTTCTAAAAACAAAGAAATAAAAAAGAGAGTAAATAAATGAGTGAATAGATAGATAAACAATTAAATTTCTATCAATCTTTTATTTGGTGATAAAGCTACTAATTTAACCTGGATATTACTCAGATAAAAAGAGAGAATCTGTCCATATTCAAAGCCTTTATAACTTCTTAAAACTTTCCAAGCATTGTGTTCTACTGACACAGATTTCAGGAACTCAGAATCACCTCACACCTTGAGAAGAAAATCCTAATCTTAAGTATGCAGAATGTTCTTTAAGCCAGTTAGAAATAACAAGACATTTTGTTTTATGCAGCCTTTAATAACGTACTTTCTGGGTAACAACTTTGAAGACCATGGGCAAAATTATTTCTATCTCCATTTAATGAAGAAGGAAAAAATTAAGTCTCATGGATTCTGGGAAGTGACTTGTCCAAGGTCACATAGCTAGTAAGTGTTAAGAGTCAGATCTTGAACCCATACTTTCTGGTCTCAAGTTCAATGAACTTTCCACTCCATGACAGCTGTATTCCTAGGTCAGTCAGGCAGGATTCCAGGGTTGTGGGCCAAAGTCCCTGCTCAACCAATTCCTTATTCCTAAAAGGTATTCAAAGTTCATCATCTTCACACACACACATACAGACAAACACACACACACACATGCACACATACACATATGCATGCACACACTAACCCTGATCCCTTAAGTTCTTACAAAAAATATCCTGTTGTTTTCTGAGAGAAGTGGCTTCCTTACTGCCAGGAGCCCCTTGTCCCTCAGATATAAAAGGAAGAATTGCCGCATCCCTTTCAGAAACATGAAGGCTCAATCATGAAGCTGCCCTTTGCAACTTCGTGATTGAGTTGAAAGATCCAAAAGAAAACAGAGATGGAAAAGAAGTAGATGGGAATCCTAAGAGTCATATACTCCAGCCCAGGCTGAGGAACCATAACAGGAGATTAAAAGGGGAGATGACAGAGGGACGGATACTTACCAATTAGAGTTACAAAAAGAGAAAGCCATGGAAGGGGGATTTCTGGGGACTTTCTAAAGCAGACAGGAAAAAATAAAGTTTGCACTGTCTTGTATTCTAGTCTTGCTTCTGTCATTAATTAGTTATGTGATCTTGGTCAAATCACCTCCTCTTGGTGGACTTCAGTTTCTATACCAGAAAAAAAATGACATTTGGGTACGATGCTCTTTAAGGACTGTTCCAGAACAAATTGATGATCTCTAAAATCCCTTTCAGTTCTGGCATTCTACGTTTTTATGAGGGAGACTTACCGATACAGAGAATGATTTGGGGTGTGTGTGGGGGGTCAAAACTAGCACCGTTACAGTTCTAGTTTCATCTCTTTAGAATCTGTGAATGATAGCTGACATTTATATCGCAATTTGTAAAGCATTTTACTTAAGTTATCTTACATGATCTTCTCTCATAATGATTCCACCAGTTATACAGGACAAGCATTATCAATCCCATTGTATAGGTGAGGAAATTTAAGCTCCAGTAGTTTAAACAATTTGTCCAGGGTCATACAGAACTGGTGGGATTCTAGCCAGCATTCAATCCACTATATTATTATTCTCTGATCAAACAAGAAATTCTCCACCACTGCTGCCTGTCTTCACTACCGTCATTGCCCTTTCAATGTTTTACTACCTTTCTCCCTCTCCTATACGTGAATATTTGAAGATATTATGTAAGAGACCTCTTGCTTCTGGGATATTCTGCACTCACCTCTAGCCTCCCAGTAGCTCTAGCTTTAGCACTCCTTGTATGTCTTGGACATTCCAAGAATCACTAAGCTCCTTCCGACTCCGAGCCCTATGGGAGCCACTGTGTATATTGTTTCTCAAGGGCAGGGATCTCATCCCTTAGGAGATAGCAAAACTTTGTTGATTTTACTCTCCAGCTGATTCATCAGCTTTGGGACATTTGATCAAAGCCCTTAGGTACCGATTCCAGATATGCTTTTCTCTATACCCTAAAGGTGTAGACTCCATTGACTTAATTTAGTCCAGACTCTGGCCCTGGTCCCATGTTCTGAGTGTCAAACTGTATTCCAGGAAAGGAGAATCCAAATTGTTATACCTACAACATCACAAATGGGAGAGGTTTGTCTTACCTCTTTTCCTACTACTACATCCTCCCTTCACTATTCAAGAGTCCATTTTTTGTCTAACTCGAATCTCAACCCTAATTTCTCTAGTGTTATTTTCAAGTGAAAACATTTTTCTCCTCTTATTAAACTATAAAAGCAGTTCATATTTAGGCATCATTGTAGTTTTAAAGCACCTCATATTCATTATCTAATCGTCTCACCTATCTGAAACTCTATCTCTGCCTCAAAAGCTTTTCTCTGATACTATTTCATACTGAAATATCTATTACTTCTAATCAAATCAAGTAAAGTTAAGAAGCATTTAAGTAGGTGGCATTTTTTATATGGTAGGTACTGTGCTCAATACTAGGAATACAAAGAAAGGCAAAAAAATAGTCCCTTCTCTCAAGGGCAGCTCTGTGGCACAGTTGAAAGAGCATTGGGCCTGGAGTCTGGAAAACACGAGTTCAAATCCAGCCTCAGGCATTTAATAGCTGTTTGACCCTGGGAGAGTCATGTAACCCCATTTGCCTCAGTTTCCTCATGTAAAATGAGCTGGAGAAGGAAATTGCAAATCATTCCAGTATCTTTACTAAGACAGCCCCAAAAGAGGTCAGGAAGAGTCAGACATGACTGAAAATAACTAAACAATAACTCTTAAGAAATGTACAATTTAATGGGTGTGACAATATGCAAAGAGTAATGTAAAAATAATACATAGAATAAATTGGAAACATCTCAGAAGGAAGACATTAAGACCATGGAGGCCTGAAAAGGGATTCTTGTAATCTCCACCTGTATTCTTTGGTCCTCTCAGACCTCTCTACTCTATTTCTAGACATTCTGTATTAACCAACCAGTCATTTATTTGCTATCACTCAAAAGGTTCCTAGATTCCTTTCTTCTCCAGGAAATCTTTCCAGATGTATGCAAAGAAAAAAGAAGCATTTCTAACCCTGGCCTGTGGCATCTGGGGTGTCCTGCCTCTCCCTTCCTATCCTACCCTAACTATATGTTATGCTGTATCCATACTATGTACCGATTGATCATGATTAATTCTCTCAGAAACAACTAATATAGATTATGAAATCCTTTTTATTTCAATAAACTCTACAAACAGTCTTTGAAGCACTATGTTTAGAACTGACACCCTCCATTTCACATGTCTCTCATAATCTTTGTCATGATTCCTAAATTTTTTAGACATTTCTACAAATGTAAAGAAATTTGTTTGAGGAATATAATTTGGTAGGTTTTAATATTCTGTTTCTGTGAAATAAATGCTGAATTTGGTTTTAATCTTTGAAGCATACAAAGAGCAATTAAATTCAATTTATCAAAGATTTAAAAATCTATTATATGCATATAGCAAGAACTAGACATTTGTATAACTTTACATTTTCAGTATAATTTATTTACGTGGTAATAATATGCACAATACACATTTTTGCAAGTCAACAAGCATTTGTTATGTACCTTATATATGTCAGGCACTGTGCTAAGGGCTGGGGATACAAAGAGGGATAAAGGACAATCCATACTCTCAATGAAGTCACAGTCTTATTAGCAAGATGTCATGCAAACAAGTATCTACAAACAAAATATATACAGAATATATGAGAAATAATCATCAGAGGAAAGGAATCAAAATTAGGGGTGTTAAGAAAATGCTTTCTGTAGACGGTGAAATTTTAGCTGGAATTTGAAGGAAACCATGAAATCCAGATGGGGAGAAGAAGCGAAAGAGCATTCAACACAAGGCAGATAGCCAGGAGAAATGCTCAGCATCTGGAGATGAATGTTTTGTTCAAGTAATAACAAGGTATTCATTTCCACTGAATCACAGAGAACATGTGTGTGGAGGAAGGAAGTAGAACATAAGGTATAAAATAACACTGGAAAAGTTGCTAAATAGACTGTTTTCTATTTGATCCTGCAAGTTAGCATTAAGTCAATAGAATTTATTAAGGAAGAGGGAAAAATGGTCAGAACTTCACTTGAGGAAGATCAATTTGACAGTTGAATGGAGGGTGGTTTGGAGTGGAGAGAGCCTTGAGGCAGGGAGACCCACCAGGAGCTTATTATAATAGTCTGGGTGATGAGGGTTTACACCAGTCATAAAAAAGAGATGTGGCAAAAGTTCAAAGGACAGCATTCAACAACTGATTGGATATGGAGGATGAGAGAAACTGAAGAGTAAAAGGTGATATCTGGATTGGGAGCCTGGGTGACTTGGAGGATGGTGGTACCCTCAACAGTAATAGGGAAATTTGGAAGAGGGGAAGGTTTGGGTGCAAAGTTAAGTCCTGAATTTCTATAAAACATTCCATTTGAGATGTCAACTAGGTGATTACAGATGTGAGACTGGAAGTAACCAGAGACCTGGGGCAGTTTAAGTAGGTTTGAGAATTTTCAGCATAGAAATGATAATTGAATCCATGGGAACTAAAGAGGTCACCAAATGAAATATTATAGAGAGAGAAGAGAAAAGATCCAGTTCAGAACCCGGTGGGGCACTTATAGGTGTTGACCATGATCTTGTGAAAATGGAACAGAATTTCAAAGGACAATTTATCCCCATGAAAGTAGTATTACCATTGTATTGAAGGACTATGTGCAAACCCCAAAGAAAGGAGAAAAAGGAACGTAAGGACTGATTTTGATCTTCTCCTCCCTTTGCAAGCATTCATAATAATACATTTGAGCTGGAATCTGAAAGCTGGAATCTGTAATCTGTTGAAGGTATAGGTAGAAGCAAAATTTTTAGTTGGAGTATAGAAGAAATGAAGAAGAATAGAAGACTGAAAAAGTAGGTGGGAACCACATTTTGGAGGAGTTTGAAGGCTGCACTAGGGATTGGAATCACAGAAGGATTTTAGATTATGCAGGAGCCAACCTCTTTAAGTAAGAAAGTATGTTGAATTATGGAGATTACTCTGGCAGTTGTGTAAAAGATAAAATTAATGGAAAAGTGACTAGAGGTAGACAACACAGATAGAACACTATAGCTTTAGTTCAAGTGAGAGATAATAACAGACCTCAAGAATTGTGATTAATGGATCAAGGTAAACTTTAGAAAGAGGTTTCAAGGGTTTAATAGCAGTGTTTTGGACTAGGTCCCATACATTTAACATTTATATCACTTACATGAATGGCAAATGTGCAGATGACACAAAACTGGGCAGAAAAACTTACACATTTTATGACAGTGTCACTTTTCAAAATGCATCTTGACAGTCTTGAATAAAATTTGTCAATGGTATAAACCTGGGAGAATTTGTTAACACTGAATGAAAAAATATCAAGACCAAGCAAGGTGGCAACTACCTAGAACATTGGGCTGAATATAATAAGATGAAATTTAATATGGATCAATATAAATTTTAATAATTAGGTTAAATAATTGCTTCATATATACAATGTGAGAGGGGCATGTTTACATAACAGTGTGTCTGCAAAAAAAAACCCCAACAATACCAACATCTGGTGAACCACAAGTTCAATATGAACCTCCATTGGATAGGAAGTTTCTATTAGCAGAAACTGTCTTGACTTTTTTTGTATCCCCAGAGCTTAGCACAGGACCTGGCACATAGTAGGTGTATAATATATGCTTATTGATTGATATAGTAACTGAAAAGATCTTGATCTGCATTAAGAACTAGAGGCACAACTTCCAGATATAAGAAGGTGATAGATCCTGATGTATACACTGTCTTGCAGTATTGTATTCCACTCCTTCATTGGTAATGAATTCACCCTTTTCATTTTTTATATTGGTAATTGGTTTTCTTCTTTCTTTTTTATTTAAATCAAATTAACCAGAGGTTTATCTATTTTATTGTTTTTTTTTCATAAAAACAACTCTTAGTTTCATTTATTAGCTCAATAATTTTCTTAATTTCAATTTTCTTAATCTCATCTTTGGTTTTCAGTATTTCTTATTTGGTATTTAATTGGAGATTCTTAATTTGTTGTTTTTTCTAGCTTTTTTAGTTGCATGCTCAATTCATTGATCTCTTCTTTCTCTAATTTATTCATGTAATCATTTAGAGATATAAAACTTCCCCTTAAAACAACTTTGTTGCATCCCATAAGTTCTGGTTTGTTGTCTCATTGTTTTCATTCTCTTAGATGAAGTTATTCATTGTTTCTGTGATTTGTTGTTTGACCCACTCATTCTTTACGATTAGATTACTTAATTCACAATTAATTTTTAGTCTATCTTTCCATGGCCCTTTGTTACATGTAATTTTTACTGTATCATGATCTGAAAGGAATGCATTTAATATTTCTCCTTTTTTCATTGGCTTGTGAGGTTTTTATGCCTTAGTACATGGTAAATTTTGGTGGAGGTGCCATGTACCACAGAACAAAAGGTATATTCCTTTCTATCCCCATTCAGTTTTCTCCAGAGGTCTACCAATATCTAACTTTTCTAAAATTCTATTCACCTCCTTAACTTTTTTTTTCTTGTTTATTTTGCAGTTAGACTTATCTAGTTCAAAGACATGGAATTTGTGGTGCCCACTAGAATAGTTTTGATGTCTATTTCTTCTTGTAACTCCCTTAACTTTCTTTCAAGAATTTGGATGTAATATCACTTTACACATATATATTTAGTAATGATATTACCTCACTGTCTATGGTGCCTTTTAGTGAGATCTAGTTTCCTTCCTTATCTCTTTTAATTAGAAGTACTTTTGATTTTTCTTTGTCTGAGATCAGGATTGCTACCTCTACTTTTTTTTCTTCAACTGAAGCATAATATATTCTACTCCAGCTTTTTTTTTACCTTTACCTTGTGCATATCCCTCTGTTTTGAATGTGTTTCTTGTAAACACCTTGTAGGATTATGTTTTTAAATCCACTCCATTACCTGATTATGTTTTATGGGAGAGTTCATCCCATTTACATTCACAATATGATTACTATCTGTGTCTTTCTCCCCATCCTATCCCCCCTGCTATTTATGCTTTTATTTCTACTTTCTCCCATTCTGTCTTCAAAAGAGTTTTGTTTCTGATGACCACCTCCCTGTATCTTCCCTCCCTTTTACCAGCCCCCTCCATTTTCTTTCCTTTTTCCCTAACTACTTCTTCCCCCTCTTCTATCTTTCTACACCCTCCCTTTTCTTTGCACTTTCCCCTTCTACTGCCTTTAGGGCAAGTTAGATTTCCATACCTAACTGAGTATGTTATTCCCCAAATCTTATGAGAGTAAGGTTCAAACAATGTTTATCTTCCTCCCTTCTTTCCCTCTACTGTAATATGTTTCTGTGCCTCTTCGAGTGATGTAACTCGTCCTTTTCTGCCTCCTTCTTTCCTCTTCTCTTTTTACAATCCCTTTGCACCCGTTAATTATCATATCAAAGTCAGTTTATGCCCACACCCTTTGCCTATATATATACTTTCTAAAAGTCATAATAGAAATAAAGTTCTCAAGAGCTACAAGTATCATCTTTCCATGTAGATGTAAACTGTTTGCATTTATTGAATAATATGTTTTTCCTTTTTCTTTCCTGCTTACCTTTTTATGCATATCTTGAGTCTTGTATTTGAAGATCAAATTTTCCATTAAAATCTGGTCTTTTCACCAGGAAGTCCAGAAGTCCCCTATTTTATTGAATGTCCATCTCCTTGCCTGAAAGATTATGCTTAATGACACTGGATAGTTGATCCTTGCTTATAAAACAAGCTTCTTTGCCTTAAGGAATATCATATTCCAAGACCTCTGATCTTTTTTTTAAACAAATGCTTTATTAATTTCTGTTTTACATCATTCATTTCCACCAGATTTTGAATTACAATCATTTTCCCCCCATTATTCCCCTACCCAGCCTCCCAGAATAGCAGTCCCACAAGATATCGCTTCCTCCAATCTGCTCTCTCCCATACCTTCTCCCATACCCCCTTCGACTTTTCCATTAGAGGAAGGTGAATCTTTGTGTCCCAATGCCTGCACATCTTATCTCCCAATTATAAGCAAAAGAGTATTAATAATAGTATTTATATATATTTGAAACATTTAATGTTAAGACCTCGAAATTCAGATCCATTTCCTTCCTCCCTTGTCACCTATTCCCTTTGGGGAGATAAGTAATTCAGTATATGTTGTACATGTCTAGCTATGCAAAACATTATCATAGTAGATATATTGTACAAGGCTGCTTATAATATCCTCCCCCTCATCCCACCCACCACCTGGTCCATTCCCTACATGATCCTGTCCCTCTTCTATAGTGGGTACTTCCAACCTCCCCTCCCCCCAAGGATGCCCCCCCCCAATCAATCATCCCTCCTCTCATCCCCCTTCCCCCTATTCTGCTGCAGGTTGAGATATCCCATTTAGTATGTATGTCATTCTCTCCCTGAACCAAATTCAATGAGAATTTGGATTTGCCTTTTTCCCTTCCTATTCTCCCCCTCCCTTGCAACCACTTCCCCTTGCTTCTTCTACATGAGATAGTTTACCCTACCCTGTCTTTCCCCATCTCCTCTTGCCACTTTCCTCTCTCACCTCATAATTTCATCCCTTGAGTATTCTCCCTTCCCAACAAATTCAACCTATGCCCTCTATCCATATACACACACATTCACATATGTATTCATATGACCACACACCCTTCCTCCATTATTTTCATAGTGAGAAAGATATCATCAGTCACAGTTATTGTTTTTCCATATAGGAATGTAAATAGTTCAACTTTGATAAGTTCATTTTGATTTCTTTTCCCTGATTACCTTCTCAGGCATCTCTTCCTTCTTGTGTCTGGATGTCAAATTTTCTATTCAATTCTGGTTTTTTCCTCAAGAATGCTTGAAAGTCCTCTATTCCACTGAATGACCATATTTTCCCCTGAAACAAAATACTCAGTTTTGCTGGGTAGGTGACCCTTGGGTTCATTCCCAGTTCTTTTGCTCTCTGGAATATCATATTCCATGCCCTTCGATCCCTCAGTGTAGAAGCTGCCAGGTCCTGGGCTATTCTGATTGTGTTTCCACAATATTGAAATTGTTTCTTCCTGGCTGCTTGTAGTATTTTCTCCTTGATCTGGGGATTCTGGAACCTGGCTATAATATTCCTGGGAGTTTTCTTTTTGGGATCTTTTTCAGGAGGTGATCTGTGGATTCTTTCAACCTCTATTTTGCCCTCTGGATCTAAAACATCAGGGCAGTTTTCCTTGAGAATTTCTTGAAGGGTGATTTCTAGGTTCTTTCTTTGATCATGGCTTTCAGGTAGTCCAATAATTTTTAAATTGTCTCTCCTGGATCTATTTTCCAGGTCAGTGGTTTTTCCCATGAGATATTTCACATTGCCTTCTAATTTTTCGTTTGTTTGGATCTGCTTAACAGCATCTTGATTTCTCATAAAGTCATTAGCTTCCATTTGCTCCAGTCTAACTCTGAAGGAATGAATCTCCTCAGTGAACTTTTGAGATTCTTTTTCCGTCTGGCAAATTCGACTTTTTAAGGCATTCTTCTCCTCATTGCCCTTTTGGGTCTCCTTTGCCATTTGAGTTAGTCTATTTTTTAAGGTGTTGCTTTCCTCAGTCAGGCTGTTGACCCTCATTTCATACTTTTCCTGCATCCTTCTCATTTCTCTTTCCAATTTTTCCTCCACTTCTCTTATTTGATTTTAAAGTCCTTCTTAAGGTCCTCTATGGCCTGCAACCCACTCATGTTTTCCCCTGGGGCTTTTGGAGCAGGACTTCTGACCTCACAGTCCTTTTCCCGCTCTATGCCCCCAAAATAGGAGTCTAGGGTTGCATTTTTCTGTTTCCTTTGCCTTGGCATGTTGCCACTTGATTACCTGACTTTTGGGCTTGTTGCCACACTATGGCTTTAAAGCCAGACAGAGGAATTTTCGTTCTGAACGTGTGGGGGGCAACTTCTGTTTCTGGCAAGCAGTAAACCCACCCACAACTTCCACCCTAGATCACAATCCAGATCCAGGGAGGTTAAAGCAAGAGCGATTACCCCCCAAGACTGATCACTGGATCTCCCTACAATTATTTGCAGGCCAGGAGCTGGAGCTGCCTCTGAAAACTACAAAATGGCATGTCTCCTCAGCGGCTTCTAGCCCCCAGCGGAGGGAGCTGATGCATTCCCCCCAATACAGGTCCCAAAGTCCATAGGACACTAACCTTTTACTTTGTCCTAGGCATGTCTATGTTGATAATTCTGGAGTCGCCACAGCTCCTGGTGTTCTAGGGTTCCTCCAGCCGGCTGCTGGCCCTGCCGCCCTGGGGCTAAAACCTCGGCTCACGCGGACCTTGGCTCTGCTCCGCTCTGCTTCCTGCGCTCTGCATGTTGTGTGCTGCTGGCTCCCAGACCACTGCGCTGGTCCTTCCTGCAGGGCTGCTGGGCTGTCCTCAGCAGGAGGTTAGCTTCTCTGTGTTGTTCTGTGGGTGCTGGGGTTCCAGAAGTTGTTCAGAGTCCCCTTTTACATAGTTTGGGGGGAATCTGGGGGCAGAGTGGCTTGGATGAGCTGTTTCTAGTCCGCCATCTTCGACCTCTGATCTTTTAATGCAGAAACTGCAAGGTCTTCTGTTATCCTGACTGTGGTTACATGATATTTGAATTGTTTCTTTCTGGATGCTTGAAGTATTTTCTCCTTGACCTGGTAATTCCAGAATTTGGCTATAATATTCCTTGAGTTTCCAATTTGGGATCTCCTTCAGGAGGTGATCAGTGGATTTTTTCAATGACTATTTTACCCTCTAGTTCTAGGACCTCAGCATGGTTTTCTTTCATGATTTCTTGAAAGATACTGTCCAGGCTATTTTTTTTTTCATCATGGGTTTCAGGTAGACCAATAATTCTTAAATGATCTCTGCTATATCTATTTTTCAGGTCAGTTGTTTTTCCAATGAGGCATTTTATGTTTTCTTCTATTTTTTTTTCATTCTTTTGATTTTGCATGACTGATTCTTGATGTTCCACAGAGTTATTAATTTCCACTTGTCCAATTTGAATTTTTAATTATTTTTATTCCCAGTTATCTTTTTTACTTTCTTTTCCACTTTGCCAATTCTACTTTTTAAGCTGTTTTCTTCAGTGGATTTTTTCCATTTTGTCAATTGTATTTTTAAAGACATTATTCATTTTTTCTTCTAACTCTTTAATTGACTTTTAAAATCCTTTTAAAGACCTTCCAAGAAGACTCTTTGGGCTTAAGACAAGGTCATATTCCCCTCTGAGATTTCAGATATGAGTGTACTGAGAATGCTATCCTCTTTTGAATTTGTGTTTTGATATTCCCTGTCCCCATAAGTAAGAATCTGTGGTCTTTGTGCTGGTGGTTAGGGGCCTGGTTACTGGCTTTATGTGCTGGGACCTCAGGTTCAGGCAGCTGGAGGTTGTATAGGCTATAGTGTAACTGGTGCTGAATTGGAGTTGGCATTGGTGGCTGATGTGTGCCAAGGTCAGGTGAGGTTTTTTTGTGTTTCCTGGGGTTATACTGAAGTGCCTGAGGTCAGGTGTGGGGGTTGGGTGGTCTGTTCACTGGAGGTCACCTCCTCCCCAGCAATTGCACTACAGCATGGGTAGGTTCAGCCATTGGTGAACACCACCCACCGCACAGATGGTGGTTCCCTATGCTGGTGTCTGCCAGTTCCCTTGGTTATGTGAAGGCATGTGGTTGTCCTGGTGTTGACACTTGCCCACCCCACCAACCCAGGGACTCAGGATCTCCTGCTGGTTTGCTGAGGTGGGGTTTGCCACTGGCTTGCCAGAATGCCTCCTGTCCTGTATTGGTCCCCTTCAGCCATAGCAAGAGGGACCTTTCCTGTTAATCCCTCTAGCCTCACAAGCTACAAAACTACTGCACCCTGTCTTTCTACTGGATCCACTATTCCAGAATTTTTCCTGGGATGGTATTTTCTGGGTTTTTCAAGGTTGATAAGGAAAAGTGAGACCAACTAACTGCTAATTCCACCATCTTGGCTCCTGGTAGTCTATAAATTTTTAAGGGAAAAAACCTACTTCTTCAGGGTTAGTTATTTAATTGCCCAATTGTCTTATGACACATACCTTGAAGGTAATGTTATTCCCATTTTACAGGTGAGGAAAATGAG
The DNA here is from genome assembly GCA_011680675.1 of Gymnobelideus leadbeateri. Classification (NCBI taxonomy): domain Eukaryota; kingdom Metazoa; phylum Chordata; class Mammalia; order Diprotodontia; family Petauridae; genus Gymnobelideus; species Gymnobelideus leadbeateri. The sequence continues at coordinate 120,044 of WOXC01003769.1, read as the reverse complement.
GTTCACATGGTGGCGGAAGAACCACCAGACACTAAATTTAGAACAACTTGTTGGAGTGGGAGATAAAAGGTATATATCTCAGTGGCCCTTTAGTCCAATCCGTCCATGAAAGAAATTCTCACTATAACATTCTAAACAAGTAGTCATCTAGAGTCTGCATGAAGACAGAGAGAGAACCCACCACTCTGAAAGAAACTTAGTCTACTTCTGAACAACCAAAATTGCTAGGAAGGCTTTTTTCCCCCCTGACATCATTCATAAACTGATTTCTTTACAAATTCTACACCTTGCTCCTGGTACTGCTCTTGGATATCAGAGAGAAAGTCTAACCTCAAACCACATGAAAGCATTTCAAATGCTTGAAGATAGTCATCATATCATGTGATCCCAAAGCCTTCTCCAGCCTAATCCTTTCCAATTTCTTCAAATAAACCTCAAATGACATAGACTTTGAACCCTCACCATCTATACTATCTTCTGAACACTCACTTCTAGTGTATCAATATAATTTTTAAACCTTGGGTCATAAAACTGAACATAATATTGCAAATGATATCTAATGAGGGCAGGAATACATTTCAATTTTCACCTCACTATTGCTAGGAGCTAGGCTTTTCCGTGCAGCCAAAGAAGCTGCATGGAGTTCAACTAACTGACTGCAAAAGGAGTTTTTTCATTGAGAAAGAAAGCCAGAGGACCGTCTTCTCTGTTTGGGACAAATTTCATCACAGGCAATCAGTGACTACTCTTCAAGCAGAACAAAATGGCTACTCTCAAAGAAAAACTGATTGTGCCAGTTGCAGAAGAGGAGGCAGCAGCCCCAAACAATAAGATTACTGTTGTGGGTGTTGGACAAGTTGGTATGGCCTGTGCTATCAGCATACTTGCAAAGAGTCTTGCTTATGAACTTGCCCTTGTTGATGTTTTGGAAGACAAACTCAAAGGAGAAATGATGGATCTGCAGCATGGGAGCTTATTTCTTCAAACTCCTAAAATTGTGGCTGATAAAGATTATTCTGTCACTGCTGGTTCCAAGATTGTTGTAGTCACTGCAGGAGTCCGCCAGCAAGAGGGAGAGAGTCGCCTCAATCTGGTACAGAGGAATGTGAATGTCTTCAAATTTATTATTCCCCAGATTGTAAAGTATAGCCCAGACTGTATCATAATTGTGGTTTCCAACCCAGTGGATATTCTGACCTATGTCACCTGGAAACTGAGTGGCCTGCCAAAGCACCGGGTGATTGGTAGTGGATGCAATCTGGATTCTGCCAGATTCCGATATCTTATGTCTGAAAAACTTGGCATCCATCCAAGCAGCTGCCATGGCTGGATCCTTGGAGAGCATGGGGACTCAAGTGTGGCCGTGTGGAGTGGAGTGAATGTGGCAGGTGTTTCCCTCCAAGACCTGAATCCAGAAATGGGAACTGACAATGACAGTGAAAACTGGAAGGAAGTTCATAAGCTGGTGATTGAAAGTGCCTATGAAGTGATCAAACTCAAAGGATACACCAACTGGGCTATTGGATTAAGTGTTGCTGACCTAATTGAGACCATGTTAAAAAATCTATCCAGGATTCATCCTGTGTCCACTATGGTGAAGGGGATGTATGGCATCGAGAATGAAGTATTTCTTAGCCTTCCATGCATTCTGAATGCCCGAGGACTGACCAGCGTTATCAACCAGAAGCTGAAAGATGATGAAGTAGCTCAACTCAAGAAGAGCACAGATACCTTGTGGGACATCCAGAAAGACCTGAAAGACCTGTAACATTCATTGTAATGTTCCGTAGAAACCCAATCAACATGATATGAATCGCTGTGACCACTTAGTAATTAGCCGTCTTGGTGGATAGAATTTTTCTCTTGACCTCAACTCTGGCCACAGCATCAAAGTATATGATTAAAAAGCTTGCTATATGAACCCATGAACCAATAAATAAACTACTGAAGTGTGCTTTCTTCCCCCCCCCCCAAAAAAAAAAAAAGCCAGAAGGATAACTAGGAGTTGTTTGGACACTGCAGAAATGAAATGAGGCTCATGCCTGTGTGACAGTCACAGAGAATGCTTCTTTTCTGATGAGATTTAAGTAACCGTAAGTAACCCAAGAGATTGTAACAGTAGCTGTGTTAAGCTACCGAATCCCATTTTAAGTCCCTCTCAAAGTACACAGTGAGTCATCTGTGCCCCTTAGAATTTCTTCTGAATGTAAGTCATATCTGTACTTTACCCAATCCTTCAATGTACATTGAATACCTTTGTTTTCCCTCCTTTTGTGGGAAGCCCTAGAAATAAGTTAAGGTCTAACTTATTTTTCTCCTGGGGCACCAGGGGTTGAATGAGCTAGAGAATGTGAGAAAAGGAATTCTGACCTATCCTCTTATTAGAGGGTTCCACAGTACTGAAACAGGCCTAGACCATATAACTGGGTCCCAGGAAAAGAATGGAAGCATAGCACCTTGGTTGGGTGCTGTCCTTCATCCTCAAAGAGGAAGAAAATGACATTATTATCTTGGGGTCAAGGTACAGTGTTTCTGACTGATTAAGCTAATATGAGCTCAAAGACTTTACCACAGATTGGGCACAACTAGTTCATATGAACATTTGAGGTGGAGATGTTTCTAGATTTTCACATCTCATGTTTCTTTTGAACTACTGCAAATTCTGCTTTGTTCATAGAGCAGAGCACCTTCCTTGATGTGGGCATTCCATGCTGGGCAGTCCTGTACCAGTGTCTCCCATATCTCACAATCAATTCCAGAGTTCTTCAGATAGACCTTGAGAGTGTCCTTGTATTTCTTCTTCTGACTTCCATTTGAGCCCTTACCTTGTGTGAGTTCTCTGCAAAAATAGTCTTTTAGGCAAAGATATGTTTAGCATTTGAACAAAACAGCCAGACCAATGGGGTCCTGCTCTTTACAGTAGAGTTTGAATGTTATACAGTTCAGTTTGAGAAAGGATCTCAATGTCCAATACCTTATCTTGCCAAGTTATCTCCGAATCGTCCTAAGACAATTCAAATGGAAGCAATTCAGTTTCCTGGCCTAGTAGTGGTATATTGTCCAAGTTTAACAGACATGCAACAACGAGGTCAACACAATGGTGCTGTAGAACTTCAGTTTGGTAGACAGCCTAATACCTCTTCTCTCCCACACCTTTCTTTTTGAGCCTCCCAAACACTGAACTCTGGGAATAGGTGCATCAACCTCATCAGTATGTGTACATCCCCCAGAAAGTATGCTGCCAAGGTAAGTGAACTTATTCACAACATTCAAAATTTCTCCTTTTGTTATAACCTATGATTCATGTATGAATTGTGCCATGCTGCTTGGTAAAGAACCTGGGTGTTTTTGATATTAATTTTCAGGTCAAAATTAGCAAAAGTGGTAGAGAATCAATTCATATTTTCTTGCATCTCAGCCTTGGGTGTTGCATTCAGTGCACAATCACCTGAGAACAAAAAGTGGTTCATCAGCTCTCTCTTTCTCTCTCTCTCTCTCTCTCTCTCTCTCTCTCTCTCTCTCTCTCTCTCTCTCTCTCCTTTGGTTTTGGTTTGTAGCGTTTTCAAGTTAAATAATCTACCATTGGTGAGGTAGCTGACCTTGATGTCATTTTCATCCTCACTGAAGGCATCTGACAACACTGATGAAAACATTATGCCAAAAAAATGGGAGCATGCACATAGCCTTGCACTCCATTGGTGATGGGGAAAGTGCCAAAATATTGTCCGTTATTTAGAACCATGCAAAGAAGCTGGAGATGTGGAACTGGAATATAATACTGATGAACTTCTCTGGACAAGCAAATTTTGCCCTCATGACTGACAGTATCAAGGCCTCAGTCAGATTGATGAATGTTGCATACACACCTCTGTTCTGTTCCCAGCATTCCTCCTGGAGTTGCTGGGCAACAAATACCATATAAATCATTTCTCATCCACACTAGCTCTCAGGTAGAGGGCCATCTTCCAGGTGAAGGATAAAGCTATTAAGGAGAACTCTGGCAAGAATATTGACAGCAATAACTAAGAGAAAGATCCCTCCTGCCCTGTGATTGTCACAGAACAACCTATTTCCTTTTCTTTTATAGAGATGGACATTGGAGGCATTTTTAAAATCCTAAGCTATAATCTCCTTTTGCCAAACTAGTGAGAAGATTTCATTGACTTTATATGAGCAGTAGACCCTCTGCCTTGTAAATCAGCTGAAATAGAGTCAACACCAGGTACTTTGCCAAATAAGAGGAGCCTAGTGGCATTCCCAACCTCTTCTTCAGTTTGAAGAACAGTTACAGAGGGACAGATGTCAATGTGAGGCATAAGGTCAGTGGCTTAAGCAGTGGTTGATAATGGTCGGTTGAGAACTTAACATCAACCAAAATTAGAAGGGAAGCAGAAGATGGGAAAAAATTTTACAGCCAGTTTCTCTGATAAAGGTCTTTTTTCTAAAATATATAGAAAACTGAGTTGAATTTATAACAATACAACTCATTACCCAATTGATAAATGGTCAAAAGGATATGAACAGTCAGTTTTCAGAAGAAAAAATCAGTATTGATTTGAGAAATGAAAATCAAAACAACTCTTAGATACCACATCACACCTATCAGATTGGCTAAGATGACAAAAAAGGAAAATTATAAATGCTGTAGATGTGAGAAAATTGGAACTCTAATGCATTGTTGGTAAAATTGTAAACTCTTCTGGAGAGCAATTTGGACCTATGCTCAAAGGGATATAAAAATGTGCATACTCTTTGACCCAGCAATACCACTTCTGAGGCTATATGCCAAAGAAATCATAAAAAATGAGAAAAGGACTCATATATAAAAAATATATTTATAGCAGCTCTTTTTCTGGTGGCCAAGAATTGGAAATTGAGGGGATGTCCATCAATTGGGGAATGACTGAAAAAGCTGTGGTATATGAATGTAAGGGAATACTACTGTGTTGTAAGAAATTATGAGCAGACAAACTTCAGAAAAACCTGGAAAGACATATAAACTGATGCTGAATAAAATGAGCAGAAGCAGGAAAACATTGTGCCTAGTAATAGTTACATTGTGTGATGACTGATTTTGATAGCTCTTCTCAGCAATGCAAGGATCTAAGACAATCCTGAAAGATTCACGATGGAAAATGCTATCCACATCCAGAGAAAAAAACTTTGGAAGTCTGAATGAAGATGGAAGCATATTATTTGCTCTTTTGTCTTTTGTTGTCTTTTTTTTTCTTTCTCATGGTTCCTCCCATTAGCTCTAATTCTTTTTTACATCATGACTAATGTGAAAATACACTTAATAAGAATGTATAAGTAGTATATTTCCTCCCTCTTCGCATAACGCATGCCATCTTGGGAAGAGGGAGGAAATATAAAATTCAAAATCTTGTGAAAGTGAATGTTAAAAATTAAAAATAAATTAACTATAAAAAAGAACACTGAAATTATTCAGCCCATTACTCCAGGATCATATCCTTATCAATAATCAATGTAGCGCCATCAATACCGAGTTGTTGAGGTGCACCATAGGTCACTGTCTCATAAATAACCTTCAGGACATCATAAAAGTACATCAGATTGTTACTATTCAGGTAAAACTATATTTTATCTGCCTTCTTATGGAGGTAAGAATCCTGCATCTCTATAAACTTCACTTTCACTTTACTTTGATGGAGTTAAATGATGCCTTATTAGAAATGGAAGAACTATCTTGCTGGTAAACCTTGTGGAGTTCTCATTTTTCATTTAGCAACTGCTGATTTTCCCCATCATTTTTGTCAAAGTAATCTTGATTAGTTTATGAGTTTTCTGGCCTAGATGAGTAAACATAGTTCTATATGCCAAATTTCTGAAAACTGCTTGCACTTTTTCTGCTTCACTGTTGCCAATCTGTGTGTTGTCTCAGCTTTTCCTTGAAGTTAGCAACTAACTGTTTCTATTAGAAGAAACACTCTAAATGGTTGACATCAAGTCTTCTGGTAATCATTTTGCCTTGAGGATGGTGCTTTTGTTGAACATGAATATTTAACTTGGGAAGGATAAATCCATCCTGCCCTCTGTGCTACACATTACCTTTGTTAATTTCACCTCCTATCTGTCTCTTCTCCTAAAAATGACATAGTCTATTACAGGGGTGGGGAACTTTTAGCCTCAAGGTCAAATGTGGCCCTCTAGGTCCTCAAGTGTGGCCCTTTGACAGAATCCAAATTTCACAGAACAAATCCCATTAGTAAAAGGATTTGTTCTGTATGGCTTGGACTCAGACCCAGCAATACCACTTCTAGGGTTATATACCAAAGAGATCATAGAAGTGGGAGGAAGACCCATATGTACAAAAATATTTATAGCAGCCCTTTTTGTGGTTGCAAAGAATTAGAAACTAAAGGGGTGCCCATAAACTGGGGAATGGCTAAACAAGTTGTGGTATATGAATGTAATGGAATATTATTGTGCTATAAGAAATGAGGAGGTGACGGATTTCATAATTACCTGGAGAGATTTAGACAAACTGATGCTGAGCAAGAAGAGTAGAATCAGAAGAAATTTGTATACAGTCACAGACATATCATATCTGTGATCACCAACTATGACAGACTGGACTCTGAAAGTTTCAGCAATGCAGTGATATAAGTCAATCCCAAAAGACTCAAGCAAGAGAGAAATGCGCCATCCAGAGATATAACTAGAAAGAACTGAGCCTGAATCCTGATGGAAGCAAACTAAATGATCTTTTTCTTTTCATTGTTTGGTTTTATTTCTTCTTTACCATCTTTCATCCCACCTAGTACAATACGCCTTTGTAATTGGAATAATGTCTAATATGAATGTATTTGCAGATCCTATACTGGACTACATGCTGTCTTGGGGAGAGGGGGGAGGGAAGTAAAGGAAATTTGAAAATCAAGGAACTATGGAATTGAATCTTGTTAACTGAAACTAAAATAATAAATTAATTTTAAAAAAAGACTGTACTCAAGGACACAAAAGGCCACATGTGGCCTTGAGGCCACAGGTTCACCACATAAATACCAGTTTGCTTCAAGTTTGCATTCATAGTTTTATTGTGTGTAGGAAAGTGGAAGACAGTGTTGGTAATGAGGAAGTCATAAGACTTACACATAAGTCTTACACATAAGACTTTAGTAGTAAATAGCCATTGTTCTTGCAGTTTCTATTTCTCTCAAGGACTGCCTGGCATGTCTGATAGTCTGCATCTACTCTGGTATTAAGGCCACCCAGAATTACAAACTGTCCTCTTTTGGAACATTGATAATGATGGTCTCCAGGTTTTCATAATTTTTTTTCTTTGAATTTGTCAGTGTTGTGACAGTGAGAGTATATGAACTGATGGTGTTGGTGTGGTGCTTTCCTAAAAGCGGCAATTGCACTATCATGAGCCTGTTAGTCACTCCCTTTGGTAAGTATAAAAGCTTATTGACTAGATTAGTTTTTTTTAAATTTATTTATTTTTTGTTTTCACCATTCACTTCCACAAGATTTTGAGTTCCAAATTTTCTCCCATCTCTCCCTTCTCCACCGCCAAGACAGTGTGCTTTCTGATTACACTTTTCCCCAATCTGCCCTCACTTCTATCACCCTGCCCCCCTTTTCTTACCCCCTTCTCCTTTTATTTTCCTGTAGGGCAAGATGGAAGACCCATTGCCTGTATATCATATTTCCCAGTTGCATGTAAAAACAGTTTTTAACATTGTTTTTCAAACTTTGAATCTCAAATTCTATTGCTTCCTCCTTCCCCACCTACCTTCATTGAGAAGGCAAGCAATTCAATATAGGTAGCACATGTGTAGTCATGGAAAACACTTCCATAATAGCCATGTTGTGAAAGATTGACTTTATTTCCCTCCATCCTCTCCCACCCCCATTTTATTCTCTTCTTTCTTTTGGCCCTCTCTCTCCTCAAAATTGTTTGTTTCTTATCACTCTCTCCCCCAATATGCCCCGCCCCTTCTATCATATCCCCCCTTTCTTCCTCGCCCCCCGCCCCACTTTCCTGTAGGGTAAGATAGATTTCCATACTCAATTGAGTATGAATGTTATTCTCTCCTTAAGCCAAATCTGATGAGTAAGGTTCACTTACTCCCTCTCACTTTCTCACTCTTCCCCTCCATTGTAAAAGCCTTTTCTTGCCTCTTTTATGTGAGATAATTTATCTCATTCTACCTCTCCCTTTCTTCCTCTCCCAGAACATTCCTCTTTCACCCCTTAATTTTATTTTTTAGATATCATCCCTTCATATTCAACTTGTTGCCCTCTGCCTATATCTATACCTAATCTACCTCTATTTCTCTCTCTCTCTCTCTCTCTCTCTCTCTCTCTCTCTCTCTCTCTCTATCTATCTACCTATTCCCTCCAATGACCCTAATATTGGGAAAAGTCTCATGAGTTGGAAATATCATCTTTCCATAAAGGAATATAAACAGTTCGGCTTTAATAAGTCCTTTATGATTTCTCTTTCCTGTTTACCTTCTCATGTTTCTCTTGAGTCTTGAAAATTTGAAAGTCAAATTTTCTATTCAGCTCTCGTGTTTTCATCAAGAATGCTAGAAAATCCTCTATTTCATTGAATGTCCATTCTTCCCTGAAGGATTATACTCAGTTTTGATAGGTAGGTGATTGTTGGTTTTAATCCTAGTTCCTTTGATCTCTGGAATATCATATCTATCCCAAGCCTTCCGATCCCTTAATGTAGAAGCCTTTAAATCTTGTGTTATCCTTATTGTGTTTCTACTGTATTTGAATTGTTCCTTTCTGGCTGCTTGAAATATTTTCTCCTTGACCTAGGAACTTCAGAATTTGGCTGTAGTATTCCTAGGAGTTTTCCTTGTAGGAGATGATTGGTGTATTCTTTCAATTTCTATTTTACCCTCTGGTTCCAAAACATCAGGGCAGTTTTCTGTGAAAAAAATTTCTTGAAAGATGATGCCTAGGTTATATATATATATATATATATATATATATATATATATATATATATGTATATACACACATACATATATATGTTTGAAATATTTAATTTTAAAACATTTTTAAAACATTTTAAAACATAATCTTAAAACTTTTTAAAACATAATTTAAAACATTTTAAAACATAATTTTCCAAAACATCAGGGCAGTTTTCTTTGAAAAAAATTTCTTGAAAGATAATGCCTAGGTTCTTTATGTATATATATATATATATACATATATATATATATGTATATATATATATATATGTATATATGTATATATATATATATGTTTGAAATATTTAATTTTAAAACTTCATTCGAAATTCAGATCCATTCCCTTCCCCCTTTGTCACCCATTCCCTCTGGGAAGATAAGTAATTCAGTATGTGTTGTACATGTATACCTATGCAGAACATTACCATAGTAGGTATATTGTAAAAGGCTGCTTATAATTCCCTCCCACCCTCCCCCCCACCCTAGTCCATTCCCTACTTTGATCCTGTCCCTCTTCGATAGTGGGTACTTCCAAACTCCCCTCCCCGAGAATGCCCTCCTTTCCATCATCCCCCTCTCATCCCCCTTCCCCCTACTCTCCTGCAGGGTGAGATATCCCATTTAGTATGTATGTAATTCTCTCCCTAAGCCAAATTCAATGAGAATATGATTTTGACTTTTTGCCTTGCTGTTCTTCCCCACCCCTGCAACTACTTCCCCTTGCTTCTTCTACATGTTATAGTTTACCCTACCCTGTCTCTCCCCATCTCCTCTTGCTACTTTCCTCTCTTACCTCTTAACTTCACGCCTTAATTATCATCCCTTCCCACCAAATTCAACCTGTGCCCTCTATCCATGTATACCTGTAAATATATATACACACATTCACATATGTATTCATATGTCCATATACCCTTCTTCAATTATTTTCATAATGAGAAAGGTTTCATCAGTCACTGTTATTGTTTTTCCATGTAGGAATGTAAATAGTTCAACTTTGATAAGTTCCTTTTGATTTCTTTTCCCTGATTACTGTCTCAAGCATCTCTTGATTCTTGTGTCCGAATGTCAATTTCCTATTCAACTCTCGTTTTTTCCTCAAGAATGCTTGAAAGTCCTCTATTCCATTGAGTGATCATATTTTCCCCTGAAAGAAAATACTCAGTTTTGCTGGGCAGGTGATTCTTGGTTTTAATCCCAGCTCTTTTGCCCTCTGGAATATCATATTCCATGCCCTTCAGTCCCTTAGTGTAGAAGCTGCCAGGTCCTGTGCTATTCTGATAGTGTTTCCACAAAATTGAAATTGTTTCTTCCTGGATGCTTGTAGTATTTTCTTATTGATCTCGGAATTCTGGAACCTGGCTACAATATTCCTGGGAGTTTTCTTTTTGGGATCTTTTTTCATGAGGTGATCTGTGAATTCTTTTAACCTCTGTTTTGCCCTCTGAGTCTAAAACATCAGGGCAATTTTCGTTGAGAATTTCTTCAAGGGTGATTTCTGGGTTCTTTCTTTGATCATGGATTTCAGGTAGTCCAATAATTTTTAAATTGTCTCATCTGGATCTATTTTCCAGGTCAGTGGTTTTTCCCATGAGATATTTCACATTGCCTTCTAATCTTTCGTTTGTTTGGATCTGTTTAACAGCATCTTGATTTCTGAAAAAGTCATTGGCTTCCATTTGCTCCAGTCTAACTCTCAAGGAATGAATTTCCTCAGTGAGCTTTTGAGATTCATTTTCCATCTGGCAAATTTGGCTTTTTAACGCACTCTTCTCCTCATTGCCCTTTTGGGCTTACTTTGCCATTTGAGTCAGTCTATTTTTTTAAGGTGTTATTTTCCTCCGTCAGGCTGTTGACCCTTGTTTCATACTTTTCCTGCATCCTTCTCATTTCTCTTCCCAATTTTTCCTCCACTTCTCTTATTTGATTTTAAAAATCCTTCTTAAGGTCCTCTATGGCCTGTAGCCAGCTTGTATTTTCATTTGGGGCTTTTGGTGCAGGAGTTCTGACCTCACAGTCCTCCTCCTGTTCCATGCTTTGATCCTCTTTGATTCCAAAATAGGAGTCTAATGTTGTATTTTTCTGTTTATTTTGTTTCCTTTGCCTACGCATGTTGCTACTTAATTACTTGACTTTGGGGCTTGTTGCCACAGTAGGACTCTGCCACCACACAGGGGAGGTTCTGTCCCGAATGTTGGGGTCTTCACAACTGTCAGTTCTGGCAAGTTGGATACCCACCCCGCACTTCCCCCCCAGATCACAATCCAGATCCGAGTAGATTAAATCAAGAGCGATTAACACCCAAGACTAATCACTGGATTTCACTATAGTTCGCAGGTCAGGAGCTGAAGCTGCCACTGAAGCTGCAAAATGGCGAGTGTGTCACGGATCCTCACAGGCTTTCCGTCCCCAGGGGAGGAAGCCGACGCATTCCCCAAATACTGCTCCCAAAGTCCATAGGGCACTAATCTCTTACTTTGTCCTAGGCATGTCTGTGTTGATAATTCTGGAATCGCCACAGCTGCTGGTGTTCTGGGGTCCCTTCAGCCAGCTGGTACGGCTGCCCTGGGGCTAAAACCACAGCTCACTCAGACCTGGGTTTGGCTCCCTGTGTGCTGGGCTGTTGGCTCCCAGAGGGCTGTGCTGGCCTCTCCTTGCAGGGCTGTTGGGCTGTCCTAAGCAGGAGGGTAGCTTCTCTGTGTTGTTCTGTGGGTGCTGGGGCTCCAGAAGTTGTTCAGAGTCCCCCTTTCCATGGTTTGGAAGTGGTCTGGGGGGAGAGCACCTTGGAATTGCTGTTTCTACTCTACCATCTTGGCTCTGCCCCCTAGGTTCTTTTTCTTTATCATGGATTTTAGGTAGTCCAATCATTTTAAGCTATCCTTTCTGAATCTATTTTTTAGGTTCATTGTTTCTAATGAGATATTTCACATTGTTTTCTATTTTTTCATTCTTTTAGATTTGTTTCATAATTTCTTTTTTTTTCTCATAGAGTCATTAGCTTCCATTTGCCCCATTAATTTTTAAGGGATTATTTTCTTCAGTGAGCTTTTGGACCTCTTTTTCCATTTGGCCAATTTTGCTTTTTTAAGGCATTCTTCTCTTCATTGGCTGTTTGTACCTCTTTTTTCAATTTTGGGTAGTTTATTTTTTAAGGCAGTATTTTCTTCAGTATTTTTGGGATCTCTGTTAGTAAGTTGTTGGTTTATTTTTCATGATTTTCTTGCATCACTCTTATTTCTCTTCCCAATGTTTTCTCTGCTTTTCTTACTTGATTTTCAAAATCCTTTTCAAGATCTTCCATGGCCTGAGACCAATTCATTTTTCTTCCTAGGAAGCTTTGGAAGTAGAAATTTGACTTTGTTGTCTTCTTCTTCTTGTATGTTTTTACCCTCTTTGTCACTAAAATAAGATTCTATAGTCTGAGGTTTTTATCCACTGTTTGCTCATTTTCCCAGTCAGTTCCTTGGCTTTTTAACTCCTTGTTAAGGTAGGGCTCTGCTTCCATTATGGATCATGTACTGTCCTAAGCTTCAGGGGTTTTGTTCAGCTGTTTTCAGAGATTCTTCTAAAGACCTCTAAAATTTTTAGTTCTTTCAAGGTAGTATGATCAAAGGAGAGGTGTTTCCTCTTATTATGACCTGTTTTCTGGTCTGTGAGTGACCACAAACACTCTTTTCTGCATTGAAACTGTGAGGAGAATTCCCTCTCCACCACTGCCACAAGCTCCACCATGCCAGCATTCCTCCTTGCCCCAGGAATACCACCTAGTACTATGACCCAGATCTGAGCATGGGCAAAACAAGAGAATCCTGCCTCAGCACCAGCAAGGAGACCCCTGTAATCCCCCTATGATCAGTTGCTCCAATCCCCCACCATCTGTGGGTTGAGAGCTTTGTAAATGGCTGCCACCCCCCACTGTGGATGGATCTGAATCCTCTCTCACCCAGTGTGAACAGACCTTTCCTACTGACATTCTAAGTTGTCATTGGGATTTGTGGGTTAAGAACTCTGGAAACCACCATAGCCACCAGTGATTCAGTCCAGTGAGGCCTGCCCTGGGTTCGCTGGGGCCCAGCCTATGCTGGTGCATTTTGTGCTGGATTGCACTCCTCTTTCACTCTGGTACAATAGACCTTTCCTGTAGACTTTCCAGGTTGCCTTGGACTGGAGCTTTGTTTTGCTATGTCATTTTGTGGGTTCTGATGCTCTAATATTTGTTTAGAGTCATCTTTTACAGATATTTGGAGGGGTTTGGTGGAGAGCTCAAGTGAGTCCCTGCTTGATTAGCTTGAATTGCAAAACCTATGCCTGGTTCACAGTGTTCTACATAGCTGTAGCCACTCCAGAAAAATGTGCATCTAGATCCAACTTTGGTCAGCTGGCCTTCCTCTGCCAGCCTCGTTTTACTCAAGGCAATTATTTTAATGCTATACATGTTGAGTTCTCTCACAAAAAGAGCTGTTCATCTTTCAAGTCTCCTGGATTTCTTGTGCATGCAACAATTCCATGTACTAGTAATGAATGAAATCATTTTCACTAGCCCCTAGCCCCTACCACTTGGGCCCAATAGTCCTTCTGTCAGTATTAGACCTATGTACAGTATTGTTTAACATCCTGCCCCCTCTGTCCAAGGACTACTTGCTTCAACTTTTAGGTTTGTAGCTTTGGTTACTGAGGGGATAACTACTCTTATAGGTTCCAGGTGTGTAGCACATGAGTCTATGCTAATATTATAAATTGATGAGTTCCCACTGTTGAGCTCAGTAGACATGATTACCTCAAAACAAAGCCATTTATTATTATAGCAACCAGTAGATAGATATAGATTGAAGTTGCCTGGGAGTGTAGGGGACAAAATCGAAATTGTTCTTTACTGGAAAATATGAGAGATTGCAGGATCAATGACACATGTAGAGATGTTGTCCTTGTTAGGAAGGAGCCAACTCATCCTCATAAACTAGAAAAAGAAGTGAATGGTGATGATGTCAAGGAAGTTTGAGATAAAAGGAAGGAAAAAAGAAGTTCGTACTGAATAGACTCAATTCTGTAAAGCAAAAAGAAAATGTTTCAGTTGAGAGAGGGAGGAAAGGAGGAAGTGTGGGAGACTTAAAGAGAGAAGAGAAGGTTTGGAAAAAATAATCTTCTATACGGAGTGTGAAAGGGAATCAGTTGGGGAGGAATAAAATTATTATCTCGTCAACAGTGAGGGTCCAGTTGAAGTTGCATAATATGAATTTAAAACATAGTCAGGATGGTTTTATGACTCCTTCCCCTCTTGTTCTAAAATGGGAATGATGGGGAGTAATCCAGGGTTAAGGATTGGCATTGGATGAGTGGAGATAAGTCAAAAAATCAAGGGATTAGGGAATAGAGAATAAGGTAGAGAGGGAAGTGAAATCAGGGCAGAGATAACAACCTGAGAAGTACAGAGGGAAATAGATAAGGTTTGGGGGAGTGTGTAAGGCATAGGGAAAGTAAGAATAACAGGAATGATATGGTCTGATAGAGTTCATAATTTTTAATTAAGGAAGAGGAGTATTTGTGGGTAATCATGGGATTCAATGTGTAACCATTCTTATATATGTTCATGGTTGAATAAAAGTCATATAATTTAAGAAGAAGAGAATTGTAAAAAAGAAAAGAATAGTCATATAATATTCCCCCTATATACCTTGGGTGTACTCTCCCACAAATATAGACAGCATCTGTAGGAAGAGTGGCAAAAAACTGATTTAGATGGTAAGGAGGCATATATGTAGAGAATATATCTGGCTAAGACAAATGACAACTTCAGTACTACAGGGACTCAATCTCCATTCTTTTTCCAAGGACGTCTCTCTGAGAAGCTCAACTTTCCATTGTTAGTATTGTTCTCTGCTGAGTGTAGGTTGGCTCTCTTCTCTATAGTTAGAGGTAATGATCCTTCAGACTGCTCCCTCCCAGAAGTAACCACCTTTCAATGCCAATGTCTGACTGAAGAGTTTCTGTCTCTGCTCTCTGCTAGATGATTAGAAACTCTGACACAAATTATCTCTCCTTAACAAAGGACAGTAGCTCCACTGCCAAGTGCCATGACCAATGAAGATGGAGATTAAGGGAGGGGAGGTTAAGCTATAGGACTGATGGAAGTATTTGAGTGTGAATGGGTAGATACTGGTCCATGCAATGACATGATGATTGTGTGAGAGCTCCCCACAAGAATTAGCTTTTTTTTAATGGGACCCATTTTGTCTGACCCCATTTCCAGGCATTCCTACCTAGGGATATAAGGGGAGGAAGACAGTTCACAGTCAGTACAATAAGTTGGATAAATATAATCTGAATTTGAAACACAGTTCTATCATTTCTCAGTTTCTCTTGCTCTTATGTATATTGAGTTTAGACTCTGAAGCAAAACAAATCTCAATCCTAGATCCTCAAACACTTAGGAACGCCCTATACTCACCACAAGGAAGACACAGTGGAAAATAATCCAATAGGAACAACACTGCACACATCATTTTTCAGCTACCATGGGTTTAAATATTGCCTCTTTTTGAATTATGCCAAAATCCATATATCCAGCCCTAATCTTTCACATAAATTTTATTTTTTGTCACTGCCTGCTAGTCATTTCAATATTTTGTCAAAATAGACCTTATTATATTTGCCTCCAAACCTATCCCAACTTTGAACTTCTCCATCTTTACCAATGAAATTGCCTTTCATCCTGGACTCCTCTTTTCCTCAACCTCATAAGCATTCATTTGCCAAATCTTTTCAATACTATTTAGAAGACATTTTTTCCCATTCCTCTCCTTCTTTCCATTCCCAGTCTCTTCCTTTGTTTAGGCCCTCATCATCATCACCTAAACAATTTCATCATTCTCATGATCAGTCTTTCTGAAACTGGTTTCTTCCCTCTCCAAGTCATGTTTTATGCACTGCCAAATTGATATTTTTTTAAACACAGATCTGACTATGTCCCTCAAGATTTAGTGGATAAATTTTGTCTTAGATCTAAGACCAAAATTTAGTGGAAAATTTTAGGATAAAATGTAATCTCCTCAGCTTAACATTTAAAGCTTTCCATAATCTGGTCTTTTTTTTTTTTTTTTTTTTGCTTTTTGGAGGGCAGTTGGGGTTAAGTAACTTGCCCAAGGTTACACAGCTAAGTTTTTGTTTGTGTGTGCATTAAGTGTCTGAGGTTGGATCCGAACTCAGGTCCTTCTGCCTCCAGGGCCAGTGCTCCACTCACTGTGCCACCTAGCCGCCCCCATAATCTGGTCTTAACTGGCCATTCCTTACTCATCTTATATTACTTATTGGTTCATAGATTAGGAATTGAGATAGATCATCAAGGCCAACTCCCTTATTTTACATATGAGGCCCAGAAGTTCTACTACTTTTCCAATGACACATGGGTAGTAATTGCCAGAGCTAGTATTTTAACACAGGTCCTTTGATTCTAAATGCCCTGCAATCTTCACTGTACCACATTGTATCTTTCACACATGCTCCATTCTAGTCAAAACGATCTGCTAGCATTTCCCTGTATACAATGTTCTATCTTCCACCTCTGGACATTTGTTTAAATTATGTGTAATGTCAGGAATAAATTCTCTCTGCATTGATTAATGATATCCATTGATAAAACCCCTAGTTTCCTTCAAAACTTAGTTCAGACACTAGTTCCTACAAAAAGATTTTTTTCTTAATTCTCTCAATTATTTGAACTCTCTTCTCCTCTGATATCATTTTGTATTACTTTGTATGTCTTTATATTGTAAGTATAATGCAGATAATAAAGGAACTCCTTCCACCATCATTGGCTCAACAGACATATACCAGAAATCTAAGCAACAGGTGTCATTTGTGGAAGGCAAAGTTTGACTGAAGAGGATTTTCTCTCCTCCCTTCTGGAAAATGAGGTAATAGATTCCTTCCATAGTACGTCTGTCTCCTTCAATGGAGCTCAGCTTTAAGTATTGCCTTCCCTCTGGATATGCTCCTCTTCTCCCCACTCCTCTCTCTGGAGACTCTTTCCTCAAGAACTAATGTGCTTTTCTGCCATCCTCAAGTTCTAGGATGAGCTCCTTTAGCCTAAGGCAAAGGAAAACTAGACCTTTACTAAGTTCACATGATTACTCAAGTAAAGCTTGAAAACCCCCAATCCAATATGAAATTTTGACTATATCAATAGCGATGAATTTCTTAAGTTCTGAATACGGTGCTGTATAGTTTTAGTTAATCACTGAATTCCACTATTTCTCTCTTTGACACAACTTATATACAGAAAATGCAGTACTTGACATTCATAACAGATCCTAGACTTTATGTAAAGAAAAAGAAAAGGAAGACGAAGAAATATTTTAAATAGATTGCAAGAATACAATACATGCTACACATACACATATGAGATTTGTTAGAATATACAGGCAAAGAGAGAGAGGGAAAGCTGAAGAAAGAAAAACCTTTCAGAGTTCTTAAAGAGACGATCATCTGATGTAGTCAGTCTGAATTCCTCATTTCATAAAGCACAAAGTTGACTCTGAGATAAGACCGTCATGTTCATTCTAAAATCTCACGACACCCACTATCAAAGTTCTGAAGGGATCCAATGGCTATCTTTGCTTCTTCTGCCATCTGCCTCTTTCTGTCTGCATCTTTGTCTGTCTCTTGCTTTCACTCTCTTTTCCTTTCTCCCTCTTTCTCTTCTTCCTCCTCTTCCCCCTCCTCCCCCTCCCCCTCCTTCTCCTCCTCTTCCTCCTCCTCCTCCTCCTCCTCCTCCTCCTCCTCCTCCTCCTCCTTCTTCTTCTCCTTCTTCTTCTTCTTCTTCTTCTTCTTCTTCTTCTTCTTCTTCTTCTTCTTCTTCTTCTTCTTCTTCTTCTTCTTCTTCTTCTTCTTCTTCTTCTTCTCTCTCTCTCTCTCTCTCTCTCTCTCTCTCTCTCTCTCTCTCTCTCTCTCTCTGTCTCTCTCCCCTCTCTCCCCCATTCCATTTATCCCAATGGGAGTGCGTATGTATTTCTTACATGCTTTTTGTGTGCACCAACAATGTTTTATACTTGTACATGATTGGAAACTTTTATAGAATTGGTTTAAAGAGTGGTGTTGTATTTTTCTTGCTTGAGATCTAGACCTGCCCTAACTGTTTTGGTGATAAAAAAAGATGATCTTAGGGCAGAGGTTAATTTGCCTCACCACTTAGGTGTTCTTCTAAGAGTGAGAAACGTGTCTGTGAGTCATAGATATTCCAGATTGGGGTTAATTTTTCTTTTGGATTCTCTATGACCAAGCAACTCTTGAAGCAGGAGGGCTACTGTGGGAGGTGAGCTTGTAGATATTACACTTGAAAGACAAAAAACATGGGATTGGAAATAGAGAATTTTACTTTAAATGGCAGCAGAAGAATTTTCAGCCCAGCTCAGCTTGACTTATTGGATGCAAATGGAGTTTAAAGAAATTGACAGCAGTTTCCTACAAGAGGCAGCCCAATTTAGAGTTGATTAGGCTTAGATAAAAGTCCAAGTTGTGATACTTCAGATTGTTGACCCAAATAAGACAATCAACTATGCAAGTAGACAGCTGGTAAGAAAAATTAATGATTCCCACCGCCTCCTTTCACCCCTACAACCTTCTGGTGCTTTGGAAAAAGCACCAGGGCCAGCAAAATTGAACCCGGGCAAAGTTAGCTGAATTACTTCTTGGCTCATAAAATTTCTGAGCAATCTTCCCTGAAGCAAAGAATGCTTTAAATTTTTCTAGTGCAAGTTTTAATCTATCTGTATGTTGTGGAACTGTCTGTATGATTTTTCTATTTGAATGGATGTCTTGAGTTAAATGGTCTGAGAAAGGTGCTTTGTCTTCTTAGTTGAAAAGTAGCGCATGCATGTTAATAGATATATACATGCACACATATGTGCATATATACATTATGTGTATTAAACAAAAAAGTGGTTGCATTGAAAAATTCTACTTTGATTTTATTCTTTCTCCCAGACAAGTATTTCTTTATGAGCAGCCTGACTCCATAATAAATTATACCATGAAGAATATTCCTATAACTCCTAAAGATTTAGACCTAACCTTTGGCTAACAACCTGAAGGTTTCTGGAGTTCTGTCTAATGGTAACTAGTGTCATTCAATTTCAAGGAATATAAGGAGAACTCACTGACCCCAAGAATGGACCTTTTTAAGGTAATTGTTAGTTTTAGGATCTAAGACCAAAGTTTCTAATTTCCACAATTGACTTTAAGGACTAAAGAAGGATTCACTGCTGGAATGAGCCAATATGGAAACTTCAAGTAGATATATGGATTTCCAATTATTTTTGCTTGTTTGTTTGTTTTTATTTTAAGAAATGCTTTATTAACTTCTGGTTTACATAATTCATTTCCACCAGATTTTGAGTTATAATTTTCCCCATTTTTCCCTACCCACCACCCCAGAATAGCAGTCCCACAAGATATCACCTCATCCAATCTGCTCTCTCCCATATCTTCTCCCATACCCCCTTCAACTTTGCCAATAGGGCAAGGTGAATCTCTGTGCCCCAATGCCTGTACATATTATCTCCCAATTACATGCAAAGTAGTATTAATAATAGTATTTATATACATTTGAAACATTTAATTTTAAAACTTCGAATTTCAGAGCCATTCCCTTCCTCTCTTGTCACCCACTCCCTCTGGGAAGATAAGCAATTCAGTATGTGTTGTACATATATAGCTATGCTAAACATGACCATAATAGATAAATTGTAAAAGACTGCTTATATTTCCCTCCCACCCATCCCACCCCCCACCTGGTCCATTCCCTTCTTTGATCCTGTCACTCTTGGATAGTAGGTACTTCCAAACTCCCCTCCCCCCAGAATGCCCTCCTTTCCATCATCCCCCCTCTCATCCCCCTTAGATATACCATTTAGTATGTATGTCATTCTCTCCCTGAGCCAAATTCAATGAGAATATGGTTTTGCCTTTTTGCCTTCCTGTTCTTCCCCTCCCCTGCAACTACTTCCCCTTGCCTCTTCTACATGAGATAGTTAACCCTACCCTGTCTCTCCCCATATCCTCTTGCCACTTTCCTCTCTCACCTTTTAACTTCACCCCTTCCCACCAAATTCAACCTGTGCCCTCTATCCCTGTAAACATATATGCACCCATTCACATATGTATTCATATGCCCATATACCCTTCTTCAATTATTTTCATAATGAGAAAGGTTTCATCAGACACAGTTATTGATTTTCCATGTAGCAATGTAAATAGTTCAACTTTGATAAGTTCCTTTTGATTTCTTTCCCCTGATTACCTTCTCAAGCATCTCTTCTTTCTTGTGTCTGAATGTCAAATTTTCTATTCAACTCTGGTTTTTTCCTCAAGAATGCTTGAAAGTCCTCTATTCCACTAAATGACCATATTTTCCCCTGAAACAAGATACTCGGTTTTGCTGGGTAGGTGATTCTTGGTTTTAATCCCAGCTCTTTTGCCCTCTGTAATATCATATTCCATGCCCTTCAATCCCTCAGTGTAGAAGCTGCCAGGTCCTGTGCTATTCTGATTGTGTATCCACAAAATTGAAATTGTTTCTTCCTGGCTGCTTGTAGTATTTTCTCCTTGATCTGGGAGTTCTGGAACCTGGTTATAATATTCCTAGGAGTTTTCTTTTTGGGATCTTTTTCAGGAGGTGATCTGTGGATTCTTTCAACCTTTATTTTGCCCTCTGGTTCTAAAATATCCGGGCAATTATCCTTGAGAATTACTTGAGGAGCCAAGATGGTGGAGTAGTAATAGCATTTCCAATGTGCTCTGCCCTACACAAATTTCAAACAATGTGAAAGGGGACTCTGAACAACTTCTGGAGCCACAGCACCCACAGAACGGCACAGAGAAGCTAACCTCCTGCTGAGGACAGCCCAGCAACCCTGCAGGGAGCGGCCAGTGCAGCCCTCTGAGAGCAGGCAGCACAGCGTGCTGGGAACCAACAGCGCAGCGTGCAGAGCTGAGCCCAGGTCCTCGGTTTTAGCCCCAGGGTGGCCTGGCCTTCAGCCGGCTGGAGGGACCCCAGAACACCAGCAATTGTGGCGATTCCAGAATTATCAGCACAGATATGCCTAGGACAAAGTGAGAGGTTAGTGCCCTATGGACGTTGGGACCAGTATTTGGGGAAAGCGTGGCTTCCTCCCCTGGGGGCAAAAAGCTGCTGAAGAAACAGCTGTACAGAAGCCATTTTGCAGCTTTTCCAGTTACAGCCTTAGAAAAATCTGATTTTGGGTTAGTAAGGATAGATTGCAAACTAAAAGAAGGATAAGAAGTGGGTTGGGTATGTGTTAAGAGCATGGAAGGGGATAGATCCCCCTTATGGTTTTTAATAGTTAAGCAATAACATTGTATCTTATGATGCTATTGTTTTATTCTTGGCTGATATAAATTTGTTCCATAGAATATTAATGTAGAGAAATAAATAATTAATGACATAAAAGAAAGAGTATAGTAGTATAATATTCATGCAGATAGTTTGTATGTCTCACAGTAATTATAAATAGCAAAAGTTATTGTGTAGGGGGGCACTTAATGAAGCTTATTAGAAATCTGAAGGTATCTGTAATTAGTGATATAGATATTCTTTTCAGACTAACTCTGACTGCACATCTTAATGTGACTACTGTCCATGGCTGGCATAGGGTGTCCACTCAACCTACTGGGTGCCTTTTTCAAGATTTCTTTATTTTCTGTGTATAGTAATGGATCACTCAGGCTGTTTGTGAGTTATCTCTTGGTCTTGCTATGTTACAAGACCATTTTTTTCCTTTTGTCATACTTTTCTCCCCTGTTTGCTGGTAATACTATTTCCCCCTTGTTTCTATATATTGCTTAAAAGACAAAATTCTTGCTATTGATGTAGTGAGCATTTGGTGAAATAGCAGTCTCATAACACCAAAGAACTGGTCACAGGTTACTTCTTGATTGCACGTATATGATATACTGGAGTCAGAACAATGACTCTGCATAATGTATATTACTTCTGTATCCATCACGGGTGAATATATAAGAACAATTGAAATAGTAGACTAGTACATCAGAAAGGTAACTCCTGGGCTTTTCTGAAGACCTTCATTATTGTCCTCCCTGAAAAGGCAGCAGTCCTTAGTTAACCACAAACTTGTCTACTATATACCATGGATAGAAGCAAGATCTAGTGGGTGCACAAACTGACAGTTCTGGGCTCCAATTTTAACTTTATTAATTTAATCATAATGAAAGGAAATTAGAATCATAAGTAAATCTCACAACTGGACCTAGAATAATAGTAGGTAACCCATATATAGTACTTACCATTGCTAGGTACTGTGCTAAACACTTTGCAATTATTTCATTTGATTTTTTATTAATTTGTTTATTTTTAGTTTAACAAGATTCAATTCCATAGTTCCTTGAGTTTCAAATTTCCTTTCCCTCACTCCCCCCATCCCCCACAACAGCATACAGTCCAGTATAGGACCTGAAAATACTTTCATATTAGACATTAATCCAATTACAAAGGCATATTATACTGGATGGGATGAAAAATGGTAAAGAAGAAATAAAACCAAATAATGAAAAGAAAAAGATCAATTAGTTTTCTTCCATCGGGATTCAAGCTCAGTTCTTTCTAGTTATTTCTCTGGATGTTGCATCTCTCTCCTTCATGAGTCTTTCAAGATTGACTTATATTACTGCATTGCTGAGAAGAGTCCAGTCTGTCATAGTTGGTCATCACACATATGTTGTATCTGTGATTGTATACAAATTTCTCCTGGTTCTACTCTTCTCACATCAGCAGTTTGTATAAGCCTCTCCAGGGAAAGATGAAAACTGTCTCCTCCTTGTTTCTTATAGAACAATAATATTCCATTACATTCATATACCACAACTTGTTTAGCCATTCCCCAGTTGATGGGCACCCCTTTAATTTCCAATTCTTTGCAAACAGGAAAAGAGTTGCTATAAATATTTTGTACATATGGGTCTTCCTCCCTCTTCTATGATCTCTTTGGTTATATAACCCTAGAAGTGGTATTGCTGGGTCAAAGGGTATGAAATTATTTATAACCCTTTTGGGCATAATTCCAGATTGCCCTCCAGAATGGTTGGATAAGTTCACAACTCCACTAGCAATGCATTAGTGTTCCAATTTGACTACATCCTCTCCAGCATTTGTCATTTTCCTCTTTTGTCATCTTAGCCAATCTGACTGGAGAGATGTGGTACCTCAGAGTTGTTTTGATTTACATTTCTCTAATCAATAGTGATTTAGAGCATTTATTCATATGCTTATAGATATCTTTAATTTCTTTCTCTGAAAGCTGCCTGTTCATATCCTTTGACCATTTATTAATTGGGGAAACATTTGATTTTTTTTTAATAACTCTGGGACATAGGTGCTATTACTATCCCCACTTTACAGTTGAGAAAACTGAAGCAAACAAATGTTAAGTAACTTGCCCAGGATCATACAGTTAATAAGCATCTAAGGTCAGATTTAAACTTAAGACTTCCTGACTTTAGGCCCAGTAGTCTACTCATTGCACCACCTAGCTGCCCCTAAAGAAAACAATCAATGTAACCAAGGCCCCTCACTTGAATTGTGGGCCTCTTTATGCCTTTGGCTCTTTAGCCTGCCCCACAGTGAGAGACAATAGATGTGCAGCACATCAAGGAAGGAATGGAGAAAATTTAAATAATAATTAACCCATTTTCCTTATCCATTTCCTCAAGCCAAAGGAAGAAATACCTGCTTTTGAAATTTGTATCTATTCTGGAGATTAATGGAGAAATAGGAAAATACCCCTGGCTAACAAAAACATGGCCCTAAGGATACAGAGATATTCTTGACTAGGTACAAATGAAAAACCACCATCCTAACTAAAGGTCAGCTTCAGACTGTGGATATTCCAGACCTAGAAACCCAGGGGATCATTCACATTTGGAGGGGATTATTGATACCAGCTGTAAGGGAGAGATTAACATGATTCTTTAAGATATCGGATATCTCCATCTGAACGTTAGGGAGGAGGAGGATTTTCCCAAATGACACACTGAGATGGCATGAAGGGTAAAAAGGCAGAGGTATGTGAGATATTTTTAATAACCCAGATGAATAATGTGTTATTTGTATAAGTATTGAATATTTTTCCTTTGATCCACAAACCAGGTTATACTCAAGACTTTGGAGACACCCAGCAGATAAAGGTCACAGTTGGGTATGCACCTTGAAGGATGGTCACACCCAACATGAAGAATGATAATCTGTGGGAGCCTAATGGGGAAATCCAGCCTGAAATGTGGACCACAGTCAGATGGGAGAAGGTTTGGGTTGTCTGGCAATTCAATTCTTTCATGGCTACCACATTCTGACCAAGCTTTTCTTAGTCAATAGGAGAGGTCAAAGGAAGAGTCTTCCAAGATAATATAAGCATAAGTTGGTAGTGGGGATGGGGCATTGATACTGAAATGGACACTCGGACAGAATCAACAGGCCAAGACCATCAGTAATCAAATTCAGGAAGCGTTTATTAGCTGGCCAGCGGCAGTCCTAGGGAAAAAGTCCCAGGAGCTGCCCCGAACCCCAGTAGACACACAGTTTAAATAGTCCAAAAACCACCATCATACCAGGAGTAACAATAATGGGGCAGACTGGTCAGGCAGGATATGGGGCAGGGGCACTCTTAGATAAAGCAGGTTGTTCAATAACCGAATGGAGGATTTCTGGGTTTACAACGCTTCCTACTTCAGCTGGGCCAGATAAGAGTGGGCTGGGGGCACACTGGGTTAAGGTTGTTCAATAACCAAGTCAAATGGAGGATTCTTGGGTTTACAAGGCTTACTTCAGTCAGGCAAGATAAGAGTGGGCTGGGGGCACACTGGGTTAAGGCAGGTTGTTCAATAATCAAGCCGAATGGAGGATTCTTGGGTTTACAAGGCTTACTACTTCAGTCAGGCAAGATAAGAGTGGGCTGGGGGCACACTGGGTTCCAGGAATTCAGGATACAAAGATGGGCCCCTCGTAAGCCAGTGAAATGTCAAGGCTTACTACTTCAATACTAGTTTGCTAGATACTAATTCACTAGACTAGATAGTAGTCTACCCCTAAACAGAGTTTGTGTAAGTATGGGGGAGGAAGTAAAGGGATGTCTAGCAAGGTCCTATTAAGCTGGGCCAAATACTTGGAAGACCATCTCTCACAAGAACACTGGGCCTCCCAGTGCCAGAAGACGCAGGTATGCCTCCAGGAATTTACTTCTATACATTCAGAAAACTTAATGTAACACAGATTCCCCACTTCATCCAGGATCTATATATATTTTGTTGTCTTTTATTGTTCAGTCATTTTAGTCTCATCTGACTTTTCATTACCGCATTTGGGATTTTCCTGGCAAAGATACTGGAGTGGTTTGCCATTTCCTTCTCTGGCTCATTTTACAGATGAGGAAAAGGGGATAAACTGGGTTAAGTGACTTGTCCAGGTTCACATAAATAGTAAGTGTTTGAGGCCAGATTTGAACTCAGTCATCTAGCTTCCCTGTTTTGTACTGTACACAATTTTACAGACTGTAAAAACAAATACCTAACCCTCCTCCAGATGCCTTAGAGATAGCAAAGAGATCACTATGATTCCCATATTGGAAGGTAGGAGTGAGACCTAAAGGACAGTTTTGTAATAACCATCTATTCTCTATGTATCTTGTATATATCTGCTTCTACACATACTGATTTTACCATTCAAATGTAAGTTTCTTTAGGTCAAGCATTGTTTTAGCCTTTCTTTGTATCCCTAGCTAAGCTTAGCACAGGTTGGTACATAGTAAGTGCTAAATAAATTTTTGTTCATTAATTTACTCACCCAGAAGGAAACTGGGTAGCATGATAAATTGTGTCCCAATATATATGATGGGTTGCCTCTCCCCAATAGTACATGGAGGTTTGTGTCCCAACAAGTGACCTTCGTCAGGTTGGCGGGAAAGTAAAGAAAGATTTGGCACCTCAAATAAATCTGTTGGGGGTCTTCTAACTGAAGAGATAGGAATCTATTTTATCTGTGGTCCGCTATGTCTTTGGATTGTACTCTTCACTCTACCTCTACATCCCATTGAAAGAATCTCATTTGAGTTCACAACCCAAATTGTATAAATGACTGGGTGTCATGGCATCATCTGACCCTTCTCTGTATCCTGTTACATGTATCCCTTTTCCCAGGATTACATCACCACTTGCCTACAGACCAAGTAAAACAGATGCTCCAGCCAGTGGCAGAAATGGATGATCTTGACTAAAGAAGCTGAACTTGTATTCTAGCATATCTCTGAATTCTTTGTCCTACTGAGAATCAATCCTTCCTTGGCTGTGCCTATAACAGTGATTTTTGTCATGCCCCATGAGCTCATGCCCTGCGCCTTTGTTTCAGATCTTGTTAGGTATACCTATATCAATGTGGTTTTATGTTCATTCGAGGGAGGATGCTGCTTTTTTCATAAACCAATGCATCATACCTGAAAAAAGATTTTAATGGCTGAACCTACGTATATCATCAGTAAGGGAGTGACACAATGCAGTCTGGACAAACTGAATCCCCTCCCCTGTGAGGGGATCGGTGGACAGGTAGATAAAACCAGCTAGAATCCTGATAGATCCATGAGTACAATACTTCTCTCTCACACACACCTCAACTTAAAAGGAATTCTACCATCTACTTTTTGTATTCTTATCTGGTTTACCCTAGACTGATATATTCAGGAGGCACCTAGGATCCATTGCATTTGAAAAATATTCCAACTCACTTTGTCCTCCTGAGCATAACACTCCTACGCGCTGCCACCACCAAAACCTAGTCTGTGCCTGAATAAAATACTATTTCCTGCAAAAAGCATATTAACTTCCTTTCACAGTATGAAATGTACAACTGGCATGTGTCCTATAATTGTCTCTCTGATCAGTGCTCTTCAGGTGGTTGGGATCTCAAAAGATTTGATTCTGATCCAAAAAAATTACAGAGTCTGTGGAGTGTTACAGTGTTTTGTTTTTAAGAGAAAACATCCACATGGCAAAATGTGTTTACTTTCTTGGATGAACCAAATCAATTTTCTCAAAAATAACAGATGCTTTAAAAAAGTTATTCTTCAAGAACTTCAGAGCAAGCCACCTGGGACCATCTGAATGCATACGACCAGAAGGGAAACCAGCTTGTGTCTAATACTTATGTCTGACACCAGTTCACATCTTGGTAACTTCTGTGAAAACTGGTGCAGAATTTTAGGAAACTCTTTGCTGGTTTTGATACCTGCTTTTTTTGGTGAAAATGATTACGTTTTGAAAATAAATTGTCGTTGTTGAATTAAAAAAAGGAAGTTCTTGACAGAAGTAACTTTTGGCCATATATGTGGCTTAGTCAATGAGACAGCAGAATTAAGCGATGGAGAGTGGTGCTGATCGACTTATGTATTCTTTATGTCTTTTTTGTGTGTATGTGAATGGTTTGCATATTAATAAACCATTCAGCTGGTATTAAGGAGTACGAGGTTATGCTTCTAATCCTTGAGATCTAAAATTTAAGTTTACATAATTGAATTTATTTAATCAGAGAACAGCCTCTGATGATTTTTAGACTTCATTCTTGGATGTTAAATTCAGAGAAGCACAGACCATGGAATTGAAAGGGATCTCTAGAGAAACCTGTCCATGAACAGGAATATCTATAGCATCCCTGCTGTCAAATGAACATATGATCTCTGCTTGAGAACCCTCAGAGAGACATGGAATCTTAGGACTGAAAGGCACTTCAGAGGTCCTCTTGTACAGGTTCACATCCAATGCAGAATATTCTTTATAGCATTTCAGAGTTCATAGTTAATTTCAAGTATAATATGAATTATTTATCCCTAAAATTCTTTTCTATTACAATTTATTCCTTTCCAACAAATTAATCTCCATGCAGGTTGCTGTATGTACCTGAGAAGCAATCTCCATTGAGCATTCTCCAAAAGAATTTTAGAGTTGGAAGACACTTCAGCAATCATCTAGTTTAGCCTTCTTGGCCAAGAATTTCATCTAATAATAACAGCTAACATTTAGATAATGTTTAATATGTGCTAAACACTTTACAATTATTATCTTGTTTGATCCTCATACTAACTGTAGGGATTTGGTACTATTATAATCCCCATTTTACCAGTTAAAAAAAAAAACAGAGGCTGTGATCAGCCCATAATCACACACCTGGATTTGCACTCAGGTGTAACTGAAACAAGGCCTTGAACTTTATCCCCTGTGCCACCTCACTCTCCCAATACTCCCTCTAGTAGGTTAACCTCTACCTAAATACTTCTAGTTTCAGGGAACTCACCATCTTATAAAGTACTCCATTCTATGGCTAGACAGCTCTTCCTTCTACTGAACTAAGCTCTTCTCTTCCCAATGGCCCTAGTTCTCCCATTTGAGCTGTATAAAATAGAGCTTCTATATGATAACCCTTAAAATATTTGAAAATAGTCATCTTGCTCCTTCTTACATACACATCTTCTCTTCTACAGGTTAAACATTCCCATGTCCTTCAACTGTTGATTTCTGTCTTGGTTACAAGTGTCCTCCTTCCCATATACATGTACAAATAAAGTTTAGAACCTAAGTTCACGAGTGTATTCTCTCTGCTTAGCTTTATCCCTCACCTCCTTTCTAACCCTATTCCATGCACTAACAAAGCTTTCTAGGCACTCTTTCCATTGGTCAGTCAATAAAACATTCATTAATCACCCACTATGTAAAAAGCACTGAGCTAAATACTGGGGATACAAATATGAATTATAAAAAGGACAATCACTGTCCTCAAAGAGCTGAAAATCTAATGGTGGAAGACAGCGTATGAAAAGAAGCCAAAGAAAGTTAGCAGGGGATTTTGGAGTTCGTGGCTCAGTCCTTCAATCAGCTTGCTTGATTGAGCTTCATCAAGAGACCTTATGGTCTTTCCTGTGCCTAAGAGAGCAAAGGAGAAGTAATGCAAACTCCCATACTGGAGACCCATAATCGACAACATTGAATTTAACGGTGATAACAGTAAGGTCCTGCACTTACAGGATCTTAAAAAAATAAAATAAACAAGTACAACAGAGAGAAATAAGTGACTTGGCAACCATTCCAGCAAAAAACCTCAGGGAAGGAACTTAACTATAAACTCAATCAGAACCAATAGGGTAACAAGGCCCCCAAGAAAGTTAATAACATTTTCTATGTACAAGACTTTACGGTAAGTCCTAGAGACATGTAAAGACAACTAGGAAGTGTTCCTTGCCCTAAACTTATGATTTACAAAGAGAGATATCACACACACACACACACACACACACACACACAACTATAATGTAAAGGTAGCAGATAGACATGTATATACTTTAGCTATTTACCTATATACCCTATATATCTATTTCCATATATTATACATGTATAATATGTATATACATATGTATATGTACATATATATAATTTTGGATATATATATATAATTTGTGGATATACGTGTGTATATGTATACATGTAGATCTACACACACACACACACACACACACACATATATATATATATATATATATATATATAATCTACATACACATATATATACAACCAAAAAGAGAAGATGAAATATGAGTTCAAAGGAACAAGAGAATTTCTGTCTCATAGAGAAATCAAAGGAAGGCTTTGTGGAGGAAACAGCATAATGTGATTTGAGCGGAACCTTGAAGGTAAAGATGATGAAGCAGAGCAAATTCCAGTCATGTAACTTTGGGAGTCCTCCTTTCCTCTTTGTATGTCTTAATACAGGAAATTACTCTGCGCCTCTAGCCGACTTCCTCTGTATTTCTATTTTCTGAAGTCCTCTTACTTCAAGGTTCTGCTCGAGTAACTACTTCCTCTCTGAAACCTTCCACAATTCCTCTAGTGGAAAGTAAGTTCTCCTGCCTCAAACCTGATAGTCTTGTGTCTGAAACTCTCCTTTGACAATATAATCGTCTGTCTCTATCAAGTTATTTGTGAAATGTCACACTCCTTTTACACTGTAAGTTTCTCTGAAGGGACTGTTGCTTTTCACCTTTGTAATCTGAGCACCCAACACAAGTTCTTATACACAGCCAGTTAAAGTTTACTGAATTGAATGAGATTTAATTGAATAGAAATGGGAAGGCTTAGATTTTTAAGGGATGGTCAGATTGTCAAGGACATAAACTAATACTGCGTGAGGAAGGATAAGTGTGAAACAACCCTGGAGAGGTAGTTCAGGAGCTAAATTGTGAAGGGCCTTGAATGCTGGGCTAAGGACTTTGGAATTTATTTCATAAGCAATAATAAATCATCACTGAAGGTTTTTGAGTAGAGCAATGATCAAGACAGGAATGGGTAAAGACTGGGGTCACAAAGAATTGTTAAGAAGGAATCGTTATCATGTAGTTAAGAGATAATGAGGGTCTAAACTACAGAGACTACGGGAATGAGCACAAGCAGTCTTCAAGGAGAGACTTGGTTATCACCTCTCAGGGATGTTGTAGTGAGAATTAGATGAAATAACCTCTGGGGTTCCTTCATGGCTATGATTCTAGACTTCTAGGACCTAGAGAAAGCTGAGGCCTGAGTCAGCACTGCAGACAAAGCAGGAGCCTAGGGCTTCTGTCTTCTGCTTCAGCCAGTAGCAACTCTGTAGCTGAAGGATCAGTATCAGAATGATTTTGGCCAACACCTGTCACTGACACCCACAGTCAGCCCAGGGACATGAATGTCAGGTCCCCACAGAGACACAGGAAGCCCTGCTCAGTCAGGAGAGTCCTCCTGGCAACCTCTCTGAAAACTTTCCTCTGTGATTGCCTCCAGAGAAGGAGAGAAAGTTGCTAATGAGCCTGCTAACGAGCATCAAAACATACTCAGTAATTGGAGTTAGCAGGGAAGTGGGGAGAGGGAAGTCTGGGAAAAGTCCCAGGAGGGGGTCTTTGCCTTCATAATGAAGCATGAACTCAACTCTGTTAATTACCAACAATGTGTCTGCAGGGACCTTCTTTAGTAGGGGGCTGAGGGAGGGAACTTTGGGGAGCCCCTGATCTCCTCCAAGACACCTCCCCCAATTAGTACTAATTGGCAAGGCAAACCTGGAGGCAATAGAAGTTGATGGGAGATGTTGAGGGAACAGGCCTTATCTCCTAACCAGAAGCCCTCTGGCCTCATTCCCCAGGGATTTCTAGAGCAGTCTCAGCCGCTTACTTGGTGTCCATGTTGAACAGGAAGTCTAGGAGAGGCACAAGTGTAAATTTTAAATCCAAAGTTCATTAGTCCAGTATGGTATGGTGGAAAGAGCTCTGGATTTAGAGGCAGATGATCTGGTACTAACTCCAGTTATGCTCCAACTCTTTGGCCAAACCTTGGCTAAAGGCAGACCCATGACTGACACTTTGATTCTTGCACTAAATTTCATAAAACCCACCCAGGGAAAGCATCATAGAAGGACCCTGAAGAAAGTCAGTTGTAAAGTAACCCCATATATACATGTGAGGTTACTTCACTTCACACACTTCACCACAGGATGAGGAGTGGGAACAGAAAGCCTGGGGTGGGGCAAGGAGTCCAGGAAGAAGCACACCACCTCTAACTTCCTGTTTTAACTAATTATTCTTGATAGGTGTGAAGTTCAGTTGTCTCTATGCCTGCTAAAAGAACACAACACAGTTAGAGACTCTAAATTCCAACACCCTAGACAAAGTTCAAGTTGTCCTGCCTTATTTATATCTCTGAAGTAAGGGTTTCCACAGGCATGGGATGGCACCTAGGTCAGAACTTTACACATGGTGGGTATTTTAAAAATGTGATCCATTATTTCCCCAAACAGAGAAAGAAGAATGCCTTTCCTGGTGCCCCTGAGTATTATTGCCTTCCCTCACTAAACTACTTTCATTCCTGCCCCTCTCTTTATATATATATATATATATATATATATATATATATATATATATATATATATATATATATATATATATATATATATATATATATATCTGTCTATCTGTCTGTCTGTCTGTCTATATATCTGTCTATGAAAGATCATGACCTTTTGTGTCTACAAGTCTTTACCAAGGAAAGAAAATTTGACCTCATGAGTGTTGCTGAGATTTGGTAGATAAAAACTTTGGCTATAACTTTATATTGGCATAACTTTTTTTCTTTGCATTTATACTTTATTGACAAGGGATCTGAGCAGTAAACAAAAATAGAGATATAATGAAAAAAGAACATACAAATGATACTTTGCACGAGCATGAACACAAACCAGAGTATATAAAGTTTTCAAATATAACTTATTAAAAAGAAATCAAACAGGTAAAAGTTGGAGATAGAGTTGTATATGAAGAAATCTAGGAAATAGAGGGGAAAGCAGGATGGAGAGCATGTGGGTAAAGATCAACAGAAGAAGGAAACAGATTAGCTTTGTCAATGAATTATACTACAGACCACCTTTTATGTAGGGGAAATTTTCCTGTTTCTTTTTTAATATATTGTTATTCTGTTTTAATTACCCAGCTTTTAGTAGAATTCATGTACCCTTTTCTTTGCTCTGGCACAGAGATACATTTCCTTTTTTTTAACATTGCTATTCTGTTTTAACTATGTTACTTTTAGTTTATTTTAATGTGTCATTTAGCTTCCCCTATATTGTTGGGAGGATGGTTGTGAATTTGAACAGATGTTTACTTAAAAGAATACATTGAACTTGGGAAATAGTGAGGAGTCCCCTAGTCACGTGGGTTCCTGTAGAGAACCCATGCTAGACCAAGCAGGGAAAAGAAGTCAGGTTTAAATCCGAAGTTCTGAGCATAAATAATAGCAAAATAAGAAGAACAGCAAAACTTGGGAGGAAAATGGAGAGAGAAGGAAAAGGATTGGTTATGAGGAAATGTGAATGATTCACCTAGTTATGTTGAATGTTTCTAAAACTTTAGACATACGGTCAGTACCATTGCCATCACCCTCTCCCTTTTCCTCTTTTCCCTTTGTAATAGCAAATATACAAGTGGGATACTGAGTGGGAAAAAAATTATAGAGATGTGGAACTGAAGATCAGGACAGAAATCAAGGCTGTAAAAGGTTGATTTGAGAGTAATTTATGCAAAAGGAATACAAAAATATGGGGTGGTCCCTTAAGCAGAGTGTCAGGCATATTAAAGTTCACAATAAGTCAATGTTGACAAGGAAAGCCAATGACAAAAAAGATTTTGGTTTGTTTGTTTTAGGTCTATATTGGAAAAGAGACAACTATCACAGAAGAGAAAGGCCTTTTTTTCAAGGTGGATGGGACAATAACAACCTACAGTGAAGAGAAGGTAGATCTACTAAGCTCATGTTTTGTTTCTTCCAAGAAGAGTGATTTTTAAGCTGGAGACAGCTATATGGCACAGTGGTGAGGTCAGGTCCACAGTCATACATGAGTCCAAATCCAGCCTTAGGCACTAACTAGCTATGTGACCCTGGGCACATCACAACTTGTGTCTGCCTCGGTTTCCTCACCTACAAAATGGAAATAATAATAGCACCCACCTCCCATGTATTTTATGAAGATTGATTGAGATAATATTTGTAAAGTGCTTACCATCATGCTCAGCACATAGTAGGCACTCTATGAAGGCTTGTTTCCGTCCTTCCTAAACTGGAAAAGATGGAACATAAATGGTAATAGACAATAATTTAAGTGAGAGTTCCTAGGTTCCTCTGATGAATTTGATTTTTTGGGCCAAGATAATCTACTGCCCAACAGCTGCCACAGCTGTGGTAGAGGTGAGAGCTGAGGTACTCTAAGAAATTTTGAAGGACTGTGAAGAATAGAACTGCTGTAGAACTAAAGAAATGCAAATATTCCAGTTTTTAAAAGTGAGAAGAAAATGGGGTCTAGAAGCTATAGACCAATGAGTTTGACTTTGATCTAGACAAAATTCTACAGGGCATCCCTAAAGTCTGGACACAAAGGACATCTCATTAACTATGCATATTTTCAAGAAATGAAATGAATGGCATTTTCAACAACATTTTATTTAATTAGCATAAATTAGATTTCATAGGAAGACATAGGAAAACATAGGAGACACATAGGAAATCTCATTAATTAATTAAATTAAATTAATCTCATTAATATGGAAAGTAGTCCCCAATAGCTAATGAAAGCTTTTATTCTATATGAAATTGTCATGGCTAAAATTTATGCTAATAAATAATAAAATTAATAATAAATATAAATAAAATATAATAATAAAAATAATAAAATTTAACCTATAAAAGGAAGTAGTTATCACACAGACTCAGCATGATTTCATCAGAAAAGAATATGGTTATATTAAAGGATTTTTTCTGTTAAGTTTGTATTCGGTCAAGAGGCTGTACTTGAAGACCTAGAAGGCCACATGTGGCCTTGAGGCAGCAGGTTTCCCACCCCTGTGCCAGACTAACTTTCTTTCCTTTTTGACAGGGTTACAAGGTGAGAGATTGGGAAAATGCTTTTGATTTAACTCACCTCAATTTGATAAAATCTCTCATACTACTCTTGAGGAAGGAAAGACCTATGTGGCCTAGACAATAGTACAATCAGGTTTTAGCTGCCATTTTATCCTGGAACTCTTTGCAGCATCCTTACCCTGGAAGGTCCCTCTACTCTGAAGTTTTCTCACCCTGAGACATCCTTCTGTCAAGCAGGCCCTGCCCTGCTTGCCTAATCTCCCACTGGTGAACTCTTCTCAAGATCTACATTTTGGGTAGGGTTTCAGGCCAACTCGGCTTGATTTTTCTCCTGGTTCTACTTTTTGCTTTTCCAACTTCTGTACCATGTGTTCTGATACCCACCCCACCCCAGTTTTTCAACTCTCTTTTGTATATTGTCTTCCTTAATTAGAATATAAGCTCCTTGAAGGCAGGGATCATATTTCCTTTTACTTGTATTGATTGTTCTCCAAGCCCTTAGCACAATACAAACCACAAGATAAGCCCTTAATGAATGCTCCTTACCTTGCCAATAGTCATCCAGATTAGGAACTAGTTGAAATGTTCAAGTGAAAGAATTGTTGTTCATGTTTCACTTGTGACTAAATTGTCTCAAAGGGTTCATTGTTCTCTAAATCTATAATACTGTGATCCTACTAATGATTTGAATACTGTTCCCAGAGCAAAAACATGTGGCCAGGTAGGGGTATAAATATGGCAGCAAAGCAGATGGTAATATGACTATGATGTAGTAGGTCCTGGTTTGCAGTGCTTGGAGTTGACAAGATATCTGGAGTTTTCTAAATTTTCATTTAGACTCCAATTGAATCAGATCAGCCCCAGGGAAGAGGATTAACTTCAAAGCAGAATATATTAATTCCTCACACTCAGCCCCTACCTGGGGAGAGGAGATGATCTTGGAAGTTATGGTTCTTCAGAGTCTCTATTCCTGGTAGAGAGATAGAGGCAGAGGCAGAATCCATCAACTCACCAACAAGCTTTTATTTAGTGCATATTATGCTGTGTATAAAACTTTGGACACACAAAGAAAAATAAAAAATAATCTCTGCCCTCAAGGAGTTTCTCTTCTAACAAGGAAGATTAAATAGATAAATCAGAATATATAAAACAAATATAGATTAAATGGAAGATAACTTGAGAGGATGGCATTAGTCTTATACATAATAAGCCTTTAATAAATGATTGCTAGATTTAATTTAATCAATCCTCACAAAACATTTTTGGTTAACTAGATAATGCAAGTATCTTCTATTACATTTATCTGTGTCTCCTCTGACTAGATTCAAAGCTTTATGAGGTCAAGGACATTATAGCTCCTGTAGTACTTGGGACAGTGCACAGCAAAAAGTAGGCACTTAATACTTATTGAACTGAATTAAACTGAGTATAATATTACTACTATTGCTGCTGTTGCTGCTGCTGCTACTACTACTACTACTACTACTACTACTAGTACTACTACTACTACTACCATTACTACTACTACTACTACTACTACTACTACCACCACCACCACTACTGCCATTACTACTACTACTATTACTACTACTACTACAACTACTACTATTACTACTACTACTACTATAGCTACTACTAATTCTACTACTACTACCACTAGCTATAACAGGTAGTGATGTGGAACAGTGATTTAGAATCCTGGACTTGGAGTCAAGAAGACCTGAGTGTGAATCCTGCCTCAGACATTTACTAATTGTGTGATCTTAAGTAAGACATTTAGATTTTCTCAGCTGCAATTTCTTCATCTGTAAAATGGAAATGATAATAATAGGACATACTTCCCAGTGTTGTTGTGAAGCCAAAATGAGATCGCTTATGTAAAGTGCTTTATAAACTTTAAAGCCTACATAAGTGCTAGTTATCATTAACTGGCTATTATAAATGTTATAGGAATGTAAATTTTTAAGATATTCCCTGCCCCTAGGTGAAGTGCACCTGGAGCCTGTGGTGGTGCTTTGTGATTGGGCAGTGGGTCAAGAGGGTGGTTACATTATCTGACCCAGGAGAAGGATATATAATCCCTGATGTGGGACTTTCTTTTGGGGCTCACTTTGAGAAGTGTTGTGTGACTTGACCAGACGAGACTCTGGGCAGCTATTGGGAGCCCCCAGGCTTTGAAAAACCCCGATGTTGATGCTTCCCTTTCTGGTAACTGACTAGGTATGGATGTAATGGTGAAGACAGTTGGAGGCCTGTCTGCTTGACATGATTTTCTGTTTTCTTGTAACTTCTGTCTGTATTTCAGGGTGCTGACTTCCCCCTGAACAAGGTAAATAATATGTTTGATTGATTAAAGTAAGCTTGTTAAACCATTTTGAGTTGCTTTCCTTTAGAAAAGCAGATCTAAGAACCTGTGTTGGCAGACACCCTGGAGATGCTGGGTGCTTGCCGCTACAATAAATGTGTGCTGTAATTATTCCTTACCCATCTCCCATCATCAAACTTCCCTGTTCAGGGAAAACTGATGCAGGAGGAATGTGGTGAGTTTGAAAGGAAGAAGTGACCCAGGCTTCAGCAGAAACAGTGAAGGCCAGAAAATAGACTTTGAAGGATGTTTTCTTTCTAGGAATTGCAGAAAGGGGTTGGTGAAAGATTTTGTATCTGAATGAGGAAGAAAACTGAAGTCAAGGAGTAGAGGACTTGGGCCCCACATAAGAATAGCAACAGTAGCAGCAGTGTTGTTGTTCAGTATTGTCCAACTCTTTGTGACCTCATTTGGGGTATTCTTGGAAATAATACTAGAGTGATTCGCCATTTCCTTTTTCCAGGTCATTATACAGATGAGGAAACTGAGGCACAGAGGGTTAAATGACTTGCCCAGGGTCATATAGTTAGTGTCTGAGGTCTGATTTGATCTCAGGAAGATGAGTCTTCCTGACTCAAGGTCCAATACTATCCAAAGCACTACCTAGCTGCCTAGAAGCAGCACTAACGATAAGTAGCCCCTTCCCAAAGTTGTTTTCAATGACATGGAGAAGGACCATTAAGAAGGGACCTTGGAAGGGACTTCTTATTTGAGAAGAAGCCAGATATCCCAGAAGAAGAAGAAGAATGAGAAGGTATTACACTCAGAACCCAGCTCATCCCATGTCTCTAAATGACAGGGGAAAGAGATGGGGTGTCACTCCCCATCACAGGAAGCAGGAAGTAGCACAGGAAACTAGAAAGAGAGAAGAAGCAAAATGTTAATTAAATAAGAGAAGACTTAGTAAAGGAGACCAGAAATAAGTAGGACAAGTAAATAGAAGATGGCTACCTTGGGCAGTTTTATACAGGGAGAAAGAAGATAGAAAAAGGTTTCATGGAGTGGACTAAGGAAGTTTCATCAATACCCATTAGCAAGTCTGACCTGTTCTCTCTCCTGATCCATTTCTTTCTTGCTGAACCATGGAATTGCATTCCCTTTTCTTTAGTCAGTTTTTCACATATGTTCCTTGCTTTGCTTCTACAGTGACATTTCCCAAGGAGGAGGATGGGCATACCCACCCCTAATTCTGCTCCTGGTTTGGCAGGAGTATGAGCAAAGGTAGGGCACACATGCTTATTCCATTTCATTCCCATGGCTTTGAAGAGATGCTGACCAATAGAGTACATTGAATTTAAAAAATAGGGAGGGGTACTCAGCTTTGTGATGACCTGTGGAGGTTCTGTGTAATACTTAGTAAATGACTGAATCAGTATATGAGGGCAAACATGGGGACAGAGTCAAATTGAGATAATGTGGTACAGTAGATAGAAAGCTAACTTCAGAGCCAGGAAGATCTGGGTTCTAGTTTTTCTGCCTTGAGCACATATGGACAGTTTGACTCAGGGTAAGTCACTTAATCTTTCAGGTGACTCTGACTAAATTACAGAGAAAATGCTGATCTGCATTGGTAGAGAGAATTTCCTCACTAAAGAGTTACCTATACTAGTGAAATCAGAGGTCCAGTCCCTATCCTATATGAATTACTGAGCTGTAAGAAATGATGACTATGAATAGGGAAACATGGAAAGACATAGTAACTAATGTGAATTGAAGTAAACAGAACCAGGAAAATAACATAGATAATGACTATAGCATTCGGAATACCAATAACAATATCAACAAAAAGTTGAAAATGAATGTTGCATAGTTTAAATGACCAAGGTTAGCCCTGAAGAAGAGACACAAGAATCCATCTCCCTTCCTTTTTTTTCACACAAGAGAGGATTCTAGGTGTGGAATAATATGTACAGTGCTGGGCTTGGTAGTTACATTGGTTAGTTTTGCTGCTATTTTTTCCTCTTTTAAAATTATTTATTTTAAA
The DNA here is from genome assembly GCA_011680675.1 of Gymnobelideus leadbeateri. Taxonomy (NCBI): domain Eukaryota; kingdom Metazoa; phylum Chordata; class Mammalia; order Diprotodontia; family Petauridae; genus Gymnobelideus; species Gymnobelideus leadbeateri. Next base: position 81,247 of record WOXC01003769.1, on the reverse strand, counting down.
GAATAGTTCCTTGAAAAATAAGTGGGAAGAGATATAATAATAAATACATGTAATATAAAAATAAAAGATAGCAATGCAATTTTTAAAAAAAAATTACTAAGAGCACTTTAAGAATGAAGAAAGAGGACTTCTGGGATAAAGATGACAGAGTAAGGAGCAAGTAGCTTTCATTATTTCTTATTGACCCCTAAAAACCCAGAAAATATTGCTGCAGGAAAAATCCTGGAAGAGCTGAGTCAGCAGAAAGATGGGCTGCATCAGTCTTTTAATCAGGGGAAGCTTGGGGAATTAAAAGGAAAGGTCTCTCTCTCTTTGGTGGAAGGGGAGCAGTAGAGGACAGGAGGTATTCCAGCAAGTCAGCAGCAAGTCACACCTTGCCAAACCAGTGGGAGAGTGCCAACACCAAGACCTCCAAGTGCCTTGGCACAGGCAGGGGAGCTGGTAGACTCCAGTGACCGAACCTCCTGGTGCTTCAGCACAACTCTAGGAAGCACAAATCCAGGCAGGAAGACTTCCTCCAGAAGCCAAACCTTCTGGTGCTTCAGAGTAGCAATCTTCCAGAGGTCAGAAATGCCTCTATATAGAAAGTTTCAGTGTTGCTGACCCCAGTTTAGCACGAGGTAAGGTATAAGACCCTTATTGCCTGAAGCTGCCAACACCTGAGGCCCCAGCACACAAAGGAAGTGGCCAGGCCCCTGGACCCCAGAACAAGAAGCTTGTGTCAATGCCTGCTGTGCTCCAGCTGCAGAGGTCAACTTTAAAAGTCAGGAAATAGTCAAACATCATAAACAAAAAGCAGATGTGGACATTGACCATAAATTCTTACTATGGGAACAGGAAAGATCAAAACACAAATTCAGAAGAGGACAATTGTCAATATACCAACTTTTGAACCCTCAAAGGGGAATATGAACTGGTCAAGAAAGTTTTTAAAAGTCAAATAAGAGAATTAGAAGAAAAATTAGGAAGATAATTGAGAGGTATTCAAGGGAGAGACCATAGCTTGGAAAAGGAAGGTCAAAAATTGACTTTATAAAACAAGTCCTTTAAAAATAGAATTGGCCAAATGGAAAAGGAGGCACACTGAAGAGAAGAATTCCTTAAAAAGTAAAATAGACCAATTGGAAAAGGAGATACTAAAGCTAATTGAAGAAAACAATTATTTAAAAATTAGAACTGGGCATGTGGAAGTTCTGAGACATCAAGAATCAGTCTAACAAAAAACATTAGAAAACATAAAATACCTCATTGAAGAAACAACTAACCTGGAAAATAGATTCAGGAGAGATAACCTAAGAATCATTAGTCTACCTGAAACCCATGATCAAAAAAAGAGCCTAGACAGCATCTTTCAAGAAATCATCAAGGAAAACTGCCCTGATGTCCTGGAATCAGAGGGTGAACTACTCATCAAAAGAATCCACAATAACCTCCTGAAAGAGCCCAAATTGAAAATGCCATGGAATATTGTAGCCAGATTCCAGAATTATCAGGTCAAGGAGAAAATACTGAAAGAAGTCAGAAAGAAACAATTTAAATGTCATGGACCCACAGCTAAGATTACACAGGATCTTGAAGTTTCTACATTAAAAGATCAGGGGCCTGGAATATAATATTATGTAAAGAAAAGTAGCTTGGGGGTGGCTAGGTGGCACAGTGAGTAGAGTGTCGGCCCTGGAGTCAGAAGGACCTGAGTTAGGATCCGACCTCAGACACAACGCACACACAAACAAAAACCTAGCTGTGTGACCTTGGGCAAGTTACTTAACCCCAATTGCCCTCCAAAAGGCAAAAAAAAAGAAAAGAAAGAAAAGTAGCTTGGATTATAACTAAGAATCAACTACCCAGTGAAATTGAGAATAATCTTTCAGGGTAGGAGATGGATATTCAATGAGTTTAGGGGACTTCCAAACCTTCCTGATGAAAAGAATAGAGCTCAACAGAAAATCTGATATTCAAATATAAGACTCAAGAGAGGCATAAAAAGGTAAACAGGAAAGAAAAACAAAACAAAACATGTTATTCAGTAAAAGTGAACTGTTTTCATCCCTACAATGGAAGATGACACATGTGACTCTTAAGAACTATATCTTTATTACAGCATTTATAAGGGGTATACATAGAAAGAGGGTGTGGGTATAAGTTGACTTTGATGTGATGATAAAAAAATCTAAGTGGAGAAAAGGGATTGTACTAGAAGAAGAAGGAAGGAGAAGGTAGAAAAAGGCAAATTACATCACATGAAGAGGCACAAAGACCTATTAGAGTAGGGGGAAAGAAAGGAGGGAGATGAGCATTGTTTGAACCTTACTTTCTTCAGATTAGGCTTAAAGATGGAATAACATACTAAGATATTGAAATCTAATTTACCCTACTGGAAATAGGACAGGAAAGGGAAAGAAAAGGGAAAGAAGTGAGGGAAGAAGTAGTAAGAGAAAAGGGAAAGAAAAGTGAGAGGATGATAGAAGGGAGGACAGACTGAGGGTGGTGGTGGTCAAAAATAAAACTCTAGTGAGGAGGGAAAGGGAGAAATTAGAGAGAAAAACATAAATATGGAGGAAAATAGGATGGAGAGAAAGAGACAGTAATTATAACTGAATGTGAATGGGATGAACTCTACTGTAAAACATAAGCAAATAGTAGGGTGGATTAAAAAAAACATAATCCTACAATATGTTGTTTACAAGAAACACATTTGAAGCAGAGATACACACAGAGTAAACTGTGGTTGGAGTAGAATATATTATATGGCAGCTGAAGTTTAAAAAAAAAAGCAAGGGTAGCAAACCTGATTTCAGACAAAGCGAAAGCAAAAATAGACCTAATTAAAACAGATAAGGAAGGAAACTACCTCCTGCTAAAAGGTAACATGGACAATGAAGTGATATCATTATCGAACATATATGTACCAAGTGGTATCTCACCCAATTCTTAGAGGAGAAGTTAAGGGAGTTATAGGAAAAAAAAAAACAGACAAAAAAACTATACTAGTGGGGCCCCCCAACCTCATCCTCTCAGGACTAGATAAATCTAGCCACAAAATAAACAAGAAAGAAGTTAAGACAGTCAATATAATTTTAGAAAAATTAAATATGATAGACCTCTGGAGAAAACTGAATGGGGATAGAAAGGAATAAAACTTTTTCTCTATGGTACATGCACCTACACAAACACTGACCATGTATCAGGGCATAAAAACCTCATGATCCAATGCAGAACATCAGAAATATTAAATACATCCTTTTCAGATCATGACGCAATAACAATTATATGTAATAAATATACTTATTTATTACAGAAAGATAGATTAAAATTAATTGAAAATTAAATAATCTAACTCTAAAGAATGAGTGGGTCAAACAACACATCATAGAAATAATAAATAACTGCATCCAAAAGAATGACAAAAATGAGACAACCAAAAATTTTAGGAGGCAGCAAAAGTGGTTCTTAGGGGTAGTTTTATATCTTTCAATAATTACATGAATAAAATGAAGAGGAGATCAATGAATTGTGCATGCAACTAAAAAAGCTAGAAAAAGAGCAAATTATAAATCCCCACTTAAATGACAAATTAGAAATTCTGAAAACCAAAGGAGAGATTAATAAAATTTAAATTAAGAAAATTATTAAACTAATAAATAAAAAAATGAGCTGGTTCTGAAGAAAAAAAAACAATAATATAAATTAAACCTTTGGTTAATTTGATTTAAAAAATGAAAGAAGAAAACCAAATTACGAATATCAAAAATGAAAAGAGTGAAGTTACTACCAATGAAGAGGAAATTAAAACAATAATTAGGAACTATTTTGCTCAATTTTATGACCATAAATTTGACAACCTTAGAATATTTAAAAAATATAAATTGTCCAGATTAACAAAAGAGGAAATAAAATACTTAAATGACCCCATTTCAGAAAAAAGAAATTGAGCAAGGCATCAATGAACTCCCTAAGAAAAAATGTCCAGGACCAAGTGGATTTGCAAATGAATTCTACCAAACATTTGAATAACAATTAATTCCAATATTATATAGATTATTTGGGAAAACAGGTGAAGAAGGAGTCCTACCAAATTCTTTTTATCATATATATGCATATGTGTGGTGCTGATACCTTAACTGATAAGAGCCAAAACAAAATAGACTAATTTCCCTAAAGAATATAAATGCAAATATTTTAAATAAAATATTATTAGCAAAGAGATTATAGCAACTTCTCATGAGAATAATACACCATGACTAGGTGGGATTTATACCAGGAATTTTAGGGCTGGTTCAATGTTAGGAAAACTATTAGCACAATTGACCATATCAACAATAAGTCTAGCAGAACTCATATAGTTATCTCAATAGATGCAGAAAAAAAAAAAACACCCTTTCCTATTTTTTTTAATTGGATATTGCCGCCCCCCCGCCTTTTTTTCTTTTTGCTTTTTGGAGGGCAATTGGGGTTAAGTGACTTGCCCAAGGTCACACAGTTAGTGTGTGTGTGTGTGTGTGTGTGTGTGTGTGTGTGTGTGTGTGTGTTAAGTGTATGAGGCTGAATTTGAACTCAGGTCCTCTTGATTCCAGGGCCAGTACTCTATTCACTGTACCACCTAGCTGCCCCATCACCCTTTCCTATTAAAAAGACTAGAGAGCATAGGAATAAATGGGGTCTTCCTTAGAATGATAATAGCATCTATTGAAAAATATCAACAAGTGTTGTTTGTAATGAGGATAACTAGAAGTATTTCCAGTAAGATCATGGGTGAAACAAGGATGTCCATTATTACCACTGTTATTCAATAATGTACTAGAAATGTTAGCCTTAACAAAAAGAGAAGAAAAAGAAAGTGATGAAATTAGAATAAGCAAAGAAGAAACAAAGCTATCACTCTTTGTAAATGATAAGATGGTATACTTAGAGAATTCTAGAGAGTCAAGTAAAAACTACTTGAAATAGTAAACAAATTTAGAAAATTTGCAGGATATAAAATAAACTCACATAAATTATTGGTATTTCTATATATTACCAACAAAGCTCATCAGCAATGGATTTCAAATAACTACACATATTATAAAATATTTGGGAATCTATCTGCCAAAACAAACCCAAGAACTATATGAACACAATTATAAAGCACTTTTTACACAAACAAAATAAGATCTAAATACTTGGAAAAATATCAGTTGCTCATCAGTAGGCCAAGCTAATATAATAAAAATTATAATTCTACCTAAATTACTTATTCAGCACCCTACTAATGAAAAACTACCAAAATATTTTATAGAGCTAGTAATAACATTAACAAAATTCATCTGGAAGAACAAAAGGTCTAGAATATCAAAGAAATTAATCAAAAGAAATGCTAAAGTAGGTGCCCTAGCTGTACCAGATCTTAAATTGTGTTATATAGCAGCATTCATCAAAACTACTTGATATTACCTAAGGAATAGAGCTGTGGATCAGTAGAATATATGAGGTACTCAAGACATAATGACTATAGGAATCTACTGTTTGATAAACCCAAAGACTCTAGCTTCTGGGATAAGAACTCAGTATTTAACAAAAACTGCCCAGAAAATTGGAAAATAATATGACAGAAACTAGGTATAGACTGATATCTCACACCATATATGAAGCTAAAGTAAAAAATAGTACACAATTTAGATATAAAGGCTAATACTATAAGAAAATCAGTAGAGTAAAGCATAGTTTACCTGTCAGGTTTATGGAGAAAGGAAGAATTTATGGCAAAACTAGAGACAGAGAACATGATAAAATGAAAAAGTCTGATTTTGATTACTTTAAATTGAAAAGTTTTTGCACAAAGTCAATATAAACAAGATTTAGAGGGGAAACAGTAAGTTTGGAAAAAAATGTTCAGTCAGTGTCTCTGACAAAAGCCTCATTTCTAAATTATATTGAGAACTGAGTTAAATTCATAAGAATACAAGTCATTTCCCAATTGATAAGTGCTCAAAGGATATGATCAGGCAGTTTTCAGGAGAAGAAATTAAAACTATGTACAGTCAGATAAAAAAATGCTCTAAATAACTGTTGATTAGAGAAACTCCAAGAAATGCTAAGGAAAACTAAGTCAACTCTGAGGTATCACCTGATACATATCAGTTTGGTGAACATGACAGAACAGGAAAATAATAAATGTTGGAGATGATGTAGGAAAATTGGAACACTAGTGCATGTAGAGTTGTGAATTGTTCCAACCATTCTGGAGAGCATTTTGGAACTATGCCCAAAAGGATATAAAACTGTGCATAGTCTTTGATCCAGCAATATTACTTTTAGATCTAGATCCTAAAGAGATTTTAAAAATGGGGGAAGGACACATATGTACCAAAATATTTATCGCAGCTCTTTTTGTGTTGGAAAAGAACTGGGAATTGAGGAAATGCTCATTAATTGAGGAATGACTGAACAAGTTGTATTATATGACTTTAATGGAATACTCTTGGTCCAAAAGAAATGATGAGGAGGAAGATTTCAGAAAAACCTGGAAAAAAAACCATGAATTGATGCTGAGTGAAGTGAGCAGAATGAGCAGAACATTGTAAACAATAACAGCAACATTGTGTGGTGACCAAGCTTGATAAACTTAGCTCTTTTCAGCAATGCAATGATTATAGTCAATTTCAAAAGAAGCATGATGGAAAATTCTATCAACATCTAGAGAAAGAACTATAAAATCTGAATGCAACTCAAAGCATATTATTTTCTCTCTTTTTTTTTTCCTCATCGCTTTTCTCTTTTTGTTCTGATTCTTCTTTGACAACATGATAATATGGAACCATGTTTAATATGATTGTACATATGTAGCCTATATCAGATTGCAGGCCATTTTGGGAAGGATGGAATAGAGGGCAGTGAAATATTAAGAACTCAAAATCTTAAAAAAAGTGAATGTTGAAAATTAAAAATTAATTATTTAATTTAAAAAATCCTAGAATTCTCCAGTTCTCTTCCCTTTTTAAATAATGTAGTTGCCTTGGATCTTGATCCAGTTTTGCACATGTATTAAGAAGTTGAGAAAAAATATGTAAGGATCTATTGATTGGGTACTGCTGAAAATCACCAAAACAATGTGTAGTGATAGTGAGATGAGTTTTATTATGTTCAGACTGAAGGCTCATCTGTATAAAAAAAATAAAGTCAGACTGCTCAGGGCATCAGCTTCAGGGATCTCATGCAGAATGTGAATACTTAAGTAGCAAGGAAAAATGTTATTTTATAGAAAGCAGGAGGAGAAGATAAGAGCATACATGCATGGAAACAAGTAACAGAAGGGGAAAAATAAGGACGCCTTCCAGCTTGTCAAAAAAGGAAATGTTACTTCTTTTCCAACCTTGATTCTACAGGTATTGTGAACTTTGTGTTATGAAGCAATGTCTGGAAGCTCAAAATAGAGAGTGGGACAGTGTTCTTTTCTTATCACAGTAGTGGCAAGAAGTCTGAACAAGAGTTTCTTTACAATCTCAGTCTTTCTTTTATTACATGGCAGCAAGAGACCTGAGCCAGAAATTCTTCTGCCATAAGGCTGTCTCTATCCTCTTTTCCATTCCCACACCCTGTAGAGGGTGGTGACAAGTGATTATTTAAACCAGGCAGGACTTTACATTTATTCCTATGAAATTTAATTTTATTAGATTAGGTCTAAAATTCAATCACTGAACTTTCAAGTTGGAAAAAATCTGAAAGGCCATCTAGACCAATCCATTTTTTTTTGGAGGGCAATTGGGGTTAAGTAACTTGCCCAAGGTCACACGGCTAGGTTTTTGTTTGTGTGTGTTAAGTGTCTGAGGCCAGATCCGAACTCAGGACCTTCTGACTCCAGGGCCAGTGCTCTACTCACTGCATCACCTAGCTGCCCCAGTCCAATCCATTTTTGAAAAAAATATCCTCATTAAAACAATACAGCAACCCACCACCTCCTAAATCAGTCCATTTTATTTTTGAACAGTTCTAGTTTTGGGGAATTTTTTCCTAAATCAAACTTAAACAGGTTGATTCTGTCTGCAATGGACAATCATAACAAGTCTAAATTCTCTAGGACATGATATTTCTTTAAGTACTTAAAGGCAGTTATTATATACCCCTTGCTTCTATTCTTCAGGCTAATCAATTCTCATTTTTTTGAGTCTTATGACATAACATGGGCTTGAGGCCTTTTTTAAAAAATTAATTTATTAGTTTAGTTTCAGTTAGCAAGATTCAATTCCATAGTTCCTTCATTTTCAAATTTCCTTTACTTCCCTCCCCCCTCCACCCACAACAGCATAGAGTCCAGTATAGGATCTGCAAATACATTCATATTAGACATTATTCCAATTACAAAGGCGTATTGTACTAGGTGTGATGAAAGATGGTAAAGAAGAAATAAAACCAAAAAAGGAAAAGGAAAAGATCATTTAGTTTGCTTCCATCAGGATTCAGGCTCAGTTCTTTCTAGTTATATCTCTGGATGGCGCATTTCTCTCTTGCTTGAGTCTTTCGGGATTGACTTATATCACTGCATTGCTGAAAAGAGTCCAGTCTGTCATAGTTGATCATCACAGATATGATATGTCTGTGATTGTATACAAATTTCTTCTGATTCTACTCTTCTTGCTCAGCATCAGTTTGTATAAATCTCTCCAGGTAATGATGAAATCCGTCACCTCCTCATTTCTTATAGCACAATAATATTCCATTACATTGATATATCACAACTTGTTTAATGATTCCCCAATTGATGGGCACCCCTTTAGTTTCCAATTCTTTGCAACCACAAAAAGGGCTGCTATAAATATTTTTGTACATATGGGTCTTTCTCCCACTTCTGTGATCTCTTTAGGATATAACCCTAGAAGTGGTATTGTTGGGTCAAAGGGTATGAAATTATTTATAGTCCTTTAGGCATAATTCCAGATTGCTCTCCAGAATGGTTGGATAAGTTCACAACTCCACCAGCAATGTATTAGTATTCCAATTTGTCTACATCCTCTCCAGCATTTGTCACTTTCTTGTTTTGTCATCTTAGCCAATCTTACTCGAGAGATGTGGTATCTCAGAGTTGTTTTGATTTGCATTTCTCTAATCAATAGTGATTTAGAGCATTTCTTCATATGCTTATAGATATCTTTAATTTCTTTCTCTGAAAACTGCCTGTTCATATCCTTTGTCCACTTGTCAATTGGGGAATGACTTGTATTCATATAGATTTGGCTCAATTCTCTATAAATTTTAGAAATGAGTCCTTTATCAGAGACACAAGTTATAAAAATTCTTTCCCAATTTCCCACCTCCCTCTTGATCTTGGTTACATTGGCTTTGTTTGTACAGAAGCTTTTCAATTTAACGTAATCAAAATTATCCATTTTGCATTTTATAATGCTCTCTAATTCTTGTTTGGTCCTAAAGTCTTCCTCTCTCCACAAATCTGTCAGGTAAACTATTTCTTGATTGCCTAAATTGCTTACAGTATCATCCTTTACACCTAGATCATGCACCCATTTAGACTTGATTTTGGTATATGGTATTAGATAATGATCTATGCCCACTTTCTGCCATACTGTATTCCAGTTTTCTCAGCACTTTTTGTCAAATAGTGTATTCTAATCCCCCAAACTGGGGTCTTTGGGTTTATTGAATATTAGATTACTATATTCATTAACTGCTGGGTCTCCTGCACCTAATCTACTCCATTGATCCACTACTCTATACCTCTGCCAGTATCAAGTAGTTTTGATGACTGCTGCTGTATAATACAGATTAAGATCTGGCATAGGGGTGGCTAGGTGGCGCAGTGAATAGAGCGCCGGCCCTGAAGTCAGAAGGACCTGAGTTAGGAGCCCGGCCTCCGACACTTAATCCAAACAAAAACCTAGCCGTGTAACCTTGGGCAAGTTACTTAACCCCAATTGCCCTAAAGGGGCGGCTAGGTGGCGCAGTGAGTAAGAGCGCCGGCCTTGGAGTTGGGATGACCTGAGATCAGATCCGGCCTCAGAAAATGAGCACCCACACATAAATGATGACTAGCCGTGTAACCTTGAGCAAGTTACTTAACCCCAATTGCTTTAAAAAAAAAAAAAAGATCTGGCATAGCTAGTCCACCTTCCCTAGCATTTCTTTTCATTAATTCCCTTAATATTCTAGACCATTTGTTCTTCCAAATAAATTTTGTTATTATTTCGTCTAACTCTAAAAGTAGTTTTTTGGTAAATTGATTGGTATGGTACTAAATATATAGTTTAGTTTGGGTAAAATTGTCATTTTTATTATATTAGCTTGACTCAGCCATGAAGAATTGATAATTTTCCAACTATTTAGATCTGAATTTATTTGTATGAGAAGTGTTTTGTAGTTGTGATCATATAGATTCTGGGTTTGTTTTGGCAAGTAGATTCCCAAATATTTTATAATGTCTACAGTGACTTTAAATGGGATTTCTCTTTCTATCTCTTGCTGTTGAGTTTCATTAGAGATGTACAGGAATGCTGAGGATTTGTGTGGGTTTATTTTATATCCTGCAACTTTTCCAAATTTGTTTATTGTCTCAAGTAGTTTTTTACTTGATTTTCTAGGATTCTCTAAGTATATCATCATATCATCTGCAAAGAGTGATAGCTTGGTCACTTCTTTGCCTAATTTGATTCCTTTGATTTCTTTTTCTTCTCTAATTGCTGCTGCTAGTGTTTCTAGAACCAGATTGAATAAGAGGGGTGATAGTGGACACACTTGTTTCACTCCTGATCTTATTGGAAAGGCTTCTAGTTTATCCCTATTGCATATAATACTTGCTGATGGTTTTTAATAGACGCTTTCAACTATTTTAAGGAAGGCTCCATTTACTCCTATACTTTCTAGTGTTTTTAATAGGAATGGATGTTGTACTTTGTCAAAAGCCTTTTCTGCATCTATTGAGATGATCATGTGGTTTCTTCTAGTTTTATTGTTGATATGCTCAATTATACTGATGGTTTTCCTAATATTAAACCATCCTTGCATTCCTGGAATGAATCCTACCTGATCAGGGTGTATTGTTTTTGTGATACTTTGTTGTAGGCTTTTAGCTAATATATTTTTTTAATTTTTTGCATCTAACTTCATGAGGGAAATTGGTCTATAATTTACTTTCTCTGTTTTATCTCTTCCTAATTTCGGAATGAGTACCATATTTGTGTCATAGAAAGAGTTTGGTAAGACTCCTTCACTAATTTTCCCAAATAGTTTGTAGAGTATTGGAATCAATTGTTCTTTAAATGCTTGATAGAATTTACTAGTAAACCCATCTGGCCCTGGAGATTTTTTCCTACGAAGTTCATTGATGGCTTGTTTGATTTCTTTTTCTGAGATGGGGTTATTTAGGTAATTCACTTCCTCTTCAGTTAATCTGGGCAACTTGTGATTTTGTAAATATTCATCCATTTCACTAAGATTGTCATATTTATGTGCATACAATTAGGAAAAATAATTCCTCATTATTTTTTTGATTTCCTCTTCATGGGAGGTAGATTCACCCTTTTTATTTTTGATACTCATAATTTGGTTTTCTTCTTTCTTTTTTTTATCATATTGACAAGGGTCTATCAATTTTGTTGATTTTTTCATAAAACCAGCTCTTAGTTTTATTTATTAATTCAATGGTTTTCTTAATTTCAATTTTATTAATCTCACCTTTGGTTTTCAATATTTTTAATTTAGTACTAAATTGGGGATTTTCAATTTGTTCTTTTTCTAGCTTTTTCAATTGCATATCCAATTCATTGACCTCCCTTCTCTCTGCTTTAATTAAGTATGCACTCAGGGATATAAAACTTCCCCTGAGAATTGCCTTTAGTGCATCCCACAAATTTTGGTATGTTGTCTCATTATTATCATTCTCTTGAATGAAATTATTGATTGTTTCTATAATTTCTTGATTGACCTACCAATTTTTCAGGATTAAATTGTTTAATTTCCAATTAGTTTTTAGTCTATCTTTCCCTGGCCCTTTATTGCATATAATTTTTATTGCATCATGATCTGAGAATGATGCATTTAATATTTCTGCGTTTCTGCACTGGATTGTGAGGTTTTTATGCCCTAGTACATGGTCTTTTTTTGAGTATGTACCGTGTACTGCTGAAAAGAAAGTAAATTCCTTTTTATCCCCATTCAGTTTTCTCCAGAGATCCATCATATCTAGTCTCTCTAAGATTATATTCACCTCCTTAATCTCTTTCTTGTTTATTTTGAGGTTAGATTTATCGAGTTCAGAGAGGGGGAGATTAAAGTCCCCCACTAGTATAGTTTTGCTATCTATTTCTTCCTCTAATTCCTTTAACTTCTCCTCTAGGAATTTGGATGCTATACCACTTGGTGCATATATATTAAGTAGTGATATTGCTTCATTCTCGATGGTGCCTTTTAATAGGATATAGTTTCCTTCCTTATCTCTTTTAATTAGATCTATTTTTGGTTTTGCTTTATCTGAGATAAGTATTGCTACCCCTGCTTTTTTACTTTAGCTGAGGCATAATAAATTTTACTCCAACCTTTTTCCTTTACCCTATGGGTATCCCTTTGTTTCAAATGTGTTTCTTGTAAACAGCATATTGTAGGATTATGGTTTGTAATCCATTCTGCTATCCACCTCTGTTTTTTGGGAGAGTTCATCCCATTCAAATTCACAGTAATGATGACTATCTGTCTCTTCCCCTCCATCCTATTCCCTCCTCTGTTTATGTTTTTGTTTCTTCCTTCTCCCTTCCCCTCCTTGAAGTTTATCCTTTTGACTTCCCCCTCCCTCAATGTTCCCACCCAGTGACCCCCCTTCTTAACCTACACTCTCCCCTTACTACTATTTCCCTCTCTTCTAATCCTCCCCTTTAGTCTCCTCCTTTTCACGCCCCCTTATCCTTCCACTATCTATAGGACACAATAAATTTTTATACTTCTCAGAGTAAATTACTCCCCATTTGATTCCAAATCAATGAGAGTAAATTTCAAACAGTGCTCCTCTCCCTCCCTCCTTTCCTTCTATTTAATGAATTTATGTGTCTATTCACATTAGAATCTTAAACTTCACTGATTAAGTTGATCTCTCTTTGAACCAGAAACAGTGAGAATAGTTCCTCTACCTCTTTCTTTTCCCTCTTCTATAGTGTGTTTTAATGCCTCTTCAGATGGCATATTTTACCTTTTCCTATCTCATCCTTTCCTTTTTCCCATTACAGTCCCTTTGATCCCCTTAATAGTTGTTTTTAAAGTCTTCAGTTTAGTGCATTCATATCCTACCCTCTATCTAAGTACAACCCCTTTGAAGGCCATGATAATCATAAAGATTTTGAATATTGACAGTTATCAGCTCCACATATAGGGATGTGAATATTTTACTCTTGTTGCATCCCAAGTTATGTGCATGTGTGCATGAGTGTGTGTGTGTGTGTGCACTTATGCATGTGTGAGTCTGTGTTTCCCTTGTTTACCTTTTTATGTCTTTCTTGAGTCTTGTAATTGGAGATCAAATTTTCCATTGAGCTCTGGCTTTTTCATCAGGAAAGACGAGAAGTCCCTTATTTCATTAAATGACCATCTCCTTGCCTGAAAGATTATGCTCAGTTTTGCCAGGTAGTTAATCCTTGGTTGTAGTCCTAGCTCTCTTGCCCTACGAAATATCAAATTCCAGTCCTTCCAATCTTTTAATGTAGAAGCTGCTAGGTCCTGTGTGATCCTAACTGTAGTTCCTCGATATTTGAATTGTTTCTTTTTGGCTGCTTGTAGAATCTTTTCTTTAATCTTGTAATTCTGGAATTTGGCTACTATATTCCTTGGAGTTTTCAATTTGGGATCTCTTTCAGGAGGAGTCTGGTGAATTCTATCGATAGCTATTTTATCTTCTGATTCCAGGACCTCAGGACAGTTTTCTTTGAAAATCTCTTGGAGGATGTTGTCTATGGTGCTTTTTTCATCATGGCTTTCTGGTAGACCAATAATTCTTAAGTTGTCTCTCCTGGATCTGTTCTCTACGTCAGTTATTTTTCCAGTGAGATATTTTACATTTTCTTCCAATTTTTCGATCATCTTGTTTTATTTGATTGACTCTTGCTGCATCATAGCGTTCTGAGTTTCAGTTTGATTGTATCTAATTTTTAATGAATTATGGTCTTCAGTTGATTTATGAAGGTCCTTTTTTAGGGAGGTATTTTCTCCAGTTAATTCACTAATTTTACTTTTGAGACTTTTTTCCAAGTTGGTCACTGCTTCCCTGATTTGGTCTTTAAAATTTTTCTTAAGCTCCTCCAGGAATGCTATTTGGGCTTGAGACCAGTTCATGTTCTCTTCTGTGGTCTCAGGAGTGGGTAGAGAATCTATATTGTCCTGTGTATTTGGTTTTTCTTGCCCTACATAGTAGGCTTGAATATACTTTCTTGCCTTCCCCTTCTCCTTCTCAGCTTCCTTCCTTCCCATTGTGATTTCCTGTTTCTTAGTTTCTCAGGCTATGAGTTTAGGGCCTGATCATTGACTTTGAATACCTCTGGGTGGCTAGTTTATGGTTAAGTCAGGGAAGTCAGTGAGGAATGTAGATGAATATGTGGGTGTGAGTCTGACCACTTCATATTTCTGCCTCTCTACCCCTGGGCTATAAGTAGGCTTTTGTTGGTGAGGTGAGGTGGGGCTTGTTGTGGCCCCTCCCTCTCTTCTCTTTGGACTCTTGCCTGTCTCAGTTACACCCTTTCTTGGAGACTCTCAAGCCTGAGGCTATTTCCATTAACTTGGGATTTCAATCTGGGTGGGAGACTTATCTTTGGGTTTTCTGCTTCATGAAGGAGGGATGGGAGGATAGGAGCAGCTAGAATTTACTTTGCCATTCCAGCCCCTGTATTATACAAGCAGGCAGTTTCTAAACTTCCAGGCTGGGGGCCGAAGTCAGCTGGAGAAGCCACTCTCTCCACTGGGGACCCAACTCTCCTACCTGGCTCCAATGACCCTTCCCATCCCTTTGTGAGATGAAGGTGAGAGGACTGTGATTCATCCTTGGTAAGTCTGCAGGCTGGGGCTTTTTCTCTCGGGTGTAGTCTGCTTGTCTACTCTTAGGTCTGAGCTGTGCAGACCCCATACACTCTGCACTCATCCTGTCTGGACACACCGGGCAACCTCCTAGGCTGAACTCTGCCACTCTCCATCTTCCAGTGGGATCCATCACTCTGGAATCTGCTCAGGTTCAACATTGAGACTTCGAGACTGAGGAGCTCAGCAAGGTTACTGCTTCCTTTCACCATCTGCAATTCCCCTGGCCTGTTTCTTTACAAAAGGAGCTAGGGACAATAAGGAGGACCAGCACACTGGCCACGCCAAGGAGCCTGGCTACAGCCACCACACGATGGCTGTTACCTATGGCGGCTTGGGGCCTTTTACTGGTTATATTGCTCTGGACTCCCAGCAGCTTATCAAAATTCTTTTAAAGGTAAGATGCTTAGAATGGAACACTACTGAAAGACAGAGTATATATATATATATATATATATATATATATATATATATACACATAAGGATCTGTCACCTCCTTCTGTCTGGAACCTCTGCCTCTGTCTCTTAATGCAGTTCAAGATCTTTTTAATTGCCATTTCAATCAATAAGCATATGTCATATACCTACTATATGCCACGTCCTGTGCTAAGCTCTCAGGATACAAGGGAAGTCAAAAGACAGTGCCTGCCAATAGAAGCTCCCCATCTGATGGAGGCTCACATTTAACTTATGGTTCACCAAAACAACCAGATATTTTTCATAGAACCTGATATGTAAACATCCATCTCCCCAAATGAAGTTATGAAGCAATTTTAACCTAATTATAAAACCTTATATTAATCCATATTAAATTTCATCTTATTATATTCAGCTCATTGTTCTAGCTTATTACCATGTTGCTTGATACTGATATTTTTTCATTCGATGTTAGCAAACCCTCCCAGGTTTATGTCATTGACAAATTTTATTCAGTACTGTAAAGATCCAATTTGAAAAGTGACACTATCAGATGGCTAGGTGATGCAGTGAATAGAGCACTGGCCCTGAAGTCACAGGACCTGAGTTCAAATCTCAGCCTCAAACCCTTACCAGCTGTGTGACCTTGGGAAAGTCAGTTAACCCCAATTGCCCTGCCCTCCCCCAACCAAAAAGAAAAAAAAAGAGAAAAGTGACACTCATATACAATGTGTAAATGTTTTGCCTATTTTTGTGTCATCTGCACATTTGCCATTCAAGTAGTTTATATAAATGTTATATGCATGGGATCAAGTCCAAAGTTCAAGTCCAATCCCTGAGATTCAACCCTTGAAACCTCTTTCTAAAGTTTATCTTGATCTATTCATCAGAATTCTTGAGGTCTGTTATTGTCTCTCACTTGGACTCTAGCTACAGTGTTCTATCTGTGTTGTCTACCTCTAGTCTCTTTTTTCATTCAGTTTCTCTTTTACACCATTGCCAGAGTAATCTCCATAAATCACCACACTTTCTTACTTAAACGCATTGGCTGCTGAATAGTCTAAATTCCTTCTGTGATTCTAATTCCTAGTGCAGCCTTCAAACTCAAACACATCCAAAATGTGGTTCTCACCTACTTTTTCAGCCTTTTACTCATCTTCATTTCCTCTATGCTCCAATTAAATTGTTTTTTTTTTTTACCTATACCCCTAACAAATAGAATGTTCTTTTCTCCATGTCAGCTCATTGCAACTACCCCTGCCTTTCAGATTCCAACTCTTTGTGAATGCTTGAAAAGAGGGGAGAAGATCAAGATCATCCCTTATATTCCTTTTTCTCTCTTCTCTGGGGTTTGCACACAGTACTTCAATACAATCCTAACACTTCTTTCATGGGCATACATTCTCCTGTGAAATTCTATTCCATTTTCAGAAGACCGTAGTCAATACCTGTACATGCCTCACAGGGCTCTGAACTAGACCTCTTCTCTTCTCTCTCTATACTATTTCATTTGGTGACCTCATCATCTCTCATGCATTTAATTATTTTTTCTATGCTGATAATTCTCAAACCTATGTAAACTGCCCCAACCTCTCTGTTTACTTTCAGTCTCACATCTGTAACTGCCTAGTGGACATCTCAAGTGGAATGTTTTGTAGAAATCTTAATTTTAGGACTTAACTTTTCACCCAAACCCTCCCCTCTTTCTAATTTCCCCATTACTGTTGAGGGTGCCACCATTCTCCAAGTCATTCAGCCTCCCAACCCAAATATCACCCTTTATTCTTCAGATTCTCTCATCCTTCATATCCATTCAGTTGTCAAATCCTGCCCTTTTGACATTTCACCTCTTCTTTGTATGACTCTGGTGTAAACTCTCATCACCTCATGCCTAGAATATTGTAATGGCCTCCTGGTTGATCTCCTTGCCTCAAGACTCTCTCTACTCCAAACCATCTTCTACTAGCTGCCAAAATGATCTTCCTAAAGTGAAGGTCTGACCATGTTCCCTTCCTCCTTAATAAATTCTACTGGCTCACTGTTACTTGCAGTATTAAATAGAAAATCATCTATTTAACAGCTTTTCCAGTCTTATCCTTTAGATTCCACCCCCTTTCTCCATATACATATACTCTGTGATCCAGTGAAAATGACCTCTATGTTATTACTTGAATAAGACACTCTTATCTCCTGACTCTAAGCACTTCCCCTGGCCATCTGTCATGTGTGGTATACTACCTCTCTTCTTCTCCCCCTCCTAGTTTCCCTGGCTTCCTTCAAGTCCTAGCTAAAATCTCCCCTTCTACAGGAAGCATTTCTTAACATCCTTAATTTTGATTCCTTTCCTCTGATGATTACTTCTCAAATACTCTGTATATATCTTGTTTGTAGATACTTCTTTGCATGATGTCTTGCCAATTAGACTGATTTCATTGATAGTGTGGATTTCTTTTATCCCTCTTTGTATCCCTAACACAACACTGCGTCTAACATACATAAGACACTTAATAAATGCTTATTGATTGACTGGCAAAAATAGATGCAGTGTAGAGAATGACCAAAGAAGCAAATTATACTGAAATTTTAAAATTATAAAAATATCTAGTTTTTACTATTTGCATATTTTTAAATTTTTTATTTAAATTTTAGATTTTTAAATCTTTGATAAATTGAATTTAAATACTCTTTTTATGCTTCAAAAACAGAAGCATGTAAATTTCATAAAAATAAATTCATTGTGTATTTCAAATAAACAGAATATTAAAGGTAATCAAATTATATTCTTCAAAAATTCTTTACAGTAAAAATGTCTAAAAATGCTTAGGAATCATGCTAAAAATCATGAGATACATATGAAATGTAAGGTGTCAGTTCTAAACATAGTGCTTCAAGAAACGTTTGTAGAGTTTTACTGAAATAACAAGGATTTAATGATCTATATTAGATGTTTCTGAGAGAATTAACCATGATCAATAGGTAAATAGTATGAATACAGCATAATAGGGCTAGGGTTAGAAAGGCTTCTTTTTTTCCTTGCATACATCTGGAAAGGTTTCCTGGAAAAGAGAGGTGTCTAGGAGCCTTTTGAGTTGTAGCAAATAAACGACTGATTGGTTAATACAGAATGTCTAGAAATAGAGGAGAGGTCTGAGAGGTAGAGATTACAAGAAGCACTTTTCAGTCCTCCTCAGTTTTAATGGCTTCCCTCTGAGATTTCTCTAATTTGTTCTATGTATTGCTTTTACATATTTTTTTTTTTTGCTTATTGTCACCTCCACTAGATTGTGATTTCCTTAAGAGTTGTTGCTTAGTCATTTACAGTCGTATCTGATTTATGACCCCTTTTAGGGTTGTCTTAGCAAAGATATTGGAATGGTTTGCCATTTCCTTCTCCAGCTCATTTGCCCAGGGTCATACAGTTACTAAGTGCCTGAGACTGGATTTGAACCCATGTCTTTCTGACTATAGGCCTAACACTCTATCCACTATAGCACATAGCTGCCCTCGACAACAGTGACTATTTTTTTTTTGCCTTAGTTTATATTCCCAGCTCTGCATATGGTGTTAAGCATATAGTAGACTCTTAAATGCTTCTTAACTTGACTAGACTTGATAAGGAGAAGTAAGAGATGAGTCAGTAAGAAACAGAATTAGAGCAAAGCTTTTGAGACAGAGGGTGGAGTTTCAAGTGAGAGGATTAGATAATGAATATAAGATACTTTAAACCTACAATGATACTTAAATATAAACTACTGTTGTTTTTATTAATAAAAAAGTCTTTAGTTGAAGATAGCACAAGAGAAATTAGGGTTTTATGTACAGCTGAGATTCAAGTTAAAACACAAAAAAGAACTCTTGGACAGTGAAGGGAAGATACAGTAGTAAGAAAGGAGGTGAGGCAAACCTTCCCCAATTGTGACATAGGTATAACAATTTGAATCGTCCCTTTTCTGGAATATAGTTTGAACATGGGGCTAGGGCTAGAGTCTTGACTAGATTAAGTCAATGGATTCTACACCCTTAGAGCATAAAGAAGAGGAGCATGTCTGGAACTGGTACCTAAGGGCCTTGATCAAATGTCCCAAAGCTGATGAATCAGCTGGAGAGTGAGATCAACAAAGTTTTTCCATCTCTTGAGGGATGAGATCCCTACCCTTGGGAAATAATATACACAGTGGCTCCTATAGGGCTGGTATCATTGGGAAGGAAAGAGATCCTGGGAGTGGGAAGGAGCTTAGTGATTCTTGGATTTCCAAGACATACAAGGAGTGCTGAAGCTGCAGCAACTGGGAGGCTAGAGGTGAGTTTAGAATGTCCCAGAAATGAGAGGTCTCTTATATAATGTCTTCAGATTTTCAGGTATGGGAGAGGGAGAAAGACAGGAAGACAATGGGAAAGGTAATGCTGGTCATAAAGACTGGCAGCAGTGGTTGGGAATTTCTTTTATCAGATAGCAATAATGCTGAATAAAATCCCACCAGTTCTGTGTGACCCTGGACAAATTATTAAAATATTGTAGCTTAAGTTTCTTCACCCATACAATGAGATTGATAATACCTGTCTGTGCATAATTGGTAGAATCATTGTAGAAGAAGATTATGTATGATAACTTAAGTCAGGTGCTTTATAAATTGTGATATGAATGTCAATTATCATTATGCACAGATCCTTGTCTAAGGAAATGAAACTGCAACTGTAAGGGTGCTAGTTCTGACAACTCCCAAACTCCCAATCATCCTCTCCATCAGTAAGTCTCCCTTATAGACACGTAGAATGTTAGAAATAGAAGGGACTTTAGAGATGGTCAATTTGTTCTGCAAAGTTCCTTAAAGAGCATCATAGCCAAATGTCATTTTTCCAGCAAAGAAACTGAAATCCAGCAAGAGGAGGTGATGTGACCAGGATCACATAGCTAAATAATGACTGAAGCAAGACTAGGTTACAAGACAGTGCAAATATTACTGTATCCTGCTCTGCTGTAGCAAGTTCTCAGAAATCCCCCTTCCAAGGCTTTCTCTTTTTGTAACTCCTTGATTGGTGAGTATCCATCCCTCTGTTATCTTCCCTTTTAGTCTCCTGTTATGATTCCTCAACCTGCAATGGTGTATATGACTCTTAGGATTGCCATCTGCTTCTCCTTTCGCATTTCTTTTTTTCTTGCAGATCTTTCAATTCAATCACCAAGTCCTAAAGGGCAGCTTGATGATTGAACCTTCCTATCTCTGAAAGGGATGGGGCAATTCCTTTCTTTATATCTGATGGACAAGGGGCTCCTGGAAGTAAAGGCACTGTTCTAGGTAATAACTCTCAGGCTATATTTTGTAAGAGTTTAAGGGATCCAGAGATCAGAGTGAGTGTGTGCATGTATCTGTGTGTGTGTGTGTGTGTGTGTGTGTGTGTGTGTGTGAGAGAGAGAGAGAGAGAGAGAGAGAGAGAGAGAGAGAGAGAGAGAGAGAGAGAGATGAGTTTTGAATACCTTTTAGTGGTAAGGAATTGGTTAAGCAGGGATGTTGGCCCAAGGCCCTAGAATCCTGCTTGACTGACCTAGGAATACAGTTGTCATGGAGTGGAAAGTTCATTGAACTTGGTACCAGAAAGTGTGAGTTCAAGTTCTGACTCTTAACACTTGCTAGCTATGTGACTTTGGATAAGTAACTTCCCAGAATCCATGAACTTTAATTTCCTTTTTCATCAAATGGAGATAGGAATAATGTTGGCCATGGCAACATTAAGGCTGTTACCCAGAGAGTACATTGTCAAGGGATGCATAAAACAAAAGTTCTTCTTATTTCCAACTGGTTTAAATAATACTCTACATACTTAAGATTGGAATTTTCATTAACTAATGTAAAAGTCCTGTTCTTAGGGTGTGAGGTGATACTGAGCTCCTGAAGCCTGCATCAGTAGAGTACAAAGCCTGTAAAGTTTTTTTGTTTGTTTGTTTTTGGAGGGCAATTGGGGTTAAGTAACTTGCCCAAGATCACACGGCTATGTTTTTGTTTGTGTGTGTGTTAAGTGTCTGAGGTCGGATCTGAACTCAGGTCCTTCTGACTCCAGGGCCAGCACTCTACTCACTGTGCCACCTAGCCACCCCTAAAGCCTGTAAAGTTTTAACAAGTTACAAAAACTTTGAGTATGGACAGATTCTTTTTATCTGAAAAACATCCTGACTAAGTTAGTAGTGTCATCATCAGAGAAAAGACTAGTAGAAATTTATCTATCTATTAATTCCTTTATTTACTCTCTTTTTTATATATTTGTTTGTTTTTGTTGTAGAAATTCATCGAACTATTTCTTAAGGCATAGAAGAGTCTTCGATATATTGAAAAAGAAAAGGGCAAAATGAGCCTGAAAGAAATGAAATGACTTGGCCATGGCCCCATAGCTTGTAAATAACAGTTCTGTGTCTAGCAGTCTTTCACCTCAAACCCAATGCCCTTTCCACTAAACCACTTAACTTTTTGACCTCCCCTTCCCTGCACTCTTAACCCCAATCCTGGAAACCATGAATTGTGGTAACCAAACCTGGGTCCAGAACTTTGTCCTGGTTGGCTTCACTACTACCCAGTCCCTACAACCTCTCATTTTCCTGGGTGTCCTGTCCATCTACCTCCTCACCTTGGCTGGTAACTTATTCATCATCATCCTAGTTCAGGCTGACTCTGTGCTGGGCACTCCCATGTATTTCTTTATCAGCATCCTGTCCTTCCTGGAAATCTGGTACATCAGCGCTACAGTGCCCACACTTCTGTGCACTGTGCTTCATGGGCCCTCAACTATCTCTCCCACTGTCTGCTTTACTCAATTGTATGTTTTCCACTCATTGGGTATGACTGAGTGTTACCTTCTGGGTGTCATGGCCCTTGATCGCTACTTTGCTATTTGTCGCCCTCTCCACTACCACACTATCATGGGTGGCCAAGTGCGGGTCTGGCTAGCTGCCGCCTCTTGGGTGGCTGGCTTCTCTGCGGCACTGGTGCCCACCTGCCTCACTGCTTCCTTGCCCTTCTGCCAAATGGAGATTGCTCATTACTTCTGTGACCTTGCACCACTCATGCGACTGGCATGTGTGGGCACTGCCTGGCATGCCTGTGTCCAGGGGGCCGTAATTGGTGTGGCTACTGGGTGTAACTTTATCTTGATTCTACTCCTGTATGGGGGCATCCTGAGGGCTGTGGTGAGGTTGCCTACAGCTGCCAGCAGGGCTAAAGCATTCTCTACTTGTTCCTCCCACATGATGGTGGTAGCCTTATTTTATGGCTCAGCCTTTGCTGTTTATGTAGGACCCCCTGGGGGCCGGGTAGAGGGCTCAGACAAGCTCGTTGCTCTTATATATGCCCTGCTCACCCCCTTCCTCAACCCTATCATCTACACCCTGCGCAACAAGGAAGTGAAGGAGGCTGTGAAGAGGGTCACCCATAGGCTTTGGGTGGTGCTGAAGGGATGCTGAATGTTCTTCAGGTGCTAGCCTAGCCCTAGGATAATTGTTGGGAATATTTATTAAACTGGATTGTCATAGGTTTGACTGGATAGTCTGTGCAAGAGCCAGCCAGTCAAGAAGTCAATCCTTTACACACAGGCTATGTTCATATGCCTTGTGTTTCGAGACACAGAAGAGTCATGGTCCTGGACCATGGGAAGGGCCCAGTCTGATGACAGAGACAGGCTCCAAATAAAAGAATCTCAACTGCAGCCATGACAGTAAACTACATTTGTAAAGTTTTTATGCTTTTTAAAGTGCTCTCATCCAAGCCTGATACAACACTGGGAGTTAACATAGTCCAGGCATTATTGAGTCATTTTAAAGAAGAAGAAACTTATACTTAAAGACAGGAAGTAACTTGCCTAATGTCTTGTATTTATTGAATGGCAGAGCTGTGACTGGAACCTAAGTCTTCAGGTTCCTTGTGCCATTTTCTTTCTCCTTCAGGAAGTCTCATGGGGAAATTACTTCAGCCTAGTCACTTAATCCCAGATAGCCTGACAAAATGGATCCACTGCCAGAAGTGTGGGGATTTTCAAAATTTTCTATCTCCAAGGAAAAAAAGAAACAGAACAAAACAACCACTGAAGCAGAACTCTGAGTCAATGAAATTTTAGTAAAGGGCCCATGGCTTCCCCTAATGAAGTGGACATCAAAGCTTCCTCACAATCTGAGATATCCCCTTCCTCCAGGGTCTTAGTTTTATAATGCTAGATACTCTACTAATACAAGTGAAGCAGACCAAAAATGCATGAAGTCATGGGTTTATAGATCTTGTCCTTTACTCTCTAGTAGGGCATACATAAAATATAGAATCACATTGGTTGACAAACAAAAAAAATTAAGCGGATTTGTTCTTTCAAGTTTGGTGGCACTAGGTGGCGCAGTGAGTAGAGTGCTGGCCCTGGAGTCAGAAGGACCTGAGTTCCGATCCGACTTCAGACACTTAACACACACAAAACAAAAAATTAGCCTTTTGACCTTGGGCAAGTTCCTTAACCCCAATTGCCCTCCAAAAAGCAAAAAAAAAAAAAAAAATCTTCCTAAGGCTCAGGTCTGGGTTTCTGGGTTAAATGGCTCAGAGATTCTATAGGAAAAAATAAACAAATAATATAACAAGCAAACAAAACAAACAAAGACAACAATAACAAACCCATACTCTTTAGCTTGGCATTCAAGGCTTTCCATAATCTAGATCCAATTTTCTTTTTACTATATTTTATATTACCACTATTAATGCATATTATGACATTTGCCTAGGATACCAGTTGTTCCTTGAACTTGACATATCTTTCTGCTCTGGGCATTTGCACAAAGCCTTCTTTGACTTCCCCAATTGTTAATATTCTTTCTTTTCAAATTATGTAGATTTCCTTCTCTTTGTTTAGTACTGATCGTAACCCCCCTCATTAACTGTTACCCCCATGTTACCTTAAGTTTGAAGCAGATTAGTTTCTGACTGTGTGACTATGTGTTGACATTCATGCAACACCAAAGCTCAGCCACCCAGAGGCCATATTAGTACAAAATAAAACAATAGAAGAGCTCTGTGGAACTGTGGTGACAAAATTCTTTTAAGTGCTTTGTGCAGCAGATAAATCAAATTTGGGGTGAGACCAAAAGGTCTAGTAGGAGCTGATCTCTGTTCTAGTTCTTATATTGTGTACTACGTTTCTGCTTTTTTTATACCTTTATTCCAGAAAAAAATTTTTATTAGTCTCTGCATTTGTACATGCTCTCTCCTCCCCAGGATAATGTACTTTTTTGAGAGAAAATAATATCCTTTTTGCCACTTCACCCCAACACATAACATAGCATCTTTAATACGTATTTTTAAAATGTCCATTGAATTGAAATGGCTTAGGCCTTTGGGATCTCTAAGAAGACCTTCTACTCATCGATATCTTCCCCTCCCACTTCAGGGTGGGGCTCTGCTTGGGGAATTTGGAGACAGTTTAGCAGCAAATTTCCTTCATCTCCTTCCATCTATTAAGGTACACTGCTTCCAACGCTCTGTACTATGAATAATGATCCACTGTAAATAGCATGACCTTAATGGAAACCTCAAGACTGTTTTAGGAACTCAGCCCCCACCCCCAGCCTGCAATAAGGTCCTTGGATCACATGGACTGCATTCAATCCTAGGGATCTGATCTCAGAATAGTCAGTAAATTTTGTTTTTGTTAAGCTTTCACCCTAGAGTAAAACTTCGGTGAAATATATGACCTAAGAATGTCTAGGGTTTCCCTATATATGGGTAATGGAGTATCCTTTGACAAGGGTACAGAGTAGATAACATGGTTATCAGGGATAGGGAAACTTTTTATTTACTCCATCACAGAAGATTTGTAAATCGCAAACCACAGTTGTATATGAAGACATCCAGTAAACATAACAAGTTCAAACAGCCCATTCTGTAGACTCCCAGGAAGGTTAAAGACTACACAAACATTTTTTTATTCACTTTGGACCTGTACCACCTGAGCAGCTCAGCAGCATCATGGAGGGATGGCAGTGCCAAGCTCTGCTGGCCTCTCATGGTATAGCCTTAGTGGTCTAGCTGCAGTATCCTCCTGTTGGTCATATTCTATCCCCTTGAGAAATAAGTTGTTAAGAAAGTTTCATCTGGGCAGCTGGAACTAGGGATATGCTAATAAATGTATAACAACCAACTCTCCTGGGGGAAAAAAAAAGTATAATGGCCACACTTTTAAGTTTAACCTGCATTATGAACAGTGTCTCCACCACTTTCTTGAGTCTAGATGATCAATGATTATTATGTTTTTGCTAATTTCTGAAGAGTTAATGCTCACACTGAAAATTTAACAACCAGTTCTCTATAGCTCCAGCACATCCCTGCCTGATGCTGGACTTGAGCTCAGGGATTCTTATACTTGAGGTTAGCTATGAGTAAACTCTTCTTCCTCCTCTTTTACATAAGAATTTTGGGTTCAAGTGTCCTTGAACTTCCCTCTCAGAGAAACCACAAATCTCCCACTGCTATGTACTCCTATTATATCATAATTGCTCCTTCTGGTGTTGACAGGGAAGTAGAATGCACTTTGGTCTGGAAGTCTAAAGGAGAGAAGCATATGAAATGGATCCCTTTTGTCTGCCCCACTCCAGGATGGGTTGGTGCATAGATCATGCTTATAGGGATGCCTCCTCTGATAAGAATTTGTCCTTCTGGCATTCAGTCATCTAATCATTAAGGAGCAACTCCAGGAATCTGAACAGATTTTGGAGTGAAAATATCCACTGGGAGATGGAGCATGGCAGAATCCAGCCCAGGAAAGTGCCCAGTGGGTCCAGATAGGGGGAACGCAGAGAATGTGGGGTCTGGACAGCTCGGGCTTGAGAGCAGACAAGGAGACTGCACCAGAGAGAGAAGGAGCCCCAGATGGACAACTCTCCCATCCCAAGGATGAATCATGCACCAGTGTCTCACCAGGGGACAGGAGGAATCATTAGAGTCAGGTAAGAGAGGGCTCAGGGTCTCCAGCAGAGAAAGCAGCTTCTTCTGGAAGTTTAGGAATTGCCTGCCTGTTTTACCAGGAGCCAGAATGAAAAAGTAAACTGGTAGCTCCTTCCTTGATTCCTCCTTCATGAAGTAGAAAACCCAAAGATAAGTGTCCTACCCAAAGTGAAATCCTAAGATAATGGAAATAGCCTCAAGCTTGGGAGTCATTGAGAAGGGGTGTAACTGAGGCAGCAAGGAGTCTGAAGAGTAGAGGGGGAGGGGTCCCAACAAGCCCCACCTCACCTGACCATCAATAACCTGCCAAAGCTATAGCCCAGGGGCATAGAGGCAGAAATCTGAAGTGGCCAGACCACACCTTCTCCACAGATTACTCTGTGTGCATCAGCATACCTCCCTGAGACTCCTGCCTTAGCCTCAAACTAGACACCCAGAGGCTACAGCATTTAAAGTCAATGACCAGGCCCTAAGCTCACAGCCTGAGAAATTAGGAAATAGGAAATTACAATGGGAAGGATGGAAGCTGAGAAGGAGAAGTGGAAGACAAGAAAATCAATATGAGCTTATTAGTTAGGTCAAGAACAACCAAATACAGAGAACAACATGGACTCTTTACTGACACCTGAGACCACAGAAGGAAATATGAACTGGTCTCAAGCCCAAAAAGCATTCTTGGAGGAGCTTAATAAAGATTTTAAAGACCAAATCAGGGAGGCACTGACTAAACTGGAAAAAAAAAAGCTTCACTGAAGAAAACAAATCCTTAAAAAGTAAAATTAGTGAAGTAATTGGAGAAAATACCTCCCTAAAAAAGGACCTTCAAAAACTAACCAAATACTATAATTTGCTAAAAATGAGAATCAATTTGAAACTCAGAACTCTATGTTGCACCAAGAGTCAATCAAACAAAACATGAAGATTGAAAAATTGGAAGAAAGTGTAAAATATCTCACTGGAAAAACAACTGACCTATGAAACAGATCCAGGTGAGATAACTTGAGAATTATTGGCCCACCAGAAAGCCATGATGCAAAAAGCAGCCTGGACAACATCCTCCAAGAGATTGTCAAAGAAAACTATCCTGAAGTGCTGAAATCAGAAGATAAAATAGTTATTAAAAGAATTCACCAGACTCCTGAAAGCGATCTCAAATTGAAAATTCCAAGAAATATTGTAGCCAAATTCCAGAATTACAAGATTAAGGAAAAAATACTGCAAGCAGCCAAAAAGAAACAATTCAAATATAGCAGAACTATAGTCAGAATCACACAGGACTTAGCAGCTTCTACATTAAAAGATTGGGGGGAGTGGAATTTGATATTTTGCAGGGCAAGAGAGCTGGGACTATAACCAAGGATTAACTACCCACCAAAACTAAGCATAATCTTTCAGGCAAGGAGATGGTCATTTAATGAAATAAGGGACTTCCAGACTTTCCTGATGAAAAAGCCAGAGATCAATGGAAAATTTAATCTCCAATTAAAAGACTCAAGAAAGACTTCAAAAGTTAAACAAGGAAAACACAGACTCACACATACATACATGCACACACAGACGCACACTCACGCAGACATGCACATAACTTAGGATGCAACAAGAGCAAAATGTTCACCTCCCTATATGAGAAGCTGATAATTGTCAATATTGAAATTTATATGAGCATCATGACCTTTAAAAGCATTATACATAGATACAAGGTATGGGTATGAATGCGTTAACCTGAAGATAAAAAAAAATAAAACAAAACAAAAAAAACCTTATGAAGGGTATCAAAGGGACTGTAATGGGATAAAAGGAAAGGATGAGACAGAAAAAGGAAAAGTATGCCATTCAAAGAGGCATAAAAACACAGTGTAGTAGAGGAGAAAGAAAGAGGGAGAGGAGCATCATTTAAACATTACTCGCACTTGTTCTGGTTCAAAGTGGGATCAACATAAACAGTTAAGTTTAAGATTCTAATGTGAATAGACATGAAAATTGATTAAATAGAGGAAAAGGAAGGAGGGAGAGGAGCAGTTTGAAATTTCCTGTCATTGGTTTGGTGTCAAACAGGGAGTAACATACTCTGATAAGTATAAGAATTTATTGGAGGGCGGAGCCAAGATGGCGGAGTAGAAACAGTTCATCCAAGCCACTCTGCCCCCAAATTCCCCCCAAATTATGTAAAAGGGGACGCTGAACAACCTCTGGAGCCCCAGCACCCACAGAACGACACAGAGAAGCTAACCTCCCACTGAGGACAGCCCAGCAGCCCTGCAGGAAGGACCAGCACAGTGGTCTGGGAGCCGGCAGCATGCCGTGCGCAGAGCGTGGGGAGCCAAGCCGAGCCGAGCCGAGCCAAGGTCCGCGTGATCCGAGGTTTTAGCCCCAGGGCGGCAGGGCCAGCAGCTGGCTGGAGAGACCCCAGAACACCAGCAGCTGTGGCCACTCCAGAATTATCAACATAGACATGCCTAGGACAAAGTAAGAGGTTAGTGTCCTATGGACTTTGGGACCAGTATTTGGGGAATGTTTTGGCTCCCTCCCCTGGGGGCTAGAAACAGGTGAGGAAACATGCCATTTTGTAGTTTTCAGAGGCAGCTCCAGCTCCTGCCTTTGAATTGTAGGGAGATCCAGCGATCAGTCTTGGGGGGTAATCACTCTTGCTTTAACCCCCCTGGATCTGGATTGTGATCTAGGGTGGAAGTTGTGGGTGGGTTTACAGCTTGCCAGAAACGGAAGTTGCCCCCCACACGTTCGGGACGAAAATTCCTCTAGCTGGCCTTAAAGCCATAGTGTGGCAACAAGCCCAAAAGTCAAGTAATTAAAAGGCAACATGCCAAGGCAAAGGAAACAGAAAATGCAACCCTAGACTCCTATTTTGGGGGCATAGAGCGGGAAAAGGACTGTGAGGTCAGAAGTCCTGCTCCAAAAGCCCCAGGGGAAAACATGAGGGGGTTGCAGGCCATAGAGGACCTTAAGAAGGACTTTAAAAATCAAATAAGAGAAGTGGAGGAAATATTGGAAAGAGAAATGAGAAGGATGCAGGAAAAGTATGAAATGAGGGTCAACAGCCTGACTGAGGAAAACAACACCTTAAAAAATAGACTAACTCAAATGGCAAAGGAGGCCCAAAAGGGCAATGAGGAGAAGAATGCCTTAAAAAGTCGAATTTGCCAGATGGAAAAAGAATCTCAAAAGTTCACTGAGGAGATTCATTCCTTCAGAGTTAGACTGGAGCAAATGGAAGCTAATGACTTTATGAGAAATCAAGATGCTGTTAAGCAGATCCAAACAAACGAAAGATTAGAAGGCAATGTGAAATATCTCATGGGAAAAACCACTGACCCGGAAAATAGATCCAGGAGAGACAATTTAAAAATTATTGGACTACCTGAAAGCCATGATCAAAGAAAGAACCTAGAAATCACCCTTCAAGAAATTCTTAAGGAAAACTGCCCTGATGTTTTAGATCCAGAGGGCAAAATAGAGGTTGAAAGAATCCACCGATCACCTCCTGAAAAAGATCCCAAAAAGAAAACTCCCAGAAATATTATAGCCAGGTTCCAGAATTCCCAGATCAAGGAGAAAATACTATAAGCATCCAGGAAGAAACAATTTCAACATTGTGGAAACACAATCAGAATAGCCCAGGACCTGGCAGCTTCTACACTGAGGAATTGAAGGGCATGGGATATGATATTCCAGAGGGCAAAAGAGCTGGGATTAAAACCAAGAATCACCTACCCAGCAAAACTGAGTATTTTGTTTCAAGGGAAAATATGGTCATTCAGTGGAATAGAGGACTTTCAAGCATTCTTGAGGAAAAAACCAGAGTTGAATAGAAAATTTGACATTCAGACACAAGAAGCAAGAGGTGCTTGGGAAGGTAATCAGGGAAAAGAAATCAAAAGGAACTTATCAAAGTTTAACTATTTACATTCCTACATGGAAAAGCAATAACTGTGACTGATGAAACCTTTCTCAGTATGAAAATAATTGAAGAAGGGTATATGGGCATATGAATACATATGTGAATGTGTGTATATATGTTTACAGTTGTACATGGATAGAGAGCATAGGTTTATTTTGTTGGGAAGGTATGATACTTAAGGGGTGAAATTATGAGGTGAGAGAGGAAAGTTGCAAGAGGAGATGAGGAGAGACAGGCTAGGGAAAACTATCTCATGTAGAAGAAGCAAGGGAAGTGGTTTCAAGGGAGGGGAAGAACAGGAAGGCAAAAAGACAAAACCATATTCTCATTGATTTTGGCTCAGGGAGAGATTGCCATACATACTAAATGGGATATCTCACCCTGCTGGAAAGTAGGGAGAAAGGGTATGAGAGGGGGATGATGGAGGGGAGGGCATTCTTGGGGGAGGGGATGTTGGAAGTACCCACTAACGAGGAGCGACAGGATCAAAGTAGGGAATGGACCAAGTGGGGTGTGGGATGGGTGGGAGGGAAATATAAGCAGTCTTTTACAATATATTTACTATGGTAATGTTTTTTTTTTTTAATTTGAATTTTTTTTTAAACAAATACTTTATTAACTTCTGTTTTACATCATTCATTTCCGCCAGATTTTGAGTTACAATCATTTTCCCCCCATTATTCCCCTACCCAACCCCCCAGAATAGCAGTCCCACAAGATATTGCTTCCTCCAATCTGCTCTCTCCCATACCTTCTCCCATACCCCCATCGACTTTTCCATTAGAGGAAGATGAATCTTTGTGTCCGAATGCCTGCACATCTTATCTCCCAATTATAGGCAAAAGAGTATTAATAATAGTATTTATATATATATTTGAAACATTTAATGTTACAACCTTGAATTTCAGATCCATTTCCTTCCTCCCTTGTCACCCATTCCTTCTTGGGATATAAGTAATTCAGTATATGTTGTACATGTCTAGCTATGCAAAACATTATCATAGTAGATATATTGTACAAGGCTGCTTATAATTCCCTCCCACTCATCCCACCCCCCACCTGGTCCATTCCCTACATGATCCTGTCCCTCTTCTATAGTGGGTACTTCCAACCTCCCCTCACCCCAAGGATGCCCTCCCATCCATCATCCCTCCTCTCATCCCCCTTCCCCCTATCCTGCTGCAGGTTGAGATATCCCATTTAGTATGTATGTCATTTTCTCCCTGAACCAAATTCAATGTGAATGTGGTTTTGCCTTTTTAGCCTTCCTTATTCTCCCCCTCCTTTGCACCCACTTCCCCTACATGAGATAGTTTACCCTACCATGTCTCTCCCCATCTCCTCTTGCCACTTTCCTCTCTCACCTCAATTTCATCCCTTGAGTACTC
Source organism: Gymnobelideus leadbeateri (assembly GCA_011680675.1). NCBI lineage: Eukaryota > Metazoa > Chordata > Mammalia > Diprotodontia > Petauridae > Gymnobelideus > Gymnobelideus leadbeateri. Next base: position 49,535 of record WOXC01003769.1, on the reverse strand, counting down.
TCCCTTCCCAACAAAATCAACCTATGCCCTCTATCCATATATAACTGTAGCCATATACACACACATTCACATATGTATTCATATGACCACACCCCCTTCTTCCATTATTTTCATAGTGAGAAAGATATCATCAGTCACAGTTATTGCTTTTCCATATAGGAATGTAAATAGTTCAACTTTGATAAGTTCCTTTTGATTTCTTTTCCCTGATTACCTTCTCAGGCATCTCTTACTTCTTGTGTCTGGATGTCAAATTTTCTATTCAACTCTGGTTTTTTCCTCAAGAATGCTTGAAAGTCCTCTATTCCACTGAATGACCATATTTTCCCCTGAAACAAAATACTCAGTTTTGCTGGGTAGGTGACCCTTGGGTTCATTCCCAGTTCTTTTGCCCTCTGGAATATCATATTCCATGCCCTTCGATCCCTCAGTGTAGAAGCTGCCAGGTCCTGGGCTATTCTGATTGTGTTTCCACAATATTGAAATTGTTTCTTCCTGGCTGCTTGTAGTATTTTCTCCTTGATCTGGGGATTCTGGAACCTGGCTATAATATTCCTGGGAGTTTTCTTTTTGGGATCTTTTTCAGGAGGTGATCTGTGGATTCTTTCAACCTCTATTTTGCCCTCTGGATCTAAAACATCAGGGCAGTTTTCCTTGAGAATTTCTTGAAGGGTGATTTCTAGGTTCTTTCTTTGATCATGGCTTTCAGGTAGTCCAATAATTTTTAAATTGTCTCTCCTGGATCTATTTTCCAGGTCAGTGGTTTTTTCCATGAGATATTTCACATTGCCTTCTAGTCTTTCGTTTGTTTGGATCTGCTTAACAGCATCTTGATTTCTCATAAAGTCACTAGCTTCCATTTGCTCCAGTCTAACTCTGAAGGAATGAATCTCCTCAGTGAACTTTTGAGATTCTTTTTCCATCTGGCAAATTCGACTTTTTAAGGCATTCTTCTCCTCATTGCCCTTTTGGGCCTCCTTTGCCATTTGAGCTAGTCTATTTTTTAAGGTGTTGTTTTCCTCAGTCAGGCTGTTGACCCTCATTTCATACTTTTCCTGCATCCTTCTCATTTCTCTTTCTAATTTTTCCTCCACTTCTCTTATTTGATTTTTAAAGTCCTTCTTAAGGTCCTCTATGGCCTGCAACCCGCTCATGTTTTCCCCTGGGGCTTTTGGAGCAGGACTTCTGACCTCACAGTCCTTTTCCCGCTCTATGCCCCCAAAATAGGAGTCTAGGGTTGCATTTTTCTGTTTCCTTTGCCTTGGCATGCTGCCACTTAATTGCTTGACTTTTGGGCTTGTTGCCACACTATGGCTTTAAGGCCAGCTAGAGGAATTTTCGTCCCAAACGTGTGGGGGGCAACTTCCGTTTCTGGCAAGCTGTAAACCTACCCACAACTTCCACCCTAGATCACAATCCAGATCCAGGGAGGTTAAAGCAAGAGCGATTACCCCCCAAGACTGATCGCTGGATCTCCCCACGATTTGTAGGCTGGGAGCCGGAAATGCCTCTGAAAACTACAAAATGGCGTGTCTCCTCAGTGGCTTCTAGCCCCCAGGGGAGGGAGCTGACGCATTCCCCAAATACAGGTCCCAAAGTCCATAGGACACTAACCTCTTACTTTGTCCTAGGCAAGTCTATGTTGATAATTCTGGAATCTCCACAGTTCCTGGTGTTCTGGGGTTCCTCCAGCCGGCTGCTGGCCCTGCCGCCCTGGGGCTAAAACCTCGGCTCACGTGGACCTGGGCTCGGCTCGGCTCCTGCGCTCTGCGCGCTGCCGGCCCCCAGACCACTGCGCTGGTCCTTCCTGCAGGGTGCTGGGGTGTCCTCAGCGGGAGGTTAGCTTCTCTGTGTCGTTCTGTGGGTGCTGGGGCTCCAGAAGTTTTTCAGAGTCCTTTTTTACATAGTTTGTGGAGAATCTGGGGGCAGAGAGGCTTGGAAGAGCTGTTTCTACTCCGCCATCTTGGCTCTGCCTCTACTATGGTAATGTTTTACATAGCTATACATGTACAACACACACATAATTGCTTATCTTCCCAGAGGGAATGTGTGACAAGGGAGGAAGGGAATGGATCTGAATTTTGAAGTTTTAAAATTGTTTCAAATATATATAAATACTATTATTAATACTATTTTGCATGTAATTGGGAGATAAGATTTTCAGGCATTGGGGCACAGAGATTCACCTTGCCCTAATGGTAAAGTCGAAGGGGTATGGGAGAAGATATGGGAGAGTGCAGATTAAATGAGGGGATATCTTGTGGGACTGCTATTCTTGGGTGTTGGGTAGGGGAAAAATGGGGAAAAAAATTGTAACTCAAAATCTGGTGGAAATGAATGATGTAAACCAGAAGTTAATAAAGTATTTGTTAAATAAAAGAACTGAAAAAAATTAAAAACCAACTCTAACAAGTGGGGTTCAATCAGATTAGTTCACTGTGACCTTGAAGCAAAGAGTTATGGGTACATATCTCTCAACAAGGGCGTAGCTCCATTGACGGTGTATCCTTTTGATAAAAGTCCATTCCATGTACTCTCATCAAACTGATTGTGGCATTGGGTAAAATTATGAGTCCTGCTGTATATGCAACTAGTACCTGACATTTGCCTTTTTGATCCTTGGATTAAAAGCAAAGACTCGTTACCCCAGAAATTCCAAGCAATACATTCCTGACAGACTTGGGTGGCAGGGTGTGGATGTCTCTAGAAAATCCTTAGGCTGAATGAATTTGAAAGATATTGGCTTACGTTATTAATTTCTCAAGAGTATAGATTGAGGAATTATGCTGGAGGATCCCTTATCAGGAGTATGAATCTACAGCTCAGTTGTATTTTCATCAATACAAGTTAAACTCCTTTTCCAAATAAAGACTTACTTGGATAAAATCCCTCCTAATTAACATACATATAGGACATGAATGAATGAATAAGTATTCATTAATCATTTACTATGTGCTAAAAATGAGGATATAAATATAAAAGTAAGAAAGTCCCTGCCATTCTAACGGAAAAAACAAAACAAAACAAAACAAACAAACAAAAAAACAGCATATGCAGTATAATGGGGGAGTGGTGTTTAGAAAGATGTGTTTTTGTTTGGAAAGTGAATAAGGATGGTCAGTAGAGCCATTAGGGAGGAGACTGACACTCTTCCCAGTTGCAATGGTAATAATGATTTAATAATAATTCACAAACTGGAAAGCTGAGGAGAGGGCTCAAAGTATATAAACAGAGGGAGAGAAAATATCAGGGTATAAAATGAAACATGCCTGGACCCAGCTAGACTTATAGGGGATTTTTTTTTTCATTAAGACAACATTAGTCAAAGATTCCAGAGTTGAAAGAGTCAAGACTTCCTAAGGGAGTGGTCTTTGCCTAGGAGAGTTCAGCAGTAGGTAGGACAGAAAAGTGTTGGTTATGGTATAAAGCTATAGTCAGTTCTTATTGTAATAGAATGAATCTATATAAAAAATCTATTTGCTCCATTTTAGGCTATTGACTTTTAAAGGCAACAACAAATTAGATTGAGAATAATAAACAGTGGAAAGTCATTTGTTAAATATTTCTAAGAAAACAGCACTTAGAAGCAATAGTTCATTGCTTGAACTATCACTGTTATCATAAATAGAAGTGTTCCTAATAGAAGATATTAGCTCATCGACAATGCCTTCTTAAGGGATTTCTTCTCAATTTAGTCTGTACAGCTCCAGCTTCTGTGAGTTTCCCATTCAGGCTCTGCTAGTTTCAGATTCATTCCTTCGCATTCAATAATTCTGATGAATTCAACTTCTCTCTGACCATTTTTACAAATGAAAAGTATGGGTAAGCATCTGTCATGGTAATGTTGAATCCCATTATTCACAATGGCTTTAACAAATTTAGTTTCTGGAAACTTTCTTGCTAGGAGAGGAAGATGCTGATTAAGCAGCAAACACAATGGGATGCTTGATCTATACAAGCGGATTATAGCCCACACATCATTTTTTGCTTTTGCAAATTTTTAAAAAATATTGGTCTGGATCAGACAGACTTTCAGCACGGGGCCCCACAGGAAAATTACTAACCACCACAATCTTTATTATTTCCTTTGTAAACCGTGTAATCTTTATGACAAAGGGTTGGCTTGGAGTTGTTTACCCAAATAATGGCCAAAGAGAGCTATTGTTTTGCCCATGGAGAACTTTAGTCAGGCAGTGTGGTATAATAGGAGGAAAAATAACAACAGCATGAGATTTAGAGGCAGAAAACCTGGGTTTAGAGTCCCACTTATTAACTATATGAACTTACCACCTATAAAATCACTTAACTTTTTTCCTTTTTTCCTTGCTTCCTTCCTCCCTCCCTCTTTCCCTCATTTCTTCCTTCCTCCCTCCTTCCCTAATCTCTTTCTTTCTTTCTTTCTTTCTTTCTTTCTTTCTTTCTTTCTTTCTTTCTTTCTTTCTCTTTCTTTCTTTCCTTCTCTCTTTCTTTCTTTCTTTCTCTCTCTCTTTCTTTCTTTCTTTCTTTCTTTCTTTCTTTCTTTCTTTCTTTCTTTCTTTCTTTCTTTCTCTTTCTTTCCTTCTCTCTTTCTTTCTTTCTTTCTTTCTTTCTTTCTTTCTTTCTTTCTTTCTTTCTTTCTTCTTTCTTTCTTTCTTTCTTCTTTCTTTCTTTCTTTCTTTCTTTCTTTCTTTCTTTCTTTCTTTCTTTCTTTCTTTCTTTCTTTCTTTCTTCTCTCCCAAGAAGAAAATTCAGTGCTACTCACAAGCCTGATACACATGGGAGTTTTATCTGTTTTGCTTCTGATCTAAGCTAGTTCACCCTTCCTCACAGGGTTGTGAGACTCAAATGAAATAATATTTATAAAGTACTTATCACAGTGTCGGGCACATAGTAGGTGCTTAATAAAAACCCCAGTATCTGGAATTATAGGTAGGTGCCATTACTGTAAATTTATTGAACCAAGATTTCTTCTTCTAAAAAATGTGAGTATTGCTTCTTGTATTACCTATCTAGCAGGAAAGTTAGAGAGAAAATGGTATATTAATGTGACTTCTCCTTCTCCTTATTCTATTCCTTCTATGTATTCATCACCACCATTTTGTTATTATTATTCCTGTGACTATAAAGTTGAATTAATTACTTTTGGTTTTACCTCACAGTTATTTCTATTGTGCCCCTTCCTTATTCCAATGAACCTTCCCTTGCAACAAAGGAAAACTGAAAGATAAACAAAACCAACTGAAACATTCTCTCTAAGTATTTAGAACATTCCTCACCCATACCCTTCCACTTCAGTAACAAAAGGAAGCATATTTCCACGTCTCTTCTTTGATTAATTATAATAAATTTATATATGTATATATATACATATATATATATACATATTTGCATAGTATTTTGGGAGCTATTTCTTTATGGTTTCAAATCATTTGTATATGATATCATTTGATCTTTATGACCAGCCTGCAAGGGTAGGCAAGGCAAATATTATTATTGCCATCTTACAGATGAAGAAAATGAGTCAGAAATTTTAAGACGCTTGTTAAGTAAAGTGGGAATCTAATACCAATGTTCTTTGGCCAATGTAGGCAATCAAATAACAATTTTAGGATAATCCAATATCCCAAATAGATGTGCTATTAACCATAGAACATATATTCTTCCTCATGACTGGAAGACTCTGAAGGTATTCTGGTTGACTATTTGTTGGGGATTTAACTTATAGAGAAGATTCTTGTCTAGCGAGGGCTAGGACTCAGAGCTGCCTTCCAAATTTGATATTTTGTGATTTTGATATTCTGAGTCATAATAGAAAATTGCATAAAATGTCAGCACTGGCTAGGATTTAGAAATCATCTAGTTCACACGTACAATATTAGAAAGATGTGATTTGGAGACTTGGAGGGAAAAGATGTAGGTTCTGGTCCCAGAACAGTAACTTTGTTCATAATTGAGTTATCTTACTTTCCAGAGGCTCAGTTTCCTTTAGCAGAAAAGGCGATTTAATTCTTGCCCTAAAAGCATAGATGAGTCATTACAATGGTTACTCTCCTCTCCGGGATATAAAGTAATTTGTAATCCCTATGTACTATGGAAATGCTAGTGTTTAACCTCACACAAGCACCTGTAATACAAAATATATTGTGAACTTAACATTGGAGAGAAGGCCTGGAGGAAAACATTCCCGCACTCTGCTTTGGGAATCAGGGAACTCTGGTTCAAATCCTGCTTATGTCCTTAACTCACTGTGTGAACTTGGATACGTTATTTCAAGAACTCTGAACCACATTTTTGTCATATGAAAAAAGAGGGTTGGATTAGATAATCTTTAAATTCATTTCCAACTAGTATGATCTTTGATTCTAGGTACAGTTTCATGAACAGAATCACATGGTCACAGACACCATAAGAATCTTAACATTGGAAGGAACCTCAGAGCCCATCTAGTTTAATCTATATGAGAGCAAGAATCCCCTTGATAGTGTACTCAACATTAAATCTTTATTTGTGGACCCCTAGTCAGGAGGAACCCATTGTCTCCCAAGGCAGAACTTTTCCATTTCTAGATAATTACAATTATTAGGGAATTTTTTCCTACATCAAATTAGATTTGCCTCTTTTCAACTTCTGTTTATTAACTCCTGGTCTCTCTTTTGGAACCAAAAAGAACAAATCTTCTCTACAAACCTTTTAAGATGGGGAGGCAATTTATATTTTCCTGACTATGCATATTTGTTACAAAGAATTTGTTATCCTCTCATTGTTCCAGTGGGATAGAGGTGGGAGAGAGGAGAATAGATTTCTGTTAATTAAAAATATTAATTAGTTTAAAAAAAAACAATTATAGTCTTTCCCTCCTCACTTCACTATCTGTCCCCTCCACAAGTTTTTTCTTCTCTAGTTTAAACATTCCCAAATTCTACTGACCAGTCCTCCTATGTTGTGATCCTGCAGCTCTTCACCATGCTGTTTGCCCTCCTCTGGGTACATTCTAGTTTATCAAAGGCCTACATTTAATGGGGCAGCCAGAACAGAACACAATATTCCATAGTACTCTGTCAAGGGCAGAGCACGCCAGACTTTCATTTATACCCTCAAATTGTGTTAAGATTTTGTTTTGTTTTGACTACCTTATTACACTGTTGACAGAAAAAAAAGGATCATTTTCCCACTGTTAGAGATAATGGATATGAAAAGACTTTTAAAAGTACAAAATGTGAAGGTTTGAAAAAACATGTTCTTAGAGTCAGAAGACCTTAGTTTGAGGCCTAGCTATGCTCGTTAGCACCCTTATGACTGGAGAAATCGTTTAACCTATGTGAACCTCAGTTTCCTTATATACAGAATGGAGATAATAGCTGATACACTACCTATATCATAGGTTCTTGTGAAGAAAGTGCTTTTCAAATGTTAGGAGGCTATACTTATTTCTTAGAGTTATTTTATAATCAAGAGTTACATTAAAAGGTGGGGCGACTAGGTGGCGCAGTGAATAGAGCGCCGGCCCTGGAGTCAGAAGGACCTGAGTTCGGAGCCCGGCCTCCGACACTTAATCCACACAAACAAAAACCTAGCCGTGTAACCTTGGGCAAGTTACTTAACCCCAATTGCCCTAAAAGGGGGCAGCTAGGTGGCGCAGTGAGTAAGAGCACTGGCCTTGGAGTTGGGATGACCCAACATCAGATCCGGCCTCAGAAAATGAGCACCCACGCATAAAATAATGACTAGCCGTGTAACCTTGAGCAAGTTACTTAACCCCAATTGCTTAAAAAAAAAAAGAAAAAGAAAAAAAAGTTACAATAAAAGCTCTTGGTTGAGGCAGTATATTATAGTGGAAAGGATGCTACTTTTAGATTCAGAAAACTTGGTTTCAAATCTTGGTTCTAGCACTTATAATCTATGTGCAAGTAATTTTTCTGGGCCTAGTTTCTACTAGACTCTAAATGCTACATTGATAAACTTACTGTCCTAATCTAGTGTAACTTGTGTGCTATATACTTTATTCTGTGCTTTCTTCACAAAAACTTTCTCTAAAAGGTAGCAAAAGTTTTATTATTTTCATTTTAAAAGTAAGGAAACGTGTTCAGATGATTTAAGCTTGGGCCAAACTTTCATACCTTATATGATGTCTTTTCTGGGATACAATATTCCTCCTAAATATCTATCTATCTATCTATCTATCTATCTATCTATCTATCTATCTATCTATCTATCTATCTCTGTCTGTCTGTCTGTCTATCTGTCTATCTATCTATCTATCTAACAAAAATTAATTACTTAATAAGCACACTGATTAAGTGTCTGTTATGTGTGAAGCATTGTATTAGGTACTGGGGCTACAAAGACAAAAATTAAACACTCCCTGTCCTCAAGGAACTTACAATGGATCTGACATTCCATTTCTTATCACTGTCTTAAACAGACTGTCTCTAATTCCTGGAATGTGTTCCATCTGCCTCTTGGCATTTCTAGTTTTGTTCAAAGTTCAGTTCAATGCCATCTCTCTCTGTCTCTCTCTCTCTCTGTCTCTCTGTCTCTCTCTCTCTGTCTCTCTCTCTCTGTCTCTGTCTCTGTCTCTCTATCTCTCTCTCTCTCTATATATAATATATATATATATATATATATATATATATATATATATAATACAAGATAGGTAGATAGATAAATGAATGGATAGAGACTAAAAATTGGACAGCAAGAGGGAATGATTGTAGAGGCAATCTCCTAGGGCAGATAGGAGGGGATGAGATCGAAGAAAGAGGTCAATCAGTTGACCTTGACAAAGAAAAGGATCAGAGTCTGTTGTATGATTTTTTTATTATGTCTGACTCTGTGACCACATTTGGGTTTTTCTTGGCAAAGATACTGCATTATTTTGCCATTTTTTTCTCTAGAGAACCTAGAGTAAAGGAACGTGGAGTTGGGGATGACGTTAAAGTATTTTGAAATGCATAGAAGGAGAGAAAAGGGGACTCACGGCAGATCACATTTATTTATTTATTTATTGGAAATTATGAGGATATAGGGACAGCTAGGTGGCACTGTGAATAGAGCTCCGACCCTGGTGTCAGGAGGACCCGAGTTCAAATTTGGTCTCAGATATTTGACATACTTACTAGCTGCGTGACCTTGGATAAGTCACTTAACCCCAATTGCCTCACCTTCCCCTCTCCAAAAAAAAATTAATTATGAGGATATATTCTCTGTTGAAAAGATGGGGATAAGGGTAGTATAGGAGGCTTAAGGAGAGAAAAGTCTGGCCAGTCTTGATAAGGAGTAGGATAAAGGTACAATTAGGAAGAAATTAAAGGATTTCCTTTTTATAGTGAGGGCCTAGGTGAGATTAGATGATTTGTTTGTAGTGAAACCCATCAGCACAGTTGTGAAATCTCTTCTAAAACTATTCCCCTATTTAGTAGCTCTTAAAGATGCACTCAGCTAGGTGGTATATGAGACAGTATGCTAGGGCTACAGTCAGGAAGAGTTCAGATCTGACCTCAGACGTATACTAGCTGTGTGATCCTGAGAAAGACATTTAGCCTCTGTTTGCTTCAGTTTCCTTAGATGTAAAGTGCCTTTTTGTCAAAGTTTCCTGCTAATGACTCAACAAACGCTGGGAATCATGCAGTCACAAAAAATGGAGAGATGACAAAAAGACCAGTTTTTGATTCAACCAGTTCCTGAAGTTGAATTGACTCCAATTGGATCTCCAGCTTGATTTCCTTTACACCCTGCTACCTTATTTCCTTTAGTTCCTATTACCTTATTATCTTGATGATCAGTATCCTAGTTTTGTAAGGTCATCCATAACTGTGATGATGGGAGAGAGAATTTTCTTTTTTTTTTTTTTTTAAATTAATTTATTAGTTTAGTTTCAGTTGACAAGATTCAATTCCATAGTTCCTTGATTTTCAAATTTCCTTTACTTCCCTCCCCCCTCCCCTCATGACATCATATAGTACAGTATAGGGTCTGCAAATGCATTCATATTAAACATTATTCCAATTACAAAGGCATATTGTACTAGGTGGGATGAAAGATGGTAAGGAAGAAGTACAACCAAACAATGAGAAGAACAAGATCATTTAGTTTGCTTCCATCAGGATTCAGGCTCAGTTCTTTCTAGTTATATCTCTGGATGGCACATTTCTCACTTTCTTGAGTCATTCGGGATTAACTTATATCACTGCATTGCTGAAAAGAGTCCAGTCTGTCATAGTTGGTCGTCACAGATATGGTATGTCTGTGATTGTATACAAATTTCTTCTGATTCTACTCTTCTCGCTCAGCATCAGTTTGTATAAGTCTCTCCAGGTAATTATGAAATCCGTCACCTCCTCGTTTCTTATAGCACAATAAAATTCCATTACATTCATATACCACAACTTGTTTAGCCATTCCCCAATTGATGGGCACTCCTTTAGTTTCCAATTCTTTGCAACCACAAAAAGGGCTGCTAAAAATATTTTTGTACATATGGTTCTTCCTCCCACTACTATGATCTCTTTGGGATATAACCCTAGGAGTGGTATGGCTGGGTCAACGGGTATGAAATTATTTATAATCCTTTGGGCATAATTCCAGATTGCTCTCCAGAATGGTTGGATAAGTTCACAACTCCACCAGCAATGTATTAGCGTTCCAATTTGTCCACATCCTCTCCAGCATTTGTCACTTTCTTGTTTTGTCATCTTAGCCAATCTGACTGGAGAGATGTAGTATCTCAGAGTTGTTTTGATTTGCATTTCTCTAATTAATAGTGATTTAGAGCATTTCTTTATATGCTTATAGATATCTTTAATTTCTTTCTCTGAAAACTTCCTATTCATATCCTTTGACCATTTCTCAATTGGGGAATGACTTGTATTCATATAGATTTGGCTCAATTCTCTATAAATTTTAGAAACGAGTCCTTTATCAGAGACACAAGTTGTAAAAATTCTTTCCCAATTTCCCACCTCCCTCTTGATCTTGGTTACATTGGCTTTGTTTGTGCAGAAGCTTTTCAATTTAATGTAATCAAAATTATCCATTTTGCATTTTATAATGCTCTCTAATTCTTGTTTGGTCCTAAAATCTTCCCCGGAGAGAGAATTTTCAATATGGAAACCTCCTCCACCAAAACAAAATGAGCAACCTACCTGTAATTTTGATATTAGAGAGTTGCCCAGGGTTAAACGACTTGTTCACAGGTGCAGAGCCAGTGTGCATCAGAGGCAAGCCTTCCTAACTCTGAGGCCTACCCTCCAATCTGCATCTTTTTAATATAGCAGCTCAGTCAAAGAGTACACGGACAGTGTGTTGGGTATTGCCAATACAACAGAAGAGTGAAACAGCCCCATCCTTGAGGAGTTTATAATCTAGGGGAGAAAAAGAACATGTAAACACATACACACACATGCACACACACACACACACACACACACATATGGGTTTTCCAGATAGATACAAAGTGATTTGGGGAAAAGGGCACTAACCTTTGAAAGTATCAAGAGAAGCTTCATGTGGAAGTTTGCGTTTGAGCTGAGCTTTGAAAGGAGATAGGGATACTGAGAGACAGAGATAAGGAGGGGTTGCATTCTAGGCATGGTATAAGGTAGGGCAAAGGGGAGACAGTCAGTACAAATATGCAGATATGGGCAATGGAGTGTGCTATATGAAAAAACAGTAAGAAAGTTAGTTGGGCTTGAATATGGAATGCATAGGGGAGGCAGCTGGGTGGCACAGTGGATAGAGCATTGTGCTTGGTGTTAGGAGGACTTGAGTTCAAATCTGACCTCAGCAACTTAATAGCTTTGTGACTCTGGACAGGTCACTTAACCACATTTGCCTTAGTTTCCTCATCTGTAAAACGAGCTGGAGAAGAAAATAGCAAATCACTCTGGTATCTTTGCCTCCCTCTCCCCTTAAAAATAAGGTGGGGTTAAGTTGTAAAATGTTTCAAATGCCAAATGGAAGTTTTTATTTAATCTGAGAGAGAGAGAGAGAGAGAGAGAGAGAGAGAGAGAGAGAAAGAGAGAGAGAGAGAGAGAGAGAGAGAGAGAGAGAGAGAGAGAGAGAGGAGGGAGCCACTACAGTTTATTTAGTAGGGGAGTAATACAGTTACATCTGTGCTTTAGGAAAATCACTCTGGCAGTTGGGTGGTAGACAGATTGGAGTAGAGAGAGACTTGAGTCACAGAGACCAATTAGGAAGATATTATGACAACTTCTATGAAAGGTAATGAGGATCTGAACTAGAATGGTAGTTATGTGAGCAGAGAGGAGACAGATATGAGATATAGCAGGGTGGAGGTGGGCAGAAACTATGGAATCTAGAAAAAGACTGCATATGTGGGGCAAATTAGAGTGAGGAATAGGGAATGACAATGAACTTGCAAATCTGGGGGACTGAAAGGATGAGGATGTTCTCAAAAGAAACAAGAAGTTAGGAAAAAGAGGGGTATATTTGAAGGAAAAGATAGTGAGTTTCCTCTTTTGCACATGTTGAATTTGTGATGCCTGTGGAATATCCAGAATGAAATGTCCAGTAGGAAATTACCGAAATAGGTTTAGAATTCAGGAGAACTACTAAGGATGGATATATAGATCTGGAAGTCATCTGTACAGAGGTGAAAATTAAATCCATTGCAATTTATTAGGTAACCAAATGGGAGAGTGTAGAGAGCAATGAGGGACCCAGTTGAAAGCACTGGGATACACTCACAGTTAGTAGGTATGACCCATGTGGATGCTGATCCAGAAAAAAAAAAGAAAAGGAATGGCCATATGGGTAAGAGGAGACCTAAGAGCAGTGTCAAAAAACTGCAGAAAGGAAACAGCATCAAGGAAAAGAGGATAGTCAACAATGTTCAGAGTCAACAACTGTCCTAAAGAGTGATCAACAAAGCTTCAGAGTGGCAGCTAGGTGGCTCAGTGAATAAAGCACCGGCCCTGGAGTCAGGAGGACGTGAGTTCAAATCCGGCTTCAGACACTTAACATTTACTAGTCCTGTGACCTTGGGCAAGTCACTTAACCCCAACTGCCCTGCCATCCCCCCTCCAAAAAGCAAAAAACAAACCACTCCCCAAAATATTTCAGAGAGCTCAATAAGGATGCAAGTTGAGAATAAAGCAATTGGATTTGGAAACTAGGATTTCACTGTTGACTTTGGAAAGAGGAATTTCATTTGGCTATGATGTCAAATGCCATATTGCAAATAGTTGACAAGTGCACAAAAAGAGAGGAAGCCAAAGCAATGAGTACAGATTCATGCTCCTTCTTTTTTCACCTTCAGAGAATCCCTAACTCTGGTGAGGGGTGGGGGACTCCTTCTTCCAAGACTTGGTTTACACTTCGTGGTTTTGATTCTATTATCAAGTTACTCTGAGGATGGAGAATGGTGAGGTTTTAAAGTTCAGACTAGAGGGATAGGATAGGAAGAAGGGCAAAGTGAGAAAGAAGGAATAACAGGTTGTTGACTATGAAGACTATTTTGCATAGTCAGAATATATCATTGAGGCTAAGGTCAGGATCTCAACTGAGATCCTAGAGCTGAGATCAGAAGTTGATCAGGAGCTGTGGCATAAGCCTCTTGTTTATGCTGATGTATTTATGTATGAATTTGTTGGCAGTGCCATGTGGTGGCAAAAGTGGGAGACTGAGTAAGAAGACCTGAAGTCAAAAATTGCCTTGAACACTAGCTGTATAATCCTTGGGAAATCACTTAATATCTTTCATATTCATTTTTTATTTGTAAAATGAAGATTGTAATAGCAACTACCCCACAAGATTGTAGGAAGATGGAATTAGATAATTATAGAAAAGATTTTGAAAACCTTAAAGCATTATATGTGTAAGGAAGGACTCTCCAATCAGGGTCCAGTTCTTAAAACATGGCCAATATGCTCTGCCTAATTGCAATTCTTTTGGAGGTTTGGGGAGTTTACTTCTGAGCATGCAAAATGGAAAGATCTTTCCTGTCACTTCAGAACTTTTTGAGGGATTCACTGACTCTTTTCTATGGGCTTATAGCATGGTGGCAAAAAGCTATTTAAAGTGGCCAGCAAGGCAAGAATTGAATGTCTATGCAAAAATTTTGAGCAGACAATCATTCACTCTGTTATTTGATGATTTCCAAGGAGGAAGGGTTTCTTTAAGCCTCTGTGACTGAAGCATTAACTGCCTTGTCTCTCCCCCTGTCCTCCATATATTAATGAATGTATATTGACTCTGTTCAAAGTGTGTTTTTGCTTTCTTGACTTTAGGTGGATGAGTATACTGATATGGGGGTGTCTAGATGAGCAGTGAGACAGAGGGATCCATCTAAGTCATGTGAGTTACCACAGATAGCTGGAGTTCTGAAACTTGTGATGGTAGAAAAGCCTGGTGAGGATACTACACAGCAACCGTGAAGAGTGACCAGCTTGACCCCTCCCAGGAAGGAGGAAGGGAGCAACTCATTGGGCATGCCATACCCAGACGTGAACTTTGTGGGGTCTCTGTGAAGGACTCCTAGAACCAGAAAGGAGGAAGGGAAATATTTTGTAGGAACCACTTTAAATTCTGGCTCACTTTCTGTAGGTATGGAATGTGTGTGTAGAGAGGAGAGTGCACCTTCTACTATGAGGGAATGTTGTACTTTGGAACTTAACATACCTTTTAAATAAATATCCCTCTTTAAAAGTTGGTTGGTGTTAATTGGTTAATTGATATTGAGAATATATTAATTTGTAAATGATGTTGGAAAACATCCTAGTGGATGCTATTGAATTAGATTATTAGATGACATTGCATTAGAAGGCACAGACCGCTGGATTAGCTCTAGAACCCTGAGAGGAGATGCAATATTTGCCTTCTGTTGACCTCCTTCACCTGCTCATCTAAGAACGAATTGGGAGAGCAAGTTCAGACCCTGCCTAACATAAATATTGTTAATTATTCTTATATCTTCCCTGTTAGATCATAAGTTCCTTAAGGGCAGAGACTTTCATTTCTGTTTATCTACAGTATTTTGTGTAACGCCCGGTCTCTAGCCTACGCCGCTCTACGCGCGGGACCTCTACTCACCCATCCAAGGGTCTTCGGTCGTCACCGGCCCGCCCCTCCCTTTCTCCTGGGGCAGGAAATCACCAGACGGAACACCGGAGTCAAGCAGGTGAAGCACACTTTATTGCAGCAGCTACATCTTCTTCCCCTCTTCCTCCCAGCCGCCCCTTATATCCCCCCCGAACACGGAAGTGCCCTTCTGACCAATCCCCAAGATCAATCAAACTCTTTACCATAAAAGGTCTTTGCCTAAGCTTGTTCGGCGTGACCCTCAGACCCTGCGTGACCCTCAGACCCTGCGTGACCCTCAGACCCCGCCCCTACAACTCACCCCTTTTAAAATTAATTGGCAAACATCCCTCTATCTACGGGACTCAAGTGCATGGGGGTACATGGGCCTATCATGGCGTCTCTGGACTCGATGGGTGCAAGCAGGGAGATTTGGCCCTGGAATTTCTGGGGAGCGCAGCCTCCTGGCTTAGGTCAACTCCAAGAGATCTGTCCTTACCCGTCTTGGGAACCCAGCGCCCTCAGGTCCTGTCTTAGGCGGCAGTCTCTAAGAGAGGTTGCCTGTCATCGGAGGGGTGCGTCTTATCCCCGGGCACCACGGTGGCCCCCAATCTGTCTCCCCACTGGGAGAGCCAAAGGTTCTGGGTCTCACCTGCTGCTTGAGCCGATACGGCTCTGTATCCCACCCGGGACAGCTGCATAAGCTGGCAAACCCTCTTACAAACCAGGGCTGAGACCGCAACAACCATGACCAGGACCACGACACCCACCACAGCAACGATCCCCATAGACCAAGGGCGACGCCACCAATCGAGGAAGGACCTCCACCAATCAGACACTGTCTCCATCCCTCCCAACGGGGGAATAGAAACATGGGTGTTATTAAGGCGTCGGTAGGTGGCCCTAAGTTCAATTCAAAACCTGCATTCCACGTGCCCTTAATATAATTAGAAAGATTTCTAGCAAGAGCTGCCGGGGCTGAGTCGTTGAGGTAGGGGTATGAGGTCACACAAATGCCTTCGAGCCGAGGCCAACAAGCTCCCAAACCCTCCATCACACTTAATCTCTCTTCTAATAGGTCCATTCTTTGATTCAATACAAGAATGCCTCCCCGGAGATAAAACATTTTCAAAAGCGGGGAAAAACAACACTGGGGGCCCTTCCCCTAAATCTAGTATTACGGGGCACAGTCACATTCCAATTTGGGACTCCAAAACCTGGGAACGCCTGCTGTTGATACAATCCAAGACAGGGCAAACTCCGCTCGGCGGGCATACAAGAATTAGTAGGGAGCAAAATAAAACAAAGAACACCGGCATCTCCCAAATTCCAGACCACATCAGCGGCTGGAACAGTGGCGAGGGGAGCCGAAGAAAGAGTGGGCAACAAAAAGGCTAGGAAACACATGGGAGGAGGACGTAACCGGAAGCGGGGTGGGTAAGGCTCGTAATAGGCCCCACCGCTGAGGAATCTGGCTTGCTTGAGCGGGATCTATGGGCCAAAACAAAAGGTGTAGATTAACAGTAATGCGAAGGGCCCGAAGAAAACGTATCGCGGCCCTCTTGCGCCATCTTCTAAGTTCATCTCTTGCAGAAAGATGGCCGCGGCGTTCGTGTGGGCGAGTCCCTTCGTCGGCAGGTCGCCAGTGGTCATCATCTACAGCCCCGGGGACGAGCATCTCTGTGTCTTCCATCCTATCAAGCGGCCCAACAGAATCTGAAAGAAAAACATTTTAACACTCAGCTCTTAGGGCTGGTGGGGGGATTAGAGCTGTCTCAAGGGACTGAGCACAGCGGCTACATAATATTGACACAAAGTGGGGCTATTAACCATACCCTGAGGGAGCACCACAAACTGAAAACGTTGATAGGGGCACGCCAGGTTTACTGACGGGACTGAAAAGGCAAACTTGGCTCTATCCTCCGGGTGTAAGGGAATGGAATAGAAACAATCCTTAATATCAATAACTGCCAATTTCAAACCTTCAGGAATTGCTGAGGGGGAAGGGAGTCCCGGTTGCATTTTACCCATAGGAAGCAGGTTAGCATTTATTGCCCGCAAATCCACCAACATCCTCCACTTTCCCGAGCGTTTCTTAATAACGAACACGGGTGAATTATAGGGACTAAACGAAGGTTCAATTTTCCCTTCCCTGCTCAACTCAGAAACAATTTGTTGCAAAGCCTGTAACTTATCTTTTGTTAGGGGCCACTGGTCTACCCACACAGGATCCTCTGAGACCCATGTAAAAGAAGGGTCCCATCACCAGCGGCCCTCATTAGTTACGAAGCTGCCCACTCACTCCAATCTACTTGCTCGCCCCGGGCGCTGGCTGCCTGTAATGACCTAGTAAGCAAGGGCTGATAATCCTCTTTAGCTCTGGGGAGAAGGGGCTCATACACCCCTTCAGTTTTGTGAGAAGCGGCAATGGGGTGCTGCAATGGCGGTCGCCCTGAAAACTCAAAAGGGGGGGCCGATGGAACCAATGAGGGTCGGGGATCTAAAATCCCCTGGGGGCGGAACGGGGGTGGGGCCTGCCCGGGCTGGTGTGGGGCCGAAAACGAAGACGGGGGAACTACAGGGGAGGGGTAGGGGGGGGGGGTGGCCGTAGACAGAGAGCTCCGTGTCATGATGGCTTCTAATAATCACCCTGTCTTTTTCAGTGAGTGCCTGCACTTGACATCCGCTTCTCTCTTCGGAGGGTTCTAGGGCGTGCCCACTTCCTCTTACCCTACTGTTCCCTTCCCCCGCAGAGGCCGGGGCATTATAGGACTCTCTTGCAGAGGATGAACCTCCTTCTTTAAAAGTCATCTCCCCTCCTCGGGAGTCTGCACCTTTAAAAATTTTATAATCTGGCATCTCGGGGTTACTTCCCTCTTTAGCACTCTCACTGGAGGAGGTCTTTTTTAATTCTCCCCAAGGGTAATGATCTCTCCTTCCATCCTCCCCGTTTCCCCCGCTTTCCTCCTCTATCTGCACCACCACCTCCCTCCGGGACCGTAATCCTCGGGGGCCCTGGGCCCCTTTGTCTCCGCCTTCTGCCCCCTTCGCTTCAGGCTCAGTCTGCGTGGCCGTCGTGAGGGACAAAGGAATAGCGGTGGGGGTAAGGATCGCCTCAAGGGTTTTAAAGATGCCAAAATCTTGGGGGTCCAAAAACCCCGGGTTTGTATTTTCATAAGCAGCCATCTGATGTCTGACAATCGGGATGCGATCCACTATTATTCCCGAATGTCTCATCCAAGGGCAAACCCTAAGTAACTTGCGAATAAAGTCCTCAGCCCTTCCCTGGGAAATCGAAAGCCCCTTTTCTGCTAACAACCCTTTTAACTGGAGTGCTATCACCCGCTCATCCTCCGGCCCAAAGAGAGGGAGACTCTTCGCGCCTCCCATTTCCACACCCTTCTCTGCCTTCACAGAAGGCAGAGAGCCGACTGGTCCGCCCGTCAACGGGCTAGTCTCGCCGCGAAAGGCGACAGGAGACCAGGGCAGAAACCCCTGAGAGTCCCAGAAGTCCCTGTTCGGGCGCCAAATCTGTAGCGCCCGGTCTCTAGCCTACGCCGCTCTACGCGCGGGACCTCTACTCACCCATCCAAGGGTCTTCGGTCGTCACCGGCCCGCCCCTCCCTTTCTCCTGGGGCAGGAAATCACCAGACGGAACACCGGAGTCAAGCAGGTGAAGCACACTTTATTGCAGCAGCTACATCTTCCCCTTCTTCCTCCCAGCCGCCCCTTATATCTCCCCTGAACACGGAAGTGCCCTTCTGACCAATCCCCAAGATCAATCAAACTCTTTACCATAAAAGGTCTTTGCCTAAGCTTGTTCGGCGTGACCCTCAGACCCTGCGTGACCCTCAGACCCCGCCCCTACAATTTTGCATAGTGGTTTTGAAAACACCAGGTTCTAAATAATGAATATGATCAATACTGAGAAAAATGGTATAATTCAATGAAAATTGAAGTATGCATAACTGGGAAAACAATATGCATAAGGAGCATAACAATGTAAAAGGAAAGAATAACAATGACATAATAAAAGCCACATCTTGAGAAAGTATAATGAACAACCTTGGTCCCAAAGAAGAGATATGAGAAGATATACTTCTGATACTTTTTTGCACTTTTGGGGGACTATGGGTATAGAATACTGAATACAAAAACAGACTTTATAATATTTTGGTTAGTTTTGCTAAATTATTTTTACCCTCTTTGTTTTTCTTTGTCACAAAGTATGAGTAAGTAGGAGAAGGAAGAAAGGAGGAGCATATTGGAAAATATAAGTAATATAAAACATTTACTTAAAACATTAAGTCCTTAATAAATGTTTATTGGAATGTTAAATTGAATAGAGACAAATATTTTGGAGGGTTAATTCTAGTATCTATATGGGTCTCAGAAGCTGTTTTTCTTTTTTTTAACATTTGAGTCCCTAGTCTCTTATCATATTGAGTGACCCAATCCATCTTGGGAGATCAGAGAGAGGGAGAGAGAGACAGAGAGAGAGAAGGATAGAAAGAAAGAGAGAGACATGGGGATAGGGGTGTGATCTACAATTTTTCTTCCAGAAGAATCCCTCTGAAAGCAGAGGAAGAGCTCCCTCTCCTGGTCTTTTTATCACCAACAGTTAGCACATGGCTTTCCACATAATAGGAATTAATAAACGTGGAATCAATTTGAATTGAATTTAAAGTTATTTATTTTGCATTTATTGTTAACAATAAACTATAACCTTATGATCAATAAGGCTTAAATGAATTTACATAAAGGCTTATAGCTTTTTATCTCTGTTCTCCTCAGTTCTTTGCTGATTCATCTCTGAATCTACATATGTTTTTTCATTTTCAGAGACAGCATGGTATCTTCTTTAGTCCTCTAGGCCTGGAATGAGGAAGATCTTGGTTTGCATTCCTTCTCAGACACCTGAAATCTGTGTATCCCTGGGCAAGTCAGTCAGTCAACCAACATTTTTTAAATGTTTGCTATGTGCCAGACATTGGACTTTTAATGTAAGTCTCAGTTTCCTTAACTATAAAAATAAAATAAATGATTGCACATGATTCATCAAGTTATTCTGAGGATCAAATGAGATCTATGCACATGGCTTTGGAAATCTTACAATTCTCTATGAATATTAGTTATTATTATTATTTTGCTTTTTGGAGGGCAATTGGGGTTAAGTAACTTGCCAAAGGTCACACAGCTAGGTTTTTTTGTTTGTTTGTGTGTGCATTAAGTGTCTGAGGCCGGATCTGAACTCAGTTCCTTCTGACTCCAGGGCCGACGCTCTACTCACTGCACCACCTAGCTGCCCCAGAATATTAGTTATTATTACATAGTTATAATCACTATTTCTACTCTTATCCAACCTCTGCTTTCTTTACTTTTCTGTTTCTTCATTTAAGACTTTCCAAAGTTGTTTATTATTCCTTGTATTTATCATTTTAATTATAATTGTTGTATTCCATTACAATCATATACCATTGTTTATTCAAACATTCACCATCTGTTGCACATTTAGGGTGCATCTAGTTCTTGCAGTTACTAATAATGTAGCAATATACGTTTAAGTAGAGAAAGTCTTTTCCCCTTATAATAATATATTTAAGGCATATTCTAAATGGTACGATTATTGGGTCAAAGAATGTACTTATTTCTATGACAGGTTTTGCATTACTCTTTAAAAAGGAGTCACTAATTTGTCATGTCTGAGTGTCTATCTACTCATAAACCTTGACACATTGAGAATGGTCATTAATTTTATGTCAAATTATTGGGGGTGAAGGGATACCCTAAAGTTCTTTTTGTTGTCTATTAATATTAATGAAGTTGAATATTTTTTCAGGAGGCTTTTTAAAACCTGTATTCTGAATACCAAATTCATTGGTGGGAGACTCCTTATTGGTAGATATCATTGCACCACAGGAGTAGGTTAGAGGTGGCAAAAGCAAGAAATTTCTCTTCAAGTTTCAAGTCACTTCAGGCACTTCTGGCTTCCAGATTCAAAAGAGAAGATGAATGCAGTCAACCCTACCTTAGGCTGTTGAAAGAAGGCTCTAGGAAGTCATGGGAAGAGATGGTATTCTCTATCTTGTCCTTATCCCTAGTTTCCTACACTAAAGACTTTGGGGAACTTCCCAGTGAGTGAAATTTTGGCTCTCTCTCTTGGCTGAACTAAGTTACCTTAGTGGGAGAGTCCCTTCATTCTGAATTTCCTGGTATATATTCTCGTATGGATACATTCTCTGATGTCTGTTTTGCTACCTACTTTAATAAATGGGTTTCTTGACTAAATGTCCTGTGTGTTGATTGTGGAATTGGTATTTGGTTTAAAGGGAGTCATCTTGAATGTGAAACTTAGAATCCTTCTCTCTACACAATGAAATAGCAATTAGAAATTATAATGAACTTGAAAATCACATCCCCTAGACTAACTGTGTTTAAATTTTCTTTGAGAACAAAGGACAAACCACTAACAGGGGATATTGATATTATATATAGATAGAATTTATATATATACTACATATATAAATTAGATATAATTTTAACCTAGTAGTCCTTCTTTCTACGAATAGAGCAGAGAGTCCTTCAGCCCCAACCTCTTACTTCCCTTTCTGGAAGAAATTAGAGTTTCCCTAGGAGAAGGGTGTGGGGGAGAAAAGCCTAGAGATGTTTCTATTGCCTCCCTGTATGAGCCACACAAGGACATTTACAAATGAAGGGTCAATCCCTTGCTACACATAATATGGATATATTCTTTTGTAAATTGTTCACAATGTTTGGCTATCTATCCTATAGTGATTAGGTACTTCCCTTGGCTCTTTGGGTCTTTTCCTTATAGATCCTAGATGCTAACTTTTAATGTATTATATTCATTGCAACTATTTCTCTCCATCTGATAATTTTTGTTTTTATCTGGAGCATATTGGTTTTTATTATGCAGATTTTTTCATTTTCATGTAATCGAATTTATTTAGCTTATTCTCACAATCTCTTTTATTGAATTAATAGAATTTTATGTTTTCCACAATTGAGATAAATGTATCCTCTTTTCTTCTAACTTTTTAATAGCTCATTTTCTTAACAAATTTATACAGATACTAAAATATGCACTGAGAAATACTGAAGCTTTGAAAAGCAACAAATTTGTCTAGAGATACAGATATATAAAATTCTAGGCAGTCCTTCTCAGTGACCTATAGAGACCTAGGGGCTGCTGAACACCACAGACCTGAACAAGGGAAAAAAGATGAAAGGAGAATGCAAAAATAGGCATGAAGTCTTTCTTTGTGAAAGGGAAGAGGGAATACACTAGAGGTCTAAGATACTATAAGTAAATGGGGAGGACAATATGCAGAAAGGGAAGTAGTGATGAGGGAATTAACTTTGAATGGAAAAATGGATCTTACATGGAGAGGAAGAGTAGAAGATGGGGAGAAAGGGGTAGGAAGAAAGAAATTCTCTAGTGGCAAAACCTGTGTATGTCTCAGGGGAACAATTGAATCATATACATGAGATCCCTACCCAGAACTAGAAGACACAGGGAGAGACAGTACTGTATAATAATTATGTTTAGAGTCAGAGAACTTGAGTTCATATCTCACCTCTATTTACTGACTGTAAGCCTTCGTACAAGGCTTATTACCAGTCTCACTGTCTCATCTGTAAAATGAGGGAATTGTACTAGATTATTGGAAAGGCCCTTTCAATGTGAACTCTGTGGAGGGTAAGAGTAGAACCCAGGGTTATTTTATCACTATTTTCTTGACTTAATAGTCTCAGGTTAGGAACCTGGAGATCTCAGGTACAGAATTGGTACCAGTTTAATTTTCCTCTGTGTTCATCCTTGATACTTTTTTTTTCTCTCCTGAGTCTTGTTTCCCTATGTTTACTAGGGTTTTGAGAGATTGAAGCACTAATTGGGTCTCCCTTAGCCTCCAATTAACAGGAAGAGATATGGTAGAAGTTAGATACTGCCCCCATCTTCATGCACCTCCCCATATATTTCTCAATCATAGGAGATTAGAATTCTTTAACTGACTTCCTTGGGCTTGAGTTTTATGGGTCATGGACACCAGGGTGGGCACAAATGTGAAAGAACAAGTAAATTAGGGTGCTTTCTCTTTGTGTCCCCTCCCAGATTCCATTGTCTACTGTGTAATGAAATAAATCCTGTGTTAATAGTGACCTGGGATATCTCCACCTTTTTTTTTTCTGACACTGTATCCTAGGTGTGAACAATGAAGTCCTCAAATATTCATGCTAAGATGCCTGAAATACAGATGGGGCCCCATTTTCTCTATACATCTCTCTAGACCCATATTCCTTTGAACTCCTGTATACTGGAGAGACATACTCTGGTTTCATCAAAGGTCACTGTTTCTACTGCTATATACTTGTTTTGTCCATCTTAGATCTCACCCTACTGTATCCTGTACCCATGAGATCTGCTCTAAAAAAGTATAAATAGTTAAATCTCCTCCAGTAGCTTGCAAATAAGCAGACCAAGTCTAAATATATCTTTAGGGGTACAATTTTTTTTTTGGTTCAGGCAAAGGTGGGTTCCCACTTGCCAGGTCCTTGGTTCTTTATTGTCCTGTGCATATGAACATATATTTAATTACTAAGTGGTTTAACTAACTTCTCCTATGCTCAACCTGATAGTTTCATGCACAGAGTTGGTGCAGAGTCGACACAGTACATTATTATTTTTCCTTTTTGGAGGGGGGGAGGGCAGGGTAATTTGGGTTAAGTGACTTGCCCAAGTCACACAGATAGTAAGTGTTTAGTGTCTGAGCTTGTATTTAAACTCAGTACTCCTGATTCCAGGGCCAGTGTTCTATTCACTTTGCCACCTAGCCACCCCAGACACAGTATTTTCTTAAGTTACAGAGTATCTGTCAATGACCTTCTATTCCTCAGTTCTGTTTCTTTTTTGCTAAGGGTGAAACTTATTATCTTTGGACAACTTTGTGATATAAAATTGGCACTAAGTACCCATTCACTAATTAATTCAATCTTCTTTTGAACCATCTGTATTTTCTGTGAATAATAGACAGTAAATTTGGCATAATAGAATTGTGGTCTGTAGTATATAACCATTATAGTTTCACTTCTCTTTCTTCTTCCACTGACCCTCAATCAAATACTCCCAAGCTTACACCTATGATTTCTGGATTTTCTTACATATACATATATTCTTGATATATGATGTTATTATACCACCTGTTATCTAATCTTTTCCATTAGAATAATTCATATTCTTTCATAAGCTCTATTCCAGTCATAAGCCCTACCCCATTAAGTCTCAGTGATATCAGACTTATAGACTTTTGGAGTTTGAAGGTGTCTCAGAGGAAAACCAATTCAATCTATACTTAAATAAGAATTTTGTCTATGACATTTTTTTCCAGAATTGCTTGTACAGTCTAATACCTCTTATGGCAGTCTGCATCCAGATTTTAAGAAGAGAGAAACAGTTCATATTCATAAGGGATTCAATTCAGTTAGACAAACATGTGTTGTGTGTTTTACATTCAAGATTTTATCTTAGTTTCTGAGGACACAAAAAAGGAAGTCTAATAATCCCTGCCATCAAGTAGACTACACTGCACTGAAGAACCTTTCATTTTATCATTGACTGCTATCAAAACAAAGAGCTTAATGAGAAAAGTGTCAGCCTGTGATTCAGACAACTGGATCTTTTATGTCTTTATTTTTTAATTACTCATTTTTTTATATCACCATAGTTTCCCATAGTATCTCTTCCAGAATGCCATCCCATATAATACTTTTAAAAGTCAAAAATAGAGAGGAAAAATAGCATAACTGATTAATAAATTGAAAAAATGATAAATAAGTTTTAAA
Source organism: Gymnobelideus leadbeateri (assembly GCA_011680675.1). Classification (NCBI taxonomy): domain Eukaryota; kingdom Metazoa; phylum Chordata; class Mammalia; order Diprotodontia; family Petauridae; genus Gymnobelideus; species Gymnobelideus leadbeateri. The sequence continues at coordinate 24,659 of WOXC01003769.1, read as the reverse complement.
AAGTCTGAAAATATGTGCAGTGTGCAACATGTGGACCTCCCACCTCTACAAAAGGGTGAGTTGAGAGTGGCTTTTCATATCTCTTCTTTTGAGTCCTGCTTGTTCTTTGTAATTTTTCAGCATTCATTTCTGATTTCTGTGTGCATATATGTGAGTGTGTTTGTTCTTTCTATTTACATTGTGGTAGTCATTGTACGTGTGTTGTTTTCTTGGATCTTCTTTCTTGGATCATTCTATATCACTTCATGTAGATCTTTCCAAGCTTTATTGTATTTATCACACTCATCATTTCTTACAGCACAGTAATGCTTCATTATATTCATGTTCCATAATCTCCTTAGCTATGAAGAGGGAAGGGTGATAAGGAGGGGGGAGGGTAAGTGGTTCTGCCAGGGAAACCTCTCCTGGCATCCAGTCTGGAAGGAATTCACCAGGCTCAAGCAAACTTTGAAGCCGAAATTGTAAAAGTTTATTGTTACGCTGTAGAGAACAGCGGGCTAGATTCTTATGGAACCTGAAAACTCGCAGAGGCCGCAGACATAGTTTTAAGGGGTCAGTTATGCTAACTAGGTGAGTAAGGGTGGGATCAGGGAGGAGTTAAGGAGTGGTCAGTGCTCAAAGGACCATACACTTTTAATATCAACTGCGCAGGTGTATTGCCCATGATTCACTGGGAAATAGCTCAAGAGGGGGTCTAGCTGGAGGTGTGGTTCTAGGCCTGATACATCACTAAAGAGTGCCCAGTCTGCCACCCACCAAGATCATCAGAGACAGTGTGGGTCTATAATTGACTAAGGAGTTACCCTATAGATAAGGTATTGAAGGATTCATGGTGGGGCTGGCCACTCTAACTAAGGGAGATAACATTTACATAACTTATTGTTTCAAACAGAGATAAACAGGTCATGAGATGTTGCTGGGCAGAGTGCTGGAAGGGGGAAGGGGCAAAGTCAATGCTCTGAGGCTTGGGGGTTGGAAATGTGATCTTACAGACTGCTTTTACAAATTGATTTTACAGACGTAGATCCCAAAGCACCCCATTTACAAACTGATGTTACAGATTGATACTACAGACATATATACATCACAAGGACCCCATCAGCTATTCCCCAATTGATCAGTATCTGCTCTATTTTTAATTATTTGGTTTAACAAAAAGGGCTGTTATTTTGGTAAAATGGTGATTTTATTTGTGCAAATGGCTTCTTTGGGGCCTAACACCAGTAACAAAATCCCTGGGCCAAAGTATATAGACATTTTAGTCATTTTGTTTGTGTAAATCCAAATTGTTTTTCAAAATGATCATACTGATTCACAGCTTTAACAACAATGGACCAGTATGACTATCTTCTTCCCACAACTCTTCTAACATTGACTATTGACATCTTTTGTTACCTTTGCCAATTTGCAGGGTGTGAGGTGAAACCTCAACATTTTTTTGACTTTCATTTATCTTATTGTTAGTGAATTGGAGCATCTTGTTATGTGGTTGTTGATACTTTGCATTTCTTCTTTTGATATGTTTGCTCATATCTTTTGACTTGTCTATTGGGGAATGTCTATTGGTTTTATGCACACATATAAACACACATATATACATACACACATATATTTGCTTGCCACATATGTGTGTACATATCTATTTCTTAGATACTAAACCCTTGTCAAAGAAATTTGATACTGTTTTCCACCATTCAATAACTTTCCTACTTAACTGTTTTAATTTTGTCTCTGAAAAGAAAACTTTCAGTATCATGAAATCAAACTTATTTATTTTATCTTTTGTACTTTAATCTATTCCTTTTTGGGGGTAGAGAATATATCTCCTACCCATAGCTGTGAGAAATAAGATCTGCTTCTTTTCTTTTTTTAATTAATTTATTAGTTTAGTTTCAGTTAACAAGATTCAATTCTATAGTTCCTTGATTTTCAAATTTCCTTTACTTCCCTCCCTCCTCCCCCCACGACAGCATATAGTCCAGTATAGGATCTGCAAATATATTCATATTAGACATTATTCCAAATACAAAGGCGTATTGTGCTAGGTGGGATGAAAGATGGTAAAGAAGAAATAAAACCAAACAATGAAAAGAAAAAGATCATTTAGTTTGCTTCCATCAGGATTCAGGCTCAGTTCTTTCTAGTTATATCTCTGGATGGCACATTTCTCTCTTGCTTGAGTCTTTCGGGATTGACTTATATCACTGCATTGCTGAAAAGAGTCCAGTCTGTCATAATTGGTCATCACAGATATGGTATGTCTGTGATTGTATACAAATTTCTTCTGATTCTACTCTTCTCGTTCAGCATCAGTTTGTATAAGTCTCTCCAGGTAATTATGAAATCCGTCACCTCCTCGTTTCTTATAGCACAAAAATATTCCATTACATTCATATACCACAACTTTTTTAGCCATTCCCCAATTGATGGGCACCCCTTTAGTCTCCAATTCTTTGCAACCACAAAAAGGGCTGCTATAAATATTTTTGTACATATGGGTCTTTCTCCCACTTCTGTGATCTCTTTAGGATATAACCCTAGAAGTGGTATTGTTGGGTCAAAGGGTATGAAATTATTCGTAGTCCTTTGGGCATAATTCCAGATTGCTCTCCAGAATGGTTGGATAAGTTCACAACTCCACCAGCAATGTATTAGGGTTCCAATTTGTCCACATCCTCTCCAGCATTTGTCACTTTCTTGTTTTGTCATCTTAGCCAATCTGACTGGAGAGATGTGGTATCTCAGAGTTGTTTTGATTTGCATTTCTCTAATCAATAGTGATTTAGAGCACTTCTTCATATGCTTATAGATATCTTTAATTTCTTTCTCTGAAAACTGCCTGTTCATATCCTTTGACCATTTATCAATTGGGGAATGACTTGTATTCATACAGATTTGGCTCAATTCTTTATAAATTTTTGAAATGAGTCCTTTATCAGAGACACAAGTTGTAAAAATTCTTTCCCAATTTCCCACCTCCCTCTTGATCTTGGTTACATTGGCTTTGTTTGTACAGAAGCTTTTCAATTTAATGCAATCAGAATTATCCATTTTGCATTTTATAATGCTCTCCAATTCTTGTTTGGTCGTGAAGACTTCCCCTCTCCACAAATCTGTCAGGGAAACTATTCCTTGCTTCCCCAAATTGCTTACAGTATCATTCTTTACACCTAGATCATGCACCCACTTAGACTTGATTTTGGTATACGGTGTTAGATAATGATCTATGTCCAGATTCTGCCATACTGTATTCCAGTTTTCCCAGCAGTTTTTGTCAAATAGTGCATTCTTATCCCCAAAACTGGGGTCTTTGGGTTTATTGAACAACAGATTACTATATTCAACAACTGCTGGGTCTCCTTCACCTAATATATTCAATTGATCCACTACTCTATTCCTCAGCCAATACCATGTAGTTTTGTTGATTGCTGCTGTATAATACAGATAAAGATCTGGCATAACTAGTCCACCTTCCCTAGCATTCCTTTCCATTAATTCCCTTGATATTCTATACCGTTTGTTTTCCCAAATAAATTTTGTTATTATTTTGTCTAACTCTAGAAAGTATTTTTTTGGTAAATTGATTGGTATGACACTAAATATATAGTTTAGTTTGGGTAAAATTGTCATTTTTATTATATTAGCTCAACCCAGCCACGAGCAATTGATATTTTTCCAACTATTTATATCTGATTTTATTTGTGTGAAAAGTGTTTTGTAGTTGTGATCATATAGATTCTGGGTTTGTTTTGGCAAGTAGATTCCCAAATATTTTATAATGTCTACAGTGACTTTAAATGGGCTTTCTCTTTCTATCTTTTGCTGTTGAGTTTCATTAGAGATGGACAGGAATGCTGAGGATTTATGTGGGGTTTTTTTATATCCTGAAAATTTGCCAAATTTATTTATTGTCTCAAGTCATTTTTTACTGGATTCTCTAGGATTCTCTAAGTATATCATCATATTGTTTGCAAAGAGTGATAGCTTGGTCATTTCTTTACCTAATTTGATTCCTTTGATTTCTTTTTCTTCTCTAATTGCTACTGCTAATGTTTCTAGTACTAGATTGAATAAGAGGGGTGATAGTGGACACCCTTGTTTCACTCCTGGTCTTATTGGAAAGGCCTCTAGTTTATCCCCATTGCATATAATACTTGCTGATGGTTTTAAATTGATGCTATCAAATATTTTAAGGAAAGCTCCATTTATTCCTATACTTCCTAGTGTTTTTAATAGGAATGAATGTTGTACTTTGTCAAAAGCCTTTTCTGCATTTAATGAGATGATCATGTGGTTTCTGCTAGTTTTATTGTTGATATGATAAAACCATCCTTGCATTCCTGGAATGAATCCTACCTGATCAGAGTGTATTATTTTTGTGATAAGTTGTTGGAGTCTTTTGGCTAATATTTAGAATTTTTGGGTCTAAATTCATCAGGGAAATTGGTCTATAATTTACTTTCTCTGTTTTATCTCTTCCTGATTTAGGAATCAGTACCATATTTGTGTCATAGAAAGACTTTGGTAGGACTCCTTCTTCACTAATTTTCCCAAATAGTTTGTAGAGTATTGGAATCAATTGTTCTTTAAATGCTTGATAGAATTCACTAGTAAACCCATCTGGCCCTGGAGATTTTTTCCTAGGGAGTTCATTGATGGCTTGTTTGATTTCTTTTTCTGAGATGGGGTTATTTAGGCAATTCACTTCCTCTTCAGTTAATCTGGGTAACTTGTGATTTTGTAAATATTCATCCATTTCACTAAGATTGTTATATTTATGGGCATACAATTGGGAAAAAATAATTCCTCATTATTTTTTGATTTCCTCTTTCTTGGAGGTAGATTCACCCTTTTAATTTTTGATACTCATACTTTGGTTTTCTTCTTTTTTTTATCGTATTGACTAAGGGTCTATCAATTTTATTGATTTTTTTCATAAAACCAGCTCTTAGTTTTATTTATTAATTCAATAGTTTTCTTAATTTCAATTTTATTAATCTCACCTTTGGTTTTCAATATTTCTAATTTAGTACTAAACTGGGGATTTTCAATTTGTTCTTTTTCTAGCTTTTTCAATTGCATGTCCAATTCACTGACCTCCCTTCTCTCTGCTTTAATTAAGTATGCACTCGGGGGGGCTCACTTTGAGAAGTGTTGTGTGATTTGACAAGATGAGACTCCGGGAAGCCATTGTTGAGAGCCCCCCGGCTTTGAAAACCCAGATGTTGATGCTTCCCTCTCTGGTAACTGTGATTTGGTATTGATATAATGTTTGGACAGTTTGGAAGCCTGTCTGTTTGATCTGTAAGTTCTGTAACTCTGAAGTTTGGGGTGCTGACCTTTTTCCCCTGAACTAGGTAATGTGTGTTTGTTTGATTAAAGTAAGCTTGTTAACCCATTTTGAGTTGCTTTCCTTTTGAAAAGCAGATCTAAGAACCTGTGTTGGCAGTCACCCTAGGGATATTGGGGTGCTTGCTGCTACAAAATGGCGACGAGGGATGGGATCTGCTGAGTAAAAGGAAAGTATGGGGGCTGGGATAATTGTTTGTTTCCCAGTTGTGGTAGCTGTGATTCTGTGGAGCCATGGAGCAGGAGAGAAGAAAGACCTGCATGCTGACTTCACTGAGCTGAGAGCAGGAATGGTGAGCTGCCTGTATGGAGACCTGTGGAGAAGCCTGGAGCTGCTGCCTTCTGCTGGAGGAGAAGGAACCCAGGAGTTTGGAGTTCAGCCACAGGACAAGATAAGGACTGTGTGGCAAAGCAGGGGCACTGAATGTGTTTCCTTGCTGCATCCCACAGTTTTGGGACCCGGGGGGATGGACTTGTGACTATGGTGGGTGGGGTGAAGTGCCATGGACCCCAAGGACCCCACTTTGGTTTTGTTGCCTAGTTCCCTCTCTGGATTTGGAAGCAGGGGCTGGAGCACTGTTATGGGAAGGACACCGCCCCCCTCCCAAGAGTACTTTATGTGATAATGCTTTGTATTTTGTTAATTGATGTGAAAATGCAATGTACTTTGTTTAAGACCCAGTGGCCACTTTGGTAACTTTAGATGTACCTTGAAAATATGACTTAAGGGATGGTTAGTGCTAATTGAAATGTAAACTGTCTATGCTATGGGCATGAAAGATCTTGGGGCCGAATGTAATGGAAATGCAAATTTAAAGATCTTCCCTGCCCCTAGCTTAAGTGCACCTGGAGCCTGTGGTGGGAGGCTTGTTTTTCAGGAAAGCCCACACCTTGATACTTTGTGATTGGGCAGTGGGTCAAGGAGGTTGTTACATTCTCTGAGCCAAGAGAAGGCTATATAAGCCCTGAGGAGAGGCTTTGCTTTGGGGCTCACTTTGAGAAGTGTTGTGTGATTTGACCAGATGAGACTCTGGGAAGCCATTGTTGAGAGCCCCCCGGCTTTGAAAACCCAGATGTTGATGCTTCCCTCTCTGGTAACTGTGATTTGGTATTGATATAATGTTTGGACAGTTTGGAAGCCTGTCTGTTTGATCTGTAAGTTCTGTAACTCTGAAGTTCGGGGTGCTGACCTTTTCCCCCTGAACTAGGTAATGTATGTTTGTTTGATTAAAGTAAGCTTGTTAACCCAAAAAAAAAAAAAAGTATGCACTCAGGGATATAAAACTTCCCCTGAGAACTGCCTTTAGTGCATCCCACAAATTTTGGTATGTTGTCTCATTATTATCATTCTCTTGAATGAAATTATTGATTGTTTCTATAATTTCTTGTTTGACCCACCAAATTTTTAGGATTAAGTTGTTTAATTTCCAATTAGTTTTTAGTCTATCTTTCCATGGCCCTTTATTGCATATAATTTTTATTGCATCATGACCTGAGAATGATGTATTTAATATTTCTGCCTTTTTGCACTGGATTGTGAGGTTTTTTTTTTTTTTTTAAAGCAATTGGGGTTAAGTTACTTGCTCAAGGTTACATAGCTAGTCATTATTTATGTGTGGGTGCTCATTTTCTGAGGGCGGATTTGATCCCAACTCCAAGGCCTGTGCTCTTACTCACTGCGCCACCTAGCCACCCCTTTAGGGCGATTGGGGTTAAGTAACTTGCCCAAGGTTACACGGCTAGGTTTTTGTTTGCGTGGATTAAGTGTCTGAGGCCGGCTCCGAACTCAGGTCCTTCTGACTCCAGGGCTGGCGCTCTATTCACTGCGCCACCTAGCCGGCCCCGATTGTGAGGTTTTTATGCCCTAGTACATGGTCTATTTTTGAGTATGTACCATGCACTGCTGAGAAGAAAGTAAATTCCTTTTTATCCCCATTCAGTTTTCTCCAGAGACCCATCATATCTAGTCTCTGTAAGATTCTATTCTCCTCCTTAACTTCTTTCTTGTTTATTTTGTGGTTAGATTTATTGGGTTCAAAAAGGGGGAGATTAAGGTCCCCCACTAGTATAGTTTTGCTATCTATTTCCTCCTCTAATTCCTTTAACTCCTCCTCTGGGAATTTGGATGCTATACTACTTGGTGCATATATATATTAAGTAGTGATATTGCTTCATTCTCGATGGTGCCTTTTAGTAGGATATAGTTTCCTTCCTTATCTCTTTTAATTAGATCTATTTTTGCTTTATCTGAGATAAGTATTGCTATCCCTGCTTTTTTTACTTTAGCTGAGGCATAATAAATTTTACTCCAACCTTTTACCTTTACCCTATGGGTATCACTTTGTTTCAAATGTGTTTCTTGTAGACAGCATATTGTAGGATTATGGTTTTTAATCCATTCTGCTATCCACTTCTGTTTTATGGGAGAGTTCATCCCATTCACATTCACAGTAATGATGATTATCTGTCTCTTCCCCTCCATCCTATTCCCTCCCCTGTTTATGTTTTTGTTTCTTCCTTCTCCGTTTCCCTCCTTGAAGTTCTCCCTTTTGACCTCCCCCTCCCGCAGTGTTCCCACCCAGTGATCCCCTTCTTAACCTCCCCTCTCCCCTTCCTACTGTTTCCCTCCCTTCTAAACCCCCGCTTTAGTCTCCTCCTTTTCACCCCCCTTACCCTTCCACTATCTACAGGACACAATAAATTTTTATACTTATCAGAGTAAATCACTACCCGTTTGATTCTAAACCAATGAGAGTAAATTTCAAACAGTGCTCCTCTCCCTCCCTCCTTTTCCTCTATTTAATGAATTTATGTGTCTCTTCACATTAGAATCTTAAACTTCATTGATTAAGTTGATCCCTCTTTGAACCAGAAGCAGTGAGAATAGTGTTTAAATGATGTTCCTCTCCCTCTTTCTTTCCCCTCTTCTATAGTGTGTTTTAATGCCTCTTCAGATGGCATATTTTACCTTTTCCTATCTCATCCTTTCCTTTTTCCCATTACAGTCCCTTTGCTCGCCTTAATAGTCTTTTTTTTAGACTTCAGATTAGTGCATTCATACCCACACCCTCTATCTAAGTAAACCCTTTTGAAGGTCATGATAATCATAAAGATTTTGAATATTGACAGTTATCAGCTCCGCATATAGGGATGTGAACATTTTGCATTTGTTGCATCCCAAGTAATGAGTGTGTGTTTGTGGGTGTGGGTGTGTGCGCTTATGCATGTGTCAGTCTGTGTTTCTCTTGTTTACCTTTTTGTCTTTCTTGAGTCTTGTAATCGGATATCAAAGTTTCCATTGAGCTCTGGCTTTTTTTTTTTTTTTTGCCTTTTTGGAGGGTAATTGGGGTTAAGTAATTTGCCCAAGGTCACAAGGCTAGCTTTTTGTTTCTGTGTGCATTTAAGTGTCTAAGTTCGGATCCAAACTCAGGTCCTTTTGACTCCAGGGCCAACGCTCTACTCACTGCGCCACCAAGCCTCCCCTGAGCTCTGGATTTTTCATCAGGAAACTCTGGAAGTCTCTTATTTCATTAAAAGACCATCTACTTGCCTGAAAGATTATGCTCAGTTTTGCCAGGTAGTTAATCCTTGGTTGTAGTCTTAGCTCTCTTGCCCTACAAAATATCAAATTCCAGTCCCTCCTCACTTTTAATGTAGAAGCTGCTAGGTCCTGTGTGATCCTAACTGTAGTTCCTCGATATTTGAATTGTTTCTTTCTGGCTGCTTGTAGAATTTTTTCTTCAATCTTGTAATTCTGGAATTTGGCTACTATATTTCTTGGAGTTTTCAGTTTGGGATCTCTCCCAGGAGGAGTCCGGTGAATTCTATCAATAGCTATTTTATCTTTTGATTCCAGGACCTCAGAACAGTTTTCTTTGACAATCTCTTGGAGGATGTTGTCTAGGCTGCTTTTTTCATCATGGTTTTCTGGTAGACCAATAATCCCTTTTTTGTTAACTTTTTAATTTTTATTTATATTTATTTATTATTAAACAAATGCTTTATTAACTTCTGTTTTACATCATTCATTTCCACCAGATTTTGAGTTACAATCATTTCCCCCCACCGTTATTCTCCTACCCAACCTCCCAGAATAGCAGTTCCACAAGATATCGCTTCATCCAATCTGCTCTCTCCCATACCTTCTCCCATACCCCCTTCGACTTTTCCATTAGAGGAAGGTGAATCTTTGTGTCCCAATGCCTGCACATCTTATCTCCCTATTATAAGCAAAAGAGTATTAATAATAGTATCTATATATATTTGAAACATTTAATGTTAAGACCTCGAATTTCAGATCCATTTCCTTCCTCCCTTGTCACCCATTCCCTCTTGGGAGATAAGTAATTCAGTATCTGTTGTACATGTCTAGCTATGCAAAACATTATCATAGTAGATATATTGTACAAGGCTGCTTATACTTCTCTCCCACTCATCCCACCCCCCACCTGGTCCATTCCCTACATGATCCTGTCCCTCTTCTATAGTGGGTACTTCCAACCTCCCCTCCCCCAAGGATGCCCTCCCATCCATCATCCCTCCTCTCATCAACCTTCCCCCTATCCTGCTGCAGGTTGAGATATCCCATTTAGTATGTATGTCATTCTCTCCCTGAACCAAATTAATGAGAATGTGATTTTGCCTTTTTTTGCCTTCCTATTCTCCTCCTCCCTTGCAACCACTTCCCCTTGCTTCTTCTACATGAGATAGTTTACCCTACCCTGTCTCTCCCCCCCTCGTCTTGCCACTGGGTAGAGAATCTATATTGTCCTGTGTATTTTGTTGTTCTTGCCCTGCATAGTAGGCTTGAATAGACTTTCCTGCCTTCCCCTTCTCCTTCTCAGCTTCTTTCTTTCCTATTGTGACTTCTTGTTTCTTAGTTTCTCGGGCTATGAGTTTAGGGCCTGATCCTTGACTTTGAATACCTCTGTGTAGGCTAGCTTATGGCTAAGACAGGGAAGTCAGTGAGGAATGTAGATGGGTAGGTGGGGGTGCATCTTACCACTTCAGATTTCTGCCTCTATACCCCTGGGCTATAAGTAGGCTTTTGTTGGTGAGGTGAGGTGGGGCTTGTTGGGACCTCTCCCTCTCTTCTCTTCAGACTCCTGGCTGTCTCAGTTATACCCCTTCTTGGAGACTCTCAAGCCTGGGGCTATGTCCATTAACTTGGGATTTCAATCTGGGTGGGAGATTTATCTTTGGGTTTTCTGCTTCATGAAGGAGGGATGGGAGGATAGGAGCAGCTAGAATTTACTTTGCCATTCCAGCCACTGAATTATACAGGCAGGCAGTCTCCAACCTTCCAGGCTGGGGGCTGAATGCAGCCAGAGAAGCTGCTCTCTTCCCTAGGGGCTCGACTCTCCTACCTGGCTCCAATGAACCCTCCCGTCCCTTTGTGAGATGAAAGGGAGATGACTGAGATTCATCCTTCCTAAGTCTGCAGGCTGGGGCTTTTTCTCTCTCTGGTGTAGTCTGCTTGTCTGCTCTTAGGTCTGAGCTGTGCAGACCTCACATGCTCTGTACTCGTCCTGTCTGGACATACTGGGCAACCTCCTGGGCTGGACTCTGCCACACTCCATCTTCCAGTTGGCTCCGTCACTCCGGAATCCGCTCAGATTCACCCTTTGAGACTTAGTGACCGAGGAGCTCAGAGAGGTTACTGCTTCCTTTCTGCCATCTTGGCTCCTCCCCAATCTGCTTCTTTTCTAATTTTTAATAGTATCACCTTTAAGATTAAAGTCACATATCCATTTAGAATGTGTTTATTTTGGGACTTGCCGTGATGTGTGTATTATCCAACCTAGAGCTGTTCAGTTCTTCTAGGATTTCAACATGACCATAAAAAGTTAACAAAGGAGCTAGCATCTCTTACAAACATACTGATCTGAGGTCTGCAAACTCCACATGCATCTGAAGATTCCAATCAGCAGTAAGGTACTTTTGCTTTTTCCATCTAGAAACTCTTCAGTTTGTTATTTAAAGTCTTTCTCAGCTGCCTTCATTCTTTCTTTCCAGGATGATTATATGTAACTTCCCTTCACATACTCTATGTTTTAGCCCTACCATTCCATTTGCTGTTCCCAGTACATAACATTACACTTCTCACCTCCATGTCTTGCACAGGCTGCCATTAGGTCTGTAATATTCTTTCTTCTCACCTCTGTCTCATGTAAAAACCCCTATTTCTCTTCAATTCTCAGCTCAAGTACCACCTACTAAAAGAAATCTTTTCTCAGAATCAGATGAAGTAAATTTATTCCCTAAGTTTTTAGGTCCCTTCCTCACTGAAATTGCTTTGTAATAAAATTGCATTTTCTTAATTGTATAGCTGTTATCTACCCTAATAAAATATAAGCTTATTGAGGGAAGGGAGCATTTCATTTCACAAGCAAAGTACCATACAGTTGCTGGAATTTTGTAGTCACTTAATAAGTTATTTAATTGAATTATTATGTCTCCTCCACCTCCTAAGTTTGGAAGAAAGAAGAAAGAACCAAGTCACACAAGAGTAAATCATTCCATTTTTTATAAGGTTACAAAATAATTGTTTGTTTTTGTTTTTATTTTGGTGTGGGATGGAATTATGAGAAACTTTTTTACACTTAAAAAATAATGTTCATACTCACCCAAATCTGCTGGATATATTTTTCCCCTTAAAATATGTGATTTTAGTCAAGTCGTAGAATTTAAGGTCAAAATATTTGAGATATCTGGTACTAGAACGTAGATTTCCTCAATTTCTTCCAAGTATTCTTGACTGTTACCTCAGTATTCAGAATTGACTGAAATGATTTGCTTCTCAAAAGGACAAAATTTACTTTGACATACTGGTGTGAGGAATTAGCTAAGATTTGTTGGATAGTTGCTGAAATCTCTCTATATTTGCATAAACCCAGGGGTTCACATACCATACAATGAACACATCTTATAGAACTGTTAATTCTGATTAAGAAAAGGGCAAATGAGAAGAGAATGAATAAAGACACATATGTATATTTTATCTTTTGCAGGGGTATTTTTAGGTATAGGTGGGTGTCTGGGACAGAGAATATCAAGGAACGTCTCTTCCTTTCCATATCTCCTAAGTCCAACTAGTATCAGAGAAGTAATTAAGGAGAGATTTTTTTTCCTTAAATAGCTGTCTTGCCTATAACCTAATCCTTCATCTCTGCTTATGTATAGGACCCTGGTACAAGTACCACCCATGACGTAGGTCTTATCACTCTATCTGAGTATGCACTGCAAAGCCAGTGAATACTGGCCCAGGAGATGGTGTTGAATTGAGAGTCAGGAAGATCTCATTTTAAATATACCTCAGATATCTCCTAGTTACATTATTGTGGTCACATCCCTTAACCTGTCTTAATTTCTTCAACTATTCAGTGGGGATAACTGCACTAATGTTTCAAGGTTGAAAACGTTAGTATAGTTTAGTTAAAATACATTAAATTATATCTCTGGTGCTTATCAGCTGTATAATCATAGGCAAATCATTTGACTTATGTTAACCAGTTTCTTCATCTGTAAAATGAGGAAAATGTCAATAGTACAAACCTCCCAGGACTGTTTTGATGCTCAACTGTTGTAATATACATAAATTCCTAAGGAAACAAGATATTGCGAAATGTCCCTCTTCATCATGACTATCGTTATTATATTTCCTAGCATGTAGAGTCTAGGATACTTTCTTCTCATATCTAAAACTCCCATATTAGTATATTCTCTGCTGACAACTAGATCCCAAACTTCTTGCTGACCTTCTGTTTCATGCATCCCCATTAACATTCATGTTACATAGTTGCTAAAATAATCCCTTTCAGGCAGCATATTCATCCTCTTGTTTTCCTATCTACAATTACTTGTTGTGGATCAAATCCCAAAACAGGTCATGCAGCAAATTTAGTTTTTCTACATCAAACCTAGTAGTACTCTATCCACTACCCTATACTGTTGTATGTATAGCACGAAGATTGCTTTTTCAAGATTAATGTTCAGAAATACAATTTGATCTGTTCACCAAGAGGTATCCAGGATCTGGAGGACTGATCCATAACAACAAAGCTCACAAAAGAAGATCTGCTTATACCCTTACACCAGAATTTCAAGTTATACATTTATACTGAGAAATATATTTATAAATAGACCAGATACCTGCTTATCTAGAATGTACTCTTGATTCCAGGACATTCTTCCATTATGGAACTGAATTAAGGCCAGGAGGTTGCTTGGTACTGTCATCAAACTGTGATAGCATGCTGAGTCCATCTTCACTATGGATCTGACATTCATAGCACTCATTCAAAGCATCACTTTCCATGAAAAGTAGGAGAGACAGATTGACACATTCTTCCTCATGAATGCTTGAAAGTCCTCTATTCCACTGAAAGACCATATTTTCCCCTGAAACATGATACTCAGTTTTGCTGAGTAGGTGATTCTTGGTTTTAATCCCAGCTCTTTTGCCCTCTGGAATATCATATCCCATGCCCTTTGATAGCTCAGTGTAGAAGCTGCCAGATCCTGCACTCTGCTGATTGTGTTTCCACAATATTCAAATTGTTTCTTCCTGGCTACTTGTAATATTTTTCTCCTTGATCTGGGAATTCTGGAACCTGGCTATAATATTCCTAGGTGTTTTCTCTTTGGGATCTTTTTTTGGGAGGTGATTGGTGGATTCTTTCAACCTCTATTTTGCCCTCTGGTTCTAAAATATCACAGCAATTTTCCTTGAGAATTTCTTGAAGGATGATTTCTAGATTCTTTCTTTGATCATGGTTTTCAGATAGTCCAATAATTTTTAGATTATCTCTCCTGTATCTATTTTCTAGGCCAGTGGTTTTTCCCATGAAATATTTCACATTGCCTTTTATTCTTTCATTTGTTTGGATCTGCTTAAAAGCAACTTGATTTCTTATAAAGTCACTAGCTTCCATTTGCTCCAGTCTAATTCTGAAGAAATGATTCTCCTCAGTGAGCTTTTGAAATTCTTTTTCCATCTAGCAAATTCAGCTTTTTAAGGCATTCTTCTCCTCATTGCCTTTTTGAGCCTCTTTGGACATTTGAGTTAATCTATTTTTTATCGTCTTATTTGCCTCAGTCAGGCTGTTGACTCTCATTTCATACTTTTCTTGCATTTTTCTCATTTCTCTTCCCATTTTCCCCTCCACTTCTCTTATCTGCTTCTTAAGGTCTCCTATAACCTGTAACCAGCTCATATTTTCATTTGGGGCTTTTGGTGCAGCAGTCCTGACCTCCCAGCCCTCCTCCTGTTCCATGATTTGATCCTCTTTGCCCCCCAAATAGGAGTCTAATGTTGAATTTTTCTGTTTATTTTGTTTCCTTTGCCTAGGCATGTTGCCACTCAATTAGTTGACTTTTGGGCTTGTTGCCACAGTAGGACTCTGCCACCAGCCAGAGGAGCTTCTGTCCCAAACACTGGGGTTTTCTCAGCTGCAGGAGGTATTAATTAGGTGCCCTCTCTGAAGCCTCCACGTGCTCTGGCAAGCTGGTCACACACCCCAAGACCTCTACCTCAAACTTCAATCCAGATCCAAGAAGGGTAAAGCAGGAGTGATTACCCCCAAAACTGATTTCCTGGTCCCCCTATAGTTCTCAGGCCAAGAACTGAAGCTGCTGCATGTGTCCTCAGCTTTGCTGAAGTGTCTCAGTGACTTCTCACCCCCTGGAAAAGAGGCTGACATGCTCTACTAATGAGTCCCAAAGTCCATACTGTACTAACTTCTCACTTTTTTCCATGGCATCTATGTGTTGGTAATTCTGGAAAGTCCACACCTGCTGGTGTTTTGGGGTCCCTCCAGCTGGTTGCTGGTCCAGCTGCCCTGGGGCTAAAACCTCTGACTCATTTGGTCCTGGGCTTGGCACCCAGAGCACTGTGCTGGCCTCTCCCTGCTGGGCTGCTGGACTGTCCTCAGTGGGAGGTTAGCTTCTCTGTGTCATTTTGTGGGTTATGGAGCTCCAGAGTTTGTTCAGAGTCACCTTCTACATAAATTTGGAAGTTTTGGAAGCAGGAGCTCTGTGGAAGTGCTGTTTCAGATTGACACATTCTTACATTTCATTAATTCAACCAACATTCATTGGGTGTTTGTTTTATTTAGTGCACTATGCTTGGAACTGTAAGTTATAGAAAGAGAAACATGGTTTGGTGCTTTCCCTCATGGAGGGTACAATATTACTCTGTAACAAAGTCATTTCTTGTGCACTAGATGGCTGGCTCAGTGTGTGATGACAGAGAAGACTGATTTTGTTGTTGTTTAGTCATTTTTCAGTCATATCTGGCTCTTCATGGCTCTATTTGGGGTTTTCTTGGCAAAGATACTGGCATGGCTTGTCATTTCCTTCTCCAGCTCACTTTTCAGATAAGGAAACTAAGGGTAATAGGATTAAATGACTTGTCCAAGGTTACACAGCAAGTAAGTGTCTGTGGTTGGATTTGAATTCCAGGAGATGAGTTTTACGTATTCTAGGCCTGATGCTCTCTCCATTGAGCTCACAAATATTGAACTTGAAGTTTGCTAAAATCCCCAGATCTTTTTCATGTCAATATCTATTTATCTATATCTCCTCTATCCTGTGATTTTTTTAAACTTAAGTGCAAGACTTTACTTATTTTTTCCTATTATATTCCATCAAAAAAGGCAGCATAGGAGAATAAATAGAAAGAAGTCCCTGGAATTAGGAAGACCCAGGTTCAGGGCTTGCCTGTTATACATACTGTGTGACCATGGACAAGTCACTTAATCTCCCATTGCAGCAGACAATATTTAATTGTCTAATATTTTAATTAACAGATGAATTTTTCATTTTTTTCTATATCTGGAAGAAGTTTTCACACCAGAAGTTTTCCCTACACTGATGAGATCACCTAACTGGATTAAAAATCCTTCTAAGATTTGCATTGACATCAGTGTTCCACCATCCAAACTATTAGCTCTCCCTTCCAGTTTGACATAATTAAAAATGTAAGTACGGATTCTTTAGGACTCATTTCTGAGGAATACCAGACCAATTATTTGTCACCCTAAAATAGAGCCAATATAAAGGTAAAACAATGTGAACATGCTATCTTGCATCTTCACCCAAACTGTAAATGAAAAATGTGGAGTGCAAAACTGATTATAAAGGTCTGGGTACATAGAATAGGAGATTGACTTTGATCCATTATTCTGTTCAGTCAGCCAATTCCGAATCCATAAATGGTTTCCTACCTCACTTCCCCATTTTTAGTCTCTGCCTCTAATCTACCTTACATATGATGCTAGATTAATCTTTCTAAACTTTTGTATCTAAAGCACAGTGAGATAGTGACACAGGCAACATTTTCATCCTCTTGTTTTTCTATCTACAGCTTCTTGTTGTGGATCCAATCCCACACTGTGTCATGCAATGAATTCACTTTTTCCACTTCAAGACCAGTAGCATTATATACACTATCTTATGCTGTTTCATTTTCATGCTTAAGAACTTCCAGTGACAACTTGGTGCTCGTAGGATGAAGTACAGACTCTACAGTTTGGTATTCAAAGTAATTCAGTATATGACTCCACTTAAAATAATAGTCCATAATACATATACAAGCACATCTGGGAAGAAGTTTAAGGTCCTTTAGTCCAGCTTATAGCAATACAAGAGTCTCCCATACAACAAAAAATTAAACATAAAGTCATGAAAACTCGATTGAAGATTTTGAAGGAAGGAGAAAAGAGAATTAATGATATTTTAGAAAACTAATGCAATAACATGTTGCTTTCTACAAAAATTGTGTTGGGGGTGGCTAAGTGGCATAGTGAATAAAGCACTGGCGCTGGAGTCAGGAGGACCTTAAGTATCAGGCCTCAGATACTTAACACTTACTAGCCATGTGACCTTGGGCAAGTCACTTAACATCAAATGCCCTGCCTTCCCCTCCTCCAAAAGGCAAAAACAAACAACAAACAACACAAAATAATTTCGGATTTAGGAGTCATAAAATCTGGGATCAAGTCCCAGTTTTAACACTCAACAGCTTTATGGTCTTGCAGTCTCTGAGTCTCAGTCTCTCCATCTCTAATATGGGAAAATATCTGCTCTACTTAGTTCACATAGTTATTTTGATGATCAAATGAGACACCTGCAGAAAGTATTCGCGTGTTAAGTAGATTTCTTTTGCAAGAGTTTTTGGAAAATATTAATAAAAATCATATAGAATGAGTAAATATGGAAGGAAAGAAGGAAATAAAACAGGGAAGAAGGAAGGAAGGAAGGAAGGAAATGAGAATTAGCATCAACTATGTGCCAGGCACTGTGCCAAAGCTTCAGAAATATTATCTCATTTTTCCTCAAAACAACTCTAGGAGGTTGGTGCTATTATCATTGCCCTCATTTTACAGTTGGAGAAACCGAGGCAGGGAGTTATTAAGTGATATTCCTTGGATTGCTGTTACTAATTGCCTAAGGCTAGATTTGAATTCAGGTCTTACTAACCCTAAGTTGGGTGTACTATCTACTGTGCCACCTAACTGCCTCTAGCGTAGAGGATAGGAGGGGTGTGATCTCTTGTGAAGGCTGTATCTTCACAGATGAAATCATGAATACATCAAATAATAAGGCAGTCCAGCATGAGATTTGCAGTCCAGCAAAAAAAAAAAGTCCCTCTCTTCTTTGTACCATTTAGTCATCATGCCCATTCATTTTTTTTGATTTTGGTTTCCTCATCTGGACCATTTGGACCATCTGGTCCTTCTCTCTGCTTATCAAAATCTTATACTTCCTTGAGGCATTGTGGTAATGTACAGGGACCTCAAGGCTGATCTCAGTGTTACAGAGATTTGAGGTCAAAGATTGCTTGCTATACATGTGACTTTGGTCAAGTTAACCTAGCTTTCAGTGCCCAAACGACTCTCTGAGACTATAAATGGTACAACAGGCACTGAACTGCATTATGGAGGAAGCTTCCTTATGATACTTCCTCACATCAATGAAATGACAAGTGTGGTCCAACATCCCATGGCCCCCACAATGAAAAATCTCAATAACACCCCAAAAACAACTCCTATGCTTCCTTTCATATTCAGGTCAAGAACTAGCTCCTCTATAAGCTTTTTCCTTTCTCTTCATTCAAACATGTGGTACATATGACAATCTTGCCTATACAACCCCTCCTTGTAATATTCCAACTAGATTGTAAGTCTTCCATCATTTGATATATCCTTCATGGCCACCTGAATGAGGAGGGGCTATGAAAATGAAGGGACACAGTTCCTCTTCTCCACTTCTTGCCTGCTTAGGCCTTTCCTGGAAGAGTTTTCATGGCAGGCATGTCTTCATTGTCATCTACCATGGGCACACACCAATCAGCAAGAGGGTAGTGTTCTCCTTTCCTGGCCACACCATTATTGTTTGAGGCAATGGAAGGAGATTCATGGAAGAGCTGACTCAATATAGTACCTTGGGACATTTAGAGTGGCAGTGGGAAGGAAGAATGAAATGGTGCAGGTGGGAAGATATGAATGTATGTGTATGGGGACAGTCAAGTGGTCAGTGACATTATTTTACTTGTTGCATTCTATGGTATCCTGAGGATCTCCCAAAGGTCCTAAGGATAGAACTTTCCTACAAAGAAGAAATTCTGTGCCTGCCTTTGGTGCTAAGTGCTACAGTAGATAGAGCTCTGGGTCTTGAGTTCAAAGCAAGTCTCAAACACTTATTAATTCCAGTCACTTACCAAATGACCCTGACCAAGTAACTCCTCTTTGACTTAATTTCTTCACCTGTACAAGTGGATAATATAGCGCTTAAATCCTAGAATTGTGGGGATAAAATGAGATGTTTGTAAATCACTTTGCAAAACTTTAAGCATTATATAGATGCTATTTTTGCTAAACTACCACCCCCCCCCAACACCCTCAGCTCCATCATCATCATTATCATCACCATCACTACCACCCTATCAGGTACATCGTTAAGGCACAAAGCAATTCACAGGCACAAAGCAGATAGATAGAAGTTTAGACATGAGTTGGGCAAGGGGGAAGGGATTCTAGAAAGGTGGCAAAGTCAAGAGGAAGACAAAGGATTAGAGACAGGAGGATGAGTCCAATAGGACTTCCTTAGGAAGGGAATTACGGAATAGGAAGGATAAGGAAGGAGAGAGGTGGCAGGCCTCAGTTGGGAAGAGAAGGGAAGGAGAATGGCTTGTTTGAAGCATTTTATTAGGGATCCTGGGTAGCATGTTGATCTGTGTATGTTTATTCATTTATATAAGTTGATCTGTGTATGTTTATCCATATATAAAAGTTGAAAGAGGAGAGGGCCATGAAACACGTTTGCCCAGCTAGAAGAATAGCATGTCTATGGGAAGGTCTTTGGAAAGAAGGATGAGGTAGAGTGAGAAAAAATATTGGAGACAGCAGGTTGAAACCAGAAAGGTGAGATTGGTGAGGTTTCAGTGGGGAATGAGGCCTACAAAACTCTGGAGAGCCTTGTCTCTATTCTGCTTTTAGTTTTAGACCCTAGGGTCTTCTCTTATGTTTCTGTATCCTATGTGTCCCAAATAAGTCAAATGAGGCTCAGGGGACCTTCACTGGGATTTGATTGGAATTGGAGGAGGGAAAAGGCTTCTAGCCCCAGCCCAGATGCAGAATTTATAGGCAAGGTGAGACAATGCAGAGATGAATAGTGGCACACAGGTTAGTATGCAGGTTCTTGCTGTCAGAACAGCCTTGAGAAAGTGAGGATGCAGGATTGGTAGGCTAGAAAATGGAGACCCATCTGCAGAAAGCAGAGAGCAGGGACTAGGTAACATAAATAAGAAACTGTATTGTCTAGGAGATAAGATTGGGAATTGGAGAGGAGATATAGCATAGATAAGGAAATAGAAAGAATTGGGTAGAGAACAGAGTCATATCTGGTTAAGGACTCTGTGAAGGACCAGTCACAGAAAAAAACTTTGAAACAGAAGAAGGGGAAGCAATAACATGGTGTAGTGAAAACTTCTGTAGAATGGGAGTCAGGCTCGGCCACTAAATTGTTGACTCACAGTGTGACTACAGGAAATTTAATTTCCTCTGGGTCCCACATCCCTAACCAGTAAAATTAATTTGAATTTGATGTTTAGTTTTCTTAAGGTCAAAGATATTTCATTTTAGATATAGATAGATGTGATCTTAAACATATTCTAGTGTAACCATCTTTCTCCCATTTTACAGACGAGGAAACAGATTTTCAGAGCGGTTAGGAAGGACACCAAGCTAGTCAATAGAAGAGCTGAGGCTTTGTTTCAAATTGTCTGATGCATAGACCAGTGTTCTTTCTATGAGACCTCTTATTCTGATTGCAGATGCGGTCAACATTGGCATTGTATGTCATGGTTGATAGTTTGGCAGTAGAACTTAATGGGTGGCTAGGAGTAGGTTGGAAACTGGATGTCAGCCTAAGCCATTCATCGGAGCAGTTTTTTATTTAAATTTGCTTATGGTAAATGAAGGAAATGAAGAATTAAAAATGAGAGACATTTTAATCATCTGGTTGAATGGAAAGTCCATTGGACCTGGAGTCAAAAGACATATTTCTTAGACCATGTGATGCTGGGTAAATAAATTTTCCTCACTAAGACTTAGTTTGCCTATCGGTAAAATAGGGATAATTGCATTATACTGTACCTATACTATCTGTCTCACTTAGGTTATAGAAATGTGAAATGCTATTATTACTGTGACTGAGAGAACGATGGTGCCATGGACAGACATGGAGAATTGAGGAGGGGGAGCTGGTTTTGAATGAATGTCAATGAGCTCTACTTAGTGAAAATTGAACTTGAAAATATATGAGATGCTGAATCAGAAACATCCAATATCAATCAATGAGCATTTAAGAACATATTAGGAAGTTAGTGGTATTAGGCTACAGCTAGTAAAAGATATCAAAGCTAGATATAAAGTGATATCAGCACTGATTTTATGCTCAGTCTTCATTCTCCTTGACCTATATGCTGGACAGTGGTGTCAATATTTGCCCCTTTGTGCCTTCCATGAGGCCCAAAGCAACTGTCACATTAGAACAGAGAACATGGTAAAGATAGCTTAGAATAATGGAAAGAGGTCTTGATTTGGAGCTAAAAGACCTTGGTTTCAATCCTGACTCTATGATTTACTACCTACATGACCAGGGACAAGTCACTTCATCATTTTGATCCTCTTTCTCTTCATCTGCAAAGTGAGAGAGTTGGTCTGGAAAACCAGTGAGCTCCAAGTCCTATGATCTCATCCTGTAATGACAGGGCCAGAATCAGGTAAGGGATGAGGAAAAAGAGAAGGAAAGGAATGGATCTTTCTTTTCTTGAGATATAGAATACTCCCTCTTGTCTAATAGTAACCATAAGTATATGATGATAAACCTGTGAATTAGGTAAATAGTCCAAATACCATCATTTTCCTCCTTTTAAAAGATGAAAGAATTGAATATTAAAGAATCTAAATGGCTTGCCTAAGCTCAAGTGTTGGTGTGAGTACATAAACCCAGGTCTTCAATGGGATAGCTAGAAGTGTAGTGGATAGAGCACTGGAATTGGGGCACGTGAGTTCAAATTCAGCCTCAGATCCTTACTAGCTCTATGACCCTGGAGAAGTCATTTAACTTCTTTGCCTTAGTTTACTTAGCTGTAAAATGGAGATCACAATAGCACCTGCCTCCCAGGGTAGCTGTGAAGATCACATGAAATATGCTTAAAAACACTGAGCATAGTGGCTGTCTTAGTAGGCGCTATATAAAGTCTTGATTCTTTCTTTTCTTTGGTTATCTTTTTACATTGTAGGAATGGTGTGTCTTTCACCCCCCATAGTGATGATATCAATGCTCAAAAGACCAGCTATATTTCTACATGCAAAGGCTGGTTAATCACTTAAGTTTGGTTTAAAGTGGGTTCTTTTTCAGTTATGGTTTAGATTTGATAGTTACTGAAGTCCTTTCCAAAACTGACATTCTGTATAATTCTTTGTGTTAACTTCTCCCTCCCAACTTTAACCCTCCTATCTCTTCTTCCAAGGGAATAAGATGTAAACAGACTCTTTAACCCTTCTCAATTGTTCATTGGGTATACCTTAAATTTCTAATGTATGCAAGTCTGTGCTAGGAGCTACCAGAAAATGCAAGAGTGCTTAAGACTGAATAATTGCCTTTGAAAAATTTGAGTCAACCAACAAAATAAGCAATATTGCCAGAGGAAAGCTTTAGGAGTTTAGAGGTTAGGGAGATCACAGTGAACTGGAAAAGTAAAGGGACACTTGCTAGCTTTGTGATCCTGGTAATCATTTAATCTCTCTCAGCCTTGGTTGTAAACTGGTATATCGGTAGCATCTATCTTACCTTAAAAAGCACTATCTAAATGTTAATTATTATTTTAATAACACAACAAAGGCATAGATAGGGGAATGTTCAATGCAGTGAGTAGACAGATTTGGCTGTGTTGAAGGGTATGAGTAGAGAGAAGTGCATGACAACACAGGCAAGATTATGGAAGGTTTCTCTGCTTACTTCCCTTAGTTCCATCCATATTTCTCATAGCTGTCTTGACAGCTCTATCAATTTCAGACTCTTCTTTCTTCTCTCAGGCATTTGGATAAATATTCAGGCAAACAGTCCCAGGGTCTCTGTTAATATAAATATGTGGCAGAGATATTGATCCCAGAGGAGGAGGAGGAGGCAAACACAGCCAAGCGTCTTTCAGGTGCCCAAGCCCTCCTACTTCTGGACCTCTGGCCTGAAGCATTAGATGTGCCCAGTTCACCTAACTACAGTACAGGTTTAACCTAGTGAGCTGGGGTCTACATAGAGACATTAATATCAACATTTTAGATGAAAACTAATTTAACCACAATTCATCTATGAAGTAGTAATAAAAATACGTTCTTGCCAAATGACTAGTGTAGCAGATAAGGCCCTCAGACCACTAAGGTGATTGATTCCACGGCCTCTGAGGAAGCTGTGAAATCAAGGGGAACAGCTCATGCTCTTCCTATAATAGCTAATAAATAGCATTTGTATAGCACTTTAATGTTTGTAAAGCATTGTACAAATATTATTTCATTTTATACCCACAACTGTCCTGGGAGGTAGATGTTATTACCCTCATTTTATAGATGAGGAAGTAGAGGTAGACACAAGTGAAGTGACTTGCCCAGAGTCATAAAGATAGCAAGTGTCTGAAGGTGAGTTCGAATTCAGGACTTTCTGATTCCAGGTCTAGCACTATAAACTTGTATGACATAAAATTCCAGCTTAGTACCCATTAACCATGGACTGTGTATATTGTCCAAGGACCAACCTAGCATGAAAAAGAAAATCTCCATGCAAATCAATAATATTTATTTTAAGTGCTTCCTAATTAAAGATCATCAAAGAATCTCAAACCTAGAAGGAACCTCAGAAGTTATTTATTCAGATCTATACATTCTTGAACTAGAATTTTCCTCCTAAAACATATGAACTGGCAATCATCCACTCTCTCCTTGGAGACTGCCAGTGAGTGAGAAAGAAGGCAGGCAGGCAGGTGGGAAGAAAGGATGGGAGGGAGGAAGGGAGGAAAGAAGCAAGGAAGAAAGGAAGGGAGGAAGGAAGGAAGGAAGGAAGGAAGGAAGGAAGGAAGGAAGGAAGGAAGGAAGGGCAAAAAGCATTTGTTAGGTATCATTTATTAAATGTCAATAGCCTAGTGCCAGGCATAATGGTAACAGCTTTACAAATATTATTTCATTCGATCCTTACAACCCCTGGAAAGTAGGTGCTATTGTTATTATCACTTTATAATCGAGGAAACAGAAGCAGACAGAGGTTAAGAGACATGTCCAGGATCATATAGCCAGCAGGTATCAAAGGTTGGATTTGAATTTTTTTTAAGGTCACAAGGGCTCCAACCTTTATTGCAGCCCTTAGTCCACAAGCCAGAATATCTAGTTGAGACTAGGGCAAATTTATCTGGGGAAGGATGTAAAAGTAATAGTACAGAACATAGTTAAACTATGAATCCAAGTTATATCCTGTGCCTCTGGAGAACTGTAAGGTGAGGCAAATGGATTCAGAGGCACCAGCTATGGCCAGAGAGAGCAGAGAACTCCCTTCTAAAGAGACTGGTTGCCCCCACCAATGTTTTTTTTAATATATATTTGAAACATTTAATGTTAAGACCTCGAATTTCAGATCCATTTCCTTCCTCCATTGTCACCCACTCCCTCTGGGGAGATAAGTAATTCAGTATATATTGTACATGTCTAGCTATGCAAAACATTATCATAGTAGATATATTGTACAAGGCTGCTTATAAT